>CM054057.1:251534711-252134711 GCA_028641055.1 Alopecurus myosuroides | reverse complement strand
GAGGCAGGAGGCACACGATACAGGCACTGACCGAACGGAGGCATGAGGCTCCGTAGGAAGCTCGTCGCACCTCAGGTCGGGGACAGCCGAATCAAAGCTCGTCGGACCTCAGGATGCAGGGGACATGGGAATCGGAGGTAGACTGCGCCGGTGGCCGGAGCTTCCGTCGATCTGTGGGGACGGAGGAGGTTGGGGACGGGATGGAATCAGAGCTTGGGGAGGACGGGAGCCGTTTCGTCAACAGGAGGAGGTCGGCTGCGTCGGTGGCCGGAGATCGAGCCGCCGGCGGAGGCGGCGGCGGAGGTTTGGCTACAGGAACGACGAACCCGACCGTCTTTCTCTCGGTAGATGAATGGGGATTTTTCGGTCGTTGACTCGTGCGCTCGGGGCTGAGAAGAAAAGGAGGGATAACGGTTCGATGGCAATTGGTACGCAATATGGAGATTGGTGGGAGGGCAGACCGGTCAATTTTATCTCTGAAGCTGGCTCCGGCTGGAAGAAGCATCGAATTTCCAGCTTGTGGTCGTAGTGCAATTATCGGGAGCGCTCCAGTGGAGCGGCTTGGTGGAGCCGGCCCAAATTTTGTTGTTTGTTTGGGCTCCAGCTTTCATAGGCCGGAAGCTGTTGGAGCGGCTCTTTGGAGCCCAGACAAACGGACCCTTAGTAGATCAGAAGTACCCGGATGGAGCAGACGAGGTCTTGCAAACACAAATAAAACGTCGATGCAAAGGATACACGGTAATCAATGGTTGCCTGTATAAGCGCAACACTACCGGAATTTTTCTGCGATGTATTTCGCCGGAAGAAGGACGAGAAATTCTGCAAGAAATCCATGCTGGAGATTGCGGACATCATGCTCAATCAAAAAGCATAGTTAAAAAAGCATTCCGTGCAGGATTTTTCTGGCTAACAGCCAAGACAGATGCCGACCACATAGTTAATACATGTGCCGGATGCCAGTATTACGCTAAGCAGACGAATATGTCAGCCCAAGCACTCAAAACTATCCCTATTACATGGCCGTTTGCGGTCTGGGGGCTAGATATGATGTGACCATTCAAAACTGCAAGAGGTGGACTTACACATCTACTCGTTGCAGTAATTAAATATACCAAGTGGGTGGAGGCAAAACCCATCAAAAAGCTTGACGGTGTAACATCCAGAAATTTCATCATTGACGTAGTCATGAGATACGGTGTTCCGCACAGCATAATAACCGACAACGGGACAAATTTCTCTATTGGAGAGTTGGCAAAATATTGCCGACAAACGGGAATACGCCTAGATATTGCATCTGTGGCACACCCACAATCCAATGGGCAGGTTGAAAGAATGAATAGTTCAATCCTGCAAGGAATACGCCCAAGACCCGAATCTCCTCTTCATAGAGCAGCTGGAGCATGGGTGGAAGAGTTACCTTCCGTGCTTTGGAGTATTCGAACGACGCCAAACAGGTCAACAGGGCAAACCACGTTTTTCCTAGTTTACGGCGCGGAAGCAGTCCTTCCAACGGACATGATCCATGATAGCCCAAGAGTGCAGGCTTTCGATGACTCAGCTGCCGAAAGCGCACGACAGGACGCCATCGATCTCCTAGAGGAAGAACGAGAACTTGTGCTTCAAAGATCTGCCATTTATCAGCAAGGTTTACGACGTTACCATAGTCGGAAAATCAGGCATCGTTCTTTTAAAGAAGGTGACCTAGTGCTAAGATTGGTACAACAAAGAAAGCACAAATTAGCTCCAGTTTGGGAAGGACCATTCGTCATCAGCAAAGCTATGAAAAATGGATCATACTATCTTGTGGACATTCGAGACACGGAAGATGATCCCGAGAAGCCGAATCGCAAAAGAAAAAGAAAGATAGATGACGAACTAGGGGAGACCAAAAGACCCTGGAGCATCCAGCAGTTACGTCTCTTCTATACTTAGTTCAATTTCTATGTAAACATCTTTGAGATCATGAAATAAAGTTGTCGGAATTCATACATCTGTGTTTTTTACATGTTCATTATAGTTTAAAACATAATTCCGTCTTATCTATTTCCCAATGATCTTTCAAAATACTCAATGTTAACCCGAATTGTGCCTGCGTGCTCGGTGTTAAAAAACTGAATGATTTTCAGCCTAAAATGGCTTAAGAAAACCCAGATTGTGCCTGCGTGACTGAGTTTCAATTAAAAAATTCCTTACTGTTCTCTAAGTATTATCTGATTGTTTTTATGCTGGATCGCTGGAGCTAGTAAGTAAAAATGCCTTTAGTATGATCCATGTTTCCGAGTTTCGACTGATTGGTTATACCCAGTCACTTGGCATGAAGATTAAAATACTATCGAGCCATTTCAAACACTAAGGACAGTTAAAGCATATGGACCAGAGAACTTAGAAGATAAAGGAATATAAACCCGGAAAACTTGCAAAGACTTAATAAAAATTGTTGCAAAAGCGGAGTACTTGTTTTTACAAAGGAATAGAAAACATTACAATAAGTTTACATTGTAAGATCAGTAATGCTCCTATTTCCTATTTTCTACCCAGGACAAGGCATCCTTGAGGCATCTGAGTCATCTTCACTGCTGGATTCCTCGGGAAAATCTGGAATGGTTTCCTCTGGGTAGAAGGTGGAGATGTTGACCATGGTGGCGATCTTGGTGGCGTGACTTTTGATGGCTTCGAAGATGCCGGCCCGCTGCGCCTCCGTGTATCCTTGCTGGATGCCGGACGCCACGCGCCAAGACTTGGCGTCAGGGTAGTGCATGTGCATGAGCCCTAGATCCATGCGCGCACCACCACGCGCCGCGGAGCGCAGGATGGATTCCCTGGACTCCGTCACCTCCACCATAGCTTCCGAAAGTTTTTCATTTTCCGAGAACTCCCCGGCGGGTAGGCATTTGCTGACCAGCAGCATCCCCGTGGCCTTGATTGCGGTGAATGCCTTTCCAAAAGCTCGGATTTTCTCAATCTGAGTAAGCTAGGGGCTATCTCCTGTTTTAGTAAAGACACAAAAAGTGTTAGCAAAAACAGAGAAAGATGTCAACATAAAAAATCCGGTAAAAGATAAAAACTTACCGAGAATTTTGTCCATCTCGGCGCCTTCCTCCAAGCGCTGGTTCAAGGGATTCCCCAAGTCTCGGATAATGTCCTTGTCCTTGGCTGCTTGGTCGGAGGCCTTGGACTCGGCAATAACGACAGCCAATTGGCTGGCCTCCAGGTCCTGCTGCAACTTCATATTGAGCTTATGAAGATCCAGGTTTTCCCGGCGTAGGTTCTTGGCATTGTCGGCATCTTCAGCAACTTGTTTGGCTTTCGCCAAAGAAGCTGAAAAGCAAGTAAAAAAGACGAGTAAGAAAATCGGAAAAATACTTAGAAAAAATTCATACAACTGGAAGCAGAGAAAAATCTTACCTGTTGTTTTCTTCAGTTGCTGCTGAGTGGACGCCAGTTCTGCCTCTTTACCCTCAAGAATAGAAAGAAGGGATTTCATCTCCTTATTCTTGACGGTGAATTTGTTAAAGATTTCCATGTTTATGTTTTCAGTGGTTTGCTGAAACACGGAAAAAAGACAAAAAATGCTTAAGTTAAAAACAAGCATAAAAGCGAAAAAGCATTAAGACAAAAGTATGCATTTGACTTATTGTTGGGGACTAGAGATATTACCTGACTCATCCGCTGCAAACCTGACCAAGTTTCGTTGAACTCTTTTGCAAACTCGGCAAAAAGAGTTCTGACATTGTTAAGGCCTTCATGGATATCCTTGAAATCCTTATCAAAGGTGGGAATGGGATCCTCCTTAGCTGGCTGAGAAGAACCTCCCACTTTCGGGGCCGCCCTTTCCCTCGTATCCGTTTCCGGCACAATGGGATGGCTGGTCTGTTGGGTTTCTTCGTTCATTGCAGGAGCATGCTCTTCTGTATCTGCAACTGGAGTATCTGGGGCAGTTGCAGGAGAAGGATGTGGACCTCTTTTAGCCGCAGACTTAAACCTTTTAAGCTTTTTAGGCTTCAAGGATGAAGGAGGCAAGCTAATAAGAGAAGTACCGGAAGATTAAAAATCCGAGACAAAGTAAGAAAAGTTCCGACAAAAATAAAAAACTTGGATGTCAAACCTGGAGGTAACGACGGGGACACCGTCAAGATCAATCACTTCCTGGGAGGTGGAAATCTTCTTGCGTTTTCGCCCACCCGCGAAGTTGGCACGCAGCGCGTCCAACTCAGCATCAGTTGCGAGGTCCGACTCAGGAAGATCGAAGATCTGTCAAAAAGACAAATTCCGGATTAAGACAAATTATCCGAGAAAAAGAATGATGTAATACCCAAAATGCAAAAGACGTACCTTTGGATCCGGGTTGGCTTCCGTGTACATCGGACGACTTTCCTCGTATTGGTCGCGTGCTGCGACCAATTGATTCACGCGTTTCCGTAAATCCTTCGCTGTTAAGGATTTGTCCGTCGTCCGCATGGCATCCGCGGTTCCCGTGTAGTCGCATAAAAGCCGGGGACCGTGGTCATCCAAAGGCTGAATTCGCCTCTCTAACCAGCATAGAACTGTGTCCATGCCGGTCAGAGGCGGGTCGGAAGTGACGAGCTTGGCGATGCGCCGCTTGATCTTGAGGAGATCTGGTGGCAGGGTTTGCACTGCTTCAGTCATCCAGTTTTCCTGGGGAGTGGCGGCAGTGTTGGCAAAAGGTGGAATCCCAGTTGTTTTTCCGGGAAAGGGGACATATGGATGGTAGAAGAAGGAACCCGTCCAAAATTTGACGGATTCCGAAGTTTTGATCTTGGGGAACCAATCTTCCCTGAATCTACGCAGGGTGAAAGAAATGGTTCCGCAAGTAGGGAGTGCGCCCTCTGAAGGGTTTCGCTTAACCCCGAAACAATAAGTCCAGAAGTCTAATCTAGGAGCTAAACCTAGATACCCTTCGAAAAGGGCCTGGAACCCGGCTAAATAGAGAATGGAGTTGGGTGACAAGTTATGAGGTTGGATGTGGTAATTATTGAGCACCTGGAGAAAAAAGGCGGACGGCGGAAATCCCATACCTCGGGAGATATGAGAAGTAAGAAGTACCCGCTCTCCGGCCTTAGGCGAGGGCTCGGACTCGTCCTCCTCGCTACGCCATTTCCCTTTCTCTATCAGCCCCTCTTTCTCCATTGTCGGAAGAAGAGAGGGGGGAATGTTGCACTGGCTCCAGTTGCCGGCACTTTCGCCCTCGTCTTCTGCTCCGGTGGCGGCGGACGCAGTGGCCAGCTCTTCTCCGACGAGCGTGATTTTCTCCTCCACCGTTTCAGGAGCGAAAGGTGGAGGCGGCGCGGAAGAAGACGCGGCCAGGGTTGTAGCCGTGAGAGGTGGATCCTCACGGGCCTGGCCGCCAGAAGCTTTCTCCGGCTCGTCGCCGGTGGCGTGGTTCGGCGAATCCACCATGGGATCCATGGTGTGGATTATGTCGTCGATCTCTGCAGCGACGGAACGCTCCGGGGAAGCGCGCGGAGAGGCCATATCCGGGCGGCGCGATGAGGACTCCGTGCTCTCCGACGAGAAATCCGGGAATGGCGCGGTCGCGTGTACGGGCTCGGGAGTTGCTCTGCTCTGCTCTCACTGAGGCTCGAGGGCTTTGCGCTTGGGGCTTGAAGATGAGAGGAGAGCGGAAGGTTTGCCGGAGGAGATGAAGTGGGCTATTTATAGCGGAAAATCCATCATGATACGTGCTAACGGCACTTTTGACCGTTGGATGCTCAACGCGTGTCACTCACCGGAAAATCCGGGAAATGAATCGACATGTGATAATGGCTATCTCCTCGTTTCCTGTGAAAATCTGTCAGAGATACGTTTCAGGGTTTCACTCGTGAAAACCCAAACGTCCCTGACGTCAGCACGATTTCATCGCTGACGTAGGAAGTTCCTTCTCCACGAAGGCTTGTGGAAGAAAAGCCCGATTTTCCGAAATCCGAGTTTCGCGTTATAGCATAATTTGAAGGAAAAGAAGAATCAAGACGAAGAGCCAACATATCTCGGAAAGAATGCAATTTGACGAAAGACGGCGATTCCGAGTCTTAATCCTTCTTGGGGGCTACTGTCGGATATATACCAGCTAGGGGTATATCAGATGGTGTCCTAAAGTGCCAGATTACCAGGGTGGCCTGAATGGTAATGGGCTACGGTCCATTAGACGGTCCAGTAAGATGACGCACAGAAGACGGATTCTAGAAGAACCCGGATCACGGCCCGCGTGGTACGGCTTGGAGTAGAAGACGGATTCTTGCCTTCCAAGTTAGAACATACCATAGTCTTCCAGGTTTCCTATTATGTAAGCCCTAACCCGGCTATTATATAAAGCCGGGCGGGAGATAAGAAAAAGAGACAATAAGCTAGAAGCTAACTCGCCGAGAGGTTGATCCTTGTCGAGTAGCTAAACCTAACTCATGTTGTACTTTGTATACTTCAGGCTTCAGCCCTGATTTAGTGAGATTGCAGGAGTAGGAACGTCGCCTAGTTGCGACGTACCGAACCTGGGTAAAACCTCGGTGTCATTGTCCATCATACAACCACGTCCCCCACAATCTCTATCGGTAGTCTCATACACCCGCGTCTATAAATTCTACTACGATGTCTCGACAACGCGGCTTCACACAGCGTCCCGGCGTTGACTTCGGCGAGACGTTCAGTCCCGTGATCAAACCCGCCACCGTGCGGGTTATTCTCAGCCTCGCCGTCAGCAATCGATGGGCCATCCATCAATTGGATGTGAAGAACGCCTTCCTAAACGACCACCTCGACGAACTCGTCTACAGTCAGCAGCCGGCCGGCTTCATCGACTCCACGCGGCCGTCACACGTATGCAAGCTCAATCGCTCGCTCTACAGCCTAAAGCAGGCCCCGCGTGCCTGGTTTCGACGCTTCCACGACTTCCACGTCCAATTCGGCTTCACGGCTTCGAAGTGCGACACCTCCCTGTCTGTTCTACGACGGGGCGCCGCCGTCATGTACCTCCTTGTCTATGTCGACGACATAATTCTGACGGCCAGCTCATCCACCCTCCTCACTTCCGTCGCCAGCCCCCTTCGGCATGAGTTCTCCATGACCAATCTCGGCGACCTCCATCACTTCCCAGGCATCAACGTCCACCGCAATGCCGATGGACTCTTCCTGTCCCAGCAGTAGTACACCCTAGAAATACTCGAGCGCGCGTCCATGCTCAACTATAAACCCATCGCCACCCCCGTAGGCACACACAACAAACTATCTGCCACTGCTGGCGAGCCAGTTCCCGATGCATCTCTCTACCGCAGCCTCGCGGGCGCGATCCAATACCTCACTTTGACTCGCCGAGACATTGCCTACTCTGTCCAGCAAATCTGCTTGTTCATGCACAACCCGTGGCTGCCTCATCTCGCTCTGCTCAAGCGCATTCTCAGGTATCTTTGCGGCACCACTCACCCTGGTCTGCATCTCCGACCCTCAGCATCGCATCAGCTCGTCGCCTACACCGACGCCGATTGGGCCGGCTGCCCTGACACGAGGAAGTCCACCTCTGGCTTATGTGTCTTCATCGGCGACAACTTGGTGTCTTGGTCTTCAAAGCGGCAGCAGACGGTGTCCAGAAGCAGCACAGAAGCAGAATACTGAGCCGTGGCCAATGTGGTTGTTGAGTCCTGCTGGCTACGTCAGCTCCTACAGGAAATTGGTCAGCCACCGGACAGCGCCACCATCATCTACTTCGACAACGTGTCCGCCATGTACATGTCATCGAATCCAGTTCTCCACCAACGCACGAAGCACGTGGAGATCGATCTCCATTTCGTCCGCGACCGTCTCTCCCTTGGAGATGTCCTCATCCTCCATGTATCGTCGTCTTCCCAGTTTGCAGATGTCTTCACCAAGGGCTTGCCGACCATCGTCTTCAACGAGTTTCGATCCAGCCTCAACGTCGTTTCCAACCACGTTGCGACTGCGGGTGGCTGTTGGAAGACTGGTACTGAACCCACCTGAATGGGTAAGAAAGCCTGTTGGAGGTCGCTCCGCCCCCCCCCCCCCCCCCCCGTCCTGGACGCAGTCACCGCGCCCAGTATGCGTAGTCACCGCGCCTAGTGCGCGCACGATGTGCACGTCCCGCACCTGTAGCCTCTCCTCGTAGTTAACCAACGGATGTACCTTCTCTCTATACCTCTATTTAAGTGGTTCTTATGCACATTAATAAACACACGGAGAGTTACATATTTCAGCTCACTTGTCCATCTGGGTCTCCCGTCTTCCTCTTCGTAAGCGAAGCGGAATCGGAAAACAGAACCCACGTCGAATCCACAGGGATTGGTGGAAGGAATATCGAACCCTAGAGGCCGCCTAGACGCAGCCTAAGGGGTACAGGTAGAAACTTGTGGTTCGGTCCGGGGTTATCTTCTTCCAAAAAAGTCAGCTGCTACAACTGGCTCTGAAGAAACCCAAAATTACAACTGTACTAACTACTCCCTCCGTTCAACAATAGATGACTTCCCTTTCTCTATATATGGATGTATCTAGACATGTTTTAGTTTTAGATACATCCATATATAGACAAATGCAAGTCATCTATTGTTGAACGGAGGGAGTATGTGTGAGTTGAACAGTTTGCTGAGTTTGATACTGCAGCTGCTGCAACGATGATTGGCATACACGGAATAAAAACCCTCCGTTCAGATTTTGAGTCGGTTGAAATTGTAAAGAGAGCCGAAGAATGTTTTGAAAGATCCCCGGCTCTTAACTTCTTCATGTCGTGCAGCCGACATTTGCTGGTATGTGTTTGGCTTGACCTAGCAATTGAATATCTATTCTTTGCTGAAGATTGTACTACAAATATATCCCAAAGAACAAACAACTATCAGATCATAGTATTCACGACGTTACTTAGATTTATTCCTCAACCTTCCGCCTGACACTTCACTTCTCTGTCTGGAAATGCATTCTGAACAACTTTCCAACAGACAGATTTGACATACTTGGCAAGTGGAATGACAAATTCACATACGTGCTTGCACTTCATAACAGTTCGTACTCCCTCCGTCCACTTTTATAAGGCTCACTTCTTACTATTGAAATGCTAAGAAATGAGCCTTATAAAAATGGACGGAGGGAGTACAAATGATCATTATTTTCATGTATTGTTCGTTCCTTCTATTTAATACAAGAAAATCGTCTCTAATTATCCCAATCTTATCACTCCACGTATATCTCCCTAATCATGAGCCACACAATAAAACCGAGAATATCTTGCGAAAATACAACATATAGGGTTCGACTCTTGATTGAGAACCATCGAGATCAGGGGGCGCCGCATCATCCGATCGAAAATTTACAGCTAACTATTGCTTTCATAGATACAAAGGGGAAAAAAATGCACTCCTCTTCTCCGGAGTCCGGAATACTCGATCATAAACGCTCGTTTCTCAATCCGATGGCCTTGGTCGATTGCCTCCGATGGTGTGTGATATATATGCCCCTCAGTATGCAGCTGGGATCATGCTAAGTGCAGCCGTACTAGTACACCCACCGGATGGCAAAACGGGGTAACCGATAATAATAATCAGTTGTGAGGGCAGAAGGGCGTGCCGGGCTTCTCCCTGTGGCTGGGGATGACGAAGTGCCTGATCCGGCCGACCTGCTCGGTGAGGTACGCGTCGCAGAGGAACGCCTTAGAAAATGTGTCCTCCACCGTCCGGTCCACGTCGTGCACGAACACGTCGGTGGCGCCGTCGCCTGGCCGCCGCGCTCGCGCGGCCATGCCGGCGGTGTAGATGGCGCCCATCCTCCCGGGCGCCTCGGGCGTCCACCCGGTGGGCGCGTCCACCATGATGAGGTCCCACTCGACCTCGTGGAACACGGCGGGCAGGCCGCGGAGGGCGAGCCGGCACTCGGCCGCGGTGGCGGCGGCGAGGTCCGGCTGCGCGGTGCACCCCGGGTGGTCCCGCAGCGCGATGAGGTCGTCGGCCTCGGTGAGGCGGGTGTCGTAGGTGACGTGGTAGGACTCGAGGCCCGGGTGCGCGGAGCGGACGGAGGCGATCCAGGAGGCGTCCTCCTCGAGGAACACGGTGCGGCCGCCGTGGTTGAGCGCCGCCCACATGGGGCTGTCGTGGCCGAGGCCGAACACCAGGAAGTTGCACGGGGAGCGGCGCTGCAGCACCCGCAGCGACACGCCGATCTCGGCCGCCGTCTGCTGCGGCGTCACGTTCGACGTGGCGTAGTGCACCAGCGCCTCCGCGACAGGGGACGGCAGCTTCGCGCAGGAAGTCCCATCGCCGCCGCCGCCGCCGCGCAGATGCGATGAAGCAGAGGCGGCCGGGGAGAAGAGCGTGCGGGCGGAGAAGATGATGAGGAAGGCGGCGAGGGCGGCCACCAGAAGGGGGCGGAGGCCAACGAAGCTCTGCAGCTTGGCCTTCATGGAGACGAGGTGGAGGGCCTTGCGGACGTGGACGGGGCTCGACATGGACGGACGGGCAGAGAGACCAAGAGAGCTCCCCTGCTCACTTCTCCTTGGTCGTGGAGGGGATATAAAGGCGGGCGACGTTGTAGTATGATGCTTGAAGGTAGAGATTGGTTAATGGAGGGCGGATGGGATTGTGATGATGAGGTTTGGTGATGAGGACACGGGACCTGCAAAATCTGGTGGAGGGTTGGAAATCAGGTGAACCGGACGGATCATCTGTCTTTGGGGGGTCCGTTTTGGTTGAGAATGGGAGGCGTTCATGGGGCCGGAGTGACCTGCCGTTTTTTTTCTTTCGGAAAGGACACCGGATGCATCCCATGAAATTAGGGACTATCCAACCGTCATCTAGCTGAAAATGCAATTTACCATCAGCCACTTTTTACTTCATCAGTATTGTTCCTTTCTCACATTTAACTGCGTTCAGTCCGGTTTTTTTTTCTCCACAAATCAGTTCAGTCCCGATCAAATTTTGGTTTGCTTAGGAAAAGGGTTTTCTCCGGATCAGTTTCAAGTCCGACAGTACTCAGTCTTGTAGGCTCACTGATTGTGGCATTGCTCCTTTTTTTAGAACACAAAGCTTTTGATAAATAATCCTGATTACAATCTTTTTGAATGCAAAGAGCTAGGAAAGCAAGGGTCTGGGAGCTCCAAGTACAATATGGTTGCTTACCTGAATAAAAGCTGCCATGTTCACCTCTCTTAACTTTATAACAAGCTTAAAACACGAATAAATGGAACACGGTTCATAGTACAACTCTCTGGTCCAGGATTGGAGTAATGTCTACCGTACTACACTCTCCTGAGTTCCATAGTCACACCAGGATCTGCGAGTAGTCCGTTTCGAAGATGACCTTGTTCAGGCCATCACCTCCGCTGTGAGAGCGCTCTGAAGAGCTAGGTAGGTATGAACGTGCCTTTGCCGCAATGTCGCCCCTCAGTTTGCCTGTCACCACAGCACTAGAAGCACCGGTGCCCTGCAACCAGCGAGGGCACGAAGATGAAACTAAAATACACCGGACACTTATTTTCCTGCTCTTGTACATGCATATATCAGTCCATGAAAGAAATATACTCAGGTATACCAATAATGTTGAAGCATTTATGAAGCGCTCAAGTGTCCATTCCAACATGAATGTACTGAATAGGACGTTTGGCATGCCGGACTTCTACAGGAGGGCCAAACAAAGATGGAGGTTTTCCCTAATCAGATTTAAACTGCAGTCTGAATGAACAAAATCGATACTCTGAAAGCCAAGAAAGAAATACAGAGAACTTTGATTTAGCGTGCACCACAAGTACACAACCGACAAATGAATGACAACCAGTAGCATTAGGGACTCACCAGACTCAAACACTAGAGCCCACAAAAATGGATTCATACTGAGAAACTGAGACTGAAGAACATATAACTAAGCTAACAAGAATATCTATCATTATGAAAAGACTGAGAAAATTAGAATAAAAAATATGCATGAGCAAAGAAGGACTAACAGAAATGATAACTAAAAACTGACATAAATCATGACTGAGAAAAATTAATGAGCAAATGAAACCGAGCGAATGAGAGAAGATAAAATGAGCAAATATAACTGAGAATAAGACACTCAAAGAATGAGAAACTGGGAGACTGAAGATAGTGGATGAAGCAAAATGAGGAAATTATCTGCTGACAAAGATCACTGAAGAAGATGTGAACAACTTTCTAGCAGATGAAACATTACCTGCTAACGTGCCTGAAAATACATACAATGAAGGTAACAGCGAGTTCAAACAAGAAGAGACTATCAAACTGAAGAAACCGAGACTGAAAATTACATATTAGTGAAGAAAGTCATTTCTTCCTTACTGGTAAAGGTCTCAGGCAGGGGGATCCTCTATCCCCTCTCCTTTTTAACTTAGTTGTTGATGTGCTCACTAAAATGTTAATGAGAGCATCATCCTTAGGATTGGTGAGAGGCCTCTGTTCTGATTTTTGTCCTACAATATGCTGATGACACCATCTTGTTTGTAGACAATGATCTTTTGATGGCCTCACATCTAAAGCAAGTCCTGGAGTGTTTTGAGCAAGTCTCAGGGATGAGGATTAACTATAATAAGAGTGAACTCATCCCAATAAACATGGAACTAGCAGAAGTGTCCCCTTTTGTGAACACTTTCTCTTGCATAGTAGGAACTTCCCCCATTAAATATTTAGGTGTACCCCAACACTTTGACAAGCTTAGGAGGTAAGACCTTCAACCTCTCATAGATAAGATCCTCAAAAGGATAGCTGGATGGAGGGGGAAGTTATTCTCACACATGGGGAGAATCATCCTCATTAAAGCTTGCCTTGCAAGCATCCCTGTTACCTCCTATCTTTTTTCAAGTTCCCCAAATGGGCTATAGACTTAATTAATTCTCAAACTGCAAATTGCCTTTGGGATGACTTTGAAGGTCACAAGAAGATACACCTTGCCAATTGGCACCTAGTCTGTATGAAAAAAGATTTTGGAGGCCTAGGCATTCCAAATATTAGGGACCTGAACCTTTGCCTCTTAGGTTCTTGGGTCAAAAGACTTGTTGCCCAAGATCAGAAGCTATGGAAGTCCATAGTTGGCCAAAAATATCTTGCTTCCTCCCCAAACATTTTCTATAGTTCTTCCACTGGCATTTCCAACTTCTGGAAAGGTGTCATGTGGGCTGCCAAGGCAGTAAAATTTGGATATAGGTGGGTAGTAGGTAATGGATCTAAAATCAAATTTTGGGAAGACTGCTGGTTTGGTACCTTCCCTTTAGCTATACAGTACTGGAACATCTATTCCATTGTAATGAACAGTGTGGTACCATTTCAGAACTTTGGGATGGCCAAACTCTGAAGCTTTCCTTCCGTAGGAACTTCCCCCCTGTCCTTATGGAGCAGTGGATGGAGATTGAAAACATAGCTAGAGGGATTAGATTTTCCGAGGATTCTGACGCCCTGATTTGGACTTACGAAAGCTCGGGGACCTACTCATCTAGCTCCTTATATGCCATAATTAACTTTCGAGGTATACAACAAGTTTACACTCCCTCGGTTTGGAAACTTTGTGTACCTCCCAGGATACACATCTTCCTTTGGCTAGTCCTCAACAATAAGATCATGACTAGGAATAATCTAAAGAAAAGGGGTCTGAAAAACCTGAGGATTGTGTTTTCTGCTCTGAAGATGAATCTGTTGATCATCTCCTCTGTAGGTGCATAGTAGCTAAGTCAATCTGGGCAGAAATCTGTAGGTATTTTGGCGTCCAGGTGGGCGCCAACATCACTTCGATTGCTGTTTTTTGGGTAGCCAACTCTAAGCATGCTACCCTAAACACTGTCTGCGCAGCTGTGCTCTGGACTCTCTGGACACTTAGGAACGACTTTGTTTTTAATAATGCTTCTTGGCTCGATCTGAAACAGATTTGGTGGCGAATCTTACGGCTTCTCAAGAAATGAGAATGCCTTTTCAAAGACTCAATGCTGGAGCCGATGAAATGCTTCTTTCAACACTATCACCGAGAACTCTCGCTCCCGAGCTTGATCGACGTGGGGTGATCAACCCTGACCTTGACCTTGCTGAAGAATGGAGTAAGTTGGGACTGGACACATCCAACTCCGTGCTGATGTGCAGCAGCCGATCCTCGACTTTGGATGGCAGGATATTCTCATCACCTGAAGCTCGCTCCGTCGCCCCAGCACCAAGCCCCCTTCGCAGCCTCACATTCGTGCTCTAGCCACCAGGCCGGCTTGTGGCTTATCTGAATGATCAAAACTTGTTGCAGTGTGCTTTTAGATTCTTTTTCAGCCTTTCTAGGTGTTTTGTTATTCCTGTTCGCCCTCACTAGCTCCTGTTGGATGCTAGAGTTAGTTTCTTTTTGTATCAACCTGCTTTTCGCGCAAGGTTTCTTTAATGGAACCGGGAGTGAACCTCCTGTTTATCTAAAAAAAATTACATATTAGTGTTCTTTGTGCTGTCATCTCTCATCCGACTTAGTACCTAAAAATAAGATGAAGAATTCAAGGAGAACAAACAAATACACTGGCTGAGAAGAATAAAACTGACGGAAATGAAGAAATAGGACTGAGCAAAAGAAACCAAGAGACTAAGAATGAGAAGACTAAGAGAAGATTTACTGAGCGAATAAGACTAAAACTGAGATATTATGAAGTAATAATTAATAAGAGGTAAAATCAGAGACTAGGCTACTAGAATACCAACATAATTACACATAAGAATAAGTGAAGAATGAATAAAATAACATTGAAGAGCTAACAAGACTAAGACTGAGAAAAACTTAAGAATCACTAAGCCCTAATAAAAATATACTAAGGTACTGAATAATGAAGTAAAAACACGGTGAAGACTCAAGAAAGATAGAATAAAGACGGAAGAAAGATAGGAATACAAATAAGACTGAGAATGACAAGACTAAGAGTAGTGAACTGAGATAAATGAATAATTTTAGGTAATGAGAGAATAAAGAAATAAAATGAGATAAGGGAAAGACAAGACTAAGAGTAGAGTGACCGATAGATACATATGACTGAGAAAATAAAGAGAGTAGAGAAAGATAAAGTGAACTTATGAGGGAGCAAGCAAATGAGAATGTTAAGAGCTAAAAATGAATGGGAAAATAAGAATAGTAATAAGTGTTCTTGTCAGACCAAATAGTGAAGGGTAGTCTAATATGATTATCCAAGCAAGGCAGTCTTGAGCCAGGTCATCATGATAATTAGTCCATTGGCACTAGAATCACCTCCTGGTTGGGTCTTAACAACAACATTCTGCTTCTTGAGCTCCAGTTCTTTACTGCCCAAACCTGAATTATCACAGCAGAGAACCGGTTGCAAATTCCCAGCTGAATGTTTCTTTGGCTCCCTCGAGAAGTACTCATTCCTGAACAAAAGAAAGTAAGCCAAGGCTTACTTCTGCCAGGAATTATCCTGCTGACCAAACAACCTAAAGAGGTGCAGAACCAGGGAACCAGGAACAACAACAAAGCTTTTGGAGTTGCAATCTTGTAAATCTTTCATTGTTTTCTCTAACTGGTCAGGCAGGCCCAGGGACAAAATAGTTCGAAGGTTCAGAGAGTATCCCTGGAAAAGATATCGAGAGAAATATCAAAACATGCGGAATGTTATTGCAAATGTGACACATGGATTCTCGGTGAACACATGAGTAATAAACACTATCAAGATACTAGTTCACCATGGCTATCAGTACAAAGTCAAACATTCGGTTAATACAAAACATTAATTGCTGCCACTGACTTGTTGCTCAAACACACCTACATATTTTACTTCAATCGAAGTCGTTTTTTTTAACTTCACTGAATCCAGAATTAAGCAAGGAACTAAACATCAGCGCCCAAAAAAGGTCAACTGAAACAGGTCATTTTATTCTAGAGGAACTTGGACAGGTAACCAACCTAATGGAGCTCCACCACAGAAGGTCAATGATAATTAGTTCCTACTGCTAAACTATCTCAAAATAATAATGAGCTAATAGAAATGATAATTAGTTCCGCCGTGGCGCCTACTGTGGAGTTGCATGGGCAGACTAAAGGGGGGCTGAGGAGGCGCGCTCGTCATCCCGTCGCAGCGGACGGGGCTTCATCGACGGACGAGGACGCATTGTCCAAAGCTATGCGACGAAAGGCGGCGTTGTTCTCAACACCACCACAGGGTACGGATTCTAAACACAGATCATTTCTTTCTTTTTCAAATACCAAGGTATCCTCTAGCTTAGGTTTAGTTGGTGTTTCATTAGGGAAGAATGATAAAGAGATCACGTTGTCCACTAATGTGTTGAAGCATATGGAATATGACCGTTTAACGGTTAAGCCGACGGTCAATCCGAGTGCTTCTCCCATGGTGGACATACCTCACATGGATGATGATTCAGCGTATGCCTCTTCAGATGGACAACTTTTATCACATCTAGTGGGGGAAGTGACTGAGGTGGGATTGGATGAGGACGGACTTGGATCTCTTTGTGATCTATATGCTTCCGGCCGGAAATCCAAAACCGCTAAACAAAAGAGGAAAAAATCACCGCGACACACCGCGAGACCGCCAAAAAATCCAATTGTTTCCCGATGAATGGCTTATTCACTAATAGCAGAGATCTTGGTGACTTGGCTAAACATCTGAATATTGCACAGTACGTCAGGGATCACGATTTGGAGTTTCTGGCTATCTCCGAAACAGGGAGGAGAGATTTCCAAGTGAGTGTTCTGAACCGCCTTTCAGGGGGTATCGACTTTACTTGGCACTCTATCCCTCCTCGTGGTAGATCGGGTGGCATTTTACTAGGCGTTAAAACTGACTCCTTTGATGTGTTAGCAAGGTCGGATGGTGATTTTCATATTAAAGTACACCTCCGTAACCGCGCAGACAATTTCATATGGAGCTTGGTAGCTGTGTATGGTGCTGCCCAGGAAGAGTTTAAGGAGGCTTTTCTCCGTGAGTTGGTTAACTTGGCTAATAATAATCCACTTCCAATTTTAATTGGTGGTGATTTTAATTTGCTAAGGTTTCCACATGAGAAAAGCCGGGGGCGGTTTGATGGTCATTGGCCTTTCTTGTTCAATGCTGTCATTGATAGTTTAGATTTGAGAGAGGTTTACATGTCCGGACGACAGTTCACCTGGGCAAATATTCTGCCGGAGCCTACATACGAAAAGTTAGACCGCGTATTAATGAGTACCGATTGGGAAGACAAATTCCCTTTGGTAACGGTGCGTGCTCTAGAACGTATTGAGTCTCTATCGGATCATGATCCCCTCCTTCTTTCAACTGGCACATCAAGACCAAAAAGCCAGACACAGTTCAAATTTGAACTAGGTTGGTTTTTGCGAGATGGTTTTGATGAACTAGTAAAGAAAGTCTGGCACAAACCGGTCTTAGGTGATAACCCAATACGGAGATGGAATAATAAAATGCGCAATGTGCGTAAATATCTCCGTGGTTGGGCGAGACATACGACCGGGATGCTTAAGAAAGAGAAAGAGCGTCTTTGTTCCATTATTGATGAGTTAGACCGACTCGCAGAAACTAGGTTGTTATCTTCGCAAGAGGTTGAACTAAAAAGTCAATCCAATGCGAAAGTAGCACAAATGTTGCGGGAAGAGGAACTCAAATGGTATCAGAGATCGAAAGCTCAATTCATTCTCGAAGGAGATTCGAATATCCGCTATTTCCATAATGTCGCCAATGGCAGACATAGGAAAAAACGGATTCAAAGTCTCCATCAGGATGAAGGTCTCATTGAGGGACAAGAGTTTCTCAAGGCCTACATCACAAAGTTCTATAAAGATCTGTTTGGGGCTCCAGAAGTTGGTAACATTACCATGGATGAGAGCCGCACAGATGATATTTCTCAAGTTTCGATGGAAGAAAATGCTTTTCTTAATGCTCCCTTCTCTGAAGAGGAGATAAAGAAGGCTAATTCCAGATGGAACATAATAAGGCACCTGGTCCAGATGGTTGTCCGGCGGAGTTTTATCAGCATTTCTGGGAAATCATTAAACATGATCTCATGGAGATGTTTGATTGCTTACAGAATGGACATCTGGAATTGTATCGCCTTAATTTTGGGGAAATCGTTTTGTTACCTAAGGTTTTGAACGCAGAAAGGATACAGCAGTACCGACCAATCTGCCTTCTTAACGTTAGTTTCAAAATCTTTACGAAGGTTGCAACTATTAGGCTAAATTCAGTGGCAGACCATGTGGTAAAACCTACACAGACTGCTTTTATGCAGGGTAGGAATATCCTAGATGGGGTCGTGACTTTACACGAAACCGTACATGAGTTGCACACGAAAAGGCTTAATGGGGTAATTCTTAAAATAGACTTTGAAAAGGCCTATGATAAAGTGAATTGGGAGTTTCTACAACAGACTCTGAGAATGAAAGGATTTTCAGAGGAGTGGTGTACTCTAATTCGCAGTTTCGTAGTTGGAGGTAGTGTGGCTATCAAAGTCAATGATGATGTCGGCCGCTACTTTCAAACTAAGAAAGGCTTGAGACAAGGTGATCCGCTATCGCCCGTATTGTTTAATATTGTGGCAGATATGTTAGCAATCATGATCGATCGAGCTAAGGAAAATGGCCTAATTGAGGGAGTAATCCCACATCTAGTCAATGGGGGACTGTCTATCCTTCAATATGCAGATGATACAATTCTCTTTATGGAACATGATTTGGACAAAGCGGCGAATCTGAAATTAATTCTTTCAGCGTTCGAGCGATTATCCGGTTTAAAAATCAATTTCCATAAAAGAGAATTGTTCTGCTTTGGCGAGGCACAAGACGCAGTTGCACAGTACACCGAGCTATTCGGTTGCGAGCAAGGTCAGTTTCCTATTAAGTATTTGGGGATACCAATACATTACAGGAGATTGACTAATGCAGAATGGGCCCACGTCGAAGAGCGTCTGCAGAAAAGGCTAGCTAGTTGGAAAGGAAAATTGTTGTCACTTGGTGGACGACTAGTACTCATTAATTCAGTCTTTACTAATATGGTACTGTATATGATATCATTCTTCCAGTTACCCAAAGGAGTCTTAAAAAAATTGGATTATTTCCGATCAAGATTCTTTTGGCAGGGTGACAACGAGAAAAAGAAATATCGATTAGCCAGATGGGATGTAGTTTGTCGTCCACGAGATCAGGGAGGGCTCGGTATTCATGACCTGCAAGTCAAGAATTCAGCCCTACTTGGTAAATGGATTTTTAAACTACTAACCGAAGATGGCGTAAGGCAAACCCTCCTGAAACGTAAATACATAGGTTCGAAAGCAATATCACAGGTTATATGGAAACCAGGTGATTCACACTTTTGGGCTGGACTCATGGCGAACAAAAATAAGTTTTTTCGCTATGGGGTATTTAAGATTAAGGATGGATCGCAGATACAGTTCTGGGAGGATAAGTGGTTAGGTAATACCACACTCAGAGAACAGTATCCGGTCTTGTACACGATAGCGCGACATAAGGATGCTACGCTGGCTACGGTCATGCAAACATCACCTCCTAATGTCACGTTTAGACGAGATTTGCTCGGGCCTCGACTTGCGTCTTGGCAAAACCTGGTTGGTAGATTAACGATGGTTAATCTTACACCAGGCGCTGATGAATTTCGTTGGAAGATCACTAAGAATGGTATGTTCTCGGTGGACTCCATGTACAGGGCCTTGATTCGATCGGATATGCCAGTCGATATCTTCAAAAATGTATGGCGTATGAAAGTGCCGCTGAAGATTAAGATCTTCGCGTGGTACCTTCGTAAGGGGGTCATACTAACAAAAGATAATCTTGTCAAACGTAATTGGCATGGGAGTTCTAAGTGTGTTTCTTGTTCTCATGATGAGACAATTAAACACTTATTCTTCGATTGCACATTTGCGCGTTCTATATGGTCCGCTATCCAAATGGCTTTGAATCGATATCAACCTACTTCCGTTGCGAATATATTCGGCAATTGGTTAAACGGGGTTGATAAACGATTTAAGACTATTATTAGGGTAGGAGCGCTTGCCGTTATTTGGTCGCTCTGGCTATGTAGAAATGACAAGATTTTCAATGATAAAAACTTTTCTCGTATGCAGGTTCTATTCAGGTGCACAGGTATTCTCCGTTCGTGGTCCACATTACAGTGAGGGGAGTTACGAGGCCTTTTTACGGAGGCATGTGCGCGACTGGAGCAGGTGGCGAGGGATATTTTTATCCCACATGGATGGCCGCTTGATCTACGGATCGCGGCTCCATAGCTTCGGCAGTCTACAGCGGATGTTTTGTAGCATTGTCGCTCTATTTACTTTCAGTTTCGGATTTCGGCTGTGTGCATCTCATGATGCAGAGGCCGGGTGTAATACTTGAACTTTTTGAGTAATAAAGCCCTTTATCAAAAAAAAAAAGAAATGCAATTGCAAAAACTGTAAAACATTTGGTTTCAACCAAAATAAATCTCCATTTTCCTCCACCTCTCCTCACCCCCCTTCCCCACATTGAGATTCCCTTGACAACACTGTAAATAACCCTTGAAAACTAAAATGAGGGTTACTAGAAATGCAACTGCAAAAACTGTAAACATCTGGTTCTAGCCAATAAATCTGGAGGCGTTCATGGGGGCGGATCTGGCGTGTATTATTTTCGACATACTATCTCTATCTCTATATCTATCGCTCTTTATATCTCTCTATATGTATCTACTATCTATCTATCTTCTATCTATCTATCTATCTATGTATCTATTATATAAAAAAGCTTCAGTTGGTGATGGTCCGTTTTATTTTAGTTGATTTGGTAGGTCCGCCGTCACCCGTTCGTGTTGTTCCCAGGCTGTAAATAGGGACAAGTCTGCACCTAACCTAATCCAATCCTCCCAAGAGTCAGCTAATTACCCAACCTACATCAGTCCACTGATCACATTCTAAAATTCAAACCCACACGAAACCGCATGCTCTGTGCCCCCAAACCGCACCAACCCATCTAATTTTTGCGGTTTGAAACCTCTGATCAATCCATTCCGAACCCATAGGCCATGGATGCCAGTAACATTACAATGCACCACACACGTACAGTCTAGTCCGAGGATTTCCACAACACAGTACACACAGTAGAGTTACACCAGCATCTAAAAAACTGTAGCTAGCCTGTATTATTAGATCATCTAAAAAGACAAGCTAATCTTGAACGGAAATTGCAGCAGAATTTACACATAATACTGTAAAGTATTGCAGCGCAACTCTTGCTGAAATGAACGCGACAGCAGCGGCTGTAATTCTCCCAGCTTGTATGGATGCCAAATCCTCATGATACATAATCCTTCCATATAGATAGACAAAACCTAAAAGAGAAAAGTAAATCATTTAAATAATTTTGTCATACAGTCGTGTTGTATGGGGTGGTGTCTGTTCATTTTTTAGCATGTAAATCTCTTATTTCTATCGATGCAATGAAACGAAAAGCTTTTGCGTTTTTGCGAAAAAATGTTTGATCAGAGTAAATGTCCATTGAACTGAATTATACATAAAGAAAACCTACAGGCTACCTATGCTAATTACCTTGCACAAGCCAACAGAGTTGGAACATGCTGTAGCGAAAAGAGCATGGCTAATATTTAATTGGACTTTCTATAAAAAGGCATGCACATATATACATACACTTGGTAAAAACTTCAATCAGTTTTCAGAAAACATCGGTCATGATGTTAGGATTTGCTCTTATCCTTGTAAACCGAACGCATCCAATATGAGTTGGTTCGGTGTAGTTATCCATCCTCCCTAAATCTCTCTCTCTCTCTGTATTCGGTTGAGGTCCGTATACCTCTATATAATCAACACGAAACCGATGCGAGTCCAAGCATCGTTCCTGCCTACTTTCGTTGATATGGTATCAGAGCAGAAACCCCTTCCGTGACATCAACCCTAGAAACACCGAAACACCCCAGACCACCGAACACCGAAACCCAGAAAACCAATCTACCAGAGATCGATCTACCAAAAACCCGAACACCCAATCCACCAGAAAAACCCAAGAACCAGTATGATTACCACCATGGCGTCGTCATCAACCTCAAGCGCGCCACAAGTCCTTGGCACTCCCCCGGCGGAGAAGCTCAAGAGGACGAATTATCTCCTCTGGAAGGCCCAGGTCATGCCGACCCTGCGCGGTGCGCGGGCGCTCGGCTTGCTGGAAGGAAAAGACCCCGCGCCGCCGGAGTTCCTCACCGAGAAGAAGGATGACAAGGACGTCACTGTCCCGAATCCGGCCTATGACACCTGGCTTCTCCGAGATCAACAGGTGCTGAGCTAGCTGCTTAACTCTCTCTCGGTGGAAATCTTGGCTCAGACAGTTGGGCTAGATCATGCATCTGAGGTGTGGGAGCTGATCACCTCGATCTTCTCCTCCCGCTCCAAAGCCAATGTTGCACATCTCCGTGGCGAGCTCGCAAACACCAAGAAGAACACCCTCTCCGCTGATCAGTACATCGGAAAAATGCGCGGTTTCGCAACCGAGCTGGTGGCAGCAGGCCGCACCATTGATGAAGATGAACTGGTGGAGTTTATTCTCAATGGGCTAGACGACGAGTAAACATCTCTGGTGTCCTCGGTGAATGTCATGGCCAGCTGTTCCGTTAGTGAACTCCATGCTATGATCGCGGCCTTCGATATGCGGCAGCTATGGCTGTCCGGCGGCGGCCAGAAGAGCTACGACAACTCGGCCAACGTGGCACGCCGAGATCGCGGTGATCGCTACTACACCAACAACTACCGCGGCAACGGTCAAGGCCGTGATGGTCGTGATTATGACCGTGGAGACTCCGATGGCGCTTTCCGTGGTCGCTATCAAGACCGCGGTGACACTGGTGGACGCCGTGGCTATGACCAGAGCGGTGGTCACCGAGGTGGGCGCGGCCGCGGCCCTGGAGGACGATCACCGTCGCGGTATCAAGACGTGGACTGTCAGATCTGCAAGAAGCACGGCCACCCAGCCAATGAATGCTGGTGGCGCTATGAAGAGAGCCGCGACAATGGAGGCCGTGACCGTGGAGGTGATCGCGGTGATCCCGGTGAGCACGGCAAGGGCGCCAATGCAGCATATGGCGTGGATACCAACTGGTACCCAGACACCGGGGCGACCGATCACATCACCGCCAACCTGGAGAGTCTCATGACAAGGGACAAATACCGCGGCAACGACAAGATCCACACCGCCAATGGCGAAGGTATGCACATTAGTCATGTTGGTGATTCATTTATTCAAACCCCCACTAGTAATCTTCATCTTAACAATGTCCTTCATGTTCCTAGTGCGACAAAAAATCTTATTTCCGTGCATAAACTTGCTCTAGATAACAATGTGTTTCTTGAATTTCATCCTTGGTATTTTTTGATTAAGGACTAGGACACGAGGAGCACTCTTCTTAAGGGAGAATGTGAGGGTGGTCTCTACCCTATCATCTCATCATCACTATTCAAGAGCAAGCAAGCCCATGTCATCACAAAGCCCACCTCTTCAAGGTGGCATAGTCGCCTAGGCCATCCAAATAAAGTTGTAGTTCAACACATTCTCAATAAGTTTTGTCTTCCATACTCTAGAGATTCTAGTCTTGAAACCATTTGTGATTCATGTCAAAGAGCAAAAAGTCATCAATTACCATATCCTGTTTCCACTAGTGTTTCCAATTTTCCTCTCCAACAAATATTTTATGATGTGTGGGGTCCTGCAAATACTTCTGTAGGACGTCATAACTATTATGTTAGCTTTATTGATGATTTTAGCAAATTTATATGGATATATTTGCTGAAAAAGAAATCTGATGTCTTTGATGTTTTTCATAACTTCATGAACTATGTTGAGAGAAAATTTGGAAGAAAAATTATCACTATGCAAACAGATTGGGGAGGAGAGTATGAAAAGTTAAACCCTTTCTTTTAGAAACTTGGCATATCTCATCATGTATCTTGTCCCTATGCACATCAGCAAAATGGATCAGCAGAAAGGAAACACCGTCATATAGTGGAAATTGGTCTTGCTCTTTTAGCTCATGCATCCATGCCTTTGAAATTTTGGGATGAGGCATTTCTTACAGCCACCTATCTTATTAATCTTATACCTAGTAAAGTCATCAACAACATTAGTCCCTCTGAAAAATTACTAGGAGTCTCACCAAACTATACATCTCTTCGAGTTTTTGGTTGTGCGTGTTGGACAAATCTACGCCCTTACAACAACAAAAAACTGTCCTATAGATCCAAACAATGTGTGTTCCTTGGATATAGTCCAAGACACAAAGGAGTAAAATGCCTGGATGTGTCCACTGGTAGGGTCTACATATCACGAGATGTTGTGTTTGATGAAGAAATTTTTCCATTTGCCTCTTTACATCCAAATGCCGGTGCTCTTCTTAGGAAAGAAATTTTACTTCTTCCTAAACATCTTTTTCCTAAAAATGGGGGCTTGAATAATGATGAACTAATGACTAATGATACATTGCCACATAATGCTACTAGTATTGTGCAGGCTACTGCAGAAAATTTCGGAAGATTTGGTGCAGATTTGAGCCAAAACGGAGCAGAAGAAGGAGGTGATTTCATGTCACAAAACGACGGGCCAGACAGCGACCGATCCGATGCAGATTCTGCGTCAGGCACAGATTATGACGCGTCCACTGATCCCGAGCTGGGTCCTGGTTCCAATCATGAGGAGTCAGGTGGGCAGGTGGAGGCAGACGCGCAAACCCCGAGCTCTGCGTCCCCGACACCGCCAGCGGGTGCGTCACCCTCGGGCTCTGCCCCGAGCCAATCACCACATGCCACCGCATCCTCGACAGCACTCCCGACAACGCCCCCGACGTCCTCTGCGGCTGCATCACCATCGGGCTCTGGCCCGAGCCAACCCGCAGCTGCCACGCGGGTCACTGCTCCCGCGTCATCATCACCCGCATGCACCGGCACCGCTCCAGGCCAAAACCGAGACCAGCAGGTGGCCACGCGTCCTGCTCGCGTTCGGCGCCCACGCTCCAAGGCAGTGGAGGGATCCTTTGTGCTTGGAGACCCTGCTGCTCCTCCTGCACGCAGTACACGCTTACAAAAGGAATTTCAAACCCCAAAAAAATTACTGATGGTTGTGTTCGTTATAATTTCTTGTGTACTTCAGGAGAACCAAACACACTGCAAGATGCTTTGGATCACCCCGACTGGCGTGCAGCAATGGATGAAGAATATTCTGCTCTTCACAAAAATCAAACATGGCATCTAGTACCTTCACATCATGGTAACAACAATATTATTGACTGCAAGTGGGTTTATAGAATTAAGAGAAATGCTGATGGGTCTATTGATCGTTACAAAGCCCGGTTAGTAGCAAAGGAGTTTAAACAGCGTTATGGCATTGATTATGAGGATACTTTTAGCCCTGTTGTTAAAGCTGCTACAATTCGTCTTGTTCTAGCTATTTCTGTTTCTAGGGATTGGCATATTAGGCAGCTTGATGTCAAGAATGCGTTTCTTCATGGCGTTCTGGAAGAGGAAGTCTGCATGAGACAACCTCCTGGGTATGAAGATAAAAGTAAACCTCACCACATCTGCAAACTTGACAAAACTTTATATGGTCTTAAACAGGCACCAAGAGCTTGGTATTCTTGTTTGAGCACTAAACTTCAGTCCTTGGGATTCACACCATCACAAGGGGATACATCTCTGTTTATTTATAATCAGTCAGGTATAACAGTATTTGTTCTTGTCTATGTGGATGATATCATAGTTACAAGCTCCTCTCAACAAGCTATTACAACTTTAGTAGATGATTTGAACAAACACTTTGCTATTAAGGATCTTGGAGATATTCATTTTTTCTTGGGTATAGAAGTAAAAAGGATTGATAAAGGATTAGTTCTTACTCAAGAAAAATATGCTTCTGAATTGTTAGCAAAAGTGGGAATGAAGAATTGTAAGCCCTCAGTTACACCTTTATCTTCTGTTGAAAAATTATCAGCATATGAAGGAGAACCCCTCAGTCTAGATGACAGTACCAGATACAGGAGTATAGTTGGTGGTTTACAGTATTTAACACTTACAAGACCTGATATTTCCTTCTCAGTTAATAAAGTATGTCAGTTTCTTCATGCACCCACATCTGTACATTGGACTGCTGTCAAGAGAATATTGCGCTATGTGCAAAGTACTCTCACCACTGGGCTTACTTTCAGAAGATCAACCTCTACTCTTATCAGTGCATTCTCAGATGCTGATTGGGCTGGTTGTATTGATGATAGAAGATCAACTGGTGGGTTTGCTATATATTTTGGTCCTAATCTCATATCTTGGAGTGCTAGGAAGCAAGCAACTGTCTCAAGATCGAGTACAGAGGCTGAATATAAATCCCTTGCAAATGCTACAGCTGAAGTCATTTGGGTTGAAACTCTTCTGAATGAACTTGATATTAAACTCAATGAAACACCATGCCTATGGTGTGATAATATGGGAGCTACATATTTATCTGCTAACACTGTTTTTCATGCAAGGACCAAGCATATTGAAGTAGATTTCCATTTTGTCAGAGAAAGAGTTGCTCAGAAGAAACTTGATATACGTTTTATTTCCACCAAGGACCAAGTTGCAGATGGATTCACCAAACCATTAGCTCATAGAGAATTAGAGACTTTTAAGCATAATCTAAACTTGTACAAGTTTTGATTAAGGGGGGATGTTAGGATTTGCTCTTATCCTTGTAAACCGAACGCATCCAATATGAGTTGGTTCGGTGTAGTTATCCATCCTCCCTAAATCTCTCTCTCTCTGTATTCGGTTGAGGTCCGTATACCTCTATATAATCAACACGAAACCGATGCGAGTCCAAGCATCGTTCCTGCCTACTTTCGTTGATACATGATACAACACGAGCATGAATATCACATACATCAGTTTTCACACTAGATAAAAGACTAAAGGAGCAAGAGAATGGTGAGGAGGATCACCTAGGTGAGAAGGGCAGGGAGGGCAGTGCGGTGAGCTTTCTGCCTTGCCAGTGGCAGGAGAAGAGGCGATGTGCTTGCCGTCTTGACGGAGGAGGTCAGCAGGGCAACATCGGCAATGCTCCCAGCTTGTCTAGTGCACCTGCAACCAATTGAATATAATGAACATGATGTAGTTTTAAAATTGGTTTAGTCAGTTCTTTCCATGTCAGGAAGTTGTAACACGGGTATGTAGCAAAAAATTTAATAACCTAATTAATCTTGAAAGATTTCTATGGATGAGATTGCGCTAGTAATTGTAGCATGAAAACATAATTGCAACCATCCTAGCAGCAAGACGAGAGCAACGATGCAACTAACTTAGCCACAACAGAGGATAAACTAGGTAGTTTGGTATTAGAAGGAGGAACCGAATTATCTGAATCAAGGCAGTATTATGAAACCAACAAGTTCCATAGCAAGGTGACTCCAAACACGTGGTTTACAAATAACCAGGTAGACTCCGACGATCTTTTAGCATGTAGACAGACTTACAAAATCTCAAGATGAATCTAAATGAGTATCACTTGCAGCTGAGTGCTAATGTAATTATGTAAACATACATTCCAAATCTCTCCATGTAGCCCGTAGCATCATGCTCTGCGCTTGGACCTCCTTCCTTGCTCGGGATCTTAATATCACTAGCATCAACAACCTATAATTGATCGAAGACAGGACTAGTAGGCACTAGCAAGTGAAAAAGCAGTCTGCAACTATATGCTTGGTCTTTACATGAAGGTGTGATATTATAGTATATCTTTTCTGATGTATATTCTAAGACATCTTATATTTTGGAACGGAGGGAGTAGGAATTAACCAGTGAAAAATAGAAAGTCCAGTTTATCACTTCAAATAGGTTAGCTCGGAATAAGTGTCCCATGCACCAACCAGTCCTGAGCAACTTCTGTAATGATGTACAGTAACAAAAAGAGACGGCACCACAGGAACAGAGCTGGCAAAAAGAACAAATATCTGAGAAGATATAAGAATTCCGAATCGGAAGAGTTCCTGTATGCATGACCTCAAAATATCATAGCGTGCTTGAAGAGTAGGGGCACTACCGGAGACGAGCTCGTTGCCGTGTGCAAACTGCACACGGCAAAGACAGTAAAACACACGGCAAAGCCATTGCCGTGTGCTGCACACGGCAGCGAGTACACGGAAGAGAATTGTACGGCGACGATCTCTTTACCGTGTGCATTATATCGGGGCACACGGCAAAGACTTCTGGTTGCCCCACCATCACTTGGTCGCGCCACAGACGAAAACGGAACCAGGTGGGCCCCACCTCAGTCGTTGCCATGTGCAAGCACACGGCAAAGAGCCTGTATCTTTACCACGTGATTCCACACGGCAACGTGCTGACAGGTGCACCCCACTCGTGGGCCATCCTTCTCAGGTCGTTGCCGTGTGCCAGCACACGGCAAAGACCTGACAGGTGGGCCCTATCCCCCCTCCTCCATTGTGTCATCCGTGCTAATCTTTCCCGTGTGCCAGCAAACGGCAAAGAGTGATCAAAAATGCCAGATTCTACGGTCTGGCTCCACGTGTCCTCTTTACCGTGTGCAAGCACACGGCAAAGAGGTCAAAAAGAATCTTTTTTTTTTGCTCAAACATTTCAGTTCAAATATTCCACAATACATACGGAACACATATAGACACTATATTCATGAGCAGAACACATATATCACTCTAATATCATCGAAATCACACATAAATCATCGAAATCACGCAAAAATCATCCATAACATCGAAATTCATCCATAGGATCATTATTTATAACTAGTTCATTGTTACATCGATGTAGCATGACAATGAGATCATCCGTGAAGTCCTCATGCCATCGATGTCCGCTCCGAGCTCCAATCCATCTAGAACACGAGAGAAAGAAACAAAGACATGAGAATTGAAACATTTGAATGCAAAATACCAGATTATTGACAAAGATGTGAAATAAAACAGAGTTTAAGTAACACAATGAAGTAACACACAGAAAAACGTGTTACACAGTAAAACAGAAGTAACACATCATGTGTACTGCAGAACGGGCAGTAACACGCAGTTGATAAGATCTGAAAATGTGTTACTCAAACGTTGCCATCGTAACATGTAAATTTGTGTTCACCATATGTGTTACAAATAGTTAGAAAAAGTAACACATAATCTTGCGTTGGGAGAATGTTACAAGCTATATAACTCAGGGAATAGTTTATTATCTATTTTGACGAAAAAAAGGAATAATGTGTGACTTGCAAACATATATAAGTTCAACTTTCTATAAGAAATATGGCGAGATAATCTATTTTTCAACTATCTTATGTATATGACATGAATATGGACATAAACTTGTGCATACATGTTTATTTTCTTTATATTGTTCGAGATACATATGGGTCATATTTCGATTATTACGAATAAGTGGAGAAAAATGTCTAGAAAATTGGAAATATTAGTGTGGAGCCATATTATAAGCCCTCTGTTCTAGAACAGCGATAATATGGATCGGAGGGAGCCTATAATATTTGCTATAAAAATTTAAACGTGCAAGACCAATAACCAAGCTGACTTTTTTTTTTGAGTAACCAAACTGACATGTGGACCCATATACAAGCGCTAACATTTAACATGCTAACATCCCTGGAAGCCCGACGTGACAACCTATCAGCTGGGCCAAGATGAAAGATACGGGCCGGTCGGCAAGGAATTAAAAGTGTTCCATAGCGGAAACTAATCAGGCGTCGCGTGAGAAAGACCTAGGCGAAACCTAGGGTTGGGCGACTCGGCGGCGATTGCATCTCCGACGAGGATTCCGGCGATCTCCTCTGTCTAATCACTCTCCTCGATCTTGCTCGGGCTGATCAAGGGGCTATCTTGCATAGCTACCCAACCTTGGCGAGAGAGGAGGAGTCTGGACTGACGGGGCGGATCGGTTTTCACCAAGCGACCTATATGGCGGCGGAATTTTCACGGGCGAAGGAGGGTGCCGAGATGGAGGACCTGTTGGGGAAGCTGAAACTCAGCGAGGCGGAGGAGGATGGTGTCTTCCTGGCACAGGAGGTGCGTGGATCGCTACCAGAGGTGAAGTGGTTGGCTGTGGCGCGGGTTCTGACGATCAAGAGCTTCAGCGACGAATCTTTGAAAAGAACTATGATCGCGGCATGGAAACCAGCGAGGGAAGTCTCGTTCTCGGCGATAGGGAAGAATTTATATCAGATACAGGCACATTGTCTGGGAGATTGGAAACGTATTATGGAGGATGGGCCGTGGCTCTTTCGCGATTGCGCGGTAATGATTGAACATTATGATGGAGCAAGCGTCAATCCACCGATGCCACATCGTGTTAAGGTGTGGATACAAGTGCATAGGCTACCACCACTGTTCCGCACTGAAGCGATTCTGAAACTATTAGCGGCAAAAGTGGGAAGTGTGGAGAAGGTAGAGATGCGAGCAGTACCGGGAGGAGCAGGAGAGTTCCACCGGGCGAGAGTCGAACTTGAGGCATCTAGGCCACTGTTGAGGGTTGTCAAGTTATCACCTGAAGGTTTTGCAAGTATGATGTTACAAGTCAAGTTCGAAAAAATGCCCAAATTCTGCCATCACTGTGGTCTTATGGGGCACGTTGATGTAGAGTGCGGTACAGGAGAATTCTCTGCAGAGGAGTTACCCTATGGTGACTGGATGCTAGCACCCATGGAAGAATGGCATCCTGACACCCCGCGGGTGAGGGGTGGTCCTGGACCTTCCAGGGAGAGTGCATGGGGAGGTCGTGGTCAGTCTGTTCCTGGTGGGCGCTCGGCAGGGAGAAACAAATTTGCCGGTGCGGGGCGTGGCCGTAGTGGCGGAAGGAGCAGTGAGCCGGTGTGGAAGGAGAAGAGTACCACTCCTGAAAATGTTCCAAACCCGAGAAAAAGGTCATCGGGGGATGCTGGCTTTGAGCAATCTGATGAGATGGAGTTGGCTGATACATCATCGAGTCCGCTGAAAAATTTATCAGAATCAAAAGAATGTGCTACGGAGAGACAGAGGGCGCAGAAGCAGCTATTGTTGGAGGCAGCGCCGAGTTCGGACAGTGGGGTGGTTCCTCCACCACCGCCAGTTTATGTCTCTCCAACGGAGTTGAAGAGGCATAAAAAAGCTCTAGTGATTACAGAAAAGGAAGTGCTAGGACCAGGAAAATCGGCGGGCTCCTCCGAGGAGTACCGCCGGAAGCAATGAGTTGCGCCAGGTGGAACTGCCGTGGTCTGGGCAACGCCGCGACAGTTAATGAGTTACGTGCTTTTGCACGTCTTGTTGCCCCCACTGTTCTTTGTGTGCTCGAAACACAGGTGCACAAGAGAAGGGTGGAAGGACTTAGCCGTACGCTAGGGTATGATAAATCTTTTGCTGTGAGTAGCTCGGGCCGCAGTGGCGGACTCGGCATCTTTTGGAATAAAGAGACTGATATAGAGATTTTGCCGTTTTCACAGTACCATATTGATGTGATCATTAAAGAGAAGGGGTGTGATCCTTGGCGCCTTACATGTGTTTATGGGGAGGCGCAAACCAGCCAGCGACATAAAAAATGGGACATGCTTAAATTTATTAAATCTTCCTCGTCGCTACCTTGGGTATGTATGGGGGACTTTAACGAGGTATTACACCGATCGGAACACGTGGGTGTTCAAGAGAGAAGCCATGCTCAGATGGAGGGAATTCGGGAGATGGCGGATGTTTGTGGCCTTCGTGATCTAGGTTATGAAGGACGTAGCTGGACCTTTGAGAAAAGGGTAGTGGGGGGCTCTTTTTGCCGAGTAAGGCTAGACAGAGCCTTGGCAACAGCGGATTGGAGCTCGAGGTTTCCATGGGCGACGGTACAAAATATGACGGCGGTCTCCTCTGATCATGGCCCTATTTTGTTATCATGGGCTAGTACAGCGGAGAATAGAGCGAAGAAACAACATATGTTCAAGTACGAGACGATGTGGGAAACACACTCAGATTTCGCACCCATGCTTGAACAGTTCTGGAATAATGAGGGTGAAGTTGGATGCCTTGTGGAACTTCAACACAAAATCAGTGCACTCTCGGGGCAGCTCAAGGAGTGGAATCGGAACACTTTTGGAAGTGTCAAGCTGGAGATGAAGCGACTCCGTTTGGAGCTAGAAAGCATGCAATCAGACCCACTGCGCATGGGGCCGACAAGTGCAGGGACACGGATTACCGAAAGGTTAGCTGAACTGAGCCATCGAGAGGAAGTGATGTGGCAACAACGTTCAAGGATTCAATGGTTGACTGCAGGGGATAAAAACACTAAATTCTTTCAACTCCGGGCAAGTCAAAGGAAAAAGAAAAATAAAATATCACGGTTGAAGAGAGTTGATGGATCGGTAACGGAGGACATACAGGAGATGGAGAGACTCACTACGGGATATTACAGGGACCTGTACCGAGCGGAGGGAACCCATGACATGGAGGCAGTCCTTTCCACCGTCCCTGTGAAGGTCACCTCTATGATGAATGATGATTTGATCAAACCGTTTGAGGAAAGGGAGGTGAAGGAGGATTTGTTCCAGATGTTTCCCACAAAGGCCCCGGGTCCTGATGGTTTTCCCGCGCATTTTTTCCAGCGGCATTGGGAGGTGTGTGGGAGAGAGATCACCGCGGTGATTTTGAGGGTTTTGCGAGGGGAAGATGACCATGCTTTAATCAACAAAACCTTTATTGAATTAAACCCAAAGTGGCGAGTCCAGAGGAATTGGGTCAGTTCAGACCAATAAGCCTATGTAATGTCATATATAAGATTGCCTCGAAGGTACTGGCAAATAGGCTTAAGGGAATTCTACCGGAGATCATCTCAGAGGAGCAGCCAGGCTTTGTTCCCGGGAGAATGATAACTGATAATATTATCACGGCCTATGAATGCCTGCATTTCATGAAGAGGAAAAGGGCGCGTGAGCAGTGGTATTGTGCTTTGAAACTAGATATGAGGAAGGCTTATGACAGAGTTGAGTGGGATTACCTTCAGGCAATTATGCTACGGTTGGGGTTCCATCAGCGATGGGTACGGATGGTGATGCGCCTGGTAACGACTGTATCTTTTTTGGTCTTATTTAATGGTGATCATCTTGATAGTTTTACTTCCTCGAGGGGCATCCGCCAGGGTGACCCTATTTCTCCTTATTTGTTTTTGTTGGCAGCAGAGGGCCTATCGTGCCTCTTAAAATCAAGAACTCAGTCATCAATCTTAAGTGGTATCAAAGTGGCTACATCGGCACCGGTGGTTAGTCACTTATTATTCGCGGATGACAGCCTGTTGTTCTTTAAAGCTGATAAGGAGAATTCTCATGAGGTGAGGAGTGTTTTACAGATTTATTGTGCGGCCTCGGGTCAACAATTGAATTTGGACAAGTCATCTATTCACTTTGCAAAAGGCTGCCATAATAATATCAGAGAGGAGATCAAGCTGATAGTTAATGTGCGGAGTGAATCTTTGAGTGAGAAGTATTTAGGTATGCCATCTGATGTGGGCATATCAACTAATGGGGCTTTTAAATTCTTGAAAGACCGGGTGTGGAAGAGGGTACAAGGGTGGCTGGAGATGTTGTTGTCGGCTGGAGGCAAAGAGGTATTAATCAAATCAGTCGCTCAGACTATTCCAACCTATTCTATGGCATGTTTCAGATTGCCAAAGGGACTTTGCAACCATATTAACAGTGTTATCAGGAAATTTTGGTGGGGTTGCAAAGGAGGAAAAAGACGTACCTGCTGGGTTTCTTGGGAAGACATGACGAAGCCGAAAACCCTAGGGGGGATGGGCTTCCGGGATATTGAGTTATTTAATCTCTCCCTTCTTGCTCGATAGGCGTGGCGAATTCCGTAGGATCCAACATCGCTGAGTGCACGGATCCTCCAGGCGGTATATTTTCCCCAAGGTAATTTCTTGGAAGCTCAGCTCAGATCATCACCATCCAGGATATGGAGAGCTGTTTGCGATGGAAAATAAATTTTGCAGCAAGGATTAATCAGACGTATTGGTACGGGGGAGGAAACAAATATTTGGAATTCCAATTGGTTACCGAGAGATGGAATGTTGCGACCAGTAGCATGTCCAGTAGATGATCATCCCCATGTCGTTAGCGAGCTGATCAATGCTCAGACTGGAGCGTGGGACATGAACAAGCTACAGACTTACTTTCTACCTATGGACAGGGAGGTAATAATGAACATACCACTCAGTACTCGCAGGCAGCAAGATTTTTGGGACTGGCACTACGAACGTAGTGGTGTTTTTACGGTCAGATCTGCATACCGTATGCTGATTTCAGCAAAAGAGAGAAGGACAGCGTGGCTTGATGAACGCGCTGGTTCATCGGAGAGCCGAGAGCAAGAGAGAGAATGGGCGCAACTTTGGCATTGTCAGGTCCCATCCAAAATCAGAGTTTTTCTCTGGAGGCTAGCTCGGCACTCCCTACCAACGATGGATGTTTTACAGCATAGAAACATGGCAGCGGCTCCAGTTTGCTCGATATGTGGAGACAGAGACTCGTGGAGGCACTCCCTACTTGAATGTAATTTGGCACGACCAGTATGGGCTTTGGCACCAATTGAGATCACTGATCTTATTGGCAATATGCAAGAGCAAGACGCAAAGGGGTGGTTAGCAGCTATTTTCTCAGCTCTACCGCATGCAGAATTAGTACGGACGGTAGTAACCTTATGGGCCTTGTGGCATGCGAGGAGAAAAGCGATACATGAAGGGGTGTATCAGAGCCCTTTATCGACGAATTGTTTCGTCGAGAGTTTCATAGCGGATCTTGAGCAGGTGAGACCAGTGCTCAACGAGAGACAGGCAACATTTTCGGGTGGACCAAGGTGGATTCCACCACCAGTTGGCAAGGCGAAGATAAATGTAGACGCGGCAATTTCAAAAAACTCCAGGAAGGCTGCGGTAGTAAGGAGGGAAGATGGGACTTTCCTGGGAGCCTCATCGATTGTGATGGCAAGTGTTACAGATGTCGAGATTCTTGAAGCAATGGCTTGTAGAGAGGCACTGTCAGTCGCAACAGATCTTCATCTAAGAGAGATATATGTAGCATCAGACTGCGTGAATGCAGTTAACAGCATCAAAGGGAAAGGAAGGGGCCGTTATGGCCATGTTGTTCAGGAGATCAACGCTTGGTCCACAGAATTTACTTCTGTTGATTTCGTCCATGAGTGAAGGAGAGCAAATGTTGATGCACACAATTTAGCCAGGAGCTCCATTTACCTATCCTTAGGAAGGCATGTCTGGTTCACCTCTCCACCTGATGGTGTTGTATCTATTCAAACCTCTGTGTAAGCTAGTGGAGAATTCTAAAAACAAAAGGCATTTAGCTCTATCGGGAAGGTCAAATAGTATTAAAAAAAAGAAATTAGTGATTCTAAAAGAAAAAGGAAATCAGATAGAGCTAGCGACCAGCGCGCAAGATGCGTTGTAGCCTGACGCGTGGACAACTTTCCTTTTTTTTTTTCTCAAATTACATAGACAGCTTTCCTTTCAACTGCCTAATTAATTAACTGGTACAAATACGGACACGTGCTCTTTTTCCCCTTTTCGTGAAAATTCCAAACGCTTGCTCTCCGTGCACAATTTTGCAGTTCAATTTACACAGAAATTCCCCATCTGAAGTATAAGAGCATCTCCAACATGTGCTGGGAAACTCGGTCACATAGAAAAAAACGTCAGTTTAGCGGGAGAGGCCGGGCGGGGTGCTCCATTAGACGTGCGAACGACCATCTCGTAGGTGTTTTTTACCCCACGCGCGAGAAAGCGTCACCGCGCCATCTTTACCGCCCCGCCTCCAGCATTATGTATAAACAGCACGCTCGCGCCACCCAACCCCCGGAACATTCCACCGCTTCAGCACCCGCCGTCGCCTTCTCACTCGTCATCATCCCACTTATTATCGTTGTGACACTTGCAAACATGCAGATACTCGCGGGACCATGTGAAATTAGAAAGTAAAACTTGGCATGATGAGAACGCGCAGGAAGGGAGAAGACGACACTTGCTCGTTAAGAGTGTGCAAGCTAGACTTATCAAAGATTGACCTTTTTCTAGTGATTTACGGTTAAAAATATATGTTACCCGAAACAACTAGAATTTAACCTAATAGGGTTTGTATTTAAAGAGCACATTCCAATGGTTGGTATCGTTCCTCTCCTTGGATATGTCGCCGAGGTGAGGCGCCACCTCCCTCACTCCCAATTTCCATTGGTAGTTGTCTTCGGACAAAAGTTTAGGTTCAGAGCCTGGACCGGTACAATGGTGGCGTCGCAATGTACGTTGTCATCAGGATGTCCAAGACGACGCCTTTATCGAGACCTACTAAATCCCGCCATTTACCTTCTTCTAAGCATCAAGAGTGAATGTGCGTAGACAAGAGGAGTCTTGCTGGAGCTGTTGTTCTTCCGAGGCTTCCCGTGTCGGTCGAAATGCGGCTATATTGGTCAATTTAGGTATGTTCTTCTGCATTGTATTTGCAAAGTCTAGTGGCTATGTCCAGACTAACCGGTGTGGAGCTGTTTGAAAGGAGTTGTAGTCATCTTTGTACATAAGTTTTTGCGTGTACATCATTGCCTGGAAAAAAATGCAACGAGATGAAAGCGTTATGGTGGAGATACAAATAGAGTTGTATTTCCATGCAATTTTTTTTTTAAAAAAATAGAGTTTTTTTTTTTGAAAAAAAATAAAAAATAGAGTTGTATCTGTAGAAGTTTTTTATGCATCCCGCCACTCTTTCCCGCCTGTCACTCAGAAAATTTTCGGGCTCGTATCGCGTTCTAAAGGCCCAATAAAATATCTTGTGTAGGCTACCACCGTCCCCAAGTCTAACCCTACTTTCTCCGCATCCCATTGTTCCTCAACCGCCGCCACACCCTACGCCGGCGCCCTCACCCAGTAATGTCTCCTCTCGAGCTCTCACATACCATCGTGTAACTCCCCTCCATCTCTCTCCAACGCATCACCTCTGCTCTTAACTCCCTGATCTCACACGCCACCGCAGCCTATCTCTTCTCCACGGCAGCGAGCGATGGCTTTATTTGCCAGCCTGCCGCCGCTAGCTTCCGCCAAAGTTGGTGCGTCGGAAGTCAACTGCGTCGGTCTGCTCTCCACTAGCTTCCTTATCTAGGGGCCCTACCGCTCCCACTCGCAACTCACGCACCCTGCACACCGCGGCAGCGCCAACCACAGGGCTCGAGCTCCCACCTATGGCATTCTGGCAGGTGGAGCCCATGTTAGCTGCCGACGACACTGGGTCTTGTGACCCTGAAGCCATGTCGACAGCCTTATCGCCGGCGGCCGGTCTGCATCTCCGACATCCCTGAGCAAGAGGTACCTGGCCGGTGATCTACTACCGGCTCCCTCAAACGAGCAGCTGATAGATCTTCTCGTACAGGCGGTTCTCTTTCAAATCCTTATATCAGGTCAAATCCTATTTATTCGATGTCAAATATGCAAGGAAATTTCCATTAGAAATTAAGAAATTTAGAATACATGCTCCCGTTGTTCATGTAATTGTTGTGGAATATCGATCAATATTCACGTTCAAGTCAGTATGCAAGGGAATGTTCCCCTTTATTAGTTCTGCTTCACAAGTTCTGTTAGCCACTTGATGTTCTGATTTATTCATTTGTTGTCTACTGCTATACCGTTATCCAATATAAGTCTATGTGGTCATTAGCTAGAATTGAATCGTCATGTACTCATATGGTGGAGTGTTGCAGGTGTTTAAACTTTGTAGCAGTTGTGGCAGCAGCAACTACTTGGACAGTGGCACGTCCATGTACTAGACTGAGAACTCCAAGGAGAAACCACATTCATCTCCAGCTTGCAGCAACGACTTGCCTTCTCTCCAGGTGATTAACGCGGCGGCCTTATGTGTTCTAAATTTGTTCCTTGACTACTTTTAAATCTGGATAATTCCAAATTATAATTATTTTCCACGTGTTTCACGTTTGTAATTGGTTAAGGTATTCAGACAAGTGCTGTATCACTTCAACTAGGGTATCTTACTGTTCAGTTGTTTGTTGGACTGTTCAAACTAACATCGTTTGGTATGTTTACTACAATGTGGATTTTTGTACCCAAGAGATTGTGCAGAACATGGGCCTGGACACTCTGGAGTATGGAATCTGGCTATAATTTGGACAGTCTTTATGAGATGTTAGATAGTGCTTATAGTCTTTATGAGATGATAGAGAGTGCTTAAGGTTTACTGTACCCGTTCACAATGTATAGGATTTGCTCATTTACCCTTATCTGCTACATTAGCTATCATAGACGTACATCCCTTCTTTACAAAGTAAATACAGAGTAATGAAGTTGTTGCTATACTTTAAAAGTAAGTTGTAAAAGTAGTTTTATATTTCTTTTGCTAGCAAGTAATTTTTCTCCATAGCCTGTGATGCTCTTGTAAAACAATTCAACCGTGTTTCAGTAGTTATTTGTGTAAGTGCTCCATATTTTCTTTCAGTATGGACTATAATCCATAACTAGCTTCAACAGCTTGCTGCACTTGGTCACTGCTTGAGTTTCTCTTAACTTCAAGGGGACACGTTATAATTCTTTACTTAGTTCATCTCACTGAATTATTGTGTGCTATAGTGTTGTACTTCATTATGCAATGTCACAATAACATGTATTATTGTTCACAGCCCTCTTTCACCACCTCATAATCTAGAGGTCTGTGATGTGGTTGTTGAGAATGCTGCAGAACAGGATCTTCAATGGATAAACAAGGCGTTAGTTGTTTCCCATGACATTTACATAAAGAGAGATAGGGTAGTTCTTATACATGTATGTCTTGCGCTCCTGTTTCTGCAAGTTTTTGTTCCACACACGCACAAACTTGTTTCTTTGTATCTTATGTATAACCTTCTCTCTATTTCATGGTCTGCTTGGTGCAAAAGGTTATATTCGCTCTATGGCCGGTTTCATGTATTTGGACGCTCTTAGCCTTAATGCTCATTTGCTTCCATGTGGGTTCACGGATTTCTACAATATCTGAATATGCACTGTTGATGGAAATGAAGAACAGTGTGCATCATTCTGGTGAGATTTCTGTCCATCTTTTGCATTAACATCTCTTGATATGTAGTTTAGAACCAATATTTTTAGTTAATGCCTGAGACATATATGTGTCTTCATTAAGTGATGCCCACATGTGCCCCTAATTCTGTAGCCCACTTATCTTACTTCAAGCTTGTAAGAGATGCTACTGTTTGATGTGTAATAAAGCAAAGTCCTAACTAATTTTTAGGGAATTGCTATGGTTTGATAGTCAAACATGCTACATACCCATACATTCAGTTTTACGGACCTGAGATGATCATCTGCGGGTAAATGAAATATTATTATGTTTAAGTGAAATCGAAAGTTGGAAGTATTATGGCCAAATTGCATGTATTTACCTTTGTTAGATCTGTGTCGCCTATGGTGCTACTATGGTGCAAGTGAACTTTAAAAATGATGAACTTCTCTTGAGATCCAGATATATTCCTAAACATGATAACATGTTACTCTTATTGCCATTTATCATCTCTATCCATAAGCTATTGACCTAATTTTTTGGTTCATTTAACTCAACTTTTACTTTTACTTTCGCAGGTACTTTGGTATCACCTCACTTGCGGTTGCGGAGATTGACACAGAAATCAAGGCATTTTTGCTTTAGCTAAAAAATTATGATTTTGGTCTAGTTATCAAGTTCTCTTTGTTCTTGGGTTTTTGCTGTGACTTGGCCATGTGATTTTGGTTCCAAGTGTTTCTATTTGTTGTATGCCTCTCATTAATGTAAATGTGATCATACTTGTGGTTCTATCATCTTATGTATTTTCTTATTGAAATGTATTATAGTAAGTTTTTTTTTCATGAGCATAGAATTCGAATTGAACTATACAAGATTGAACAGAAAATATTTAAATCTAGAATTTGAACTTCTATTGAAACAATTGTGTGTAACGGGAATTTAGACGTGCCAATAATCCTAGGGACCTAAAAACAAAAAAAAATTACATCCCTCGACCAAAATCCACGTAGCTACTGGCTGGGCCAAATGTTGGCATCTAGTAGATAACCAACTACTGGGCCAAATTCCCTAAAAAAAAAACTACAGGGCCAAAAGTACCTATTGGGCTGGGCTGCATTCCATGTAGCTATTGGATTAGATAAATATGTGTTACCAAAGCTAATAAAATTATGTTACAAGTTATGTTACATTTGGATAATTATGTGTTACCAAAGTTAATAGAATGTGTTACAAGTTTTGGTATTGTGCTTAAACATTGTTACTATATGTGTTACTGCCTCATCTAGTAACACATATGATGCATGTTACAACAGCAAAACTGTAACACAAATTTTAACATGTAGTAACAACTACTGCGTGTGACAATGGGCACCTCTTAGTAACATGGCCTAACGTAACACTTTCCAAAATGTGTTACGACATGGCTTAGTAACATAGTTTTGGACCTGTAGTAACACAAGTCTGTGTTACCAAAGCCCTGTCCTGTTGTAGCACACCCGCTAAGCTCGTGCTAACTTGGTGGCAGTGAAGCGAAAAATATGTCCACCTGATGAGTAGCAAGTTGACAGATTGACCTAAGTCTAAGTGAGACATCAAAGTAAGTTTTGACGCGGAGTATACGAGGTTTATAGCTAACTCACCATTGATGTCCTGACTGGTCTCGTCGTTGCTGTGGTGAAGGTGCGGCAGTGGACATGGGTGATGCGTTCGACATGGCGGCACCCTACAAGCAGAATAAATAGATGGTTAGGATCTATTAAAAGAAAACGACACCGGTTAGAAGGAAATGACACCAGTTAGAAGGAAATGTTAACTTACGGTAGCGTTCGATGATTGATGAATCACCATCGGTCCAGCTCCGGTCATCGGCATCTACGACAAATTCTGCATTTGCGACTGCAAAGTATGTTTTAGAAACCGGGTTAGTAAATAGAAGAAAATACTACCTACTATGTAATGTGAATGAAACTCATCACTAGCCACGCAATCTACGCCTGCATCGCTGCCATCTGCTCCCGCTGCTCCTCCATCTGCTTCTGCTGCGCCACGGCCTGCCGCCGCTGCTCCTTGGCCTGTTGCATCTGCTGCTCCTCCAGGAAATCATTCCTGGCCTTCACCGCCGCCAACTCCTGATCAGGTGACATGGTTTGCAGTAGTTAGAACGAAAACAAGCAAACAAAAAAACAAGAGGAGTGACAAAACTAACCGCGGCTAGGTCACGTGTAGGATCGTTGTGGGTCTGGATCTGGAGGCTGGAGCTCGTTGCCCGAGCCCTGATGGTAGCTAGGCTCTCGGTCTCCTCGGGGAAGGCGTTGGCTCCAACAGAAGGTCGTCTGTGCCTCTTCCCGCCTCCAGACACCATGACCAGCTCCGTGTCCAAGTCCACGGAGCTCGGGTCAGCGTCCGACCCCTCCCTACCCTTGAACGAACCGTTGTACTTGCCCTTGCGCAGGAAGGTCGGCCTACCGTACGGCTCTTCGCCGAGGTTGGGATCAAAGGGCTTGGCCTGCTTGGCGGATGCCACCTTGGACATGAAGAAGGCCTGGTAGGTGTTTGGCACCTCCACCTTATTGTGAGCCGCCTGCAATAAAAAATGACACGGTTAGAAGAGCACATCTTGTTCTGCTCATAAGTAAGAATGCATGAACAACTTCCCTGATGGTGCGAGGACTTCACCAGCTCCCGGTTCTTCCTGCCGGTAGCGTTCTTGGCCTTCCACGCGTCACAGTCTCACATGCAGGACAGCTGCCTCCACGCTTCCGCGTGGTGGGCGCACCAGGTAGGCTTTGCCTACATAAAATAGTACGGGGTTAGTATGTATGAAACATAGTGCAAGTGTTAGGCATGCAAGTATGTGGGGAATAAGAAGAAGCAATTTTACCGAGTTATACTGCTCGGCGAAGGGGTACATCTTGATGGCCTCCTTCCTCGGGCAGGACAACCCCTTCGCCGCCTCGATCCGGACCACGGCGGTGACACGCTCCTCGTAAAGCATGTTCGTCACCGCCTTGACCCCCTTCTTGATGAGGATCTTCCGGGACAGCTCCTCCTTCCCCGCAGCGGATCGAAAGTATCGCTACAATTAAACACGAGATGTGGTGTTAGTACATTCGATGAGATGTAGTTCAAGAAATATGGTAGCTGACTTACCCAGAAATCGTGGAGCACGGCGTCGTACTTGGTGCCGTGGGTGGTGTCCTCGCCGAACTTGTAGTCCTCTCAGCGAATAGCTGGCACTTCTGGAGTGCCAGCCTTGCGTGACACCATCCCCGGGTAGTGGGTCTTGAGAAGACCACCCAGTACATGCAACACACTATGGCCCGGACCGATCTTCTTGAACCTGTTTGTAAGATCAGAGAGCAAAAAAAATATTAGTTACAATGTTTCCATAGATATATGATGCAAAATGCAAGAAAAGTATGAAAGAATAGACAGAGTAGCGCGAAATGAAAAATTACTATAAATCTTACCCGGTGCCCTCTGGCCGAATCAAAGGCCGAGACGCAAGGGGAACGTCCTGTGGGAGCGACACCGGACCCCGCAAGTACACCTCGCTAGTGACCTCCTGCTCTCCCTCCTCCTCCTCCTCGGTGCCATCAGGTAGCGGGAGATCGTCCTCAGGCTGCTCCCTCTCCGACTCCTTCATCTCCGGCTCATACCTATCCGTCTCCTCCACCCTAACCTCCTTCCCTCGGCCACTCTCCCTCCCTCCATCCCCGGCCTCCTCCTCGCTGGAGGCCTACCGTCGGTCCTAGTCGAGGTACCGCCGAATCTGGAACCTCCGCCTCTTCCCTCCTGTGCACTCCGCTCCTGCTCCAGCCGGAGGGACTCCTGGTACACCGCGTTGATCTCCCTCGTCGCAGACATCCGGCCTCTCCCTCTCCCCGAGTCCTTCCTCGTGCCCCTTCAGCCGCCCCTGGACGGCTCGGGCTCGCCCGAGGGGTCTTGTTGTCGGCTCCGGGTTCTACCATGTTGTTGTGGCCTGCAATGACAAACATTAAACCAATTAGTAATAAATAGAAAACATGTGAAGCAAATAAGAAATAAATGGAAAGCATGTGAAGCAAACAGAAATAAATGAAAAGCATGGAAAGAAAATAAACTAAGTAAATTTAATATAAAGCATACATATATTGGTCTATGTCGGGATCATCTGGATCTGGAGCACTAGCACCGATCAATGGAGTATTAGCCTCATCATCACTATCATGCGTGTCATCAACGTCGGCCTCCCCATCTTTGGCAGTGTGGTTGTTATGTGCACTTGATCGCTCGAGAAATTCCAAGTCCTCAATGTCCTGAACCTCTTCTTCGACGTCGTCACCGCCAACGTCTACTTCCATATCCTCACCTCCCATCAATTCGATCACGAAATGGCATGTGAGCCCATCGTCCTCTTGGAAGAATTCTCCCTCATATCTGTCCGTGTTTATGAGAGGGTTATAATCGGCTTCGATTGGCATTGGCAATTTACCATATGGCGACACCTTGTACGGGACATCGTAATCCCGCAGACGAGGAATAGTGCACGCATATGGGAGGTAATATACTTGTGTCGCCTCTTGAGCCACGATATAGATATCTGGGCAGTCCAGTATCTTTTCTCGATTAATTTTGACTAGCCTAACAGCCGGTTCTCCTCTATAATGCACTGCATCGAACCACTTGCACTTGAAAATAACAACCTTAGGATTCATATATTTCTTCAAGTATTCCGTAGTATTCTACTCCATTGCATACAGTTAACACTCCGCTATTTGGTGTGCTTCGATTAGGCCGAAGCTGCTCGTAGATGTTGGTTCGGAAGCGAAACCCATTGTCGTCGTACGTGTCGTACCTACTGGACCTTATAGTGAAAACTCATGGCAACGGTTCTCAACTCCTCGTTCATTTCATGGTCTACGTTAGCCTGTAGGTTCAACCTGGAAAGCATTAATTAGCGACAAGTAAGACAGGATTGGGAGCGTTGTCGTCGCCCACCGAGGGGGAGCGGCGCCGCTACCGAGCTTCCGTGCCCCCTACCTCTATGGCATGCCCTCGCCACCGCCCCCTACCTCTACGCGACATGCCCTCTCCACCGCCCTCTTCCTCTACGGCATGTCGTCTCCACCCCCTATCTCTACGGCATGCCTTCGCCACCGCCCCTACATCTACGACACGTCATCGCCACCGCCCCTACCTGTAATGCATGCCTCTCTACCAATAATATTTCTAACAATTTCAAATAGTAGCTAATTAAAATAAATAAAATCAACTACCATTTCTACCTACAAAAAACTAATTACCATGATCTAACTAACAGTAGCTAGCTAGTTAACAAAAAAACTAACAAACTAAAAGAGAGAAAGGGGAGGGCAGAGAGGGTACCTGCGCCGGGCGGTGTGCTTGGGCCGGGGTGGAGGGGCTCGGGGTGGAGGGGATCGGGGTAGATGCGCCGGTGGAGATGCTCGGGGAGGGGCGCCGCCGGTCGACCACACAGTGGAGGGCGCCGCCGGTGGAGATGCTCGCGTGGAGGAGGCGGATGGTGGAGGGGTGCCGGTAGGGGAGGGGTGGAGGGGATGGTGCTGGAGGTGGTGAATGTGCGGTGGCGTGTGGCAGACGAAGGAAACGGCGGATGCGAGACGGGTCGGGACTTGTCGATTTGGGGATTTCTCCCCAAATTGGCCGGTTCGGACAACATTTAGGGCACGATCGTTGTCGTGTGCCCGACAAAAAACACACAACAAAAAGCAGTATCACACGGCAACGACTAAGACAGGGCTCATCACTTAACCTCTTTTCTGTGTGCTTGCACACGGTAACGATATAGTGCCTTTGCCGTGTGCTTGCATAGGGCAAAGAGGATTTTTTAATTAGTAATTCACTTTTATTTTAAGTTATTAATACAACTATTACTCCTACTATTATTTATTTTATCTACATATTTACAATCACCTAGCTCAAGAACCCCTCTCCGTTTAAACCCGCTCGAGAAAAGTGAAACTTTTACGTCTACTATGGCCATTTTAATTTTTTCCTTTATTAATTTTATAATATTCTTTACACTATAGAATATTATTAATATTATTATGTTTACTTTCATTCATTGCTTAGTCCCAGCTGTTATGACACCCCCTATCTTGTGTTTGGATTCCGACCCCCGAATTCTCCGGCTTATCATTCCATCCCCTATACCCACCCACATAACGGAATGGGATCTTGGACATCTAGGACCCAAAACACAATTGGGCACATGTGATATGTAACACATGTCATTTGGTGGAATTCAGACGTTCCGGAGCCCCTCTCCGGAGAAACCCTAGCCCCGCTGGGGGAAAAAGACGGACTGCCATTCTAGCCCCTCTACGTGAGCCGAAAGAGGGTAGAAAAGTGGAATAAATTGCTTGGTTGTATTAGGTTAGGACCAAGGACCACCCAACACATTGATAGGTCCCACCTCTTGGAAGATCCCCCCCCCGTTCCGCCAGATCCGGGAGTTTCGGGCTCTAAGTTGTCCTGGAACCCGTCAGAGAGAATCCGACGCGGTGAGGCCATAACACAGGGAGTGAGGAATCTTGGGCATACAAGACACATGCCACACTCTATCACACATGGTATGGCACACCATGGGACTTGTTGGTATTCAGACGCTCTACAGCCCCTCTCCGGAAAAACCCTAGCCCCGCTGGGGAAAAAGACGGAACTATCGTTCTAGCCCCTCTACGTGAGCCGGAAGGGCGTAGAAAAGTGGAACCAATTGCTTGGTTGTGTTAGGTTAGGCCCAAGGAACACCCAAGACAGTGGTAGGTCCCACCTCTTGGCAAGATTCCCCCCGTTCCGCCAGATCGGGGAATTTTGGGCTGTACGTAGTCCTGGAACCCGCAAGAGAGAATCCGGCGCCGGTGAAGCCATAACACAGTGAGTGAGGGAATATGGGGCATAAAAGACACATTCCACACTCTAGCACACATGGTATGTCATACCATGGTACTTGGTGGAATTCAGACGCTCCGGAGCCACTCTCCGGAGAAACCCTAGCCCCGCTGGGGGAAAAGACGAAATTGCCGTTCTGGCCCATCTATGTGAGCCGGAAGGGGGTAGAAAAGTGGATCCAAGTGTTTGATTGTGTTATTTTAGGGCCAAGGAACACCCAAGACAGTGGTAGGGCCCACCTCTTGGCAATATTTCCCCCGTTCCGCCAGATCCGGGAGTTTTGGGCTCTATGGCGCTGGTGAGGCCATAACATAGGGAGTAAGGGAATATTGGGCACACAAGAAACATGCCACACTCTAGCAGACATGGTATGTAATACCATGGGACTTGGTGGAATTCAGACGCTCCGGATGTAACACCCGGGGGATTTCCCCCAATTAGAGTTGGTTGCTTTCCTTTTTGCTTTGCATCAAGCATCATATGCATTGCATTTATTTTTCTCCCAAATGTCATTTAAATTCAAAACTCAAACAAACTTTCAAATTTCCAAAAACAAAATTTTCCACACTTGGGCATTTTGAATGTCAAGTGCAAGGAAATCAAATTCATGATTTTTGGAAACTTGAAACTCCCTCAATTTTCAATTTGGTTCAAATTCACCTCAAATTCAAATTTCAAACAAAGTTTGAAATTCTCAAAAACAAACATTGGTGCAACTGTGCTTTTTCAATTCTAAACACAAATAAATTAACCCCATAATTTTTGGAACCCCAAAACCCTTCTATTTCTCTCTCTTTTTCATCTTCTACACACAAAAAATTGAAAAAAAAAATCAACTGCTGGGGGAGGCAGGCCGTTTGGCCCACCTACAACCCCAGCCCAACTCGCAGCGGCCCAAACCCTTCTAGCCCACCTCCCCTTTCTTCTTCATACGGACAGGAGGCAGACGTGATCCCTCCTGCCTGTCGCTGTCCACCTCCTCCCATGGTCCCCTCCTCCCCTCTCCCCTATACCTACCCCCCAAGGCCACCCCTGAAACCCTAGCTCTTCCCTTTTCCCTCTCCCTCCTCCAGCCGCCGCCTTCCTCTTCCTGCTCTGTCCCCAAACCCTCTCTGAATTTTCTGAACCCGAGAAGAGCACCTCCATGGCCGTACCTTGCAGGCCATGGCGCCGTCGCACTGGTCGTCTTCGGGCCCCGTTTCCCGCGGGAATGGAAACGGGACAACACCCTCGTCCGATTCAGTAAACTAGGAGGCGATGAGATGGATCAGAGCGTCGGCCCCGTCGAGCTCCGTCGAGTACGACCATGGCTGCATCCTCTTCCTCGACCTTATCCTTCTTCCCCAAGCATGACCAAGTCCTCCCTGCCGCCTCGCCTCCGAGCTCCTCGAGGTGAGCCTCGCCCTCGGCCTCCCCTCCTCCCTGCCTTCCCCCTGCTCTGGACGTCCGCCATCGAGCGGCGTGTTGCCGGTTCTGTCCCGTCGCAAGCAGTAGATGCGTGCCATCTTCAGTTTCGTCAGAAACCCGCGCAGCATCTCTCCATATTGGGCCGGATCCGTATCTACTCAACAACCGAGCAGCTAGCCGAGTGGCTATACCACCAATCCGCGCGAGGGAGAGATCCCCGGTTCGATCCCCTTCCGCAGCAAAGCCACCCCGCGCGCGCGCTCCAGGTCGCCGGTTCGATCCCTGGCTGAGGCAAAGCCCCCCCTTTTTCCTTGTTTTATCGCGCACGGAGCCAGGGCCCACCAGTCGGTGACCGTGGTCGCCACCTCACTTTCCCCCGCGCCTCGTCAGCGCTGCGTGGCTGCAGACCCCGCCTGTCAGCCTCCCTGGCTAGGGCGCCCATCGGTGACAGGCTTCCTAGATCCAGATCTGGATCTGAAGTTTTGCACCGAGGCCCCTGCCACTCTTCAGTTTTGCACCCGATCCCCTCCAACTTCTGTTTCCATCACAAACAGGTCCCTGCAAAATTCCAGAAACACCCCCAAACTTCTTTTGCCCATATCTTTCAAACCACAACTCCAAATAATTCAAACTTTATATGTATTCCATGCTAAATTAAATTCTCTACATGTTTAAACCATTTGTATATTGTTTTGAACATTTCAAATGGTTTCAAAAATTCAAATTCAAACAACTCTTTCAAATTTGGTCAAATTCATAACTAATTCAAATTTAATTCAAATGGCACATGTAAAATATGTTTTCCATGCAAAATTGAACAAGCTTTCCAAATATAAACTTTGTTTCCTGTTTTGAATAATTAAAAATGGTTAAATAATTTAAATCTTGTTTAAATCATTTAAAATTGCTAAATTAATAACTTGGTCAAACTAAATTCTTTTTGAACATATAAAATATGTTTTCCATCCCATTTTTTCATGAACTTTGCAAATATCAACTTTGTTTTCTGTTTTGAATAATTTAAATTGCTGAAAACAACTATTTCTTAATTAATGCATTTAAAATTGTCAATTTAATAACTTGCTCATCTAAAACCCAAATTCAACAAATGAAATATGTATTCCATCTAAAATTTTGTGTTCTTTCCAAATATAATTTTTTTTATCTGTTTTGAACCTTTAAAATTGGTGAAAACAACAAATGTTTGTTTAAATCATTTAAAATGCCAAAGTTCATAACTTAATAAATAAAATTCCAAACTTGGTAAACAACATATCAAACTGAAGCTATTGTTGTTTTCTTATTGTTTACATCATCCATGCATCATTCTAATCAACTTTCACATGATGGTTATTTGTAGATCATTTAATTCAACATTAATTCATGGGCTTTTCCATATGCAATCCAAATTGCATATGGGCCCATTTAAATATGTTTACCATGTCAACTAGTTTATCTTTGATGCATCCTTAAACTTGTCATGCATCCATATCTTGATCATGATGGATCTTTTGCCGTAGAAGTAATTGTTGCATCCTGTGTTTGTTCTAGTTCGTTGCTTCTTCGCGGATAGGACGTTGAGATGATGTGAGCAACGACAAGTTCTTCGGATGTACCTCTACTTGCTGGATTCCAGGCAAGTATACTCACTTGCTACCTATGGCTGCCTTTCATCACTTGTTACCGATTCTTCCCGTTGCCTTTATTCTGGCCTTATGATTCGATGCTTGTGTCTCGATCCTATCATATGTTTACCTTGCAACCATGATATAGCCTTCCTTCCACTTCCTATTACCTGTTGCTTGTTTACCTTGTTGTCCCTCGTGTCGTAGTTGCATTCTTAGTGTTGTTTGCGCTCAAGTCTTGTTGTCCGTCTTATCACCTGTTTAGTTTGATAGTTGGGTTTCAACTTAATCAACAACATGTTAATGTTTTGGGTAATAATAATTTGATGATAAGGCACCGGCAGGAGGCCCGGCATGGTTTTGAGGCCTGCTAGTGTCGACCTTAATTAGGAAAAGGGTCTTGTCCTCCGATCCATGATGAGCGCGCTAACCGCATGTGGGAAGCGAGTATGGGCGCCCCCACAACTTTGATTCCATTCGCATCTCGTCCAAATCGCCTCATTTAGTTCGGGTTTTCCATTTGCCGCATGCATATGCAGGTGCGAACCCTTGGCGCCAGGGTGGAACTTTTGTAGTCGGCATTTAGAGAGACACGTTCTTAGAGTGCTATGAGGGTCCCCTTTTCTTCGTGGGGCTTGATTAGTCGTGCGCTCAATTGCACGGGGTTCTTTGGGCTTGATGCGAAGAAGAGTTGGGTTGTGTTGAGTGCCTCGCTTGGTGGAAGGGCCTTTCCATCTGGCGGGTCATTCTTACGTGTACGGCCAAATTGGTGCATCCCTGCAGGGTTAAATCTTCTCGAGAAGCCGTGTTGTCCGCGGTTATGGATGACTTGGTGAAAGTTCTGGCTAACAAGTACTCAGACAACTTACACTTAACGATGATAACTTGACTAGTAATATAGATTACCTCCACCATAAAAATGAATGTCACCTTAATCAACCGTGTGAGTTTCCTTGGGTTGCTTCCTTAGTAGGGGGTAACATTGGATGGGTATTGTTTGGTGAGTAGTTATAGTTGGTTTTGTCGCGCTATCTTATCCCTTTATTTTAGCCGGATGTTGTAGTGCGTCTTTGTAGTTAGTTAGTGCAGCCCGCTGCCGCTTCTTTGCAATAATCCCTTCCTTTCCGTTGTACCCAAAGCATTTGTATCTTGTGATGATTGGTTACGCTGGTATCTTGTGAGTATGGTTTATCCACTTGCCAGTACTTAATAGTATTGACCCACGAATCCTTTTCGTGGCTGCATATTCCACATTGCAGTCAACAGGTTTGAAGTCTGACGACGTTAGCTTTGGAATCCCTCCGGCTTGGCCTGGGCAGGGATTGGACGCCATCGGTTATCTTCAGGACCCTTAGTCCAATTTGTATCTTGTCCGTAGTCGGACACTATGTTGTTTCTTCTGCTGTCTTTTGGATTTTGTATTGTATCAGTTGTATCCTTGACTCGTTTGAGTCGTCTTGTATATACCTCCTCTGTTGTTGTTGTGGATTATTCGTGAACTGTTGTAATGTTATCACAAGTGGCAACCTGGAATCGGTTATTATGTGGATTTTGGCGGAAATGCTGAAATCTGCATAGTGCCCGATCTCGGGGCGTCACACCGGAGCCCCTCTCCGGAGAAACCCTAGCCCCGTTGGGGAAAAGACGAAACTACGGTTCTGGCCCCTCTACGTGAGCGGGAAGGGGGTAGAAAAGTGGAACCAAGTGTTTTTTTTGTTAGGTTAGGCTCAAGAAACACCCAAGGCAGTGGTAGGGCCCACCTTTTGGCAAGATTTTGCCAAATCCGGGAGTTTCAGGCTCTAAGTAGTCCTAGAACTCGCGAGGGAGAATCCGACGCCGGTGAGGCCATAACACAAGGAGTCAGGGAATCTTGGGCATTAAAGACACATTCCACACTCTATCACACATGGTATGGCATACCATGGGACTTGGTGGCATTCAGACGCTCCGGAGCACCTCTCCTGAGAAACCCTAACCCCCTTGGGGAAAAAGACACAACTATCGTTCTGGACCCTCTACGTGAGCCGGAAGGGGGTATCAAAGTGGAACGAATTGCTTCGTTGTGTTAGGTTAGGCCCAAGGAACACCCAAGACATTGGTAGGGCCCTCCTATTGGCAAGATTCCCCCTGTTCCGCCAGATGCGGGAGTTTCGGGCTCTAAGTAGTCCTGGAATCCGCGAGAGAGAATCCGGCATCGGTGAGGCCATAACACAGGGAGTAAGGGAATATTTGGCATACAAGACACATGCCACACTCGAGCACACATGGTATAGCATACGATGGGTCTTGGTGGCATTCAGACGCTCCGGAGCCCCTCTCCGGAGAAACCCTAGTCCTGATGGGGGAAAAGACGGAACGGATGTTCTGGCCCCCTCTACGTGAGCCGGAAAGAGGTATAAAAGTGCAACCAATTGCTTGGTTGTGTTAGTTTAGTCCCAAGTAACACCCAATATATTTGTAGGGCCCACCTCTTGGCAAGATTCCCCCCGTTTTGCCAGATCCGGGAGTTTCGGGCTCTAAGTAGTCCTAGAACCCGCTAGAGAGAATCTGACGTCGGTGAGGCCATAACACAGGGAGTGAGGGAATATTGGGAATAAAAGTCACATGACACACTCTTTCACACATGGCATGGCATACCATGGGACTTGGTGGCATTCAGACGCTCCGGAGCCCCTCTCCGGAGAAACCCTAGCCCCGCTGGGGAAAAGACGAAATTGCAGTTTTGACCCCTGTACGTGAGCCGGAAGGGGCTAGAAAAGTGGAAACTAATGTTTGTTTGTCTTAGGTTAGGCCCAAGGAACACCTAAGACAGTGGTAGGGCCCACTTCTTGGCAAGATTCCCCCCGTTCAGTGAGATCCTGGAGTTTCGGGCTCTAAGTAGTCCTGGAACCCGCTAGAGAGAATCCGACGCTGGTGAGGCCATAACACAGGGAGTGAGGGAATCTTGGGAATACAATACACATGACACACTATATCACACATGCTATGGAATACCATGGGACTTGGCGGCATTCAGACGCTCTAGAGCCCCTCTCCGGAGAAACCCTAGCCCCACTGGGGAAAAAGACGGAATTGTCGTTCTAGCCCCTCTACATGAGCCGGAAGGGGGTAGAAAAGTGGAACAAATTTCTTGGTTGTGTTAGGTTAGGACCAAGGAACACCCAAGACAGTGGTAGGTCCCACCTCTTGGCAAGATTCCCCCTGTTCTGCCAGATTGGGGAGTTTCGAGCTCTAGGTAGTCATGGAACCCGCGGGAGAGAATCCGACGCCGGTGAGGCCATAACAGAGGGAGTTAGTTAATCTTGGGCATACAAGATACATGACACACTCTAGCCCACATTTTATGTAATAACATTGGACTTGGTGGCATTCAGGCACACCAGAGCCCCTCTGCGGAGAAACCCTAGCCCCGTTGAGGAAAAAGACGGAACTGCAGTTCTGGCCCCTCTACGTGAGCCGGAAGGGGGTAAAAAAGTGGAACCAAGTGCTTGGTTGTGTTAGGTTAGGCTCAGGGAACACCCAAGACAGTGGTAGGACCCACCTCTTGCAATATTCTCCCCGTTCCGCCAGATCTGGGAGTTTCGGGCTCTAAGTAGTCCTGGAACCAGCGAGGAGAATTCGACACCGGTGAGGCCATAACACAGGGAGTGAGGGAATATTAGGAATAAAAGACACATGCCACACTCTAGCACACATTTTATGGCATACCATCGGACTTGGTGGCATTCGGACGCTCCGGAGCCCCTCTCCGGAGAAACCCTAGCCCCGCTAGGGAAAAAAATGGAACTGTCGTTCTAGCCCCTCTACGTGAGCCGGAAGGGGGTAGCAAAGTGGAACAAATTGCTTGGTTTTGTTTGTTTAGGACCAAGGAACACGCAAGACAGTGGTAGGGTCCACCGCTTAGCAAGATTCCCCCTGTTCCGCCATATCCGGGAGTTTTGGGCTCTAAGTACTCCTGGAACCCGCGAGAGATAATCTGACGCCGGTGAAGCCATAACACAGAGAGTGAGGGAATCTTGGGCATACAAGATACATGCCACACTCTATCACACATGGTATGGCATACCATGGGACTTGGTGGCATTCTGACGCTCTGAAGCCCCTCTCTGGAGAAACCCTAGCCCCGCTGGGGAAAAAGACGGAACTATCGTGCTTGCCCCTCTACGTGAGACGGAAGGGGGTAGAAAAGTGGAACCAAGTGTTTTTTGTGTTAGGTTAGGACCAAGGAACACCCAGGATAGTGGTAGGGACCACCTCTTGACAAGATTCCCCCTGTTGCACCAGATCCAGGAGTTTCGGGCTCTAAGTAGTCCTGGAACCCGCTAGAGAGAATCCGACGCCGGTGAGGCCATAACACGGGAAGTGAGGGAATCTTGGGCATAAAATATACATTCCACACTCTAGCACACATTTTATGGCATACCATGGGACTTGGTGGCATTCAGACGCTCCGGAGCCCCTCTCGAGAGAAACCCTAGCCCCGCTGGGGAAAAAGACGGAACTGTCGTTCTTGCCCTTCTACATGAGCCGGAAGGGGGTAGAAAAGTGGAACTAAGTGTTTGGTTGTGTTAGGTTATCCCCAAGGAACACCCAGCACAGTGGTAGGGACCACCTCTTGGCAATATTCCCCCTGTTCCGCCAGATCCGGGAGTTTTTGGCTCTAAGTAGTCCTGGAAGCCGCTAGAGAGAATCCGACGCCGGTGAGGCCATAACACAGGATGTGAGGGAATCTTAGTCATAAAAGACACATGCCACACCATATAACACATGGTATGGCATACTATGGGACTTGGTGGCATTCAGACGCTCCGGAGCTCCTTTCTGGAGAAACCCTAACCCCGCTGGGGAAAAAGACGGAATTGTGGTTCTGGCCCCTCTATGTGAGCCGGAAGGGGGTAAAAAAGTGGATCAAGTGCTTGGTTGTGTTATTTTATTCCCAAGTAACACCAAAGGAAGTAGTAGGGCCCACCTCCTGGAAAGATTCCCCCCGTTCCGCCAGATCTGGAGTTTCTGGCTCTAAGTAGTCATGGAACCCGCGAGAGCGAATCCGATGCCGGTGAGGCCATAACACAGGGAGTGTGGGAATCTTGGGAATGAAAGACACATTCCACACTCAAGCACACATGTTATGCCATACCATGGGACTTGGTGGCATTCAGACGCTCCGGAGCCCCTCTCCGGAGAAACCCTAGCCCCGCTGGGGGGAAAAGCTGGAACTGTCGTTCTCTCCCCTCTATGTGAGCCAGAAGGGGGTAGAAAGGTGGAACCAATTAATTGGTTGTGTTAGTTTAGGCCCAAGGAATACCCAAGAAATTTTTAAATCCCACCTCTTTGTAAAATTCCCCCGTTCCGCCAGATCCGGGAGTTTCGGGCTCTAAGTGGTCCTGAAACCCACCAGAGAGAATCCGACGCCGGTGAAGCCATATTACATGAAATTAGATAATCTTGGGAATACAATACACATGCCACACTCTAGCACACATTTTATGGCATACCATGGGACTTGGTGGCATTCAGACGCTTCGGAGCCCCTCTCCGGAGAAACCCTAGCCCCGTTGGGGAAATAGACGGAATTGCCGTTTTGTCCCATCTACGTGAGCCGGAAGGGGTAGAAAAGTGGAACCAATTGCTTTGTTGTGTTAGGTTAGGCCCAAGTAACACCCAAGACATTGGTAGGTCACACCTCTTGGCAATATTCCCCCCGTTCCGCCAGATCCGGGAGTGTCGGGCTCTAAGTAGTCCTGGAACCCGCGAGAGAGAATCCGACACCGGTGAGGACATAACACAGGGAGTGAGGTAATATTGGGAGTACAAGACACGTTCCACACTCTAGAACACATGTTATGGCATGCCATGGGACTTGGTGCCATTCAGATGCTCCAGAGCTCCTCTCCAGAGAAGCCTAGCCCCGCTGAGGAAAAAGACGCAACTATCGTTCTAGCCCCTCTACGTGAGCCGGAAGGGCGTCGCAAAGTGGAACCAATTGCTTGGTTGTGTTAGGTTAGGCCCAAGGAACACCCAAGACAGTGGTAGGGCCCACCTCTTGGCAAGATTCCCCCTGTTCCGCTAGATCGGGGAGCTTTGGGTTGTAAATAGTCCTCGAACCCACAAGAGAGAATTCGGCGCCGGTGAAGCCATAACATAGTGAGTGAGGGAATATGGGGCATATAGGACACATTACACACACTAGAACACATGGTATGGCATACCATGGGACTTGGTGGCATTCAAACACTCCGGAGCCACTCTCCGGAGAAACTCTAGCCCCGGTGGGGGAAAAGACGGAACTGCCGTTCTCGCCCATCTACGTGAGCCAGAAGGGGGTAGAAAAGTGAAACCAAGTGTTTGGTTGTGTTAGCTTAGGCCCAAGGAACACCCAAGATAGTGGTAGGGCCCACCTCTTGGCAAGATTCCCCCGATCCGCTAGATCCGGGAGTTTTGGGCTCTAAGTAGTCCCGGAACCCACGAGAGAATCCGGCGTCGGTGAGGCCATAACATAGGGAGTAAGGGAATATTGGGCACACAAGAAACATTCGAAACTCTAACATACATGGTATGGAATACTATGGGACTTGGTGGAATTCAAACGCTCCGGAGCCCCTCTCCGGAGAAACCCTAGCCCCGCTGGGAAAAGACAACACTACGGTTTTGGCCCCTCTACGTGAGCCGGAAGGGGGTAGAAAAGTGGAACCAAGTGATTTTTTTGTTAGCTTAGTCCCAAGGAACACTCAAGGCAGTGGTAGGGCCCACCTTTTGGCAAGATTTCGCCAGATCCGGGAGTTTCAGGCTCTAAGTAGGCCTCGAACTCGCGAGAGAGAATCCGACGCCGGTGAGGCCATAACAGAAGGTGTTAGAGAATCTTGGGCATTAAAGACACATGACACACTCTATAACACATGGCATGGCATACCATGGGACTTGGTGGCATTCGGACGCTCCGGAGCACTTCTCCTGAGAAACCCTAGAAACCTTCAGGAAAAAGATAGAACTATCGTTCTTGCCCCTCTACGTGAGCCGAAAGGGGGTAGCAAAGTGGAACCAATTGATTGGTTGTTTTAGGTTAGGCCCAAGGAACACCCATAAATTGGTAGGGCCCATCTCTTGGTAAGATTCCCCCCCCCCGTTCCGCCAGATCCGGGAGCTTCGGGCTCTAAGTAGTCCTGGAACATAGGGAGTGAGGTAATCTTGTGCACACAAGACACATGACACACTATATAACACATGGTATGGCATACCATGTTACTTGGTGGCATTTAGACGCTCCGGAGAAATCCTAGCCCCGCTGGGGAAAAAGACGGAACTGTCGTTCTGGCCCCCTCTACGTGAGCCGTAAGGGGGTAGGAAAGTGGAACCAATTGCTTGGTTGTGGTAGTTTAGGCCCAAGTAACACCCAAGACATTTGTAGGGCCCACATCTTGTCAAGATTCCCCCCGAACCCGTGAGAGAGAATCCGACGCCGGTGAGGACATAACACAGGGAGTGAGGTAATATTGGGAGTAAAAGACACATGCCACACTATAGAACACATGTTATGGCATACCATGGGACTTGGTGCCATTCAGACGCTGTAGAGCCCCTCTCCAGAGAAACCTATCCCCGCTGAGGAAAAAGACGCAACTGTCGTTCTGGCCCCTCTACGTGAGCTGGAAGGGGGTAGCAAAGTGGAACAAATTGTCTCGTTGTGTTAGGTTAGGCCCAAGGAACACCCAAGATAGTGGTCGGGTCACCTCTTGGCAAGATTCCCCCCGTTCGGCAGATCGGAGAGTTTCGGGTTGTAAGTAGTTCTGAACCCCACCAGAGAGAATCTGACGCCGGTGAAGCCATAACACACGAAAAATGAGATAATATTGGGCATACAAGACACATGCCACACTCTAGCACACATTTTATGGCATACCATGGGACTTGGTGGCATTCAGACGCTTCGGAGCCCCTCTCCGGAGAAACCCTAGCCGCGCTGGGGAAATAGACGGAATTGTCGCTCCGGCCCATCTACGTGAGCCGGAAGGGGTAGAAAAGTGGAACCAATTGCTTTGTTGTGTTATGTTAGTCCCAAGTAACACCCAAGATATTGGTAGGGCACACCTCTTGGCAAGATTCCCCCCGTTTCACCAGATCCGGAAGTGTCGGGCTCTAACTCGTTTTGGAACCCGCGAGAGAGAATCCGACACCGGTGAGGCCATAACACAGGGAGTGAGGGAATCTTGGGCATACAATACACATTACACACTCTAGAACACATGGTATGGCATACCATGGGACTTGGTGGCATTCAGACGCTCCGGAGCCCCTCTCCGAAGAAACCCTAGCCCCGCTAGGGGAAAAGGCGGAACTGTCATTCTGGCCCCACTACATGAGCCGGAAGGGCATGGAAAAGTGGAACCAAGTTTTTGGTTGTGTTAGGTTAGGCCCAAGGAACAGCCAAGACAGTGGTAGGTCCCACCTCTTGGCAATATTCCCCTCGTTCCGCCAGATCCGGGAGTTTCGGGCTCTAAGAAGTCCTGGAACCCGCCAGAGAGAATCCAACGTTGGTGAGGCCATAACACAGGGAGTGGGGGAATCTTGGGCATAAAAGGCACATTCCACACTCTAGCACGCATGGTATGGCATACCGTGGGACTTGGTGGCATTCAGACGCTCTAGAGCCCCTCTCCGGAGAAACCCTAGCCCCGTTGGGGAAAAAGACAGAACTGTCATTCTAGCCCCTCTACGTGAGCCGGAAGGGGGTAGAAAAGTGGAACCAAGTGCTTTGTTGTGTTAGGTTAGGTGCCGTGGTGATGTAAACACAGATGCCATGGGATGGCTTAAGTTTGGGGCCGATGGACACTGTGGGTATCCGGGGAGGGGTCGCGCGCCTAGGTGGCGCGCTCACTACACTTCAAACAACAAGATCTAACCATGTTCGGGGCCCTCATGTGGAGGTAACACCCCTACTCCTGCCTCTCTCTCTCTCTGTATATGTGGTAACCGAGTGCAAGTATTCCTCAAGCTCAAGGATCTAGACAAGGAAGAAGCTCTACTGCTCTCTCTCTAAACAAACTAGCAACACTTCTCCTCTCTAATCAAGCATCGAACCTCACGCGGAAGGGGTGTGGACACCTTATATACTGGTGGCCACCAACTAATCGTACAGGTTAGGTGTAGAAAACACTCTGGCGTAGCTCATGCTTCCGCTTCCCCGCTGACAGACGCCGAAAGTCTTCTGCGTCGTGGTCGCTGCCATGTCAGGTCCCCCTTGTCAGAGACAGGACGTGGCCTCGCCCATACCTGCACTTTACCAGCGTATGCATACGCATCATCACACTTAGTAAGTTGAACCGCACGCTCGTACTCTTCCTTATTCTTTGGGATTCAAACTGCTCCGTTGACATCCCTCCGAGATAGAGAAGATCTTTGCCTATCCGGTTTCCCCAAGCGTAACTCGGTCAACTCGGAGAAGATTCCTTTCTTCACTTGGCTCCTTGATCATCTTAGCGAGATAGCTCCATCTCGGTAGTCATCCAACTCGGTACCCTGCCACTCAGTATGGCCCAACTCGGTAAATAGTACCTCAGGCACCATTTCTTACCAACCTTGCCCCTACTCGGGGGTAGCCCCCCGACGTTAGTCCCCGAAGCTGGTATGGTCCAGCGAACTCGGACGCTGGGCCGTGCCAGCTTAAACCAATAACCTACATAACACCTGACCGAGATGCTCCCATCTCGATCGAGTTCCATCTCGAACTCGGATTATACCTGCATCCTTTGTAATGGACTTTTCATCAAGATCCGAGTAGGTCGCGCTGCATTGGATTTTACCGAGATCCCGGCACTTAGGCGCTTTTTCACGAACTTTGTCATGCAAAGCAGAGACGCCTTGTTATCTTCGTGTCAAAGACACACCACGTGGCATAGAACCGCTGCCCACGTCGCCTCGATTCCCACGCGGCGTAGCGCACGCGCCACGCCCACGGCCCTCACTATGCTCTGGGCCCACGTGTTGTTTCGTCCGTTCACAGAGCACTCAAGTGCCCATGCCGCAGGACGTGGGATTTGCTGCGCCAGTTACGCGCGGTAACTCTGCTACGTGTGTTTCACTGGGCACAGTAACTGCCACGATCCCACGATTGTTGCCGCATTAGATCCGAGAAGTTACTGCGCTAGAGGGGTATAAATACCCGCGCCTCCCCCTCTGTCTCGTTTTCCTCTCCATTTTCCCCCGTCTGTTCTTCTTCCTCCTCACACGTGCGCACGCAGAGCCCATCGCTCCACCGCACGCCATAGACCACCTCCGCGCTCAGAAGAAAGTATGGCACCGTTGTGCAATACCTCTCACCGGAGCGCGGCTACGCCCAAGAGCTTCACTGCGACTCCATGCCGCCGCAACTCTGCGCCACCGCACTACTGATTCTCCACCGCCGTTCTCCATCGAGCTCCTCGTCACGGAAGCCAAGCCACATCGTTCCTCTTCCGCACCGCCGCCGTTCTACTTCGTCCTTTGTGACCTGAGCCCCTCTTCACGCCCACAGGCAACTCGGAGAAGCCAAGATCCAAAATCACTAAGATGGAGGTCGACACTGTGGAGGAGATCAAGCTCGAAGGGCCTGAAGCCACACGCGGAGCGTTGGCCGGCTCCGATGTGGATGCTGATGACATCAAGTGGTTGATAGACACGTGCCGCATCCCGACAGGCGTGATCTGCCGACCACTAGGTGCCGAGATCGAACCCGAAACAAAAGCCGGCGAGCACGTGGTCTTCGTGAGCCACTTCAAACGCGAGTTCAGTCTCCCGATCTCCAACTTCTTGCACCAATTTCTTCGCCACTTTGGCTTGCAGCCCCACCATCTTCCTGCCAATGCCATTACCATTCTGTCCTCTTTTGTTTCTTTCTCAGAGGCCTATCTCGGCCTCCTTCCCACCGTAGACATTTGGGCCAAATACTTTCACTTCCGAAAACAGGTCCTCCCCAATACTCTCAATCTGAATGCCCCGAAACGCATGACCCAATGCGGTACTGCTATGATTGTCTACCGGAATGGAACCGAGTTCTCCCGGGTTTAGGGCCTTGAATCATGCCGCAAATGTTAAAGGGAATTTTTCTATGTGAAGAATCTCGATAATGAAGACCTCCTCATGCTCCCAGCCTTCCACATCGATCCCCCCACCGAGATGGTGAATTGGGGGTACAATCCGAAGAAAACTATACCCGAGGTGAACTTCATCGACAGTCGGTTGAAGCAGCTCATCAAGAAAGGGCTCTGAGTTGATGATCTACTCGCCACCTAGGTGAGCCGCCGGGTTCTACCACTGCAACTCAGATCCCACAAGATGTGCTTCATGGGCGGGCCCCGAGATTGCACACGCACCACCACCTTCGAGCTCATCAAGAAGGAGGTGGCCATCTGGGCCAAATCCATCGCCAAGACCGGCCTCACGGAAACTTGGGATTGGGGACTCGAGCCTTACAGCAGAGAGAAGCTAGAGCCCCGAGTAAGTATATGCTATCCAACCGAGTTACTTTCATCTCGGTACCTTCCGAGATCATTCAATCTTTGAGTTGTATGCCTTTTGTTTCGCATGTGTTTACCGAGTTACCGTCATCTCGGTTCTATCCGAGATCATCCGATCTACTTTTATGCTTTGTGTTTTGCATGTGAAGCACTTTGAGCGCAAGAGAGACGAAAACCACGAGACCCCCGCACATAATTGGAAAAAGGACCGGGTTGAGGAAGATGCCAAGGAGTTCAATAACCAGGATACCCTTCATATTCCGGATGCCCATCTCGCCGCCCAAGCCGGTAAGCACCGAGTCCCAGCCTCAATCTGGGACTGGTCCGAGGACGATGAAGGTGACAGTGATGATGATTGCACTTTTTTAGAGGTACCCGATCCATTCTCGGTCTTATTCGTGTATCCTCTTCCCTCGCTCTCAGCTGATACGTGAGAACCGGTGATCGATGTGAGGCCCGTGGCCATGGCCGCCCCCGTGGAAGTGAAGAAGAGGGCCGGAAGCGGCGCAGTCGACCCCCTGTCCAAGAGTTCGGGAAGAAGGAAACCGTGAGCAAGACGACCAAGGCCACGGTGAGCCACCGAAAGAACAAGCGGCCCATGTCGGACGGGTAATTCATCTCCGAGTTGCTTTGTGCTTGCATATCCTTTGTTCTTTTGCCTCTTTTGCCCGAGATGCTTTATGTTTGCACTTTCTTTACTTCTCTCCTTTTCCTTTCCTTCAGTGATCCAATTGACATTGAGATCTCCGAGATGCCTGTGTTTTCCATGACGCCCAGATCTCGGAGGCCGCGCACTACGCTTCCTCCCGTCATCACGCTCCCGGATGCCTGCAACTACATTGACCTCGAGGCCGAGGACATGGACACTAGCGCCATGGACCGGCCCAAGATGCCCACCCCGGACAGAGAAGACCAGGATCTCGGTGCGGGTGACATGGGCGGCGAGATGGAAACTCAAGAGACTCCAGAACAGCTGGAGTCGGCCATCGAGCAGCAGCAGCAAGATCAGCAGTAGGCAGAAGAGACAGTGCAGCCACAAGCGCCACAGCAACAAGTTCCTCCAGCATCAGCAGCAACAACGCCACCGAGAAGACCGACACCACTAGAAGCAGCAGCAGCAGCACTAGCAGTAACAACAACGGGCACCGAACCAAATGGCCACATGCCCAACTCCACCAGCAGCAGCAGCTATAGGACCAACACCCCCAATAACTACATGCCCAACTCCTCCAGCAGCAGCAAACCCCATACCGCCGAGAGTGCCAGCAGGCCCAACAGGGAATCTCCCTCGCATTCGGCAACAGGCCAAGTTTGCTCCATCGCAGAGATCGGTGGCTAGAGAGGTCAGCTCCAAGAATATGACCGGGGGACTTGTAAAAGTTCCCATAGTCTCTCGGTAGAAGAAACACGGGACGCAACAGAAGAAGTCCGGGCTGAAAACTAAGCCCGACACTTTGGTGATCAGCACAGACACCCAGATCGTGCCGCACCAGGGACTTGGCATGCAGCAGCTGCGGGAGGACCTGGAGGCGACTTTGGACCGGGTCGGCTACATTGATTCAGACTATACCGGGAAGAAGTTGGTTCCACTGGATCACTACCGCAAAGACTGGAATCGGGCCGACGTCGGTCCGATATCAATGGCGGTTGTGGCCAACAGCGGCACGCTGGCGCACAAGATGTTCTGTGTGCGCAGTGCCGCTGAAGATGCCTGAGCTCACTTCTCGGGTAAGTAACATTGTCTCTTTTTGGTTTCTTCGAGATCGCAAATTGTGCATCCGAGATCCGCACCTACATCCAGTCCCCGAGTTTTGGGCCGAGTAGGCAATACTCGATCGAGTTGAAGCTTACTCAGGTCGAATCTTCCAACTAACTATCTCTTTGTTTCTTCTCAGATTTGCACCGAGACTCATGCCAAGCTATACCAGAAGCTTCTCTGGGCCCACCGAGATGCCACCGAGCACATCGTTGACCTCCAGAAGGAATTGGAAAGCAAAGGTAACTTTTCCCAGACCGAGATATTGCGTATGCTTTCCTCCACATCAGTTTTCTAACTCGGGCTCTGTTTTCTCTTTCACAGCTATCCTGGAGAAGCAGCCGACGGAGTTCGTTACCAAAATCTGTTCTCTGGAAAGTAAGTGCCTCATTCTCTGTCTTGCGTTTTATGTTCACGTTTTTTCCTTCTCGCTGTCTAACTCTGTTGTTCGATGCAGATGCTCATAAAATCTCTGCCGAGAAGCACCAGGACTGCACTGTGCTGGCTAAATCTGCATAGAGCAAGATCACGGCCTTAGAGAGTAAGCCCTTCTTTATTTCTCCTTACTCTGTTTCCATGCTTCTGTTATCTTGCTAACCGGACTGTTCTTTGTACAGCTGAACATAAATTTTTGTTGAAAAACATCAAGACTGTCTCTCACTGGCCGAGACGCGGCTGTAGCTCGACGACTGCAAGGCCAAGCTCTGGGATGAGCTTCAAACCGAGAAGACCGAGGTAACTCGGCTTAAGCTGGAACTGGCCGAGACGCAGAAGTTGTTGGAGGAGACCGAGAAGGCTAGATCCGAGTTGCAGAAGGATACTACTGCCGAGAAGGCCCAGTCCGAGCTGGAGATCCAGACCCTTAAAGGCCGGAATCTCGAGCTCGAACAGTTGGCGAGTGACTCGCGCGTCCTGCTGAATAAACACCACACCAACGCTAATATGTGGTTCTCCAGGCTTGAAGAACTCAACCAGGAACTGAGGAGTAAGTTTCACCTTCCCTCTGCTTTTTCTAACTCCCAACTTGCTCTATCGCATTGATCTCGGTTTCAACTCGGACAACTTATCTCTTAGAGCATTCCCCGACCTAGACGCTGGTGCCAAAAAGGCGGTTGCGAAAGCTAGGGAGAGACGAGCAGATTGCGGTTTCGACCTCACAGAGACCCTGAGGATCACATTGAGGGCGTCAAATCCCGAGTTCTGCCCCTGAGATCCGTGGGATCCATCCTCGTATCCAGTGCAATCCGGATGTTCAAGGTCTTCTGGCCGGAAACTGACACCCCCCCCCAGACAATCGATGAGCTGGCCGTGAAATTGGACCAAGTCAAGGGTCGCCTCAAGGAATGGCGCGCTTCTGCAGCCCGAGCTGGTGGAGACGAGGTGGTGCACTTCGTCCTCTCCTGGTATGATAAGATTAATCTCAATGCTTTCAAGACCATGCGGACCAAGTCCAAATGGTCCATGAACGAAGATTGCGTCCGGGCTCACAAGAAAATAGCTTATCGGCTCGCCTGCTACACCGACACCAAGGAGTTCATTGAAGGGCCCCCCTAAGCCCGACACTGAGGATGAGGAGGGAGAGTTCAAGGTCGAGGAGGGCGACGACATCAACGAAGAGGCTGAGGATGATGATGACTCCGAGGAGGTTGATGAAGAGATTGAGGTCGAGGACGAGCCGGCCAAAACCATCGAGACTGATGCTACTCCTACTGCCGAGATCATCACCACCGATATGGTCATCTCCGATCCTGCGCCCGAGTTGGGCGCCTCCGAGCCAGCGACCGAGATGGATGCCTCTGCGCCTGTTGCCGAGAACATCGCCTCCGAGCCTCCAACCGAGACAGCTACTTCCGAGCCCGCCCCCGAGTCCGCCAACCCGGAGGGGGCTGACACAGATTCCACTCCTCTGGTCGCGGCCTAAATTTCTGTCTATCAATCTCAAACATTTTATCAGATCCCCGGTATGCCGGGTGCAGTTGTAAGAAACACTATTTTACCGTTTGCCACTAAGTTTTTACTTAAGTTTACGCAAGACTGGCTGAATGCCGGATCGCTTTAATTCGAGTCCCCGAGTTCTTTTTCTTATCCACCCGGCTTTATTTGTCTCTGCTCTTGCCTGCCACTTGTGGCTTTTTGGCAGTTGAGTCACAAGATTTTGAAAACCAAGTTTATAATATTCGCTTCTTTGAGATAGGAATTAAAAATGCCCAACACTTAGCCGAAAAACGGAAGAAAAAAACAACTTATGTCGGTTGACTAACTCTTTGTTTCCTTAGTAGTTTTTCATGTGATCATTGACCCTTGCCTTATTCTCTCGCTTGCCATGAAGCCGGGTTCCGGATAGCAGCAAGTCGGAGAGTTGGCCCTTAGGTTTAAGCACACTACTAGACTTACACATGAAATTCCGAGATGATTAACCGACATACCAAAGTAACAAAGTAAGAACACAGAACAAGTTAGGCACAGGCAGTCCCCGAGTTCCTTCTCGGGATACCGACATAGATTTCAACTCGGAAAGGAGATACATACAATGCATTTTTAGGAATGAAAACGACGGAGTAGGGCTACATTCCAGGGGCGCTTAGTTTCCTCTCTGGACTTGTCCATCCTGTTTCTTATGTGGTTCCTATGCATCAATGAGGTAGTATGCATCATTGTGCAGAGCCTTGCTCACAATGAACATCCCTTCCCATGGAGGGGAAAGCTTGTGCATCCTGGCTGTGCATTGCACAAGCCTAAGCACCATGTCTCCTTCTCGGAATACCCTTGGGCTTATTTTCCGGCTATGATAGCATCTCAGATTTTGCTGATACATAGCTGATCTCGACAGAGTTAACTCTCTTGCTTCTTCTAGCAAATCAACGTCATCTTCTGGGGCTTCTCTTGCATCTGCCTTTGTATAGAGGGTTACTCTCGGTGAGTCACGCTCAATTTCAGTGAGCAACACGGCCTCTTCTCCATATACCAGGAAGAATGGTGTGTATCCGGTAGATCGGTTAGGGGTAGTCCTTAGACTCCACAACACCGCCGGCAACTCGTCCAGCCAACAACCCGGGGTTCGCTGTAATGACTCAATTAGCCTAGGCTTTATTCCGTAAAGGACCAGGCCATTAGCTCTTTCAACTTGTCCATTTGATTCCGGATGCGCAACTAACGCAATGTCTAGCCGGATCCTCTTCTCCTTGCAGAACCGAGCGAAGGCTCCCTTAGCAAAATTTGTTCCATTGTCTTAGATGATCCCATGCGGGTAGACATCTCTCAGGATAATATCCTTCAGAAAGGTCACAGTTATGTGCCCATCACACTTCCGGATTGGCTTCACCTCAGTCCACTTGGTACATTTGTCAACCATGACCAGAATGTGAGTCATGTTGTCCCGAGATGGTTTGAAGGGCCCCACCATGTCCAAGTAACATACTGCAAATGGCCAAGTGATAGGAATAGTTTTAGTTCGGAAGCTGGCATATGTGTCTTGGCTGCATAACTCTGGCATCCATTGCATTTTCTCACTAGATCTTCTGCTTGCTGCAAGGCAGTGAGCCAAAAGAATCCGTGCCGGAAAGCTATCTTCACTAGAGCCCGAGATGAGGCGTGGTGCCCGCATTCCCCCTGATGTATTTCTATGAGAATTTATTCTCCCTCCTCTGGCTCAATACAGCGCTGGAGCACGCCTGTGGTACTTCTCTTGTGCAACTCCTTGTTGATGATGGTGTAGCCCTTGGATCTTCTCTGTATCTTCCTGGCCGAGATCTCATCACTCGGTAAAGTACCATCCACCAGATAAGACATTATGGGCTGAGCTCAACTCGGTATCGCCCGAGTTGGGAACAAGGGCTCATCAACCTCCATTAGATCAGCCAACATGACTTGCTCCAAGATAGGAACAAGTCCAGGGGTTCTGCGAGGCAGTCCCCGAGATGAATGCGACAGTCCCCGAGTTCTCCATGTAGGTCCCCACATCAATCTCCATGGGAACAACTTCTGATTCGGGCATAGCCGGGATGAATATTGAATCCAACTCGGGAGATGGCTTGATGGAAGGCTTCCTGAGATGCTCCAATGCAATTCCTGCCGGGATGGATTGCCGAGAAGAGTCCAACTTGGACAAAGCATCAGGAGTATCATTTTCAGCTCGGTGTATATGGTGGAACTCACATCCATCAAAGAATCCTGACATGTTTTGGACAAGGAACCAATATGAAGTCATATTGGCATCCAACGCGTCCCAAGTCCCTGAGGCTTGTTGAACCACCAGATCTGAGTCGCCATAACATATTATCCGGCGGATACCAATCTCCTTGGATACTTTCAGTCCGTGGACCAAGGCCTCATACTCGGTAACCCGCAAAGTGGATTTGCAGGACGTACTTGAGTTGATCCAGCTTGGATGAGGTGAGCACAACACCAGCACTGAGGCCCTCTTTCACCTTAGAGCCATCGAAATGCATTCGTCAATAGTTTGTTTCCGGCAAGGGAGGCTCATATTGCATTTTGGCCCAATCAACAAAGAAATTCGCCAGGCCTTGAGATTTGATGGTTTCTCTTGTCGCATACATCGGGGTGTAAGCAGCTAGCTCAATTGCCCATTTGGATACTTGGCCACTTGCATCCTTGTTGCCCAGAATTTCGAGATGGGAGCAGTGCTCACAATTGTAATCGGATGCTCTTGAAAATAGTGCTTGAGCTTCTTGGCAGCCATATAGACTCCATATGTCATTTTCTAGCAGTGAGGATAGTTCTGCTTCGAGTTGGAGATCACCTAACTGAGACAATACACCGGCCTATGCACCGACTTGCCCTTCTCTTCTCGCTCCACTACCACCACCACACTAACAACTCGGTTGGTAGCTGCAATATAGAACAAGATTGTCTCCTTTGGCAGAGGATACGCCAGAACTGGAGTTGTACCCAGCATGGTCTTGAGTTCTCGGAAATCCACATCGAATTGTGGTGTCCAAACGAACTTGTCACTTTTCTTCATGAGCTGGTACAGAGGTAAGGCCTTCTCGCCCATTCTCCCAATGAACCGACTGGGAAGCCAGGCACCTAGTGAATATCTGCACATCCTTCAATGATATTGGAAGAGACATGCTCTCAATTGCTTTTATATTGGAGGGGTTGGCCTCGATACTGATGTATACGCACGCTTCTATTCTTGTAGACAGTGTTGGGCCTCCAAGTCCAGAGGTTTGTAGAACAGCAGCAAGTTTCCCTTAAGTGGATCACCCAAGGTTTATCAAACTCAGGGAGGTAGAGGTCAAAGATATCCCTATCAAGCAACCCTGCAATTAAGATACGAGAAGTCTCTTGTGTCCCCAACACACCCAATATACTTGTCAGGTATATAGGTGCACTAGTTCGGCGAAGAGAGAGTAAAATACAAGCAGTATGGATGATTATAAGTGATAATAGCAATCTGAAAAAAAAATGGCAGCCAGCAAACATGTAGAAGAACATGGATGGTGGAAGTTCCAGGAAACCACAACATAGAACTCACAAGTTAAAAGATTGCAGCAAGAAAATCATCTTACAAGGCAAAGTGAAAATCACTCCAAGAGGGTCCCTGGCAGTGACAAGTCACTGTTAGCTACCCCGACCGTAGCGCGTAACAAAAGGCCGATCAGAAATTTATCACTCGTAGCAATCATATACCATTGTTTCTATCAGCTGGTAATTTAAGTGTGGCACAACTACAAGTTTCTTAGACCAACCATTAAAAGTTTCTACTTACTAGTCCTTCTCGTTTATCCATTAATAAAATTAATATCTCAAAACAACAACAATGATTCAAGTGAAGCATTTTAGTGATCTACAAGACCAAGCAAATTTTTTCACTATACCAACTACCACATAAGCATTTCTATTCCCAACCAAGCACATATATGAGACAACAAAAACTCTCTACATGATACAGCAAGCAAACATGAGAGTACTCACATAACACTACTAAAACTAACAGCTCTCAATAAGAGATGCATGAAAACACAGGCTAAACGCAGTGCTAGCAAAAAGTGAACACTCACAAAACAATAAGAATGAAAGCTATAGTGTTATAAGCAATGAAAACGGAGCGTGTCTCTCTCCCACAAAAGTATGATTATATCCAACCATAAACTACAACAAAGAAAACTAAACAAACTGAAAGCAAAAATAAAATACGCTCCAAGTAAATCACATAAGATGTGACCGGATAAAAATATAGTTTCACTAGAAGTGACCAATAATTTGTTGACGAAGAAGGGGGTGCCTTGGGCATCCCCAAGCTTAGAAGCTTGAGTATTCTTGGAATTTGCTGGGATGTACCACCGGGGCATCCCCAAGCTCAGGCTCTTCACTCTTCTTGATCACATCATATCATCCTCTTCTCTTGACCCTTGAAAACTTCCGTCACACCAAAATTCTCACAATCTTCATTAGCAACATTAGTGCAATTGAAATAATAAATTCACATGGTACAGTTTCAACACAAGTCTAACACTTAAAAACACATTATATACTGTCACAACTTCTTTGAAAACTCTTTTTCTCAAAAGAACACCAAGAGAAAGAGATTAAGATGCAAATGCGATAAATGGCAGAAATCTGTCAAAACTGAACAACAGGAAAAGATCGATTTTTTCAAAATTCTTATGTTGCTTAAATAAAAAAGTGGTCTTCGAAGAAAAGTTTCTTATATAACTAAGGATTAAGCACAAAAAAGCTCAGGTCATTTTGAACTTTCTGTGATTTGTAACGAATTAACAGTGGACAGCAGAAATCTGTTTCCTGCGCAGAAATCCGAAATATAGGCTCAACTTTCCACTAGAGGCTTCACTTGGATCAACAAAAAACACAAAAGAAAAGATACAGCGTTGTTTCTATGTAAATAGAAAACAACTAGATGCAAAGCAAAAAAAATAAAACAAAGGAAAACTGAATGAAAACAGAGAAATAAAACGGGTTGTCTCCCGGTAGCGCTTTTCTTTAACGCCTTTCAGCTAGGCACAATGATTTTTAAAAGATGCTCACATAATAATAAGAGTTGAAAAACAATAAGAGAGCATAAATAAGAAAATATAAAACACATTTAATTCTAACCCACTTTCTATGAAAAAGAATCTTATAGAAAAACAAGTCAACAAAGAACAAAGTGACTAGCATAGGAAGACAAAATAAGTGCAACTTCAAAAATTTCAACATTAAGAGGGGAAACTTAATATTGTTGAGATGCATAAAACCATGTTTCCCTCTCTCATAATAACTTTCAGTAGCATCATGAATGCAAATTAACAATATAACTATCACAAGAAATATTCTTATCATGAGCCACATTCATAAAAGAATTAATACTCTCCACATAAGCATAGTCATTCTTATTAATAGTAGTGGGTGAAAATTCAACAAAATAGATATCATTATTATTCTCATCACCATAATCATTAAATATAGGAGGCATATTGTAATCATAATTAAAAAAATCTCAATAGTAGGTGGACTGAAAATATCATATTCATCATTGCAAACAGGTGGAACTAGAATACCACAATAATTATAATCATCATATATTGGAGCCAAAGTATCATCAAAGAAAATTTCCTCCTCAAAAGTTGGGGGACTAAAAATATCAAATTCATCAAAACTAGGTTCCCCGAGCTTAGACTTTTCCATAGCATTAGCAATAATGGTGTTCAAAGAATTCATACTAATAACATTTCTATTAGCATGCAAATAAAGCTCCATAGGTTTTTTAATTTTCTCTTCAAAAGCATCATGTCCTAATTCAAGATAAATATTATAAAGTTCTATCATATTTTTGTTGTTTTCCATTAAGACTACTAGTAAAAAATAAAAACAAGAAGCAAGTAAAAATAAGCCTAACTAGTGAAAACAAGAAACAAAAAGATATAATTGCAGAATCTAAAGGAAATAGCTTCGAGCACTCACACCCGAGGATGTGAGTACCTTTTACCTAACCTCCCCGACAACGGCGCCAGAAAAGAGCTTCATGTCTATGTACGCTTCTATTCTTGTAGACAGTGTTGGGCCTCCAAGTGCAGAGGTTTGTAGAACAGAAGCAAGTTTCCCTTAAGTGGATCACCAAAGGTTTATCGAACTCAGGGAGGTAGAGGTCAAAGATATCCCTCTCAAGCAATCCTGCAATTAAGATACGAGAAGTCTCTTGTGTCCACAACACACCCAATATACTTGTCAGGTATATAGGTGCACTAGTTCGGCGAAGAGAGAGTAAAATACAAGCAGTATGGATGATTATAAGTGATAATAGCAATCTGAAATAAAAATGGCAGCAAGCAAACATGTAGCAGAACAGGCGGAAAACGGTGTTTCAATGCTTAGAAATAAGGCCTAGGGCTCCTACTTTCACTAGAGGACACTCTCAACAATGCTCACATAATTGAATGCATAAATATCATTTCTTCACTATGCTACTCCGAACCACTCTCCGGTGGAATAACGAACACTAATCATTGCGTAGGGCTTTAACAGCACTCCTCAAGTCTATATTCCCTCTCTAGTGCACCCCAATGTCACTACGAGTGCCCTAAATTAGTAAAAACGCCACAATTTCATAGGTTCGCCTTCCAACACAGGATATAAATATCATGCTAAACCACACGAAGCACACACTGTCACTTTTACCCTGTGATCAAAGTGTTTACGGAGATAACAAAACCACTTGAGTAGCATAACATATGAAGATCAATCTACATATTCAACTAGATTACAAAGCTCATGATCACATAAAGATCACACCATGGGAGAGAGAGATGAACCACATAGCTACCGGTAGAGCCCTCAGCCCCGGGGGAGAACTACTCCCTCCTCATCATAGGCGATGGAGATGGCGGTGGAGTCGATGTAGTTGGCTTCCGGGGGCACTTCCCCGTCCCGGCAGGGTGCCAGAACAGAGATCTGTCACCCGAAACTTGTCGGCGGCGGCGGAGCTACGGATGTATTTTTTTGGAAAAGGTCGATTCTCCTAGGGTTTATGCCTCGTGGAGTATATATGGGCGAAAGGGTGATGCCGGGAGGTGGCCAGGGGGCCCACACCCCTAGGTGGCGCGGCCAGGGGGACCCCGCCACACCATGGTGTGGCCACCCTGTGGCCCCCCTCCGGGGCTCTTCGGGACTTCTGGATGCTTCCGAGACTTTTAGGACTTCTGGCTTTTGAATTTTCCAATTCCGAGAATATTTCCAGAACAACTTTTCTGAAACTAAAAATAGCAGAAAATAGGGAACTGGCTCTGTGGCATCTTTTTAATAGGTTAGTCCCGGAAAACATAAGAAGACGTAGGAAAACATACGGAACACATGTAGCAATTGGCATAATATCAACATGGAACATCAGAAATTATAGATACGTTTGAGAAGTATCAGATACCTCGGCTGGACACGAGGAAACCGAGTAACTTACCTGCCAGGATGCCAAAGGTGCACTTGGTCGGGTTCAGCTTCATCCGGTACTTTCGCAAGTTCACGAAGGTTTCTCGGATATCTTCTAGGAGTGTGTGTTTCTCCTTGGTCTTGATGACTCTGTCATCCACATACACCTGCACATTTTTACCGATTTGCTCATGCAAGCATTTTTTCATGCATCTCTGGTATCTGGCCCCTGCATTCCTCAACCTGAAACACATGACACGAGAGCAATAAGCCACGTACAGGGTAATGAAAGCAGTCTTTATTTGATCTGCCGGGTTAAGGGGGATCTGGTGGAAACCAGAATATGCATCAATGAAAGATAACAGCTCACACCCGGTTGTGGAGTCGATCACCTGATCTATCGGGGGCAGTGGGAATGGATCTTTCGGGCATGACTTGTTCAAGTCGGTGTAGTCCACGCACATTCGCCACACCACAACGACCATAGGATCATCCTTCTTCTTCTCGACCATGACCGGATTGGCTAGCCAGTCCGGGTGCAGTACCTCCATGATGAATCCACTTGCTAGCAACCTTGTGATCTCGTCACCAATGGCTTTCCTCCTTTCAGACGCAAAACGACGCAGGGCTTGTTTCACCGGCTTGGCATCCATCCTCACATGCAAAGAGTGCTCAACCATCTCCCTCGGGGCACCCGGCAGATCCTAATTGGACCATGCAAAGACATCCCAATTCTCATAGAGGAAGTGGATGAGCTTGCTTTCCTATTTCTCCTCCAACCCGACACCAATGATGACGACACACTCTGGGAACTCGGGATCAATCTGCACCTTCTTGGTCTCCTGGGAGGCTTGGAATGTGGCACTGTGAGAAGAGCTGGGCATGCCGAGTTGAGTTGCCTGAGCCATGTCCACCACCTCGTGTATCTTCTTCTTATCAGCCGCAATCACCATCGACTCGGCCAGCTGAGATCCAGCTGACGCGCACTCCAAAGAGCGCATGTAATCACCCGAGATGGGGATGATGCCATTGGTACCGCGAAGCTTCATCTTCAAATATGCCTCATGGGTGGAAGCCATTAACTTGGACAGAGATGGCCTGCCGAGAAGAGCAAGATAAGGGCTCTGCAGATCCACCACCTCGAACTGCAAGCATTCAGATCAGCAGTTCTCCCGGGTGCCAAAGAGCATGTCAATCCAAATCTTGCCAACATGGGCACAAGATACTCCCAGCACAATACCGTGGAAGGTAGTCCGGCTTTGCTGCAGCATGTTCTCGGTAATACCGAGCTTCTCCATTGCATCTCGGTACAGAATGTTAATGTTGTTGCCATTGTCGCTCAGCACCTTACTGAACTTCATGTTGATATTGGGCCCAATGAAGGTTGGGTCCAGCACCAGGGCATAGCTACCCGGGTTGGGCATGATCTTGGGATGATCAGCCCGATACCAAACAATCTCCTGCTCGCACCAGTACATGTACTCGAGCGCTGCCAGCATCATTGCATTAACTTCCTTCGCGCGTCTGCGCAAGCTCTGCTTGTCTTCCGGCTCGGTGGTGAACCCCATGTAGCTCTGGTGGTGTTCCTGGTAGTCATTTTGGCCTCTGCCACCACCGTTGTTGTTGTTGTTGAAGTTGTTGTTGTGATTGTTGTTGCGGTTCTCGTTGTAGTAGTAGTAGTTGTTGTTGTTGTTGTTGCGGGTGTTGTTGTTGTTGGTCCCCTGCGCCACTTGGTTCACATTCTTCCTTCTCTGGTTCTCTGTAGGCCTTGGAGCAGCTGCCCGGATAGGCTGGATGTTTGAACTCAGAGCTGGCAGCGGCGGAGGAGGAGGAAATTGGCCGAAACCCTCGCTCTTAATCCGGTCCCACCAGCTGCACTGCCTGGAAGTATAGTTTGTCGGCCTACTCGAATGTAGAGTGTGGTAGCTGCACGGCCCATCCCTCATCATCTCAAAGGTAAACCTTTGTGGTGCATCTCCGGACTGCTTGGGGTCCATCCAGTTCGTCTTGAAGTTCTGGTTCTGGTTCTGGTTTTTCCCATACTGGGGCCAGCGTTCTTTTTCCTCTGGCTGCTTCCAGGATCAGGTTGATCCGGATCCACCGCGGCCACATGCTTTGAGCCATAGCGGATATCCAACCTATCATCTCGCCTCTTGTTTCGGTAGTCCGAGCGGTCATTCCGCCTGGCACCATCATTTCCATGGTTCCTCCTACTCGGCTCAACCGAGTCGAGTAACAGTTGTGTCGGATCACCGAGAGCATACATGCCGGCGATCTTGATTGTCTCGGCCAATGTACTTGGCATCTCCCTTTGCAGCTTCTGCCACGGCATATTGCCATGTCGTCATCCTTGTGCAAACCAAGCAATGGCCTGCGACTCGTTCACACCTTCACAGGTGTTCCTTATTGTGCTCCACCGAGTAAGATACTCTCGGTCAGTCTCCTCCTCCCTCTCCTTGCAAGCAGAGAGTTGCTACGGACGGTTTGGCCTCTTGTAGGTGCTGGTGAAGTTGCTAATGAAAGCCTCTGAGAAGTCAAGCCAGCAGTTAATGATGTCTCTCGGCAAGTTGTTCCGCCAGATCCGAGCTGGACCCTCCAACATCTGCGACACATATCTCACCGCCCACCGGCGGTTACCGCCGGCAATGTGCACGGCAGTGACGTAATCACTCAAACAATCTTCCGGCTTGGTGATGCCGTCATAGGTTTTTCTCCCTCTCTGCAACTAGAACTTGGACACATCCGGCTCATTCATGATCCGGGAGCGAAACAAAGTGGTCCCGGAGGTCCTTGCTCCTCCATCTCCTTTGACAGATAGATCCTGTCAAGCTTGTACCTTGCATCACTTGGCTGCAGCACTCGGGCCCCCAACCAAGCTCCAACACCTCCAGCATCAGCATAACGATCATTTATCTGGCACCTGGCTTGCTCCATTGCCGAGTAACCATCATTGTATCGGTCTTGATGCCCAGCACCGAGTTGGTGCCAAACCGGATTGGTTGCAGGGGCATTTCCCCGCGGCTGAACAGCAGCTGCGGCACCGGGTTGAGGCTGAACCGGGTTGGTTGTCGGGTGCCGAGATGGACCATCTTGGTTACGTCCTTGTCCGCCTTGCTGAACTCGGACGGTGTCATGGCCACCTTGAGCAACGTGTTCTTGCCGGGGCTGCCGCTCTACAGCTAACTGTTTTCCAGCGACAGCCGGGTCGTACACTTGGATCTGCTTATTCTTCCCGGAGTTCACACTCTGAGATCTTCCACCACCGAGATGAGGGGAGGAGGCATGGCCTCCGGATCTCCTCCCATGCGACTGAACCACATGAGATGCACCAGCTCCCGAATTCGCCTTCCGCATAGCCTCATTTTGCCTGCTAGCCTCAAGAACAAGTTCATTAAGCCGGTCCTGCTGCCTAGCGCAAGCTTCATCGGTTAGATTTGTCTACTTGGCAGCAACTGCCTCTGCTACCCTAAGAGTCTTAGCAAGAGAACTATATTTGGGCCTACCAGCAGAATTAATACTAGCAGATTTACTAGCAGTTCTACCATCTCTAGGCAACTCGGCACCGAGATTACGGCCTCGGTTTCGCACAATCCCTAACCGACTAGGTTCATTGCCAACAGGAGTAAGACCCTGAGCCCTATTGTACTCATTCATATCGAGATAGAACTCTTGCCTGATTTTGGACACCTCTCTGGCCTCGAGCAAGATGGCATGGCGCTGCTCCTTGAGTTGCTACCGCACCGCAGCCGGATCTGCATCCACAGCTACGCATACGCTCAGCTTGTCGATGACCTCGACGACGGGTGCCGGTCTCGGAGTCGGTGTAGCAGGATCCTTGAAGCGCGGTTGATTGTCAGGTCTCTCTAATGGCTTGTGGCCCGATCGAGACGACGTGCCAACAGCATCAGCGACATTGGTCGCGCTCTTCTCGGCTGTAGGAGCCGGACCGGTCATCATCACATCCACGCTGCCCGCAGAACCACCGATAGGCTGCCCGCGGACATCGAGAATGGCAGGAGGATCAGCAGCAACGAGCACCACCTCGGGGTGCTCGTGGATGACAGTGGTGGCGACGTACACCAAATACGCACCAAAGCTGATGAAAGAGCCGCCTCTGGGCACAGGGCCTGCCGCCGAAATCACCAGCATTGTCGGTGATGAAGTCGAGGGAGCCGAATCTGTGGACAAGGCCACAGACCACGCGCCCTCCCGAACGAAGAAGAGGTCCCGTTCGAATAGAAACCCCAACCAGCGATGCTGCTAGCCCCACGGTGGGTGCCAACTGTCGTGGTGATGTAAAGACAGATGCCATGGGATAGCTTAAGTTTGGGGCCGATGGACACTGTGGGTATCCGGGGAGGGATCGGGCGCCTAGGTGGCGCGCTCACTGCACTGCAAACAACAAGATCTACCCAGGTTCGGGGCCCTCGTGTGGAGGTAACACCCCTACTCCTGCCTCTCTCTCTGTATATGTGGTAACCGAGTACAAGTATTCCTCAATCTCAAGGAGCTAGAGGAGGAAGAAGCTCTACTGCTCTCTCTCCCTAAACAAACTAGCGGCACTTCTCCTCTCAGATCAAGCATCGACCCTCACGCGGGAGGGGTGTGGCCACCTTATAAACTGGTGGCCACCGACTAATCGTATAGGTTAGGTGTAGAAAACATTGTGCCATAGCGCAAGCTTTCGCTTCTCCGCCGACAGACGCCAAAAGTCGTCTGCGTCATGGCCGCTGCCATGTCCTAACCCCCTTGTCAGAGACAGAACGTGGCCTCGCCCATATCTGCATTGTACCAGCGTATGCATACGCATCATCACACCTAGTAAGTTGAACCGCACGCTCGTACTCTTCCTTCTTCTTCGGGATTCCAACTACTCCGTTGACATCCCTCCGAGATAGGAAAGATCTTTGCCTATCCGGTTTCCCCAAGCGTAACTTGGGCAACCCGGAGAACACTCCTTTCTTTACCTGGCTCCTTGATACCCTTACCGAGATAGCTCCATCTCGGTAGTCATTCAACTCGGTACCATGCAAGTCGGTACAGCCCAACTCGGTAAACAGTACCTCAGGCACCATTTCTTACCAAGCTTGCCCCTACTCGGGGTAACCCCCTGACTTTAGGCCCAAGGAACACCCAAGGCAATGGAAGGGCCCACCTCTGGGCAAGATTCCCCCTGTTCCGCCAGATCCGGGAGTTTCGGGCTCTAAGTAGTCCTTGAACCCGCGAGAGAGAATCCGACGCTGGTGAGGCCATAACACAGGGAGTGAGGTAATCTTGGGCACGAAAGACACATGCCACACTCTAGAAAACATGGTATGGCATACCATGGGACTTTGTGGCATTCAGACGCTCTCGAGCCCATCTCCGGAGAAACCTAGCCCCGCTGGGGAAAAAGACGGAACTGCCGTTCTAGGCCCTCTACATGAGCCGGAAGGGGGTAGCAAAGTGGAACCAATTGCTTGTTTGTGTTATTTTAGGCCCAAGTAACACCCAATACACTGTTAGGGCCCACATATTTGCAAGATTCTCCCCGTTCCGCCAGATCCGGGAGTTTCGGGCTCTAAGTTGTCCTGGAACCCGCTAGAGAGAACCCGACGCGGTGAGGCCATAACACAAGGAGTGAGGGAATATTAGGAATACGAGACACATGAAACACTAAATCACACATGGTATGGCATACCATGGGACTTGGTGGCATTCAAACGCTCCGGAGCCCCTCTCCGGAGAAACCCTAGCCCCGTTGGGGAAAAAGGCGAAACTGCCATTCTTGCCCCTCTACATGAGCCGAAAGGGGGTAGAAAAGTGGAAACGATTGCTTGGTTGTGTTAGTTTAGGCCCAAAGAACACCCAAGACATTGGTAGGGACAACTTCTTGGTTGGATTCCCCCCGTTCCGCCAGATCCGGGAGTTTCGGGCTCTAAGTAGTCCTGGAATCAGTCAGAGAGAATCTGATGCCAGTGAGGCCATAACACAGGGAGTGAGGAAATCTTGGGCATAAAAGACACATGAAACACTCTAGCACACATGGTATGGCATACCATGGGACTTGGTGGCATTCAGACGCTCAAGAACCCCTCTCTGGAGAAACCCTAGCCCCGCTGGGGGAAAAGACGGAACTGTCGTTCTGGCCCTCTACTTGAGTCGGAAGGGGGTAGAAAATTGGAACCAATTACTTTTTTGTGTTAGGTTAGGCATAAGGAACACCCAATACATTGGTAGGTCCCACCTGTTTGCAATATTCCCTCCGTTTTGCCAGATCCGGGAGTTTCAGGCTCTAAGTACTTCTGGAACCCGCGAGAGAATCCGATGCCGGTGAAGCCATAACACAGGGAGTGGGGGAATCTTGGGAATACAAGACACATGCCAAACTCTAGTGCACATGGTATGTCATCCCACGGGACTTGGTGGCATTCAGACAATCTGGAGCCCTCTCCGGAGAAACCCTAGCCCCGGTGGGGAAAAAGACGGAACTATCGTTCTGGCCCCTCTACGTGATCCAGAAAGGGGTAGAAAAGTGGAACCAATTTCTTGGTTGTGTTAGGTTAGGCCCAAGTAACACGCAAGACAGTGGTAGGGCCCACCTCTTGCTAACATTCCCCCTGTTCTGCCAGATCCGGGAGTTTCGGGCTCTAAGTACTTCTGAAACCCGCCAGAGAGAATCCGACACCGGTGAGGCCATAACACTGGAAGTGAAAGAATATTGGGCATACAAGACACATGCGCACTCTAGCAAACATGTTATGGAATACCACGGGACTTGGTGTCATTCAGACGCTCCGGAGCCCCTCTCCTGAGAAACCTAGCCCTGCTGGGAAAAAGATAGAACTGTCGTTCTAGCCCCTATACATGAGCTGGAAGGGGGGTATCAAAGTGGAACCAAGTGCTTGGTTGTGTTAGGTTAGGACCGGGGAACACCAATGGCAGTAGTAGGGCCCACCTCTTGGCAAGATTCCCCCCGTTCCACCAGATCCGGAGTTTCGGGCTCTAAGTACTCCTCGAACCCGCGAGAGAGAATATGACGCCAGTGAGGCCATAACACAGGGAGTGAGGGATTCTTAAGAATATAAGACACATTCCACACTCTAGCACAGATGGTATGGAATACCATAGGACTTGGTGGCATTCAGACGCTCCAGAGTCCCTTTCCTGAGGAACCCTAGCCCCGCGAAGGAAAAAAACAAAACTGCCGTTCTGGCCCCTCTACGTGAGCCGAAAGGCAGTAGAAAGTGTAACCAATTTCTCAGTTGTGTTATTTTATGCCCAAGGAACACCCAAGAAATTGGTAGGGGCCACCTCTTGGCAAGATTCCCCCCGTTCCGCCAGATCCGGGAGTTTCGGACTCTAAGTAGTCCTGGAACTGGCGAGAGAGAATTCGGCGCCGGTGAGGCCATAACATAGGGAGTGAGGTAATATTGGAAACAAGACACATTCCACACTCTATCACACATGGTATGGCATACCATAGGACTTGGTAGCATTCAGACTCTCCGGAGCCCCTATCCGGAGAAACCCTAGCCCCGCTGGGGAAAAAGACGGAACTGCCGTTCTAGCCCCTCTACGTGGGCCGGAAGGGGGTATCAAAGTGGAACCAATTTCTTGGTTGTGTTATTGTAGGCCCAAGGAACACCCAAGAAATTGGTAGGACCCACCTCTTGGCAAGATTCCCCCCGTTCCGCCCGATCCGGGAGTTTTGGGCTCTAAGTAGTCCTGGAACCCGCGAGCGAGAATCCGACGCCGGTGAGACAATAACACGGGAAGTGAGGGAATATTGGGCACACAATACACATGACACACTCTATAACACATGGTATGGAATACCATGGGACTTGGTGGCATTCAGACACTCTGGAGCCCCTCTCCGGAGAAACCCTAGCCCCGCTGGGGGGGAAGACGAAACTGCCGTTCTGGCCCCTCTACGTGAGCCGTAAGGGGGCAGAAAAGTGGAACCAATTGCTTGGTTGTGCTAGGTTAGGACCAAGGAACACCCAACACATTGGTAGGTCCCACATGTTGGCAAGATTCCACTCGTTCTGCCAGATCCGGGAGTTTCGGGCTCTAGGTAGTCCTGGAACCCGCGAGAGAGTATCCGACGCCAGTGAGGCCATAACACATTGAGTGAGGGAATCTTGGGTATAACAGGCACATGCCACACTATAGGACACATGGTATGGCATACCATGGGACTTGGTGGAATTCACACGCTCCATAGCCCCTCTCTAGAGAAACCCTAGCCCCGCTGAGGAAAAAGACGAAACTGTTATTCTGGCCCCTCTGTGTGAGCCGGAAGGGGTAGCAAAGTGGAACCAATTGCTTGTTTGTGTTATTTTATGTCCAAGGAACACCCAAAATGGTGGTAGGGCCCACCTATTGGCAAGATTCCCCCCGTTCCGCCAGATCGGGGAGTTTCGGGCTGAAAGTAGTGCTGGAACCCGCTAGAGAGAATCCGATGCCGGTGAACCTATAACACAGGGAGTGAGGGCATATTGGGCATACAAGACACATGCCACACTCTATCACACATGTTATGGCATACCATGGGACTTGGTGGCCTTTAGACGCTCCGGAGAAACCCTAGCCCCGTTGGGGAAAAAGACGGAATTATCGTTCTGGCCCCTCCACATGAGCCGGAAGGGGTATCAAAGTGGAAACAATTGCTTTTTTGTGTTATTTTAGTCCCAAGGACCACCCAAGACATTGTTAGGTACAATCTCTTGGTTGGATTCCCGCTGTTCCGCCAGATCCGGGAGTTTCGGGCTCTAAGTAGTCCTGGAATCCGCCAGAGAGAATCTGGCGCTGGTGAGGCCATAACACAGGGAGCGAGGGAATCTTGGGCATACAATACACACGAAACAATCTATCACACCTGGTACAGCATACCATGGGACTTAGTGGCATTCAGACGCTCAAGAGCCCCTCTCCGGAGAAACCCTAGCTCCGCTGGGGAAAAGACGGAACAATCATTCTGGCCCCTCTACGTGCGTCGGAAGGGGGTAGAAAAGTGGAACCAATTTCTTTGTTGTGTTAGGTTAGGACCAAGTAACATCCAACACATTGTTAGGGCCCACGTATTTGCAATATCCCCCTGTTCCGCGAGATCCGGGAGTTTCGGGCTCTAGGTAGTCCTCGAACCCTCAAGAGAGAATCCGACGTCGGTGAGGCCATAACACAGGGAGTGAAGGAATCTTGGGCATACAAGACACATGTGACACTATAGCACACATGGTATGGCATACCATGGGACTTGGTGGCATTCAGACGCTCCAGAGCCCCTCTCCGGAGAAACCCTAGCCCCGTTGAGGAAAAATACGGAACTGTCGTTCTGGCCCCTCTACGTGAGCCGGAAGGGGGTAGAAAAGTGGAACAAATTCCTTGGTTGTGTTAGGTTAGGCCCAAGGAACACCCAAGACAGTGGTAGGGCCCACCTCTTGGCAAGATTCCCCCCGTTTTGCCAGATCGGGGAGTTCCGGGCTGTAAGTAGTCCTGGAACCCGCGAGAGAGAATCCGACGCCGGTGAAGCCATAACACATGGAGTGAGGTAATCTTGGGAGTACAAGAAACATGCCGCACTATAGCACACATGGTATGTCATACCATGGGACTTGGTAGCATTCAGACGCTCCGGAGCCCCTCTCCGGAGAAACCCTAGCCCCGCTGGGGAAAAAGACAGAATTGTCGTTCTGGCCCCACTACGTGAGCCACAAGGGGTAGAAAATTGGAAAAATTGCTTGGTTGTGTTAGGTTAGGACAAGGGAACACCCAAGACATTGGTAGGGCCCACCTCTTGGAAATATTCCCCCTGTTCCGCCAGATCGGGGAGTTTCGGGCTGTAAGTAGTCCTGGAACCCGCGAGAGAGAATCCGACGCTGGTGAAGCCATAACACGGGGAGTGAGGGAATATTGGGCATACAAGAAACATGCCACAATCTAGAACACATGGTATGTCATACCACGGGACTTGGTGGCATTCAGACGCTCCAGAGCCCCTCTCCGGAGAAAACCTAGCCCCGCTGGGGAAAAAGACGGAACTATCGTTCTTGCCCCTCTACGTGAGCCGTGTTTGGTTGTGTTATGTTAGGCCCAAGGAAAACCCAGGACAGTGGTAGGGACCACCTCTTGGCAATATTCCCCCTGTTCCGCCAGATCCGGGACTTTCAGGCTCTAAGTAGTCCTAGAACCCGCCAGAGAGAATCCGACGCCGGTGAGGCCATAACACAGGGAGTGAGGGAATATTGGGCATACAAGACACATGACACACTCTAGAACACATGGTATGGAATACCATGGGACTTCGTGGCATTCATACGCTCTGATACGTCTCAGACGTATCTATAATTTCTGATGTTCCATGTTGATATTATGCCAATTGCTACATGTTTTCCGTATGTTTTCCTATGTTTTCCGGGACTAACCTATTAACAAGATGCCACAGAGCCAGTTCCCTGTTGTCTGTTGTTTTTAGTTTCAGAAAAGTTGTTCTGGAAATATTCTCGGAATTGGAAAATTCGAAAGCCAGAAGTCCTAAAAGTCCCGGAAGCATCCAGAAGTCTCGAAGAGCCCCGGAGGGGGGGCCACAGGGTGGCCACACCATGGGGCGGCGCAGATCACCCCTGGCCACGCCACCTAGTGGGATGGGCCCGCTGGCCACCTCTCGGCATTGCCCTTTCTCCCATATATACTCCTCGAGGCATAAACCCTAAGGGAATCGACCTTTTCCGCAAAATACATCTCTAGCTCCGCCGCCGCCACCGACAAGTTTCGGGGGACATATCTCTGTTCTGGCACCCTGCCGAGACGGGGAAGGGCCCCCGGAAGTCATCTCCATCGACTCCAACGTCATCTCCATTGCCGTTGTTGTCTCCTATGATGAGGAGGGAGTAGTTCTCCCCCAGGGCTGAGGGCTCTACAGGTAGCTATGTGGTTCATCTCTCTCTCCCATGGTGTGATCTATATGTGATCATGAGCTTTGTAATCTATTTGAATTCTTAGATGTTACTCTTCATATTCAAGTGCTTTATTAATATGAACTTTGGAGTCACCTTGTATCGCGGTGTGAAGGTGACAGTGTGCATGTCGTGTGTGTCTCCTCTATGAAATTGTGGCGTTTGTTTATTACTAATTTAGGGCACTCATAGTGACAGCGTGGGGTGACCTAGAGAGGGAATACAAACTTGAGGAGTGTTGTTACAGCCCTATGCAATGATTAGTGTTCGTTCTCCAACCGGAGAGGGTTAAGAGTAGCATAGTGAAGGGAAGCTATCTAGTTATTCATTTATGTGATCATTGTTGAGAGTGTCCACTAGTGAAAGTAGGAGCCCTAGGCCTTATTTCCAAGCATTGAAATACCATTTTCCGCCTATTCTGCTACATGTTTGCTTGCTGCCATTTTTATTTCAGATTGCTATTATCACTTATTATCATCCATATTACTTGCATTTTACTCTCTCTTCGCCAAACTAGTGCACCTATATACCTGACAAGTATATTGGGTGTGTTGGGGACACAAGAGACTTCTTGTATCTTGATTGCAGGGTTGCTTGAGAGGGATATCTTTGACCTCTACTTCCCTGAGTTCGATAAACCTTGGGTAATCCACTTAAGGGGAACTTGCTGATGTTCTACAAACCTCTGCACTTGGAGGCCCAACACTGTCTACAAGAATAGAAGCGTGCATAGACATCAAGCTCTTTTCTGGCGCCGTCGCCGGGGAGGTAAGGTAAAAGGTACTCACATCCTTTGTGAGTGCTCGAAGTTATTTCCTTTAGATTCTGTAATTATATCCTTTTGTTTCTTGTTTCCACTAGTTAGGCTTATTTTTACTTGTTGCTTGTTTTTATTTTTACTAGTTAGTCTGAATGGAAAACAACAAAAATATGAGATAGCTTTATTAGCATTAATTATTTGGATACCATTATTTCTTGTACTATGGAAAAGTCTAAGCTTGGGGAAGCTAGTTTCTATAAACTTTTTATTTCCCCGGCTTTAGAGGAGAAAATTTGCTCTGATGATACTTTATCTCCCATATGTGATAAACCTAATGATGCTTGTGATATTTTAAATCCTCCTACTGAAAACATTCCTTTTAAAGTACCCAAGAAAATTGTTGAACTTGTCATGGATAACCGTTATTTTGGAGATGGAACTGTCCATCCACGTGATCATTTACTCTTTATACATGAATTATGCGGGTTGTTCAAGTGTGCGGGTATTTCAATGGACCAAGTTAAGAAGAGGTTATTATCTTTGTCTCTTAAGGACAAAGCAATGGAGTGGTATGAGCTTCTAGATGATCCTCATCGTTTGGAGTGGAAGGAGCTTGAATCTCTATTTCATTCTAAATTTTATTCTTCTCATGAACTGTATTTGGATAGGAATTACATTGATAATTTTTGGCCTCATGATTGAGAAATAATTTCTCAAGCTTGGGGAAGACTGAAAACATTAATACTTAAATGTCCTAACCATGAGCTTCCTAAGGAAATAATTGTTACTAATTTTTATGCAAGGCTTTCAGGACATTACAGGGATTATCTAGATGCATGTTCAGAGGGTTCTTTCTCAAAGTATGAAAGTTGAAGCTAAATGGGATCTTCTTGAAATGATTGAAGCCAATAGTGAAGGTTGGAATAATGACAAAGGTAAATAATCAGGTATAAACTATGAGTATGATTGCATTAATTCTTTCGCTGAAACTGCTGATTTTCAAGAGCTTAGTGCTAAATATGGTCTTGATCCTCAAATGATTATTGGTTGGTATAGATCCTTTGATTCTTATATTAATGTTCCTAAATCAAATGGGTACATATATCATGAACCTTTTAAATACACTTGCATGAAAAATCAAACGGTTATTAATGATTGCAATGGACATGCTCAAACTTCTGAAAGTACTATTTCTTATAAGCATGTTAATTTTTGTGGAACACTTAGACCTTGTGAAAATAATCAAACTGTAGAGATATTGCATCCATCATAGGAATTAAAAAACTATAAAGTGGGATATGGCTCTAAGTGATCTTGGTGAAAAAGTTTGTGCCCTCTATCCTTTTATTTGTGAACTTTTCTATGAAGTGGGTCATTTTAATTTCCAATGCTCAGGCCATGATAGTAGCCTTTAGAATCCTATGGGCATTGCAAGTTTGTATTGTGATGACATGATCACCCCTAATGAGCATGATGAACTTACATTATTTTTGGGGTGTGAAGAGTTATTAAGAAAAACTTCTTTGATAGATATGAGTGCTTTTGATATGAATAGTGTATTGCATGGATGCCATCTTTATTGTGTTGATAATTGCCATGCAAATACTTACATAAGAAATATGATAAAAGAGGAGAATTTACCAAAATATGACAGGACTAGTATGTGTTTTGTTCTTGTTAATGAAGAGAAGAAATCCTCCAAAGTTCTTTCTATCGTTGCTGATAATAAACCAGGGTATGTGGAGAAGCTCCCTTTTAAGCCTCTCCCTTCTAAAGAGGGGAAGAAGAGGAAGAAGAAGAGGAGGAGTAAAAAGATAGAGGTAACGATATCTCCTCCTAAGCATGTTGCTCATATTACAGCTTTTGCTCATGAGTCTGAACTCGATAATTTTCCTATGCCTGTTATTTATGAAAGTGATGATGATTGGGAGAAACACACTACTTTTGATATTTATGAAAGTTCTTTCTATCGTTGCTGATAATTTTTGTACTATTAGTACCATCCATGTTCCTTCCAATGATGATAAAGAAAGCCCTGAGCTTGTGGATGATGTGTTTGAAAATCCTTTTGCTACTGATGATTGTATGCTTGATACATCTCTTTCTAGTAAAAATTATGATATTGCTTATGATGATACTATGCCTTCAGTCTTTGATAACTATTATAAAAGATGCTATAACATAGGCTATGATTACAATTATCCTTATGAAACTTGTCATAGTTATGGAGGGATTACCCAAAACCATATCCCTAATATACAACTTGTCTATCATGTTGGAATTCTTTATGATGACTGCATTGATAAGTATGATATTTTCAGTCCACCTATTATTGAGAAGAAAATTAATAATTATTACAATAAGCCTCCTATGTTTGATGATTATGGTGATGAGGATGATAATGATAGCTATTTTATTGAATTTTCTCCCACTGCTATTAATAAGAATGACTATCCTTATGTGGACAGTATTAATTCTTTTATGCATGTGGCTCGTGATAAGAATGTTTTATGTGATAGCTATATTGTTAACTTTATTAATGATGCTACTGAAAGTTATTATGACAGAGGGAAACATGGTTTTATGCATCTCAACAATATTAAGTTTCCCCTCTTTATGCTATAATTTTTGATGTTGCACTTATTTTGTCTTCCTATGCTAGCCACTTTGTGCTTTCATGACTTGTTTTTCTAAAAGATTCTTTTTCATAGAAAGTAGGTTAGTCTTAAATGTGTTTTATATTTGCTTATTGATGCTATCTTATTGTTCTTTAACTCTTATTCTTATGTGATAATCTTTTAAAAATCACTATGCCTAGCTGAAAGGCGTTAAAGAAAAGCGCTACCAGGAGACAACCCGTTTTATTTCGCTGTTTTCAACCCATTTTGTTTGGTGTGCTTTGCACCTTGGTGTTTTATATTTCCTTAGAAACCCCGCTGTATCTTTTCTTTTGTGTTTTTGTTGAGTCAAGTAAAGCCTCTAGTGGAAAGTTGAGGCTATATTTCGGATTTCTGTGCAGGAAACAGATTTCTGCTGTCCACTGTTAATTCCGTTAAAAATCACATAAACTTTAAAATGACCTGAGCTTTTTTGTGCTTAATCCTGAGTTATATAACCAACTTTTATTAGAAGACAACTTTTTGATATGAGCAACAAAAGATTTTAAAAAAAATTGATCTTTACCTGGTGTTCTGTTTTGACAGATTTCTGCCATTTATCGCATTTGCATCTTAATCTCTTTCTTTTGGTGTTCTTTTGAAAAAAAAAAGAGTTTTGAAAAAAGTTGTGACATTATCTAATGTGTTTTTGAGTGTTATACTTGTGTTGAAAATGAACCATGTGAATTTATTATTTCAATTGCACTAGCGTTGCTAATGAAGATTGTGAGAATTTTGATGTGAAGGAAGTTTTCAAGGGTCAAGAGAAGAGGATGATATGATGTGATCAAGAAGAGTGAAAAGCCTAAGCTTAGGGATGCCCTAGTGGTAAATCCAAGAAAATTCCAAGAAGACTCAAGCATCTAAGCTTGGGGATGACCAAGGCATCCCCTTCTTCATCAACAAATTATCCGGTCACTTCTAGTGAAACTATATTTTTATTCGGTCACATCTTATGTGCTTTACTTGGAGCGTCTTTTATTTTTGTTTTAAGTTTGTTTGGTTTTCTTTTCTGTAATAAATCGTTGGATCTTATCATACTTGTGTGGGAGAGAGACACACTCCATTTTCATTGCTTAGAACACTCTAGTTTTCATTCTTATTGTTCTATGAGTGTTCACTTTTTGCTAGTACTGCGTTTAGCCTTTGTTTTCATGCATATCTTGTTCAGAGCTGTTAGCTTTTGTAGTTAGGTGGTTCTCATATATGTTCTTGGTTGATAATAGAAATGCTTATGTGATAGTTGGTATAGTGGAAAAATTCGCATGGTCTTGTAGATCACTAAACTACTTCACTTGAATCACTTCTGTTGTTTTGAGATATTAATTTTTTTAATGGATAAACGGGAAGGACTAGTAAGTAGAAACTTTTAATGGTTGGTCTAAGAAACTTGAAACTATTCCACACTTAAATTACCAGCTGATAGAAACAAAGGTTTATGATTGCTACGAGTGATACATTTCTGATCGGCCTTTTGTTACGCGCTACGGTCGGGGTAGCTAACAGTGACTTGTCACTGCCACGGACCCTCTTGGAGTGATTTGCACTTTTCCTTGTAAGATGATTTGCCTGCTGCAATCTTTTAACTTGTGAGTCTATGTTGCGGTTCCTGGCACTTCCACCATCCATATTTGCTAGCCTCTTCAATACTGTGCATTGCCCTTTCTCACATTGAGAGTTGGTGGAAACCTCGCCAGTGCATCCAAATCCCGTGGGAGGTCTTTCTTCTCCTACACATAAGCCCATATATATTATTCCTCAAAACAGCCACCATACCTACCTATCTTGGCACTTCCATAGCCATTCCGAGATATATTGTTGCACAACATCCACCTCCATTATGTTACTTGATGATGAGCTTCATGGTTATTTATGCATACTGCTACACTGGCAGGAGCATGCAGTTAGAGACATCAGAGATATTTCTTTATGAGTTATGAGTACTAAAAGTGTGATGATTCATTGTAATATAGGATGTTGCCCCTACCGGTGAGGATATATAAAATAAAAAAATGAAAAATGAAAAAGCCCAAAAAGAAACAAAGAGAAAGGGCCAAAGAGAGAATAAAGAGAGAGGGGGCGCATCACTATCCTTTATACCACACTTGTGCTTCATGTTTATCACTAATACTTCAGTTTGGAGAGAGTTTTCATATTATTATCATTCATAACTATGTGGGGAACTTTACATTATAGAACTTGGCTTGTATATTCCAATGATGAGCCTCCTCAAATGAGCTCTAGGTCTTCGTGAGCAAGCAAGTTGGATGCACCCCCACTAGTTCCATTGGAGAGCTTTCATACACTTATAGCTATATGTGCATCCGTTGTGTGGCAATCCCTACTCCTTGCATCGCTTCGGTTGTAAGACTTTCTCTTGTCTAATGACCACTTTCAGCTTTGCAAGCCTTTCTTCCATTGACCTTCCAAACCCCCATAGTGTTCTCTTAGCCATAACATCTCGGTGCCAGGGACCAACGCAGAACACTTGCTTGTTTTTAGTGTGCAAATAGTTTAAGATTCAAACATTGCATCGTGTGGAAAGCTTGACTTGATCCTAGCAGGGGTTGTGAAGATAGTTTGACGTGCATGATATTGTTGTTCTTGAAATCTTAAATCATCTCTAATAAACTTTGCATGGTTGATAGTCTTTTAGTATTGATTCATTAAAAGTTACTTGTTTCTTCTTTGTTCATGCATTACTTGTTTATATCAAATATAGATCACAACTTTAGTTCATTTGATCCTAGTTTACATGCTCTACTTTACATATTATGATCAAGATTGTATGGTAGCATGTCACCTCAGAAATTATTTTGTTTTATTGTTTACCTACTCGAGGACGAGTAGGAACTAAGCTTGGGGATGCTTGATACATCTCAAACGTATCTATAATTTCTTATGTTCCATGTTGATATTATGCCAATTTCTACATGTTTTCCGTATGTTTTCTACGTTTTCTTATGTTTTCCGGGACTAACCTATTAAAAAGATGTCACAGAGCCAGTTCCCTATTTTCTGATGTTTTTAGTTTCAAAAAAGTTGTTCTGCAAATATTCTCGGAATTGGAAAATTCGAAAGCCAGAAGTCCTAAAAGTCCCGGAAGCATCCAGAAGTCTTGAAGAGCCCCGGAGGGGGCCACAGGGTGGACACACCATGGGGTGGCGCGGGTCCCCCTGGCCGCGCCACCTAGGGGTGTGGGCCCCCTGGCCACCTCCCGGCATCGCCCTTTCGCCTAGGGGTGGCGCGGGTCCCCCTGGCCGCGCCACCTAGGGGTGTGGGCCCCCTGGCCATAACATCCCGGTGCCAGGGACCAACGCAGAACACTTGCTTGTTTTTAGTGCGCAAATAGTTTAAGATTCAAACATTGCATCATGTGGAAAGCTTGACTTGATCCTAACAGGGGTTGTGAAGATAGTTTGACGTGCATGATATTGTTGTTCTTGAAATCTTAAATCATCTCTAATAAACTTTGCACGGTTGATAGTCTTTTAGTATTGATTCATTAAAAGTTACTTGTTTCTTCTTTGTTTATGCATTACTTGTTTATATCAAATATAGATCACAACTTTAGTTCATTTGATCCTAGTTTACATGCTCTACTTTACATATTATGATCAAGATTGTATGGTAGCATGTCACCTCAGAAATTATTTTGTTTTATTGTTTACCTACTCGAGGACGAGTAGGAACTAAGCTTGGGGATGCTTGATACATCTCAACCGTATCTACAATTTCTTATGTTCCATGTTGATATTATGCCAATTTCTACATGTTTTCCGTATGTTTTCTACGTTTTCTTATGTTTTCCGGGACTAACCTATTAAAAAGATGCCACAGAGCCAGTTCCCTATTTTCTGATGTTTTTAGTTTCAAAAAAGTTGTTCTGCAAATATTCTCGGAATTGGAAAATTCGAAAGCCAGAAGTCCTAAAAGTCCCGGAAGCATCCAGAAGTCTTGAAGAGCCCCGGAGGGGGCCACAGGGTGGACACACCATGGGGTGGCGCGGGTCCCCCTGGCCGCGCCACCTAGGGGTGTGGGCCCCCTGGCCACCTCCCGGCATCGCCCTTTCGCCTAGGGGTGGCGCGGGTCCCCCTGGCCATAACATCCTGGTGCCAGGGACCAACGCAGAACACTTGCTTGTTTTTAGTGCGCAAATAGTTTAAGATTCAAACATTGCATCATGTGGAAAGCTTGACTTGATCCTAACAGGGGTTGTGAAGATAGTTTGACGTGCATGATATTGTTGTTCTTGAAATCTTAAATCATCTCTAATAAACTTTGCACGGTTGATAGTCTTTTAGTATTGATTCATTAAAAGTTACTTGTTTCTTCTTTGTTTATGCATTACTTGTTTATATCAAATATAGATCACAACTTTAGTTCATTTGATCCTAGTTTACATGCTCTACTTTACATATTATGATCAAGATTGTATGGTAGCATGTCACCTCAGAAATTATTTTGTTTTATTGTTTACCTACTCGAGGACGAGTAGGAACTAAGCTTGGGGATGCTTGATACATCTCAAACGTATCTATAATTTCTTATGTTCCATGTTGATATTATGCCAATTTCTACATGTTTTCCGTATGTTTTCTACGTTTTCTTATGTTTTCCGGGACTAACCTATTAAAAAGATGCCACAGAGCCAGTTCCCTATTTTCTGATGTTTTTAGTTTCAAAAAAGTTGTTCTGCAAATATTCTCGGAATTGGAAAATTCGAAAGCCAGAAGTCCTAAAAGTCCCGGAAGCATCCAGAAGTCTTGAAGAGCCCCGGAGGGGGCCACAGGGTGGACACACCATGGGGTGGCGCGGGTCCCCCTGGCCGCGCCACCTAGGGGTGTGGGCCCCCTGGCCACCTCCCGGCATCGCCCTTTCGCCTAGGGGTGGCGCGGGTCCCCCTGGCCGCGCCACCTAGGGGTGTGGGCCCCCTGGCCATAACATCCCGGTGCCAGGGACCAACGCAGAACACTTGCTTGTTTTTAGTGCGCAAATAGTTTAAGATTCAAACATTGCATCATGTGGAAAGCTTGACTTGATCCTAACAGGGGTTGTGAAGATAGTTTGACGTGCATGATATTGTTGTTCTTGAAATCTTAAATCATCTCTAATAAACTTTGCACGGTTGATAGTCTTTTAGTATTGATTCATTAAAATTTTTACTTGTTTCTTCTTTGTTTATGCATTACTTGTTTATATCAAATATAGATCACAACTATAGTTCATTTGATCCTAGTTTACATGCTCTACTTTACGTATTATGATCAAGATTGTGTGGTAGCATGTCACCTCAGAAATTATTTTGTTTTATTGTTTACCTACTCGAGGACGAGTAGGAACTAAGCTTGGGGATGCTTGATACATATCAAATGTATCTATGATTTCTTATGTTCCATGTTGATATTATGCCAATTGCTACATGTTTTCCGTATGTTTTTCTACGTTTTCTTATGTTTTCCGGGACTAACCTATTGACAAGATGCCACAGAGCGAGTTCCCTATTTTCTGCTATTTTTAGTTTCAGAAAAGTTGTTCTGGAAATATTCTCGGAATTGGAAAATTGGAAAGCCAGAAGTCCTAAAAGTCCCGGAAGCATCCAGAAGTCCAGAAGAGCCCCGGAGGGGGCCACAGGGTGGCCACACCATGGGGTGGCGTGAGTCCCCATGGCCGCGCCACCTAGGCTACGAAAACCTTCCTTGAAATCCTCCCAAGTCATGCCTTCCAGTGGGTGAGTTATTTGATAAGTTTCCCACCACGTCACAGCTGGTCCTTCCAGTAGGTGCACGGTGAATCTCACCTTTTCCGCATCAGTGCTCTCACAAGTCACTAGGTCCCTATTGACTGAGTGGAGCCAGTCATCTGCCACTATTGGGTCTTGTTAGGCCTAAGTCTCAGAAACCTGGTAAGTCTGTCCATTGGGGGTGGGGGTGGCGGATTGTTGTTGTTGTTGTTGTTGTTGTTGTTGTTGTTGTTGTTGTTGTTGTTCATGGCTGCCACAAACTGAGTCATCATTTGCAAAAGTTGGGCTTGGGAAGTGAGCATCTGCTGCATAGCATCATTGTTGTCGGGGTCACGACGAGGAGGCGTCTGTGGGGTTTTCCAGCATGGATGAGTAAAAGATAGATAGAACTATTGAGGAGAATATTTTCCTACCCATGCACAATACAATAGATCAACCATTCAAAGAATCTTCAACTCAAAATTTTTCTCTTTTAACCAATTTTCGAAATTGGGGCATAACCCTTGATAAACTTAAGTAAAACGACAAAGTTTCAACCAAAGCACCCAAGTATTGCCTTACCACAAGTAGATAGGTCAATACTAACAAATTAAGACTAGAAAAACGTGGAATGATAACATGGTGGTCCAACTATTGTGCCCTATATTCGACCATTGCACCTTCTTCTTCCTCTTCTACTACTTCAACCGTGATTCCTTCATCTGCGAGGATTGATTTGAGTTCCTTTACTTATCTCTCTAGGTCTTCACTTGCCTCCTGAAATTTTCTCTTCTCACCACGCAAGGTCTCTATTATGTCATACTCAACATCTAACTGAACATCGTTGTCTTCCAGCATTGACTTTAACTCTTTGAGCTCCTTGTTCTTGTCTCTGACTCTCTTCTCTTGACTTTTAAACTTCTTGTCTTGAGCTTTAATCTTCTCCTCATGAGCTTTGGCCACTTCTTCTTGAGCTTTAACCTTTTCTTCTGTTGACTTGAGTTGGGCGCGTAGCTCGTCATTCTTTAGCAACTCCATGCGTCTATCGTCCTCAACGTCCTTGATATGATTTTCTAAGTCTTGGAGGTATTGGTGCAACAGGTTGAATTTGTGTTTGGTCTTCGGGTCTAAGTAGTAAGGAGCCCCATTCTCATCACGTCTCCCTAGCACATGAGAGTAGTGATTCTTCAATTCACGATGATACTGCCCGCATAGACGTCCTATCAGCTCTTGCATGATGAGGTTGAGGCCTTTCTCCATGGAGTCACTAATCGTCTTGATATCTATGTGTTCAGTCTCGGGCTTTGTCTTGCGTCCAGGTTGTAGAAGTTTGATTCCCCAACAACCTTCTCTGACGAATTTCTTCGGTTGGATTCCTTTGATGGTCGGTGTGGTTAGCTTCAATTGCCCAAGTATATTGATAAGATAACATCCAAAGCGTCTATCCTGGTCTTCAGCGGTGGTGAAGTTGCAGCTCTTCATCTTTAAGTTTAGGAGAGATCATAAGTCATGAGATCATAAGACATAGAGGTACTAGATACAATACAAGTAAAGGTATTTAGAAAATATTAAGTCGTCTTCTAGGGTGATCATTAGCTCATTAACAACTTATTGAAATTTGGATATTCACTATAGTGAGAGATACTGGCACCCGCTAGCCAATCAGGGAACCGGTCTCATGTACGTGTACATGTAATATTGGTCCGGGCCGCTTCATCTCACTATGCCGCTAGGATCCAAAAATACTCAAAGGAGTTAATAAATTTGATAAAAAAAAGGGTTTTCCAATCCTAAGGGCTCGAACCTACAGGCAACACTTTGCTCTGATACCATTTTGTAGCGCCCTCACATTTAATAATGTAAGAGCTACTGTGTTAAGTGCTAGTCCCTGGATCAATGCTAGCACCACAGAACAAAATGTAATGTATCATTGCAGAAGTATCCAAAATTATTACAAAAGATCCAGAATAGCCAAGTATAGCCTTATTACAAAGTGCATAGTCTTGAAAGACTAGCAAAACTCAGAGTTCTAAACATCAGAAATAAAGATAGCAATGAGCCTCCATCTTCAATCATGCGCCACATGCATTACATGTTGGGTGTAGACTCGAGTCCAAGCACTTCTTATTCATCATCGGAGGAACCTGCACGTTGGAATATGCAGCCCCCGAAGGAGATTCAGTACAAACAATGTACTGGCAAATGACACTATGGTGGATATAAGATGGCAAGTCTAAACTACATGCATATTTGGCTTGGTGGAGTTTAGGCTATTTGCAAAAAGCCAGTTTTTCCCTAACACTTTTGAAAAAGAGTTTTCTTTTCAAAGATTGGCACCATGGAACACGCCCATGAGCACCACAACTAATATTTCCTTAGCCAAATTTTACTTCTTGAAAAACCATGTTGAGATTCTTCTATCCATCCTTGTCCAGCTGCTCGAAGTCGTCCATTACCGGGGACACGGCTATGATCATAGTTTCTAACTCTGTAGAGGTTGTGCACTTTCACCCTTTGTCTTCAATTAGCCCAAACATCCTATACACCCGGAGTGCATCATGGAAAGGAGAGAATTGAGACGAGATCTTTCAGAAGCAAGAATTCAACCCAACCAGCAAGACCCGTTCCACCTACAATTATGCTACATCTTCATGTCAAGCATGGGCTAAACTCTCACAACTTAGTTGATCAAGACAGAGCCCATATGTCAAAGGGCTGTCACGGAAAGCTACTAAACTTAGAGGACTTAGAATCTCTTTGTTCCTGGGTGGCCATCCACAAGTGTACTCCTTCGGTGATAAACACCATTGATATGGCCCTAGGGAGCCACTCAACATAATCCAATCACAACCAAAATCCACCCAGGTGTTTCATTGAGAGTTATACTTAGAATTTTTCACCATGTCATAGAAAACAAATTTAATCAAGGCATAGCATCTACAGGCTAGTTGATAACATGGGTAGGGTGGCTACACACTACTAGGGTTTTAGCATAGTACTTAGAGAAAAATTCACCTATCATGCAACTACTTCAAAACTCTAGTAATGCATAGGAAAATAAGGGGTGGATGAATGTGTCACTTGCCTTGGCAAAAGGATGAGCAAGAACAGCAAGAAAAACAGCAACAGGAATAGTCTTGCTCCTCTTCACAATCTAGCACAAACAAAAATACACAAAACATAAACATACCACACATAAAGCAAAACAAAACAATACAAAAATATGTATGCATGCCATGCAATGAGGTGATGCACGAAATTACTAGAAAATATGTTTTCTGGTGTTGTTAACTTAGTCATGATGCATGGAAAACAAAACATATCTCATGAAACAAAATTAATCATTATTAAAGACCAATTATGGGCTATTTAGTGGAAAACATTGTTATGGCTGCGAAAATTATCCCTTAATGAACTCATATGGTGTCTACTGGTTAGAGGGCATCAAAACAAAACCAGATAAATTAGTTTCACTTAAAAAGATTTTTAAAACTAAAGTTATGATCAAAAGAGTGATTTATACAGATTTACAAATAACTTTTAAGTGCAAGATACAAGGTTATTATTTGAATAGCCTAGATTAATCTACAAGTTGTGTTGATTCCAAAAAGTCCAAGAACACCTAAATTGGAATTACAAAACTCAAGATATGAATTTTTGAAGTTTTAAACTAAATCTGATATTTTTCTGTTTTTATCAAAAACATGATCGATCCGTGGCGCCCTCGATGGTGGCCTCTGATTGGCCCGTAACTCTTCGCGCGGATTGCCGTTGAGAGCCGTCCGATGAAAGTGACGATGGACGCGCTGGATCGCTCCGTACCGCTTCGTTGGTCCTTCTGTTTCTGGCCGTTCGACGAGGATCCAACGGTGGCCATCCCTCCCTTGTTCGCTAGCGGCGCTAGGTCGCCCGGGAACGCGCCGGAAACGGGTGCGCGCGGCGGTGGAAAGCAGAGCAGACACGGCGGGGGAGGTACACGGCGCTAGGGGAACGTTGGAACGTACCGTGAGGTGCAGGGGGCATCGCGGAGTCGATGGCGAGGTGGCCCGCGTCGCTGTCGTCGGCTCCTCCCGCAATCTCTCGCCGGAAGCGCTCGAAACGGTGGCGGCTTCCTGCTGTCGGACGGAGCGTCGCTCTGGGGGCATAGGACGGGCACGATCATGTCAGAACGTTGTGCGGAAACGAAAGAACACGTGAGGGGGTAGAGAGGAGGGTCCAGGAGGACGAGGCTCACCGGAACGTGCTCGAACTCGTCGGCGATGGCGGCGGTCGAACTCGCAAACGCTCTCGACGATATTCGGGTGGTAGGGCTTCGGTGTTTGGTGGAAACTATGCCACGGGGTCCGGGGAGTACTTATAGGCGGTTTGCCGTGGAGGAGGGGCTAGGGAGGAGCGAGAGGAGTCGGAGTCGCGCGGGTCTCCGGCGCTGTTCTTCTGTCGAACACGTCGCGGGCACGGACTCCGCGTCTGGTGGAAGATGACGGAGGCGGGCCTCAATTCCTTCGTGGTACTGGGCTGGCCCAACCGCTGAGGGATGCGCGGGTGCGGTAGAAAAAGAGAGAAGGAAATTTGGGCTGGGCCCTGAGAGAGGGGGCACGGGCTGGGCCGCAGCGTTGCTGCTCTCTCCTTTTCCTTTTTTTTTTATTTTCTAGTTTTCAAATCTTTTATTCAACTAAAATCTGTAGAAGGATAAATACTCGGAAAAATATGAATAGATACTTTTTGAAATGCTCAAGACCTAAGGTACCCTTTGGCACTATAATAACTCAAAATAAAATACTTTCCTTTGGAAAAATGTTTTAAACTCAAATAGAGATTAAAGGATTATAACTCCTAATTTTTTTGGATTACAAAATAAAACCTATTTTTTTATGCAAACAAAAATGCAGTGATGCAGTGAGTATGTATGCATGATGAATTTTGGATTTTTGAAAACTTGGGATGTTACAGCTCGTAGTTACATTGAGGTGCCCTAGAGAGGGAATATAGAATTGAGGAGTGCTGTTAGAGCCCTACGCAATGATTAGTGTTCGTTTTTTGGCCGGAGAGTGTTTCGGAGTAGCATAGTGAAGAAATGATATTTATGCATTAAATTATGTGATCATTGTTGAGAGTGTCCACTAGTGAAAGTAGGAGCCCTAGGCCTTATTTCCAAGCATTAAAACACTATTTTCCGCATGTTCTGCTACATGTTTGCTTGCTGCCATTTTTATTTCAGATTGCTACTATCACTTATTATCATCCATATTACATGCATTTTACTCTCTCTTCACCGAACTAGTGCACCTATATATCTAACAAGTATATTGGCTGTGTTGGGGACACAAGAGACTTCTTGTATCTTGATTGCAGGGTTGCTTGAGAGGGATATCTTTGACCTCTACCTCCCTGAGTTCGATAAACCTTGGGTGATCCACTTAAGGGAAACTTGCTGCTGTTCTACAAGAAAATTGTTTACATCCTCCTACTGAAAGCATTCCTTTTAAAACACCCAAGAAAATTGTTGAACTTGTCATGGATAACCGGTATTTTGGAGTTGGAACTGTCCATCCTCGTGATCATTTACTCTTTATACATGAATTATGCGGGTTGTTCAAGTGTGCAGGTATTTCAATGGACCAAGTTAAGAGGAGGTTATTCTCTTTGTCTCTTGAGGACAAAGCAAGGGAGTGGTATAAACTACTAGATGATCCTCATCATTTGGAGTGGAAGGAGCTCGAATCTCTATTTCATTCTAAATTTTATTCTTCTCATGAACTGTATTTAGATAGGAATTACATTTATAATTATTGGCCTCGTGATGGAGAAAGCATTCCTCAAGCTTGGGGAAGACTGAAAACATTAATACTTAAATGTCCTAACCATGAGCTTCCTAAGGAAATAATTATTACTAATTTTTATGCAAGGCTTGTAGGACATTACGGGGATTATCTAGATGCATGTTCAGAGGGTTCTTTATCAAGTAAGAAGGTTGAAGCTAAATGGGATCTTCTTGAAACAATTGAAACCAATAGTGAAGGTTGGAATGATGACAAACGTAAATAATCAGGTATAAACTATGAGTATGATTGCATTAAGTCTTTCGCTGAAACTGTTGATTTTCAAGAGCTTAGTGCTAAATATGGTCTTGATCCTCAAATGATTATTGGTTGGTATAGATCCTTTGCTTCTTATATTAATGTTCCTAAATCAAATGGGGACATATATCATGAACCTTTTAAAGACACTTGCTTGGAAAATGAAACTGTTATTAATGATTGCAATGGACATGCTCAAACTTCTGAAAGTACTATTTCTTATAAGCATGTTAATTTTTGTGGAGCACTTAGACCTGGTGAAAAGAATCAAACTGTAGAAGAATATTGCATCCATCATAGGAATGAGAAAACTAGAAAGTGGGATAGGGCTCTAAATGATCTTGGTGAAAAAGTTTGTGCCCTTTATACTTTTATTTGTGAACTTTGCTATGAAGTGGGTCATTTTAATTTCCAATGCTCAGGCCATGATAGTAGCCTTTCGAATTCTATGAGTACTGCAAGTTTGTATTGTGATGACATGATCACCCCTAATGATCATAATTAACTTACATTATTTTTGGGGTGTGAAGAGATATTAAGAAAAACTTCTTTGATCGATATGATTGCTTTTGATATGAATAGTGTCTTGCATGGATTCCATCTTTATTGTGTTGATAATTGCCATGCAAATACTTACATAAGAAATATGATAAAAGAGGAGAATTTACCAAAATATGACAGGACTAATATGTGTTTAGTTCTTGTTAATGAAGAGAAGAAATCCTCCAAAGTTCTTTCTATCGTTGCTGATAATAAACCAGGGTATGTGGAGAAGCTCCCTTTTAAGCCTATCCCTCCTAAAGAGGCGAAGAAGAGGAAGAAGAAGAAGGGGAGGAGTAAAAGGAGAGAGGTAACTCTATCTCCCCCTGAGCATGTTGCTCATATTACAGCTTTTGATGATGAGTCTGAACTTGATGATTTTCCTATGCCTGTTATTTATGAAAGTGATCATGATTGGGAGAAACACACTACTTTTGATATTGAAAATTTGTTTGGTACCAATTCTGAAAATGATGATAATAATTGTTGTACTATTAGTACCATCCATGTTCCTTGCAATGATGATATAGAAATCTCTAAGCTTGTGGATGATGTGTTTGAAAATCCCTTTGCTATTAATGATTATATACTTGATACATCTCCTCCTAGTAAAAATGATGATATGTTTACAAATGAACGCATTTTGGAAGACAACTATTTTATTGCTTGTGATGATGCTATGTCTCCAATATATGATGATTGCAATGATGAATATGACATTTTTAGTCCACCTACTATTGAGGAGAAAATTAATTATGATTTCAATATGCCTTCAGTCTTCGATAATTATTATAAAGAAAGTTATAGCATAGGCTATAATTACAATCATTCTCATGAAACTTTCCATAATTATGGTGGGATTACCCAAAACCATCTCTTTAATATGCAACTTTTCTATCAAGTTCGAGTTCTTTATGATAATCCTACTCCCGTTGTTATTAATAAGAATGACTATGCTTATGTGGAGAGTAATAATTCTTTTATGCACGTGGCTCATGATAAGAATGTATTATATGATAGTTATATTGTTAATTTTATTCATGATTCTACTGAAATTTATTATGAGATAGGGAAACATTTTTTTATGCATCTCAACAATATGAAGTTTTCCCTCTTTATGTTGAAATTTTTGAAGGTGCACTTATTTTTTCTTCCTATGCTAGTCACTTTGTGCTTCGTTGACTTTTTTTTCTACAAGATTCTTTTTCATAGGAAGTGTGTTATACTTAAATGTGTTATATATTTTCTTATTGATGCTCTCTTATTGTGCTTCATCTCTTATTCTTATGTGCGCATCTTTTAAAAATCATTATGCCTAGCTGAAAGGCGTTAAAGAAAAGCGCTACCGGGAGACAACCCGTTTTATTTCCCCGTTTTCAACCAGTATTCCTTTGTATTTTGTGTGTGCTTTGCACCTGGGTATTTTCTATTTCCTTAGAAACCCCTCTGTATCTTTTAATTTTTGTTTTTGTTGAGCCATGTAAAGCCTCTAGTGGAAAGTTGAGGCTATATTTCGGATTTCTGCGCAGGAAACAGATTTCTGTTGTCCACTGTTTATTCCGTATAAAATCACAGAAACCTTAAAATGACCTGAGCTTTTTTGTGCTTAATCCTGAGTTATATACGCAACTTTTATTAAAAGAACACTTTTTGATTTGAGTAAAAGAATATTTTTGAAAAAATCGTTCTTTACCTGATGTTCTGTTTTTATAGATTTCTGCCATTTATCGCATTTGCATCTTAATCTGTTTATTTTGGTGTTCTTTTGAGAAAAAGAGTTTTGAAAGAAATGTGTTTTTAAGTGTTATACTTGTGTTGAAACTGAACCATGTGAATTTATTATTTCAATTGTACTAATGTTGCTAATGAAGACTGTGAGAATTTTTGTGTGAAGGAAGTTTTCAAGGGTCAAGAGAAGAGGATGGTATGATGTGATCAAGAAGAGTGAAAAGCCTAAGCTTGGGGATTCCCCGGTGGTACATCCCAGAAAATTCCAAGAAGACTCAAGCGTCTAAGCTTGGGGATGCCCAAGGCATCCCCGTCTTGATCAACAAATTATCAGGTCACTTCTAGTGAAACTATATTTTTATTCGGTCACATCTTATGTGCTTTACTTGAAGCGTCTTTTATTTTTGTTTTCAGTTTGTTTGGTTTTATTGGATGTAATAAATGCTTGGATCTTATCATACTTTTGTGGGAGATATACACGCTCCATTTTCATTGCTTAGAACACTCTAGTTTTCATTCTTATTATTCTCTGAGTGTTCACTTTTTGCTAGTACTGTGTTTAGCCTTTGTTTTCATGCATATCTTGTTTGGAGTTGTTAGCTTTTGTAGTTAGGTGGTTCTCATATGTGTGTTTTCTTTCAAATAGAAATTCTTATGTGGTAGTTGGTATAGTGGAAAAATTCGCATGGTCTTGTAGATCACTAAACTACTTCACTTGAATCACTTCTGTTGTTTTGAGATATTAATTTGCTTAATGGATAAACGGCAAGGACTAGTAAGTAGAAACTTTTAATGGTTGGTCTAAAAAACTTGAAGTTGTGCCACACTTAAATTACCACCTGGTAGAAACAATGGTATATGATTGCTACGAGTGATACATTTCTGATCGGCCTTTTGTTACGCGTTACGGTCGGGTAGCCAACAATGACTTGTCACTGCCACGGACCCTCTTGGAGTGATTTGCATTGTGCCTTGTAAGATTATTTGCTTGTTACAACCTTTTAACTCGTGAGTCTATGTTGCGGTTCCTGGCACTTCCACCATCCATATTTGCTAGCCTCTTCGGTACTGTGCATTGCCCTTTCTCACATTGAGAGTTGGTGCAAACTTCGCGAGTGCATTGTAACATCCCAAGTATGAAAACTCCCCTTAGAATGTTTGTTTCATGTTAATTAAAGTATTGCATCATGTCATCATATTCATTTCTTTGTTGCATTTGTTTACTATTTGTTTTGCATCTGTTTTTCTCTGTTTTCACATTTCAAATTCAAACATATTTCAAATGCTTTACTTCATACTTGCTCTGTTACAATCTTTTTCAAATAAAAGTTCAACTTACACACAACCATTTGTTTCCAATTATTCCATAATGATCAACTAATAAAATGGTGCTTTTTATTTCAATTAATTAATTCCAAATTGCTTTCAAATTCAAAGCAAATCATCAAACATCACCTAATTTGAAAATTATAAAATTACCAAAACAAATATACTCATTTGTTTCCAATTAAAGTTATTTGATCACCCTAATTAATTTCTTGTTTTAAATAATTCAATCAATACCCAAAATTAACTCAAATTTGAACCCTATCCAAACAGCACCAAAATTCAAATGTTTTTGAATTCCAAACTTGGCATTTGGTTGTGTTTGACCTAAATAGCCCACCAAAATTTTTCTGAAATTTTTGCAAACCCCAAAATCATCTTTTTCTTCCTATTCTATTTGCTACAAAAAAAAACAGAAAAACAAAATGGGAAAAAGGAGAAAACGCGCGCGCGCGGCAGCTAACTAGCGTAGGGCCCTTCCCACTTACCTCCGCGCGGCCTGCGTACCGCTTCGCCACGCCCCCGTCTTCTTTCTTCAGTACGGCAGCTCATACGAGCGTGCCACGGCGGCAGCGGACGACGCCGACGACCACCAGTGCCCCCTGGCCTCTATAAGACCCCCTAGGGCCCTCCCTAGCCTGCCCTAAACCTACCTCCCTCTTCCCCCGAGCTCGCGCCGCCGTTTCCCTCTCGCTCGCCGCGATTCCTCTCTCTCTGCCTCTCACCGGAGACCACCACCGAGCCCGCTTCTGAATCTCCATCGACCACCGCCGCCATGGACCTCCACCACCCATCCTAGCTACTGGAACGGGGTCACCTCTTCTCCCTCGACAGTCTGGACACCTTCGTGGACCTCGCCGCCGTCTGGATCGCCGCCGCCATCCTCACCACTGCCGCGACGTCCACCTCCGCCGTCGAGATCATCCTCGGCAACCCCCCGGTGATCATCGCCTCCTACCTCTCCCTCTTTCTTCTGCATCGCGTCCACACCCGCGCAACCCATCCGTGCACGCATCGCATCCATCCACGAGCACAACGGCGATCGCCGCCGGCCACCGTCTGCTGCTGTCCAAGGTTCAGACATGTTTCTGTTCGTCAGTTAAAAGTTCAGTTAGCGCGAACAACACCTTACCTTGGCTGCGCGTGTTATACTGACAGAAACACTCGAACACCCCACTGGTTACAGCACTAGCGCAAGCGATGCAGGGCGCAGGTTCGATCCCTGGCTCTCCCGGGAGAAAAACTCACCTTTTTGCACCGCAGCGCTGATAGGGTGGCCCCCCTGTCAGCCACACCGTGGCCACGCAAGCACCCAGTGGCCCTGTGGCCCACTGGCAGTGGCCAGGGTAGCCCCCTGTGCGGTAACAAACGTTTTTCCAACTTTCTGTTTTCAAAACAAGCCCTTTTGTTTTACAGATTGGCCCCTGAAACTAAAAAGCTAATAACTTTTATTTTATAACTCCAAATAACAAAAATAAAATATGTGCACTGCTCTAAATTAAATTGTCTATCTATCTATAGCATTTTTTTCCTGTTTTGAATTTTCCAAATGCATTCAAAATTTGGATTCAAATAATTCAATTGAAATTTGATAAAATCCATAACTAATTCATACTTAATCCAATTAATGCAAATAAAATATGTTTTCCATGCTATTTCAAATAACCTTTTCAAATATAAATTTTGTTTCATGGTTTGAATAATTAAAATTGCTTAAACAATTTAAACTTTGTTTAAATCATTTAAATTTGTTAAATTGATAACTTGCTCAAAATAAATTATATTTGAACATGTAAAATATGCTTTCAAAATAGAAAAGTATAAACTTTTCAAATATGAATTTGGATTTATGATTGGAACAAATAAAAATTCAAACAATATTCAAACTTGTTTTAAATTCATTTAAAACTTGTTTAATTTTGTTTAAGTCATAATAAATTCATCCAAACTCCTTTTTCAATATTTGAACCATGTAATCCAACTAAAATTTTGTGTTCTTTTCAAATATGAATTTTGTTATTCATTTTGCACAATTTAAATTGGTGAAAACAACAACTAATTGGGTAATCCCTTTAAGGAACCAAAGATTCCCTAATTTAATAAATAAATTTCTAAATTGGTAAACCTTAATTCCAATTGGTTCTATCGTTGTTATTTTGTTGTTTTCCACTCCACGCATCATACTAATCCACCTTCACCTGTTGATTAGTTGGAAAACAAATGTTTCAACCAAAATTCATGGGCTTTTCATATGCAACTCAAAATTGCATATGTGTCCATTTAAATTGTGTTACCATGTCAACTAGTTTATTTTGATGCATCCATAAAATTGTCATGCATCATCCCATGATTGTGCACTATGCCATGATATTGATTGTTTATCTTCCTGTATTGTTTGTTTGCTTCTTCTCGGATAGACGACGACGTTGAGACAGACGATACTTACGACACCCCTTCTGAGGATCTAGCCCAGTACCAGGCTACTGAGTTTGCAGGCAAGTTATCACTCACATGAACCACTGTGTTCCTTTCAACATTGGTTACCGATACTTTCCGTTGTCTATTTCTGTTAGCCATATGTATCGTTGCTTCTGTTACGAACCTATCACATGATACCCTGAACCATGATATTGCCTCACCTCCAGTCCTATAACCCCGTTGCTTGGGCCCGTGTCTTACTAGCATGCTTAGGGTTGTTTTTGCTCGAGTCTGTTATCAGTTACTTTCTGTTATCATATCTGTTTATATTCTGGGGCTCGATGTTAAACAACAACCTGTTAATCTGAGGTAATAATAAATTGCTGATAAGGCACCGGCAGGAGGCCCGGCGTGGTTTTGAGGCCTGCTAGTGTCGACCCTAATAGGAAAAGGGTCTTGTCTACTGATCCATGATGAGCGCACTATCCGCATGTGGGAAGCGTGTATGGGCGCCCCCCTCAATTTGATTCGATTCGCATCTCGTCCAAATCACCACACTTAGTTCGGGCTTTCCATTTGATGCACGCATATGCAGGTACGAACCCGAGGCCAGGGTGGAACTTTTGTAGTCGGCATTTAGGGCGGCGTGGTCTTCCAGTGCTATGAGGGTCCCCTTTTCTTCGTGGGGCTCGATTAGCCGCGCACGCACAACACGTGGTGCTTTGGGATTGATGCGAAGAAGAGTTGAGTTGTGTAGAGTGCCTCGCTTGGTGGAAGTGCATTTCCATCCTGGCGGGATATTCTTACGTGTACGGCCAAATTGGTGCACCCCTGCAGGGATAAATTATCTCGAGAAGCCGTGTTTTCCGCGGTTATGGTTGACTTGGTGAAAGTACTGGCTAACAAGTACTCAGAACAACTTACACCTAACTAATGGTAACTTGACTAGTAATAGGCTTATTGACACAACAACTTGATCCATCATTAATCCAACTGTGTGAGTTATCCTCGGATTGCTTCTTTGGATAAGGGGCGAGATCCAGGATGGGTTTGTGTGGTGGTTAGTTGTAGTTGGTTACGATACGCTATCTTATCCCCTTTCTGATAGCCGGACGTTGTAGTATGTTCTGTAGTTGGTTAGTGCAGCCAGTTGCAGCATCTTTTATAATCTTTTCTTCCGTTGAACCCAAGGCATCTGTGCTTGGTGTTGACGGGCTACACTTTGGTGAACTGTGAGTCTTGCTTGCCAGTACGTTTATGTACTGACCCCTTTGGGGCTGTGGTTTCCGCAGACTACGCTTACGAGGATCCCCGTGACGGCTACTACGTGGAGTTTGACGAGGCTGCTGACGAGTAGGTAGCGGACCCGGGCAGGATCCGAGACATCGTGGATGGGCTCCGTCTTCTTTTCATTCCCGGCTTCTTAAGCCTATTTGGATTTGTCTGTACTCAGACCCTTTGAATGCTTCCGCTGAGATGTAATGATGTTATGTTGGGACATGTGTCCTCTGGATGATTGTATTTGCTATTCTCTGCCCTAGTGAGGGCCAGTTGCAACTTATTTCAATCTTTTGTGTCCTAGAGATTTGTTGTGTTATCATCTTGTTCAAAGCCGTTGACGTACCATGTGTGTATGGTATGAAGTACGTCAATGGTAGTGTCCTGATTTCTATGGGATAGTTTACATCGACGGTGAATAGTAAAGATTGGTTGTCGCACATAAGTGTTGGCCTACTCGTAAGAGATGCGGGTGCCGGTAAGCCCCGTAATCCAATCAAAATATTGTTCAGTTCGTACGGTGAGTATCCTCTAGAAGTCCGGGTGCGACAAATGGTATCAGAGCCTGTCTGCCTGTAGGATCCCTTTTACTGGTCGCAGTTTGAGTCTAGAAACTATTTCGTAGCTATATAGGAAAAATGAAACATGAGAGTAGGAATTCTGCCATTTTTCTTCTTTCCCCACCCACCCACCCTTTTTCTGGTAAGGAAGTGCAACGTTGTTTCCTCTTCTCACCAAAACTTTCAAGTTAGGATTTCACGAATCCTGGTTTCTCCAGGATAGTTATATCTACCAGACCATAGGAATGGAGGTGGTTGTGACATGATTTATCATGTTGCCTACTCACGATTGAGAACGGAGGCGTGTAAGCCCCGGAAGCAAATCCTCTATTCCTTAAGCAGTAGATATTGATCCTTTAGAAGCCCGGATGGGTTTTTCCGTAGTACCTCAGGAGTTTTGGTCTCGTGTTTCCCGTTGTTGCTTCGATATCCTGTTCTTCTCAACATCCTTTTCGTCCGTTGAAACCTTGTTGTTGCTTTCCACTTCAGTTCTCTACCGGCGTCTAATCAAAACTTCCCCGATCATCTGCAGATGGATCTCAGCTTCTACCCGCAGGTGGTTCGGATGACTCGTTGCGAGAGAACTGCCGGTTATCCGGAGATGCTGAGAGACATGGTCACTTATCTGGGGTTCCGTTGGGCACCAGAGTACCAGGTCTACGAGCAGCAGCGAGAGTTTGACCAGACCTACTACCAGGCTATCGTCTACATTCTGTCAGATGATGGCATGAGCGTTGTCCACCGCTATGAGGCAGTAGGTTCCACAGTGGATATGGCCGTGCAGCAGGCAGCTTATGTGAGTCTCACCGTCCTTCGTGCTGACTACTGGGGATTTGACGATTCTATCTATCGCCACATCCCCCGTGGTTACATCACTTCGGAGGGAGCTCACTTCACTCTCTACGACAACCTGGATGTCTACGAGCATGATAACACCAGGCTGCACACCACCGCTCAGTTTGTGAGGCACAGTGACGCAGTTGCCACCACACTTTCTCAGGAGTTGGCTTCAGTCAGAGAGCAGCTCTACCTTGCTTTGACTCGTCTGGCGACGTACACCACAGACTTTGTTGGAGATGAGCGCTTTGCACGTTTCGATCAGCCAGTTGGTCGTCGACTGCCAGATGCTGGAGGTTACGAGCCGATCAGAGGTCCACTCCTCAACCTCGGTGCTGGTTACACTGGATTCCACGCTTTGGAGCACAGGGAGTCGACGCTATGTACTTCACCACACCTAGAGTCGCTCTCAGGACACGTCAGATCTATGTGGATTGTCGTTCTACCTACTTTCGTGGGCCTCCTCCTCACCGTACCCCTCGTCGTACTACTCACCGCCGTCCTGCGTGATGAGCATGGGAGTACCGATGTATCCGTTCTTAGCTATGTTTAGTTATCCTTTGGCATTCGAACCATTTATGGTGTGTTGGATATTCTGATGTATTGAACATGTGATGATGTACCTGTTGGTTATCTATTCATGCCTCGGAATAATCTCTCTTTCGGTTACCAAGTCTATCCTTTTCTGTTGTTGTGCTAAAATGCATGTCTATTCAGGATGCCGCCAACAAGGAACAACCCGCCTGAGCCACCGCCAATCACGGAGCTGTTGACTCAGATGACTCAGGTCGTGACGCAGATGACCCAGTTCCAGGCAAATCAGCACAACAACCAGAATGCTCCACGGGTCAGCATCAAGGAGTTCCTCAGTCTGGGTCCGAGAGCTTTCGTGGCAACACGCGAGCCTCTGGATTCTGATGACTGGATCCGGGAGATGGCCAGGGCTCTGGACATTGCTCACGTTGCTGAGGAAGACAAAGTCAAGTATGCCACCTACCTACTGAAGGGTCAGGCAGCTACTTGGTGGGAGAACTACCAGACCATGAGAGCTGGATACCCAATCACCTGGGGTTGTTTCAAGGATGCCTTCCTGAAGCACCACATCCCAGATGGACTCATGGAAAGGATGCGTGAGGAGTTTTGCTCTCTCAAGCAGGGCAAGCTGGACGTCATTGGCTATCAGAACGAGTTCAATCGCCTCGCTCGGTACGCTGGTGATGAGGTGTCCACTGAGGCTAAGAAGATGGCAAGGTTCCGCCGAGGTTTTAACCCGGAACTCAAGTACGCACTCACCAACATCAAGTGCAAAGACTTCGAGGAGCTCGTGAACACCGCGCTCAATGAGGAAAATGGGCACAAGGCGTTCGAAGAGTCCCGCAAGCACTCGCGTGAGGGTGGTTCCTCCTCCAACATGACCACCCCTCCGCAGAAGCGCCGCATCTGGGTGCCAAATGGTGCTGTCACTAGGGCTCCATATGCCCAAGCTTCTCCAGGCTTTGCTCCCCGCCCACCCAACCCATCTCAGATGCATGGTCAGAGGGTTCCAATGGGGCAGCCAAGGCCAGGTCCTCCTCGTGTCGTCACTTGCTTCAAGTGCAAGGAGACTGGACACTACGCTGACAAGTGCACTCAGAGGCAGCTACCTCCACCACCTCCTCGCCCCAACACCAACCAGGCAATGGTGCGTGCTCCCCCGGCTAAAGCCTTCAACTCCAACAACAGGCCTGTCGGGAGGACCGCGAGGGTGAATCATGTCAAGGTCGACAAAGCTGAGGAAGCTGCTGACGTCGTTCTCGGTACATTCCCCGTAAACTCTAACCCAGCTAAAGTGTTGTTTGATACCGGAGCATCGCATTCTTTCGTGTCAAAGATCTTTGCGACAGCAGTTAAACTACCTTTTGTTGGTTTGGGTTCCCCGCTAGTAGTAAACTCCCCTGGAGCAACTATGCAAACTTCCAAGATCAGTCATAAGAATCAGATTCTAATTGGAGGTCACATATTCCTTGCTTCACTCATTCTGCTTGGCAATTCTGAGATTGATGTCATTCTTGGCATGGATTGGTTGAAGGCCAACAAAGCTACGATTGATTGTGCTCAGAAGTCAATAACTCTGTGCCACCCTTCTCGCCAGATAGTCTATTCTCCAAATGATTCAAGTTCTGTTCAGCTGTACACCCTCGATGCTAAACCTCTACCTCTACTTGAAAAGGTTCCGGTGGTTTGTGAATTCCCTGACGTCTTTCCAGAAGAGTTGCCAGGGATGCCTCCGGACAGAGCAGTTGAGTTCGTGATCGAGCTTGAACCAGGTACTGCTCCAATCTCTAAGCATCCATACAAGATAGCTCCTCCTGAACTGAAATTGTTGAAGGAGCAAATCGATATGTACATGGAGAAAGGTTACATTCAACCTAGTTCCTCCGCTTGGGGTTGCCCAACTTTGTTCGTTGCGAAGAAGGATCAAACAAAGAGACTCGTAGTTGACTATCGTCCTCTCAACGAGAAAACCATCAAAAACAAGTATCCAATTCCTCGTATCGATGATCTTTTTGATCAACTTGCTGGAGCCTCAATATTCTCAAAGTTGGACTTGAGGATGGGTTACCATCAAATAAAGATCAGAAAGGAAGATATTCCAAAAACAGCTTTCACCACTCGTTACGGTCTATATGAATACACCGTCATGTCCTTTGGTCTCACCAATGCACCGGCGACATTCTCTAGACTCATGAATTCGGTCTTCCATGAATACCTCGACAAGTTCGTTGTGGTATATCTCGATGTCATTCTGGTCTACTCAAAATCTGAGGAAGAGCATGGAGAACATCCTCGTCTCACTCTCATGAAACTTCGCGAGCATCGTCTATATGCCAAGTTCTCCAAATCTGAGTTCTGGATTCCAGAAGTTGCTTACCTTGGTCATGTCATCTCCGCCAAGGGCATAGCCATTGATCCAGAAAAGGTTAAAGCAATTGTTGATTGGAAACCTCCTAAGACGGTAAAACAAGTTAGAAGTTTTCTAGGCTTGGCTAGCTATTGCCGTCGTTTCGTCCAAAACTTTTCCAAGATTGCCAAACCTCTCACTGATCTCACAAAGAAGGACAAGAAGTTCGTTTGGTCTCCACAATGTGATGAAAGTTTCAATCTCCTGAAGACTAAACTCACTTCTACCCTAGTTCTGGTTGGCCCAGATACTACCAAACCTTTCCAGATATTCTGCGATGCATCTCTCCAAGGTCTAGGTGCAGTTCTTATGCAAGAACGTCAAGTTGTGGCTTATGCTTCACGTCAGTTGAATGCACATGAGCAAAACTATCCCACACATGACCTAGAACTTGCAGCAGTTGTGTTTGCCCTCAAGAAATGGAGGCAATACTTGTTGGGTAACCGCACTGAAATCTTTTCCGATCATAAGAGTCTGAAATACATCTTCACTCAGCCAGATCTAAACCTCAGGCAAAGGAGATGGATTGAAAAGATTAAAGACTTTGATCTCACCATTTCTTACACTCCAGGCAAGGCTAATGTTATGGCCGATGCTCTCAGTCGCAAGTCCTATTGCAATAATCTCATGATCATGGAAAGCCAACCTCCACTTCATGAAGAATTCCAGAAGCTGAACCTTGGTCTTGTTCCTCAAGGCTATCTTGCTAGCTTGACAGCCAGTCCAACTCTCGAGGACAAGATTCGTTCTGAACAACTTCGTGATGCTGAAATCAAGAAGATGGTAGAACACATTAAAGAAGGCAAGGAGAAATTTAAGTCCTTCTCAATTGATGACAAGGGAACTGTGTTCTTCGAAGGACGCATTGCAGTTCCTCAAGTTCAAAGTCTCAAAGATATCATTCTCAAGGAGGCTCATGAAACTCCTCTCTCCATCCACCCTGGAAGTACAAAGATGTACCAGGATCTTAAGACACTGTATTGGTGGCCTGGCATGAAACGTGAAATTGCTCAATACGTTTCTGAATGCGACGTTTGTCAACGTGTTAAGGCAGTTCATCAGAAAACAGCCGGTCTACTCCAACCTCTGAAAATTCCTGAGTGGAAGTGGGCATGGTTGAAATGGACTTCGTCACTGGTTTTCCAAAGTCCAAGAAGTGCAACGATGCAATCTTCGTTGTTATTGATCGTCTCACTAAGGTAGCTCACTTCTTTGCTGTCAAAGAAACAATCTCAGCTAGCCAGTTAGCAGAGCTATACACAGCAAAGATTGTTCCTCTTCATGGTGTTCCATTGGAAATAAGCTCAGACCGTGGAAGCATATTCACTTCTCATTTCTGGAAAAGCTTTCAAGAAGCATTGGGCACCAAGCTTCTGTTCAGCACAGCTTATCACCCTCAGTCTCAAGGGCAAGTCGAAAGAGTCAATCAGATTCTCGAGGATATGCTCAGAGCATGTGGTATCTCCTTTGGCATGAAATGGGAGGATTGCCTTCCATATGCTTAATTCTCCTACAACAACAGCTACCAGGCAAGCCTAGGCATGGCACCATTTGAAGCACTCTATGGCCGCAGATGCAGGAGTCCAATCAATTGGTCTGGAGCTGGTGAACGTTCACTCTTAGGCCCTGACATTGTTAAGGAAGCCGAGGAGAAAGTTCGTATCATTCGTGACAATCTCAAGATTGCTCAGTCTCGTCAGAAAAGCTACTATGACAGCAAGCACAGGGATATGATCTACGCACCTGGTGACAAGGCATATCTCCGTGTAACTCCCCTCAGAGGCACTCATCGTTTCGGTGTGAAAGGAAAGCTTGCACCAAGATACATTGGTCCTTTCAACATTCTCTCAAGGCGTGCAGAAAATGCTTATCGTCTTGAACTTCCAGAAAAACTATCCAAGGTGCACGATGTGTTCCACGTGTCACAGCTCAAGAGGTGTTTCAAAGATCCAGATCGTGCAGTTGATCATGATTCCATTGAACTGCAAGATGATCTATCTTATGAGGAGCACCCTGTTCGTATTCTCGATGAGACCGAGCGTAAGACTCGCAACAAGAGCACCAAGTTCTTGAAAGTGCAGTGGTCGCATCATTCCGATAAAGAGGCAACGTGGGAGACCGAAGAGGATCTTCGCAAGAAGTATCCGGACCTTTTCCTTTCTCAGTAGGAATCTCGGGGCGCGATTCCTTCAAGGGGGGGCGTTTTGTAACATCCCAAGTATGAAAACTCCCCTTAGAATGTTTGTTTCATGTTAATTAAAGTATTGCATCATGTCATCATATTCATTTCTTTGTTGCATTTGTTTACTATTTGTTTTGCATCTGTTTTTCTCTGTTTTCACATTTCAAATTCAAACATATTTCAAATGCTTTACTTCATACTTGCTCTGTTACAATCTTTTTCAAATAAAAGTTCAACTTACACACAACCATTTGTTTCCAATTATTCCATAATGATCAACTAATAAAATGGTGCTTTTTATTTCAATTAATTAATTCCAAATTGCTTTCAAATTCAAAGCAAATCATCAAACAACACCTAATTTGAAAATTATGAAATTACCAAAACAAATATACTCATTTGTTTCCAATTAAAGTTATTTGATCACCCTAATTAATTTCTTGTTTTAAATAATTCAATCAATACCCAAAATTAACTCAAATTTGAACCCTATCCAAACAGCACCAAAATTCAAATGTTTTTGAATTCCAAACTTGGCATTTTGTTGTGTTTGACCTAAATAGCCCACCACAATTTTTCTGAAATTTTTGCAAACCCCAAAATCATCTTTTTCTTCCTATTCTATTTGCTACAAAAAAAAAACAGAAAAACAAAATGGGAAAAAGGAGAGAAAACGCGCGCTGCGCGCGGCAGCTAACTAGCGCAAGGGCCCAGCCCACTTACCTCCGCGCGGCCTGCGTACCGCTTCGCCACGCCCCCGTCTTCTTTCTTCAGTACGGCAGCTCATCCGAGCGTGCCACGGCGGCAGCGGACGACGCCGACGGCCACCAGTGCCCCCTGGCCTCTATAAGACCCCCTAGGGCCCTCCCTAGCCTGCCCTAAACCTACCTCCCTCTTCCCCCGAGCTCGCGCCGCCGTTTCCCTCTCCCTCGCCGCGATTCCTCTCTCTCTGCCTCTCACCGGAGACCACCACCGAGCCCGCTTCTGAATCTCCATCGACCACCGCCGCCATGGACCTCCACCACCCATCCTAGCTACTGGAACAGGGTCACCTCTTCTCCCTCGACAGTCTGGACACCTTCGTGGACCTCGCCGCCGTCTGGATCGCCGCCGCCATCCTCACCACTGCCGCGACGTCGACCTCCACCGTCGAGATCATCCTCGGCAACCCCCCGGTGATCATCGCCTCCTACCTCTCCCTCTTTCTTCTGCATCGCGTCCACACCCGCGCAACCCATCCGTGCACACATCGCATCCATCCACGAGCACAACGGCGATCGCCGCCGGCCACCGTCTGCTGCTGTCCAAGGTTCAGACATGTTTCTGTTCGTCAGTTAAAAGTTCAGTTAGCGTGAACAACACCTTACCTTGGCTGCGCGCGTTATACTGACAGAAACACTCGAACACCCCACTGGTTACAGCACTTGCGCAAGCGATGCAGGGCGCAGGTTCGATCCCTGGCTCTCCCGGGAGAAAAACCCACCTTTTTGCACCGCAGCGCTGACAGGGTGGCCCCCCTGTCAGCCACACCGTGGCCACGCAAGCACCCAGTGGCCCTGTGGCCCACTGGCAGTGGCCAGGTAGCCCCCTGTGCGGTAACAAACGTTTTTCCAACTTTCTGTTTTCAAAACAAGCCCTTTTGTTTTACAGATTGGCCCCTAAAACTAAAAAGCTAATAACTTTTATTTTATAACCCCAAATAACAAAAATAAAATATGTGCACTGATCTAAATTAAATTTTCTATCTATCTATAGCATTTGTTTTCTGTTTTGAATTTTTCCAAATGCATTCAAAATTTAAATTCAAATAATTCAATTGAAATTTGATAAAATCCATAACTAATTCATACTTAATCCAATTAATGCAAATAAAATATGTTTTCCATGCTATTTAAAATAAACTTTTCAAATATAAATTTTGTTTCATGGTTTGAATAATTAAAATTGCTTAAACAATTTAAACTTTGTTTAAATCATTTAAATTTGTTAAATTCATAACTTGCTCAAAATAAATTATATTTGAACATGTAAAATATGCTTTCAAACTAGAAAAGTATAAACTTTTCAAATATGAATTTGGATTTATGATTGGAACAAATAAAAATTCAAACAATATTCAAACTTGTTTTAAATTCATTTAAAACTTGTTTAATTTTGTTTAAGTCATAATAAATTCATCCAAACTCCTTTTTCAATATTTGAACCATGTAATCCAACTAAAATTTTGTGTTCTTTTCAAATATGAATTTTGTTATTCATTTTGCACAATTTAAATTGGTGAAAACAACAACTAATTGGGTAATCCCTTTAAGGAACCAAAGATTCCCTAATTTAATAAATAAATTTCTAAATTGGTAAACCTTAATTCCAATTGGTTCTATCGTTGTTATTTTGTTGTTTTCCACATCCATGCATCATACTAATCCACCTTCACCTGTTGATTAGTTGGAAAACAAATGTTTCAACCAAAATTCATGGGCTTTTCATATGCAACTCAAAATTGCATATGTGTCCATTTAAATTGTGTTACCATGTCAACTAGTTTATTTTGATGCATCCATAAAATTGTCATGCATCATCCCATGATTGTGCACTATGCCATGATATTGATTGTTTATCTTCCTGTATTGTTTGTTTACTTCTTCTCGGATAGACGACGACGTTGAGACAGACGATACTTACGACACCCCTTCTGAGGATCTAGCCCAGTACCATGCTACTGAGTTTGCAGGCAAGTTATCACTCACATGAACCACTGTGTTCCTTTCAACATTGGTTACCGATACTTTCCGTTGTCTATTTCTGTTAGCCATATGTATCGTTGCTTCTGTTATGAACCTATCACATGATACCCTGAACCATGATATTGCCTCACCTCCAGTCCTATAACCCCGTTGCTTGGGCCCGTGTCTTACTAGCATGCTTAGGGTTGTTTTTGCTCGAGTCTGTTATCAGTTACTTTCTGTTATCATATCTGTTTATATTCTGGGGCTCGATGTTAAACAACAACCTGTTAATCTGAGGTAATAATAAATTGCTGATAAGGCACCGGCAGGAGGCCCGGCGTGGTTTTGAGGCCTGCTAGTGTCGACCCTAATAGGAAAAGGGTCTTGTCTACTGATCCATGATGAGCGCACTATCCACATGTGGGAAGCGTGTATGGGCGCCCCCCTCAATTTGATTCGATTCGCATCTCGTCCAAATCACCACACTTAGTTCGGGCTTTCCATTTGATGCACGCATATGCAGGTACGAACCCGAGGCCAGGGTGGAACTTTTGTAGTCGGCATTTAGGGCGGCGTGGTCTTCCAGTGCTATGAGGGTCCCCTTTTCTTCGTGGGGCTCGATTAGCCGCGCACGCACAGCACGTGGTGCTTTAGGCTTGATGCGAAGAAGAGTTGAGTTGTGTAGAGTGCCTCGCTTGGTGGAAGTGCATTTCCATCCTGGCGGGATATTCTTACGTGTACGGCCAAATTGGTGCACCCCTGCAGGGATAAATCTTCTCGAGAAGCCATGTTTTCCGCGGTTATGGTTGACTTGGTGAAAGTACTGGCTAACAAGTACTCAGAACAACTTACACCTAACTAATGGTAACTTGACTAGTAATAGGCTTATTGACACAACAACTTGATCCATCATTAATCCAACTGTGTGAGTTATCCTCGGATTGCTTCTTTGGATAAGGGGCGAGATCCAGGATGGGTTTGTGTGGTGGTTAGTTGTAGTTGGTTACGATACGCTATCTTATCCCCTTTCTGATAGCCGGACGTTGTAGTATGTTCTGTAGTTGGTTAGTGCAGCCAGTTGCAGCATCTTTTATAATCTTTTCTTCCGTTGAACCCAAGGCATCTGTGCTTGGTGTTGACGGGCTACACTTTGGTGAACTGTGAGTCTTGCTTGCCAGTACGTTTATGTACTGACCCCTTTGGGGCTGTGGTTTCCGCAGACTACGCTTACGAGGATCCCCGTGACGGCTACTACGTGGAGTTTGACGAGGCTGCTGACGAGTAGGTAGCGGACCCGGGCAGGATCCGAGACATCGTGGATGGGCTCCGTCTTCTTTTCATTCCCGGCTTCTTAAGCCTATTTGGATTTGTCTGTACTCAGACCCTTTGAATGCTTCCGATGAGATGTAATGATGTTATGTTGGGACATATGTCCTCTGGATGATTGTATTTGCTATTCTCTGCCCTAGTGAGGGCCAGTTGCAACTTATTTCAATCTTTTGTGTCCTAGAGATTTGTTGTGTTATCATCTTGTTCAAAGCCGTTGACGTACCATGTGTGTATGGTATGAAGTACGTCAATGGTAGTGTCCTGATTTCTATGGGATAGTTTACATCGATGGTGAATAGTAAAGATTGGTTGTCGCACATAAGTGTTGGCCTTCGTAAGAGATGCGGGTGCCGGTAAGCCCCGTAATCCAATCAAAATACTGTTCAGTTCGTACGGTGAGTATCCTCTAGAAGTCCGGGTGCGACATGCATCCAAATCCCGTGGGAGGACTTTGTTCTCCTACGCATAAGCCCATATATTCTTCCTCAAAACAGCCACCATACGTACCTATCATGGCATTTCCATAGCCATTCCAACATATATTGCCGCACAACATCCACCTCCATTATGTTACTTGATGATGAGCTTCATGGTTATTTATGCATACTGCTACACTGACAAAAGCATGCCGTTAGAGACATTAGATATACTTCTTTATGATTTATGAGTACTAAAAGTGTGATGATTCATTGTAATATAGGATGTTGCCCCTACCGGTGAGGATATATAAAAAAAATGAAAAATCCCAAAAAGAAAAAAGGGCCAAAGAGCGAATAAAGAGAGAGGGGGCACATCACTATCCTTTATACCACACTTGTGCTTCATGTTTAGCACAAATGCTTCAGTTTGGAGAGAGTTTTCATATTATTATCATTCATAACTATGTGGGGAACTTTACATTATAGAACATGGCTTGTATATTCCAATGATGAGCCTCCTCAAATGAGCTCTAGGTCTTCGTGAGCAAGCAAGTTGGATGCACCCCCACTAGTTCCATTGGAGAGCTTTCATACACTTATAGCTCTATGTGCATCCGTTGTGTGGCAATCCCTACTCCTTGCATAGCTTCGGTTGTAAGACTTTCTCTTGTCTAATGACCACTTTAAGCTTTGTGAGGCTTTATTCCATTGACCTTCCAAACCCCCCATAATGTTCACTTAGCCATAACATCCCGGTGCCAGGGACCAACGCAGAACACTTGCTTGTTTTTAGTGCGCAAATAGTTTAAGATTCAAGCATTGCATCGTGTGGAAAGCTTGACTTGATCCTAACAGGGGTTGTGAAGATCATTTTACGTGCATGATATTGTTGTTCTTGAAATCTTAAATCATCTCTAATAAACTTTGCATGGTTGATAGTATTTTAGTATTGATTCATCAAAAGTTTTGCTTCTTTCTTCTTTGTTTATGCATTGCTTGTTGATATCAAATATAGATCACAGCTTTAGTTCATTTGATCCTAGTTTACATGCTCTACCTTACATATTATGATCAAGATTGTGTGGTAGCATGTCACCTCGGAAATTATTGTGTTTTTATCGTTTACCTACTCGAGGACGAGTAGGAACTAAGCTTGGGGATGCTTGATACGTCTCAAACATCTATAATTTCTGACGCTCCATGATGATATTATGCCAATTGCTACATGTTTTCTCCCTTATTTACAACATTTTACACGTTTTCTGGGACTAAACTATTAACAAGATGCCACATAGCCAGTTCCCTGTTTTTTGCTGTTTTTAGTTTCAGAAAAGTTGTTCTGGAAATATTTTCAGAATTGGAAAATTCGAAAGCCAGAAGTATTAGAAGTCCCGGAAGCATCCAGAAGTCCCGAAGAGCCCCGAAGGAGGGGCACAGCGTGGAGACACCTTGGGGTGGCGCGGGTCCCCCTGGCCACCCCCCGACATTGCCCTTTCGCTTATATATACTCCCCGAGGCATAAACCCTAAGGGAATCGACCTTTTCCGCAAAATACATCTGTAGCTCCGCCGCCGCCCAACAACAAGTTTTGAGGGATAGATCTCTGTTCTGGCACCCTGCCGAGACGAGGAAGTGCCCCCGGAAGTCATCTCCATCGACTCCACCGCCATCTCCATTGTCGTTTTTGTCTCCTATGATGAGGAGGGAGTAGTTCTCCCCCGGGGCTGAGAGCTCTACCGGTAGCTATGTGGTTCATCTCTCTCTCCCATGGTGTGATCTTTATGTGATCATGAGCTTTGTAATCTAGTTGAATATGTAGATTGATCTTCATCTGCTATGCTACTCAAGTTGTTTTGTTATCTACGTAAACACTTTGATCACGGGGCAGAGGTGACAGTGTGTGCTCCGTGTGGTTTAGCATGATATTTATATCTTGTGTTGGAAGGTGAACCTATGAAATTGTGGCGTTTGTTTACTAATTTATGGCGCTCGTAGTGACATTGGGGTGCCCTAGAGAGGGAATATAGAGTTGAGGAGTGTTGTTAAAGCCCTACGCAATGATTAGTGTTCGTTTTTCGACCGGAGAGTGGTTCGGAGTAGCATAGTGAAGAAATGATATTTATGCATTCAATTATGTGATCATTGTTGAGAGTGTCCACTAGTGAAAGTAGGAGCCCTAGGCCTTATTTCCAAGCATTGAAACACCGTTTTCCGCCTGTTCTGCTACATGTTTGCTTGTGCCATTTTTATTTCAGATTGCTATTATCACTTATTATCATCTATATTACTTGCATTTTACTCTCTCTTCGCCGAACTAGTGCACCTATATACCTGACAAGTATATTGGGTGTGTTGGGAACACAAGAGACTTCTTGTATCTTGATTGCAGGGTTGCTTGAGAGGGATATCTTTGACCTCTACCTCCCTGAGTTTGATAAACCTTGGGTGATCCACTTAACGGAAACTTGTTGTTGTTCTACAAACCTCTGCACTTGGAGGCCCAACACTGTCTATAAGAATAGAAGCGTGCATAGACATGAGTCCCCCTGGCCACGCCACCTAGGGGTGTGGGCCCCCTGGCCACCTCCCGGCATCGCCCTTTCGCCCATATATACTCCCCGAGGCATAAACCCTAAGGGAATCTACCTTTTCCGCAAAATACATCTCTAGCTCCGCCGCCGCCACCGACAAGTTTCAGGGGATAGATCTCTGTTCTGGCACCCTACCGGGACAGGGAAGTGCCCCCGGAAGTCATCTCCATCGACTTCACTGCCATCTCGATCGTCGTTGTTGTCTCCTATGATGAGGAGGGAGTAGTTCTCCCCCGGGGCTGAGGGTTCTACCGGTAGCCATGTGGTTCATCTCTCTCTCCCATGGTGTGATCTATATGTGATCATGAGCTTTGTAATCTATTTGAATTTGTAGATGTTACTCTTCATCTTTGGCTACTCAAGTGCTTTATTAATATGAACTTTGGAGTCACCTTCTATCGCGGTGTGAATGTGACAGTGTGCATGCCGTGTGTGTCTCCTTTATGAAATTGTGGCGTTTGTTTATTACTAATTTAGGGCGCTCATAGTGACAGCGTGGGGTGACCTAGAGAGGGAATACAAACTTGAGGAGTGTTGTTACATCCCTACTCAATGATTAGTGTTTGTTATCGAACCGGAGAGGGTTAAGAGTAGCATAGTGAAGGGAAGCTATCTAGTTATTCATTTATGTGATCATTGTTGAGAGTGTCCACTAGTGAAAGTAGGAGCCCTAGGCCTTATTTCCAAGAACTGAAACATTGTTTTCCGCCTGTTCTGCTACATGTTTGCTTGCTGCCATTTTTATTTCAGATTGCTATTATCACTTATTATCATCCATATTACTTGCATTTTACTCTCTCTTCGCCGAACTAGTGCACATATATACCTGACAAGTATATTGGGTGTGTTGGGGACACAAGAGACTTCTTGTATCTTGATTGCAGGGTTGCTTGAGAGGGATATCTTTGACCTCTACCTCTCTGAGTTCGATAAACCTTGGGTAATCCACTTAAGGGAAATTTGCTTCTGTTCTACAAACCTCTACACTTGGAGGCCCAACACTGTCTACAAGAATAGAAGCGTGCGAGACATCACGCTCCAGAGCCCCTCTCCGGAGAAACCCTAGCCCCGCTGGGGAAAAAGACGAAAATGTCATTCTTGTCCCTCTACGTGAGCCTGAAGGGGGTAGAAAAGTGGAACCGGTTTCTTGGTTGTGTTAGGTTAGACCCAAGGAACACCCAATACAATGGTAGGGCCCACCTCTTGGCAAGATTCCCCCCGTTCCGCTAGATCTGGGAGTTTCGGGCTCTAAGTACTCCTGGAACCCGCAAAGAGAGAATTTGACGCCGGTGAACCCATAACACATGGATTGATGGAATCTTGGGCATACAAGACACATGCCACGTGTAATATGGAACCATCTATCATTTGGTGGCATTCCAACGCTCTGAAGCCCCTCTCGGGAGAAACCCTAAATGAGAGGGAGAAACGTTCGACGCGTCGAAAGCGGGTAGCAAAGTCAAACTAATTGCATGCTTGTGTTAGGGTAAACAAGGGAATATATTATAAATTGATAAATAAAAGTATATTTTCTAATTCTGAATTTAACAAGCAATTTTGGCAAAAAAAATAGTAAAAAAATCTTTGCCGTGTGCATGCACACGGCAAAGACTGTATTGTTGCCGTGTGCATGCAGACGGGTAAGGGTGGGCATAAAAAACCGAGAAACCAAACCCGAACCAAGACCGAACCGAACAAAATGAAATATAAGGTTAATTTGGTTTTCGGTCCATATATCGGTTCCCAACTTTAGAAAACCTAAATTATATTGGTTAGTTTGGTTTTTATTCCATGTTAACCGAACTGACCGATTCATCATGCAATCAAATATTTTAAGACCATGCAACAATCTATATATGGTGCAATAAATCAGTTATCCCATTAAAAATAGCTATCATTGCCAACACGATCTCCATCCAAATCATATTTATTGCTTTATCTTATGCAGACATACCCGTCCACATGTCGTGTAATACTAGCTGTCACGACACTAGGTTCACACGTCCATGTCGTCGTGGCGAGGCTCCGCAATTCCATTCTCGCGGGCTGAGCTTGACTGCTCCATCCTAGCGGGCTACTAATGAAGGTGAGGCCATCTTAGGTGTGCTAGTGCAAAACGCTCTGCCAAGGATTTTCACAACAGCCCATGCAACCACACCATATCCACTCGTTTTTGCTATCTAATTCTTAATTTGAATTTTCTACATGTTACTATCTCAGTTAATTCGGTTTAAACCGAAAACCAAACCGACTTTTTGAAGAACCAAATTGTCGGTTCGTGAAAAATGATAGGTTAATTCGGGTGTGACTTTCTAAAAACCGAATTATTGTAAAACCCGAAAAACCAAACCGAAAAGGCCGAAATAACCGAATGCCCACCCTTGCACACGGGATAGCACTGACAGTGGGCCTGGCAGGGAAGGCACCATGTATGATCTTTGCCGTGTGCATGCACACAGAAAACATGCATCCTTTGTCGTGTGCATGCGCATGGCAAAGACCAGACGTGACGTCCCTGTTGTACAGCGCGACAGAACAGACACGTGGCGTTCATCCTTTCCGTGTGTTTTGTTAAATCTTTTTCGTGTGCTTATCTTTGTCGTGTGTATTTTTGTGCACGAAACCGTGTCTTGCTCGTTGTCGTGTGGTGCACACGGCAAAGAGGATGTTTTCTGTGTGCCTGATATAGGACACACGACAACGAGCCGAGCACACGGGAAAGATCTCGTCTCCCATAGTGGGGGTCCAACATATGGCTTGATGTCTGTTGTAGATGAGTCATATCAACAAATCTCTCGGGTGATCCGATAGGGCTTCGAGAATAGGAACCGATTAGGCGCTGGCGGACTCAACGGCTAACAGGTACACAATTTACCCAGGTTCAATGCCCTTGTAGAGTTAAAACCCTTACTCTTGCTTGTCTGATCTTGTATTATGGTGTGAGATTACAATGGAGGGCGCACAAGTCGAGAGATTGGATCTCAAGAGGCAACACCTATGGTGATGGTCTAGATTGGATGATCCCCCGGGTGGTTCTCCAAGCCTTTATATAGGAGGTTGGGTCTCAAAATCGTACCCGAGTGGGTTTCAAACCCTAACCCTAGTCGGTAAGTTTCCTCTACCTTGGCCCATATGTCTTGCGGGTGGGCCGTAGTTGGGCCTTCTAGAAAATTAGGGTGATCCCTTATGCTGGGCCTTTATGTTGGGATTTAGACCGGATAGGCCTGTCCTGGGGACTCGGGAGGCATCCCCATCTCACTAGCCCCCGAGTGTTTATTTGACTCGGAAGAGTCAGATAAGCACTCAAAAGTTTGTTTCAGATTCTTGTTGCTGAGCAGCCTGGACTTCGTGAAGGATGCGTTAATCATGTGTGGATGAGACTCGAGTATCGAGTAGCTAAGTGTGTCGTATGTTGGATTTTTTCGCAGAAGGATGCGGCTCAATCGTTTGGCTCACCCCACGGATTGGTGCCAACTAATTGCTCTCGGGCAAAAGTAGGTCTGGCCTAGATGAACTCGAGACCTCCGGCTTGAATTTGGTTAGGTGATCATTGCGACTCGGGCCGCGGAGGACTTATCGAGTCGAACTTAACCTCAAAGGGGTATCCGGCGCGTCCGCTAGGATTTTTCTTCGTGTCGCTAGCACGGAAAATTTCTGGAGGATGCATCATGAGTGCGATTCCAGGCCCACAGGATGGATCCTTGGTCCTTACCTTCGCACTCGAAGAAAGCGGTATCCAGGTGTGCTGCGATGGCCGAACGACCCGGAGTTTAATGTGTGATGCGTTTATACATCGGAGTGGCGATTTTTCTTGCTGGAGATAACATCTACTCGCGTTCTTTCTCTTGTAACGTGGCGAGTCATGTTCCATTGACTTGTAAAGTGGCGAGTACCATTCTTTCTGTAATCCTCGAGTGAGGCGAAACTTGTCTCTTCCAAGTTCATACGAAAGAGATTTCTTGTGTTGAAGTTCTGATAACGTCACGACGCACTCGTGTACTCCCGATGGGACGTGACGCAGTGAGACATGACATGGAGGGCCCACCGTTTTAGCTTTCTGACCGGAGATGAGCCGTCGTGCGCCGATTTTCCCGCCGAACGCACAGTTAATTGCGCATGATCTGCTTTAAAGATCGTGCAGAGCAACCGCCCTCGGCGTTTCGTTTTCGCCTGACGCGTGGCGGCCGAGATGGGCGCCACTTTCCTCTCTTCGCTGAAGATACACAACTCACAGTGTCCGGGTAGCAGTATAAAGTGGGGCCTTTGGGGTGAATCATTTTCCCCTTCGCCTTTCTCATCTTTTTTCTCTAGCGCTCCCACGGTTCCCTGCGAAAACAATCTCCATGGCGGGTGGCGGAAAAATCAAGCGTGCAGCGTCCGGCAAAAACGTCGGCGTCGGCTCGTCTGCTCCCCAGTAGAAATAAACGAGCGAATGGCGCTCGTCGGTCGTGACAAGGAAGAGCCTTATTCAGATGCAAAAGGAGGGGTTGATCCCTGCCGAAGAGTCGAAGCGTGTGCGACGGCCTATGAAGGAAGAGGAGGTGTCGCGCCCCCGCGTCAATGAACGTGTCGCGTTCTCAAAGCATATCTCTCGAGGCATGTCCTTTCCCCTCCATCCTTTCCTCCGCGATCTGTTGTACATATACGACATTCAGCTCCACGACCTCCCACCCAACACGGTGCAGCACATCTCGTGCTTCATCATATTGTGTGAGTGCTTCCTCAGCATGCACCCGCACTGGGGGTTGTGGAGGATGATTTTCTTGGTGAAGATTCATCAAGAGAGGGGCCCGCAGGCGAGAAGAAGCCTGGGGAACCGTTGGCGACTGGAGGCTTCGAGATCCAGACAAACAACGACTTCCCCTATTTCGAGATGAGTTTCGTCGAGTCGGCCCAAAGATGGCGCAGAAAATGGTTCTACGTCTATGACACCAACGCGAGTGGCGTGCCTGAGTTCAAGCCATTCGTGATCTTGAAGCGGAGGAAGTCTTGGGGGCACCCCATGTCATCTGAAGAATCCAAGGCCACGACGCCCCTGCTCCAACAAGTTGCACGGCTCCGTGGGAAGGACAAGGAGCTTCTGCTTAATGGGATACATTTGGCGAGTGCCTTTGATGTGGGGCTGACTTCTGGGATTTTCGGATGAGCCTACCCGGTCTAAGGCCCAATACTAAAGCCCAGCATGAGAGGCCACCTCATGGTTCTAGAAGGTCCATCCACGGCCCACCCGCAAGACTTGCAGGACAAGATGGAAAGGTTCCACCGACTAGAGCTAGGATTTGTAACCCCCCCCCCCCCGGTACGGGTTTGAGACCCAGCCACCTATATAAGGGCTGGGAGAACCACCCAGGGGGGCATCCAATCTAGATCTTACACCATAGACGCCGCACCCCGAGATCCAATCTCTCGACATGCGCACCCGCTATTGCAATGAATCATCATAGTACAAAGACAGACAAGCAGGAGTAAGGGTATTACCTCTACGAGGGCCCCGGACCTGGGTAAAATCGTGCCCCCTTGTTAGTCGTCGAGTCTACCAGAGCCTACATCATTCCCCTACTCGAAACCCTACCGACTCACCCGAAATATTTGTTGATATGAGTCATCGACAATCTTCCTGCGTTGGATGGTGCAGCCGCTACAGAATAGGCCCAATACCTTGTGGCAGTACTCGGGTGTCTCCGATCCAAGTCGCACTTGTGAGGATGAACTCTCGAAGAACAAGTTAGATTCGAAGATCACCGCCATTACCAACTTGAAGAAAGGAGATAAACCCTCTGATTCTCCCTTTGAACGTTTCGACTCCGAGCATCCTCCAACTAAAGTGAGCTCCTTCTTCTCCCTTTGTGTGGTTTTGCCGCTTTTCGAGTTTTCTTCTGACCGAGTCTTTTCTTCTTCTGTAGAACCAGGATGTAGCGACGTGCTACCCGCCACTTCCTGGAATGGATGCTGGAGGCTCGAATTTGCTGGCGAGCAACTTCGAAGCTCCCCTTGACAACAGCGTTGCGGATGCCGAGTCGAGCGAGGAGCGAGAGGAGATCGAGGAGGAGGAAAAGGATGAAGATCTTGACCTCATGCATCACAAGTGCCGCAGATGCGAGGAAGACGAGGTGACCTCTAAGGACACCTCTTTGAGACAAGAGATTGTCGAGGAGGTTTATCCCCCTGTGATTCAGTCGGCGACTCCTCTGAACGTGCTCTTGCCCGTATTCAACCAGCCGAAGGTTCCCACTGTGTGGAACTTGGATGATTTAGACAAGGATGACGAGGATGAGTAAGTTTCTTGCCTTGTCAGTGTTTGAGTTGTTCTTTTGTTCCTTCTTAACATCTGTCTAGATGTGTAATGCTCAGCAAGGACCCATTTGCTTCTTCAGCCCCAGTCTTCCAAGCAGAAGGGAGTTGACAAGGAGCCCGTCAAAGCTTCAAGTCCACCTCCGAGAGCTTTGAGTCCTCCTCCGAAGCCTTCGAGTCAAAAGCAATAGAAGATTATGAATACATGTTCCCTAGCTTCGCGGGTGATCAATCGAAGGATGCTGAAGCGTCCGCGAGAAATGAGGCTTCGGGCAGTTCGCTCGATGCTTTATCGACCCCAAATGGCAAGGTACAATTTTTTTTCATCAAGTAGTTATCCTTCCTTTGTCGGGTGCATGTTAGTGCTCCCGATGGGAGTAGCCCCCGAGTTTGTAGTCAAATGTTTATAGTTGGTTGCAGACTCAAGTTGCCTTTTACGTTTCTAGACCAATTCTTGTTTTTATCGGGTGCACGGCAGTGCTCCCAATGGGAGTAGCCCCCGACTCTATAGTCGACAGTTTACAGTCGAGTATAGACTCAAGAAACATTGTAAATATTTGCATCTCTTCTCTTCACAGGCTATCTTTGAGTCTTTGGCTATTTTCGGGCGTCGCCTCGCGGTGGCTGAAGCGGAATGCATCGCCCTTCGTCGGGAGCGCAACCAGCTCCTTCGGGATCTTCGATCTTCAAGAGGTAAGTCTTTGTGAATTTTGCGAGTGGTGCCGCTCTATTGATTTCTTTGTCCTTAGCGTGTTCATTTCACATTATATATGAGGCCATCCGTGCCAACGTCGAGAGGGTTGAGGCTCGCGATCGTCAAAGGCCTCGAGAAGGAGTTGGGGTCTAATCGGAAGGATGTTGTTGATCGACTTGCAAAGTCCCAAGAGGCTCGGAAAAGCTGGAGGATGCAGGCACGTCTCATGACAATGATTTGTCTGATATCCTCCGCCATGTGCCTAAGGCTTTGTCTGGTATGCCACTCGTCAACCTTCGATTTGTCTGTGAGTTTCATTCTTTCTTGTAATTTCTTTGGTTTTTTGTAGATGTGATTGGAGTTGCCTTGTGTCAGACCCCGGACCAAGAGATATACAAACTGTCATGTGCTCCTAGCAATGGACCCACAAGGGCTTCAGGGTTACCAGCCCCAGCCGCAACAAACAACGGCAGGCAGACCGGATTCATCGACACGTAGTCCGGATCCCCGGTCTACTAGACCTTGTGTCCATGCTAGTCATAACCAGATATGTATACCCAAGCGTCCACGAGTCGGATGAAACTGAAGGAATGGGACCAAAGTTATACAGAGCTGCTATGTGTCCAGAAAGTGCAACAACAATCGAGGGTTACTGGGGTTACCTCGCCCCAGGCCGGATATCTCCGGCGGGCAGGCTCGGACATGGATCATCGGCTCCACAACCCCTCGACTGCGACAACTATGCAGGCATAGCCAAAACTGTATAACAGCGGGCTCGAGACCAACACTCGATCAAAGCAGCACTCTAGACATGAAAGTTGTATTAAACAAGGCATACTAGAGTAGCTTACACGCAGAGGTTACACGACCAACATAGGTCAAGCAACCCAACATTACAACAAGCAGCGAAAGCAAATATGTTGCTATACAACAAGAACAAAAGGACTAAGAGTCCGAAATATAAGCAACGTAGCCAAACCCATACTACAGATACCAGGCTGCCACCTGGGAACCCCTAACTATTCATCGACGTCGAGGTAGGACCCTTCTTCAGCTACATCGCCGAAGTCTGAAACAAAACAACAACGAGGCAAGGTTGAGTACAAAAGGTACTCAGCAAGACTTGGCTGTTAAGGTTTATTGCATAAAGCCATCTTTGTTTTCCGAAGTTGAGGAAGAAAAGCACCTATAATAGAGCATTTCTAAAAACAGAGGAGGAAAACTTCTCAACTACTGAGATCATCATGTTCTTTAGTCCACCAAGTACTTTCTCATCCCCAGACTAACTTATGCTACAAGAATCACCCCTCTTGACTTAGTCGAGGAGGCATCCTTCATTCATTGCCAACAAGTTTTAGTCATTCCATTAGAGTTGTCTATGATCACAGAATCCGTTGCCAAGTCGTCCATAACCGTGGACACGGATTTCCGAAAGATTTATCCCTGCAGGGGGTACACTTTACCCACACGTGTCAACCGACTCTTAACGCCACGCGGTAACGCTCCTCTCTAAGAGCGCGGCAGAGTGTGGTCGACCACGGCCTTTACCTTGCTTAGACCTATCCATGAGTCAACCCAAACAGGGCCACCCCGTCAACAGGGAGTTGGCCACCTCCTGACGGCACCTGTTCTGTGAGTCGGGACAAGATCCGTGTACGTCCATCACTGGTCCCGGTCACGCCCTAGTTTTCTCCAAAACGTTTTATGACACACCCGCAAATGGAAACTTCAATCTACATGACCCATGGAAGTGACTAGACAAGTTAGTTAGCCGAGAGCGGTCTGTTAGGCCCCGCGTGTGGCTGTACGTTCAGTCTTGGCTTCGAAGGCGAGAACTCGCACCTAGGGGCATGAACGAGACAAAAACCACAACCCACAGTGGCCTCAACATCCATGCCATGTTAATCATGTTAATCAACCATATCAAAGCATAAACACCTTTCATACTAGGTTCACGCATTATCGGCATTCATCAACTGGATGAAGCAGATCATAATACTAAGCATGTCTAAGCATTGAACACACAAGGCTCTACGTTACTCAAACAACCCTAGTCATACTAGGAGGGTAAACAGGTATGAAGGTGACATGTGAGGGGGAGGGGTCATGCAGTGGATAGGTTAACTATAACAGTCTCAAAACCAAGTTGAATCGTATGCATGAGTAAGAGGTTGAAAGACTCAAAACATGGGTGGATCCATGAGGTTGTGCTTGCCTTGCTCGTCGAAGGTGTAGCTGGGGTTGTCGTAGAAGGCCGGATCAACCTCCGGATCTCGGTCTACCGATAACGAGCAACACCGGAAAGAAGGCAAACAATCAATACTTGATGACCGTGCAATGCACAATATGTATGCATGAGTAAAACAATGCAGTTGATTAGAAGCTTAAAGGATGGAACAGGAAACTAGGGTGCTACGCCGTAAACAACGAACACCGGAGGGGGAGAAAACCCTAATCTAGAGATGTGACCAAGCTTAGCTTCTCCAGTGACCTTGGGAACCTCATAGATGGATTGCATTTGTTTCACTGATCAAAATGGTATATTACACTTAATTTTCTAATTTTATTGAATTAAAACTTTATTTTCAGTATTTAAATGAATTAAAAACAAACTACAAATGTGGCCTCATTTTAAACTTTGCCAAACATGTATGAAAATGGTATAGACAAATAGCTCACTTTTTTTAGAACATTTTGCATATTTTTTTTATAATTTTTGGAGTTATAATTTACAAGTTATATAATTTCCAAAATTTCCTTATATTCTGTTTTTCTATTTTCCCTGTGGGTCCCACCGTTCGGTTTAAACAGAAAAGAGAAAACCACCTGGCGCGCCACGTGGGCAGGTGATGTCAGGGTGACGTCACCGTGACCTCACGCGGTGGCCGGCCGGGGGCGGGAGTGGTCGCCGGCGATGTTTCCAGCGGCCCCCGGATGCGCGGTTGGTACCACTCGATGCACCTCGACGAGAGGAACCCGAAAAGGGCGGCGCCGCTGGCTAAAGGTGAACGGCGGCGAGGTTTCGACGGCGAGCGGCGGCGGGGATCGACGGCTTCGGTGTTTTCAGCGATTCCGGGCCGGAGAGGAGGAACGGAGGGGATAGGGAGGCGACCGAGCTCACCAGGAACACGAGGACGCGGACGGAGTGGCTGGGGGAGCTCCGGAGCGGCGGCGCGGTGAAGAAATTGCCGGCGCCCGGAGGGGAGGAAGACGGCGTCGATCTCCCCGCCTAAGCCATCCGGGCTCGATTCCTGGACAGAGGAGGGGTGGTGAGGGACGGCGGTGCTGATGAACTGCTCGGTGGGGCTCGGGAGTGGACGGAACTGCGGCGGCGACGGGTCGACGGCGAGCTAAGGCTCGGGTGTGGAGAGGGAGAGAGACATAGGGAGTCAGGGCGATGGGGGGGGCTCTGAGGGGGTGAGGTGGATGCAGACGTCTACTTGAGAGCGTCCGGGCCTCCACGTCGTCAAAGGGTAAAGCAGGAGGTGGAGGCGGCGGCGGTTTGCCCTCCTGGCCGGAGACAAAGGAGAAGACGATAAAAGACGGTCTCTCTGGTAACCCCCTAGAAAACTGGGAAATTTGCAAAGAGGTCCTTTTGGACCTAAAACAGAACCAGAAACAAGTTTTGAGGGCCTTTTTGTGAAGCAAAAATTGCACAAAAATACTTGTTGGAAAGATCTTCAAATTTACCACCTTTTTATCACATGGTTGGTTCACTTTGGAAAACTTTGTAAAACAAATTTGTGGGAAGCCAGGTTAAGTGACTTTTTGTTAATTCACTGATTAAATTTTTAAAAGCAAAATTTTGGTCCATTTTTCATGCATGCATGCCATGTACTCAACAACTCTCTTTATTACACAAAAGTAGGGGTGTTACAAGTCTACCCCCCTTACAAGAATCTCGTCCCGAGATTCCTAGGTTTTAGAAAAGAAGTCGGGGTACTTAGATCGCAAACGATCTTCTCGTTCCCAGGTTGCTTCGTTCTCGGAATGATGCGACCACTGAACTTTGAGGAACTTGATAGTTTGACTACGAGTTCTTCGTTCGGCCTCATCGAGAATACGGACAGGAACCTCTTTGTAAGAGAGATCATCCTTGAGCTTGATGGTTTCGTGGTCCACACCACGAACATGATCTTTGAAGCAACGTTTAAGTTGAAAGACATGGAATACATCATGGACATCCGGAAATCCTGGAGGCAACTGCAGCTGGTATGAAACTTGACCTCGTTTTCCAATGATAGGGAAAGGACCGATATAACGAGGAGCCAGTTTGCCTTTGATTCCGAACCGTTTTCCACCTTTTAGAGGTGTGACTCGAAGATAAGCTTTCTCGCCAATTTCATAATGAACATCCTGGTGATGACGATCATAATAACTTTTCTGGCGAGATTGAGCTATTTTCAGTCGTTCACGGATGATGCGAACGATTTCTTCCGCTTCCTTGATTACATCCGGACTGAAGAACAATCTTTCACCGGTTTCAGACCAATTCAGCGGAGTTCGGCATTTACGGTCGTAAAGAACTTCAAAAGGAGCCTTTCCCAAGCTAGATTGATAGCTGTTGTTATAGGTGAACTCGGCAAATGGAAGAAACTTCTCCCAATCCTTACCGAACGATATAACACAAGCTCGGAGCATGTCCTCAAGAATCTGGTTAACTCTCTCAGTTTGGCCACCGGTTTGTGGATGGAAAGCAGTGCTGAAAGATAGACGGGTTCCCATAGCTTGCTGGAAACTTGCCCAGAATTTGGAGGTGAACAGACTTCCACGATCAGAGATGATCCTCTTTGGAACACCGTGGAGGCTGACTATTGTGGATACATACAGATCCGCCAGCTCGATAGCGGTGATAACTTCACGGATAGGAAGAAAGTGAGCAACTTTGGGTAGGCGGTCAACCACCACCCAGATAGCATTATGGCCTTTCTTTTTCTTGGGAAGACCGGTGATGAAATCCATACCCACTTCATCCCACTTCCATTCAGGAATAGGCAGGGGTTGAAGAACACCGGCTGGCCTTTGATGTTCTGCCTTCACACGACGACAGACGTCGCATTCAGCAACATACTGAGCGATTTCTCGCTTCATCCGGGTCCACCAGAATTTCGGACGAAGATCTTGATACATTTTGGTGCTACCAGGATGAATAGAAAGAGGTGTGTCATGAGCCTCTTGGAGTATTAGATTTCTCAGATTTCGGTTCTTGGGTACAACCAGACGGTTTTTGAATTAGACAATGCCTTGATCATTGACAGAGAAACACTTAGCAGCACCGCTAGCAATGTTCTTCTTGATCTTAGCAATGCCTAAGTTGTTTTTCTGAACATCTTTTATTTGATCTTCGAGAGAAGGTTTTATTTCCAGATTGGCCAGATATCCAGAAGGAACAACTTCAAGGTTCATCTTGGAGAACTCCTCATGAAGAGAAGGTTGGGCTTGCTGTATCATCAGGGTGTTACAATAAGACTTCCGGCTTAGCTCGTCGGCGACGACATTTGCTTTGCCGGGTTGATAGTTGAGACCCAAGTCAAAGTCCTCAATAACCTCCAACCATCTTCTCTGTCTGAGATTCAGATCCGGTTGGGTGAACAGATATTTCAGACTCTGATGATCTGAGTATAACTAACATCGATTGCCAAGAAGATAATGACGCCATTACTTGAGAGCATCGACCACGGCTGCTAGCTCGAGATCATGGGTCGGATAACTGCGCTCATGTGCTTTCAGTTGACGAGAACCATAGGCCACCACATGACCTTCTTGCATTAACACGCAACCGAGTCCTTGTTGAGAGGCATCACAGAAGATGACAAAATCCTTGCTCGTATCAGGAAGAACAAGCATAGGAGAGGTAGTCAGTTTGGTTTTCAGAGTTTGGAAACTTTCCTCCGCCTTTTCTGACCACTCGAACTTTTTGCCTTTCTTAAGAAGTTCAGTCATAGGTTTGGCAATTTTGGAGAAGTTCTCGATGAAACGACGGTAATAACCTGCTAGTCCGAGAAAACTCCGAACATCCTTGACTGACTTAGGTGTTTCCCAGTCCAGAATAGTTTGGATCTTGTCTGGAATGACGGCAACACCCTCAGCAGACACCACGTGTTCGAGATAGACGAGTTCTTTTAACCAGAACTCACACTTGGAGAATTTGGCATATAGCTTGTGCTCACGGAGCTTGGACAACACCAAACGCAGGTGTTCAGAATGTTCATCTTCGATTTTGGAATAGACCAAGATGTCGTCGATGTAGACCACGACGAACTTATCAAGATACTCCATGAATACCGAATTCATAAGCCTCATGAAGGTAGCTGGAGCGTTGGTAAGACCAAAAGACATGACGGTTTACTCGTAAAGACCATAACGAGTAGTAAATGTCGTTTTGGGAATGTCCTCCTTTCTGATCTTTATTTGATGGTATCCTGATCGCAGGTCCATCTTGGAAAAGACAATTGCACCAGCTAACTAATCAAAGCGGTCGTTGATTCTTGGAAGAGGGTATTTGTTTTTGATGGTCACTGCATTCAGCGGCCAATAATCAACAACCAGACGGGGAACATTGGTATCCCGCTTCTTGACAAAGATAGTGGGACAACCCCAAGAAGATGTGCTAGGTTGGATGAAACCTTTTTCTTCTAACTCCTCAATTTGGCGTTTCAATTCAACCAGCTCCTCTGGGGCCATACGGTAAGGTCTTTTAGACATAGGAGCGGTACCAGGGACTAACTCAATGACAAATTCCACACTTCGGTCAGGTGGCATGCCAGGTAACTCTTCAGGAAACACATCAGGGAAATCACTGACTATAGGTAACTCATGAATTTCAGGAGGGAAATCACCTTGCATGAAGTATAGCTGCAGTTCAGGAGAAAGTCGTGTGCGTGCTGATGGAGGAATGGTGAACTCAGACCACTAGTCGATGATGGCACCGGAAGGATGTTTCAAGGTGAGGCATTTTGTTGCACAATCCAATACAGCTCCATATTTAGCAAGCCAATCCATGCCCAGTATGACATCAAGGTCAGTGGATTTTAGGGCGATGAAGGTTGCAGGGAATTGTAAGGATCCCACCTCAACCATGAGCTCTGGCATAACCATGGTGGTTTGCCAGTTGCAACCAGGAGAATTTACCACCAACGGTTTTGACAATTTCTCAAAAGGTATCCCATGCATTTTAGCAAACCCTTCTGACATGAATGTATGCGATGCTCCAGAATCAAATAAGGCTAAAGCCGAAATTGAGTTGGCACGAATCGTACCCAGTAAGACGCTTGGATCGTCCTGAGCATCCTCGGCAGTCACATAGTTAAGACGACCACGTCCAGCACCAGCAGGCTTCGCCGTTTTCTTAGGAGGAGGAGCTGCACGTCCAGCATGATTCTGAGGGAACTCCCTTGAGAAGTGACCAGGCTGGCCACAGCGATAGCAGACATTGCTGGGAGGAGCGGCAACTGGAGGACGAGAACCTTGTCCACCACCATAGGTTGATGTAGCAGGTGGGGCAGGTGGACGAGGAACATATCCAGATGGCCTTGGCTGAAACGGAGCCCTGGGGACAGCGCTATATGGAATAAACACACGGCGCTTCCTCTTCTGACCAGAGGGTGACGCACGGGAAACTCCAGCACTCTTCTTCATAGCAGCATCCATCTCCTTTTTGCCACGTTCAAGAGTGATGGCCTGATTGTAAAGTTCCTGTAAGCTCTGGAACTTAAAGGGCAGCATCTCATAACGAACAGTTGGGTTCAGGCCCTTACGGAACAGATCCTGCTTGTCCTCGTCATTAGTGACATCACGAGGAGCATAGCGAGCCAGACGAGTGAAAACACGACCATAGGCCTCTATACCCATACTGCCATGAGTAAGATCAAGGAACTCCTTTCTTTTTCCGTCCATAACTGCCTTCGGGATATAAGCCTCACGGAAAGCAGTGCGGAACTCTGCCCATGTGACCTCATGATCTGGCGCCTGCAACGCCAAAAAACCTTCCCACCAAGCACCAGCAACACCTTCAAGCTTGTAGGTGGCGAAGTTCACACGGTCACGTTCCTGGACACGGAGAGCAATGAACTTGCGTTCCATTGTGCGAAGCCAGTCATCGGCATCGAGAGGTTCAGTGGAATCAGCAAAGTATGGTGGCTGAGCCTTGAGGAAGTCCACAAGTGTAACGCCGACAGCACGACGTTCAGTGTTCTGGGCCACACGCTCCAGAAGATGTTCGTTCCTCAGACGGTTTGTCTCGATGCTCTGCAGCACATGCGCCATTGTGGGTGGTGGCGGAGGTGTTGGCTCAGGAGGAGGGTTGTTACGGCCATGAGTACCACTCGACATCCTGGGTAAAAGGAAGAAGAATCATGAATAACACATCCATGGAAAAAAGGATACAATGGATCGACATGTGATAGTTTCAACGGAAAACAAGAAACATGCCGAAATGTAGTAGAACAGAAGGAATGAACATGAAGTGTATCATTTCATCAACATGGAGACAACATCTTACAACATTTATTGAAACCAGTCGAAGTACAAACCATACATAGTAGCGGTACAAACTCACAAGCTTAAGTACATACAACACTGAAAAGGAAGTACGGTAGATACACATCACCGAAGTTCTGCTCCTATACATTATTTTTCTACAACTTCGGGTTTCGACTGCATGAAAGCAAACATTACTCTATCTGGAACCGACAACGGTCTCAGTATCCTCCGAAGTCGAAAGGAAGTGGAACTGGGGCACCATAGTAGCGACAAACAGACTCGTCCTGTGGTCCGTGGAGAGACTGTGGTACACCACGCACCATCCTAGGCCTCCTGATGCGTCCACGAGGGGGAACATCACCTCCAACATCTGGAGACGCAACCGAAGAAGGCACGAGTACAGCTAGAAGCTCTATCTCAGAGGTCTGAACAAGACCACTCTCAACGAATGGCCTCACTCTGTCTGTCACAGTCCTGAGACTAGCTGCAAGGGTGTTGACTAGTGCACTAAGCTCACGCTCACGACGAGCATAAGCAGCAAGAAGATCAGCGGTTCACCTAAGTCTAAGATCTTCCTCCTGGGAGGAATCACCAAAGGTGTGAGTGTGACACCCCTCAAGAGTAGGCTCAGAACCAGGGCAATATCAGAAAGAGATATGCTCGTGGTCTGGATAGTGGTAACGAAGCTCATTAAGACAGTGCCGTGCAGCATGCTGCACAGCCATCTCAACAGTGAAACCAATACCCTCAGCATAGTGCTCAGCAGGAATGATGGTACCATCAAGCTGTGGGAGACGGACACCACATAGGTACTGGGACTGGTTGTAGTCACGGTACTGCTCGTACACAGTGTACACAGGGTACCAAGGGGCTCCTATGTTTGCACAGGCTGAGGCTAAAAGATGGCGAAAACCTGGAACTCCAAGGCAAAGAGTGTGTCGAACAACCTGACCAGAGGTCATATGAAACAAAGACATTTTCAAGATGTCAGAAGACATGAAGAAAAGATTTGAATTTGGAACTATAACAACCTGAGACATAGTACTCGGAAGAAAAACACCCAACGGTTTTACTCCTAACTTTTGAGACAACACCAAGGAAACAGCACACAATAAAACAAATGAGATACGGTGACTCAGAGTTAGAGCGATACCAGGTAAGGAGTAAAAAGAATCCTAAGAGGGTTTTCACAACTCATTTTGTCTTTTCAAACTAGTTTTCACAAGTTCTAGACTCAACATCGACCAACGGCAAGGGTTTCCTACAGGTAGTCCTGCTCTGATACCAAGACCTGTCAGACCCCGGACCCAGAGATATACAAACTGTCATGTGCTCCTAGCAATGGACCCACAAGGGCTTCAGGGTTACCAGCCCCGGCCGCAACAAACAACGTCAAGCAGACCGGATTCATCGGCACGTAGTCCGGATCCCTGGTCTACTACTCCTTGTGTCCATGCTAGTCATAACCAGATATGTATACCCAAGCGTCCACGAGTCGGATGAAACTGAAGGAACGGGACCAAAGTTATATAGAGCTTCTATGTGTCCAGAAAGTGCAACAACAATCGAGGGTTACTGGGGTTACCTCTCGCCCCAGGCCGGATATCTCCGGCAGGCGGGCTCGGACATGGATCATCGGCTCCACAACCCCTCGACTGCGACAACTATGCAGGCATAGCCAAAACTGTATAACAACGGGCTCGAGACCAACAATCGATCAAAGCAGCACTCTAGACATGAAAGTTGTATTAAACAAGGCATACTAGAGTAGCTTACACGCAGAGGTTACACGACCAACATAGGTCAAGCAACCCAACATTACAACAAGCAGCGAAAGCAAATATGTTGCTATACAACAAGAACAAAAGGACTAAGAGTCCGAAATATAAGCAACGTAGGCAAACCCATACTACAGATACCAGGCTGCCACCTGGGAACCCCTAACTACTCATCGACATCGAGGTAGAACCCTTCTTCAGCTGCATCGCCGAAGTCTGAAACAAAACAACGACGAGGCAAGGTTGAGTACAAAAGGTACTCAGCCAGACTTGGCTGTTAAGGTTTATTGCATAAAGCCATCTTTGTTTTCCGAAGTTGAGGAAGAAAAGCACGTGTAATAGAGAATTTCTAAAAACAGAGGAGTAATCTTCTCAACTACTGAGATCATCATGTTCTTTAGTCCACCAAGTACTTTCTCATCCCCAAACTAACTTATGCTACAAGAATCACCCCTCTCGACTTAGTCGAGGAGGCATCCTTCATTCATTGCCAACAAGTTTTAGTCATTCCGTTAGAGTTTTCTATGATCACAGAATCCGTTGCCAAGTCGCCCATAACCGTGGACACGGCTTTCCGAAAGATTTATCCCTGCAGGGGGTACACTTTACCCACACGTGTCAACCGACTCTTAACGCCACGCGGTAACGCTCCTCTCTAAGAGCGCGGCAGAGTGTGGTCTACCACGGCCTTTACCTTGCTTAGCCCTATCCATGAGTCAACCCAAACAGGGCCACCCCGTCAACAGGGAGTTGGCCACCTCCTGACGGCACCTGTTCTATGAGTCGGGACAAGATCCGTGTACGTCCATCACTGGTCCCGGTCTCCCCTAGTTTTCTCCAAAACGTTTTATGACACACCCGCAAATGGAAACTTCAATCTACGTGACCCATGGAAGTGACTAGACAAGTTAGTTAGCCGAGAGCGGTCTGTTAGGCCCCGCGTGTGGCTGTACGTTCAGTCTTGGCTTCGAAGGCGAGAACTCGCACCTAGGGGCATGAACGAGACAAAAACCACAACCCAAAGTGGCCTCAACATCCATGCCATGTTAATCATGTTAATCAACCATATCAAAGCATAGACACCTTTCATACTAGGTTCACGCATTATCGGCATTCATCAACTGGATGAAGCAGATCATAAGACTAAGCATGTCTAAGCATTGAACACACAAGGCTCACGTTACTCAAACAACCCTAGTCATACTAGGAGGGTAAACAGGTATGAAGGTGACATGTGAGGGGGAGGGGTCATGCAGTGGATAGGTTAACTATAACAGTCTCAAAACCAAGTTGAATCGTATGCATGAGTAAGAGGTTGAAAGACTCAAAACATGGGTGGATCCATTAGGTTGTGCTTGCCTTGCTCGTCGAAGGTGTAGCTGGGGTTGTCGTAGAAGGCCGGATCAACCTCCGGATCTCGGTCTACCGATAACGAGCAACACCGGAAAGAAGGCAAACAATCAATACTTGATGACCGTGCAATGCACAATATGTATGCATGAGTAAAACAATGCAGTTGATTAAAAGCTTAAAGGATGGAACAGGAAACTAGGGTGCTACGCCGTGAACAACGAACACCGGAGGGGGAGAAAACCCTAATCTAGAGATGTGACCAAGCTTAGCTGCTCCAATGACCTTGGGAACCTCATAGATGGATTGCATTTGTTTCACTGATCAAAATGGTATATTACACTTAATTTTCTAATTTTACTGAATTAAAACTTTATTTTCAGTATTTATATGAATTAAAAACAAACTACAAATGTGGCCTCATTTTAAACTTTGCCAAACATGTATGAAAATGGTATAGACAAATAGCTCACATTTTTCTGAACGTTTTGCATATTTTTTTTATAATTTTTGGAGTTATAATTTACAAGTTATTTAATTTCCAAAATTTCCTTATATTCTGTTTTTCTATTTTCCCTGTGGGTCCCACCGTTCGGTTTAAACAGAAAAGAGAAAACCACCTGGCGCGCCACGTGGGCAGGTGACATCAGGGTGACGTCACCGTGACCTCACGCGGTGGCCGGCCGGGGGCGGGAGTGGTCGCCGGCGACGTTTTCGGCGGCCCCCGGATGCGCGGTTGGTACCACTCGATGCGCCTTGACGAGAGGAACCCGAAAAGGGCGGCGCCGCTGGCTAAAGGTGAACGGCGGCGAGGTTTCGACGGCGAGCGGCGGTGGGGATCGACGGCTTCGGTGTTTTCAGCGATTCCGGGCCGGAGAGGAGGAACGGAGGGGATAGGGAGGCGACCGAGTTCACCAGGAACACGAGGACGCGGACGGCATGGCCGGGGGAGCTCCGGAGCAGCGGCGCGGTGAAGAAATGGCCAGCGGCCGGAGGGGAGGAAGACGGCGTCGATCTCCCCGCCTAAGCCATCCGGGCTCGATTCCTGGATAGAGGAGGGGTGGTGAGGGACGGCGGTGCTGATGAACTGCTCGGAGGGGCTCGGGAGTGGACGGAACTGCGGCGGCGACGGGTCGACGGCGAGCTAAGGCTCGGGTGTGGAGAGGGAGAGAGACGATAGGGAGTCAGGGCGATGGGGGGGCTCTGAGGGGGTGAGGTGGATGCGGACGTCTCCTTGAGAGCGTCCGGGCCTCCACGTCGTCAAAGGGGAAAGCAGGAGGTGGAGGCGGCGGCGGTTTGCCCTCCTGGCCGGAGACAAAGGAGAAGACGATAAAAGACGGTCTCTCTGGTAACCCCCTGGAAAACTGGGAAATTTGCAAAGAGGTCCTTTTGGACCTAAAACAGAACCAGAAACAAGTTTTGAGGGCCTTTTGTGAAGCAAAAATTGCACAAAAATACTTGTTGGAAAGCTCTTCAAATTTGCCACCTTTTTATCACATAGTTGGTTCACTTTGGAAAACTTTGTAAAACAAATTTGTGGGAAGCCAGGTTAAGTGACTTTCTGTTAATTCACTGATTAAATTTTTTAAAGCAAAATTTTGGTCCATTTTTCATGCATGCATGCCATGTACTCAACAACTCTCTTTATTACACAAAAGTAGGGATGTTACACCTTGGCAATCCCTGGCCAAGTCAGGGTCGACGCTCTGATGGACGTCTGTAACCAGCTGCAAGGGCATGGGACGAAGGCATGTTCTGCTATCCGCAATGCTTCACAGGTCTTGTCTTTGTTACACTAGCGGTTTTTCGTGGGGAAGCCGACTCCTTCGACTCTCGAAGGCCTTCTTCAAGCTTTCCTTGGCAAGGGAGATCCTCTTCCCGAGTACACTCTTGCCCAGAACGAATGCGGCGCAAAGACGACTATCCAGTTTGCTTTGATGAACAACGTCCATGGCGATCTGGAGAAGGTGTACTCTGAGCCTCCCAAGGACTACGCGGGCAAAAATGTAGAGATTAAACCTTTTGTTAGCCGTGCTGAGAAGCTAGCCAAGATGTTGTCAGAGCTAATGTCTTGCGGTCGTAGCGCCAAACCTTCTGCGAGCGAGGTTGTTTCTGGAAGATATGTTGTTACTTAGGGTGGACAACGTTTCTTCTTTTGTTTGATGGTCTTGTAATGAACTTTAAGTGTGTGCTTGAAATACTTTGTGCTTTCTTTCTAAGTGTGGAAGTTTTAAGTGTTTAGCAGCAATTAATCTTTGCTTTACTACGTGTTCTCCAGATGGGAGTAGCCCCCTGGCACTCAATAGTATTCTTTGACGCAGATGCTGAGTGACTTCCGGCCGTGCAACTCAATAGTTTGCACATTTTCCTTCTTTTTCAGGTTGTCGAGTTCGGCTCTCGGTCTTCGAGTGCTCCTAAGGCTCTCGCCATGTCGTCATTGACAGATGCAAGTATGGTCTCTTCTCTCCATGGCCATGTTGCAGATGTCGAGCGCAAGTTAATGGCCTTGCAGGGTGTCGCAGATGTTGCAAAATCCAACCAGAAAATTGCCGATGAATGCGAGCAATTCGTCATAGAGGAGTTGGCCAATGTTGCAAGGGAATTGTTGTGTAAGTTCCAAAATCCCCCGAGTCGATTCGGTGTGTTGTGCTTTGTGCTTACGCTTCCTTCGTGCTTGCATCCATTGAGCCTGACATAAGACCGGACGGGCAATGGGTGTATAACCGAATTGGTTGCGAGTCCGGCAGTTCATACATCCACGCCTGTAACTTCTTGTCTGATCAAATCAGGAGTTTCGTCATGGAGACTGCAGTATCAGGTGCGCCAAGTCCAACATTTTGTTGAGTTGTGCCGAGAGGTGCTTTCTTCAGTGTATCAGACTTTATATCCACTAGACGTTGCAACTGATCGACTAAGCGCGTTGCTGAGGAAGTTTCGTCGGGTGGAAGATGTTCGCGAGTGTGTGTGCCATCAATTTTTCTGCGGAGCTCATGTAGCTCTGGCTTTTGTGCGGCTCTGGCATCCGAACGTGAACTTCAACTTTGTTGCGCAGCTGCCTCCTACTCAAGGGATTCCAGTGAATTTTGGTTCCCATTATGAAGTAGTACGGCCTACAGCGAAGCGTATTATTGGTTTGACTGCTGCTGAGACGGAGCGATTACTCTAGTAATTTGCGAGTCGCCAATAGCCTCGTGTTAGTCGCGAGATTGTAAGGTGTATATACCTTGTATTTTATGAAGTTGGTAAGGTGTGTATCCCTTGTTTTCGTTGTAAATTAGTGTGTTTCGTAAGTACACTGTTGTTTCTTGTTATGCTAGTTTGGCGTAGCCCCCGTGTGTTGGGGTGTGGTCATGTTGAGCATGTATTTGTTCAGTCGATAAAATAATGAAAATTTGGACTCAAAGATTCTTTATTTCTATGGCTGAGAAGCCATGTGTTTGTCTGAATTACACCGTGGCTAATAATAGCCTTATTTGCGAGAAGAGTATTTTCCTAAGGATAGAATTTGTGTAGGTGCGCAACATTCCATGGGTTGAAGTAGACCATGCCTGAATCTAGGTTCTTCAAGCGGTAAACGCCTCCTTAGATGACTTTGTGTATTGTGAAGTGTCCTTCCCAAGGAGGGGAGAGCTTGTGGTGGCTTTCTTGCTTGAGTCGCAGCACCAGGTCTCCTTCCACGAAAGATCTGATGCGGATGCGATGACTGTGATGTTGCGTAGCGCCTGCTAGTAGACCGTGGATCTGGCGAGTGCGATGTCCCGAGCTTCATCGAGTGCGTCCACGTCATCGGCGAGTGCTGACTTTAAGGCTTCTTCGCTATAGGCGACGACTCTTGGTGCGCTGAATCTAACATCTTCGGGAAGAACCGCCTTGGCACCATAGACTATGAAGAATGGCGTGTACTGTGTTGACCTGTTTGGAGTTGTTCTCGGGCTCCATAGGACGGATGGAAGCTCCTCTGCCTAATGTCCAGCTGCTTCATCCAGTCGGGCGAGTAGTCGCTTCTTCAGGCCACTCGAAACGAAGTCGTTGGATCTTTCGACCTGACCGTTGGTCTAGGGGTTCGCCACGGAGGCGAAACTGAGAGTTATCCCCTTCTCTTTGCAGAAGGCTTTAGTTTCTTTGGCGGTGAAGTTGGTTCCGTTCTCTGTGATGATGTTGTGGGGACACCGAATGTGCATACGATGGAGCTGGGGAATTTGACGGCGCACTTCGTGTGTTGAGATGTTACTCGAACAACTTCTATCCATTTTGTGAACTTGTCGACTGCCACTAGCAGATGCATATATGCTCCGGGCGTTGCTTTGCGTAGTGGACCAACCATGTCAAGTCCCCATTGAGCGAAGGGCCAGGATAATGGGATCATGTTGAGCTCCGTGGCTGGCATGTGCGGCTTGGGTGTGAATCGCTGGCAGGCGTCGCATCTATCGAGTAGGTCCTTTGCATATTTGGCTGCTGTAAGCCAATAGAATCATGCTCGAAAGGCTTTTCCCACGATTGCCCTCCAACTAGCATAATGCCCGCAATATTCTTGATGTATGTCCCGGAGCAGCTCTTTCCCGTCTTCAGGTGCAATGCAATGCTGAAGAATTCCCGAGATACTTTTCTTGTACAGCTCGCCGTTTATCACCCGAAAGGATTTGCTGCGTCGCACTATTTGTCTTGCCTCGAAGACGTTTTCTGGGAGCTGTTGTCGGAGCATATAATCCTGGTACTTGTGCGTCCAAACTGTCTCGACCAGGAAGATCTGCCTTGAGATGTGATGTATTGCAGCGATGAGTGCGTGATGCGTCCAAAACGTATCTACTTTTCCGAACACTTTTGTTGTTGTTTTACTCTAAACTTGTGAGTTTTGAATACAACTAACATGGACTAACCATGTTTTCAGCAGAATTGCCCTAATGTCTCGTTTTTGTGCAGAAAATCAACTTTCAAGAAAATGCCCGGAAAAGATCCCTATGTTCCTATTTTACCCGAAGACCCTCGGAGCCAGAAGACGAGATGTAGAAGGGCCATAAGGGGCCCACGCCACCTGGCGGCGCCCCCTAGGCCGCGAGACCACATGGTGTGGCCGCCTCGAGCGCCCCCTCGTGCCCAACCCTCCTGACCTAAAAACATCGGTGGGTTCATCATATTCCAGAGAAAAACACCAGAGCACCGCCGCCACCTCGAAACCCAATTCGGGGACTAGAAGTTCCTATTCTGGCAGACAGCCGAGACGGGGATTCATAGGAGATAGTCGCTATCGTCATCGCCACCACTTCTCCATCAACCATCCACGATTCCCCCATCCATGTGTTAGTGATCCCCGCTATAGGCTGAGAGGGATGGTAGGGATTGGATGAGATTGTTCATGTAATAATTGTCATATTGTTAGGGCATGGTGTCCAGTATCCGTTGTTAGTGCTATCTATCATTGTTGCAACTTGTTATGCTTAATGTTTGTCACTAGGGCCCGAGTGTCATGATCTCAGATTTGAACATGTTATTGTTTCATGAAGATAATTATGCGTTTGATCTTACCTGTTGATACGTCATAAAAGTATCCTTAATTTCCGATGTTCCATGTTGTTTCCTACATGTTTGCTATACACTTTATGTCATTTTTATCGATATTCCGGACTAACCTATTGACAAGATGCCACAAAGCCAGTTCCCTATTTTCTGATGTTTTCAGTTTCAGAAAAGTTGTTCTGGAAATATTCTCGAAATTGGAAAATTCGAAGTCCGGAGGTCCTAGATTTCCCGAAGGTTCCACGGAGTCCCGAAGAGACCTGGAGAGGGGCCACAGGGGGCCACACCATAGGGCGGCGCGCCCCCTGGCCGCGCCATGGGGTGGTGTGGGGCACCCAGGCCTCCAACGCCTTTGCCCTTTCGCCTATTTATACCCCCCGACATATTAACCCTAAAAATATACCTATTTTTTCCGAGAATCACCCGAGGCCGCCGTCATTGTCATCCCGAGATCGGGAGGGTTCTGGAGCTCTCACCGGCACCCTGCCGGGAGGAGAATTCATCATCGAAGGGGTCTACACCACCATGCTCTCCTCCGAAGTGATGCGTGAGTAGTTAATCACTGGACTACGGGTCCATAACAATAGTTAGATGGTTGTTCTCTCCACTCTGTACCTCATGTTTAGATCTCGTGAGCTGCCTCACATGATCGAGATCATCTTTATGTAATGCTACATGTTGTCTTTGTTGGGATATGATGAATGTTGAATGCTGATACGTCATAAACGTATCCTTAATTTCTGATGTTCCATGTTGTTTTCTTATTGTTTCCCACATGTTTTCTATACAATTTATGTCCTTTTAATCGATTTTCCGGACTAACCTATTGACAAGATGCCACAGAGCCAGTTCCCTGTTTTCTTATGTTTTTAGTTTCAGAAAAGTTGTTCTATAAATATTCTCGGAAATGGAAAATTCAAAGCCCGGAAGTCTTAGAATTCTCGATGGTTCTAGGGAGTCCCAAAGAGACCCGACGGGGGACCACAGGGGGCCCACACCATAGGGCGTGTCGTGGGATAATCACGGCAGACGTTACCGGGGGTAACTGTTCTTGGGGCAAGGCGACACAGGCGTTTGGGAGAGGGTTTAGCTCAGAGGAAAACATGATGCAACTCGATCTGGTAGCCGGCAATCAAAGTCGCCGAGTCTCCGATCTTGATATAACAGCTCAACTTTAGGGTTACACTAGATGCTCGATACCAAGCGATATTGCTATGGTTCTTAGATCTCTATCAACTACTCCTAGGAGTCGGTTTATAAAGCACCCGTACCCCCCTGACTTACCCTCCAAGGCGTACCATGAATCCTACCCGGACACGGCGCACAAACCCTAACTTCCCTTTACCGTAACCCACAATCCGGGTTACTGGGCCTACAAACTTGGGCCTTCCAAAAGTTTCTTTATCCTTGTCCGGATCCTGCGCACCGTCCTTTGGGCCGGGTTACTCCTTGGAGTTTGGTCTACCGGGTTATTATCCCCCCATCAGTAGTCCCCAGAATAGCCTGGGCTTCACGGATCCTTCCTTGAAGCGCTCGCTATTCCCTGCAAGGATATCAAACACACGAGTATGTGGAGGCCGGGTTAAGGTGCCTCAATAGATAGCTAGGCCTTACTCCATGGTGGCCATATAGTAACCCGGCTCTTCCCCAATTACCTAACTTACTTTTCCAGGTCTAAACCCCAAAATGTCAAGATTCTATACTTGATAATTGACCTGATATCACGGGATGGATCTCTTTCTCCTTTTCGTTCAGATACCCTGCTCAACATTTAAAGCGCATCTCGCCAAAACTCAAATAGATAGCCGTTTACTCCGCAACTCCCGGCCCCCGCTCGCTGAACCGGGCTTATCCACTCGCGCTATAAATAGGCTCCTTGGGGGTAACCCGAACCCTAACGGCTCATTTCCCCCCACTCTGCTTCCTTTCTCCCTCCGCGCTCATCCTCACTGAGCGCCACCACGGAAATCCCGCGCACATCACCGGAGCCCATTGGCCGGAGGCTACGCTCCGCCATAGCTCACCCCGCGCCGCCAAGATCCACCGGCAAATCTCCATCCGGCCCGTCAGGAACCGCGAAAGGACACCAGGCTTGCGCCATCTGCCTCCGCAAGGCTTCACTCAGATCTCCTCCAGTAAGCCTCTTGCACCCATTAATTTGCCCTTGCAATTTCTTGATTTCACCTCAGATTAGATCCAAATCAACCCGCCAATGATTTCTCGACCATGCCGAATTAGGTTGCTAGCACTCTTTCTAGCTCGCCCAATAGATAAGGTATAGACTCCAATCCACTCTCCTACTACCTGCAATTATTAATTTCGCCACAAATCTGAAGATGGAATTCCCAATCTGAGCTCGAACCGCTCAAAATTTCCGCCTTTGCCTCAATCACCCGGCTAGTCCTCCTCTTTCCAGTTCCTTTTATTCGCGCTAAGTGCCTGTGCAGCCATCCATCGTCCTCAAAAGCTCCTTCAATGCTTAGATCCCCATAATTTTCGCTATAATACTTGATACCCGGATAGTTCGAACTTCACTCTGCAAACTGACACCCGGATAATACCCAATTTTCATGTCCCAATATTTCCTTGCCGATACGTGGCCGGCTCACAGCTTCCGTGTCTTATTCCTTTTATCCTCCCACCTTGCGCTTTGCAGGTCAACCACATGGCTCCCAAGAAGCAAGGAAAAACTTCGACTAAGGCCAAGGCCACCAACTCTGTATCTGCCAACTGGGCGCGGTCTACGGTCACCAAGGCCAAGTTAGAGGAGCTGGTCGAGCTGGGAGTTCTTCCTCCTCAAGAGGATATCCAGTGGAGGGTGCCGGGCAAGGAGACCCGGCCTACCCCGACGAAAGACGAGGTAATCTGTTTCGTGGAACATGTGACCCGGGGCTTCCGTCCACCGGGTCACCCTTTCTTCCGTGATGTCCTAAGCCATTACGGCCTTCGTGTTTTTGACATCGGGCCTAATTCTATATTAAATATTTCCCATTTCATCGTCCTTTCCGAGTCATACTTGTGCACTCCGCCAAGTCTGGCTCTTTTCGTTGAGCTTTTTCAGTGCAAACCGTGCCGCGAAAGCGGTGACGGGGCGCTTCTCGCTTGCGGCGGGGTTTCTATCCAGCGCCGCAAGAATTCTCTGATGCCACCCCTCACTCTTAACTCCCATGTCAAGCACTGGCAACTCTCATACTTTTACTGCCAAGACACCTCCCCACCCGGCCAAAAGAAACTTCCGGGTTACTCAGAGGGCCTTCTTGACATCTCCGAAAAATTTAGTGCCTTTTCCCCTGACTCGGATAGGGAGGCAATTCAACCTCTGCTAGCCAAAATCACCACTCTCACGGCCCAAGGTCTCATCGGGCTCAACCTGGTGAAGACTTGGGTCGACTTCCGGATCCAACCCAATTCCATCCGCACAAAGTTGATGTGCGAGTATTCGGGGAAATCTACAGACCCACTCCGGTACTCTGACAACATCTTCGCGGCTGGTGACACTCATAAAACTATCAAGGGCTTTCTGACGGAAAAGCTTGAGGTAATCCGGAACATATCCGGATTAGAGCCCTTCACACTCGAGAACCCAGCCCCCAAGGTGAAAACCTAATTTTGATGTTTTTACCCTTGCTCTTTCCACTCGATACAGTTGATGACCCTTACACTGATACTTTTCAGGCTGATGACGATTTTTGGAAGACCAACACTTCTCCTAGCTCCGAAAGTCCAGAGGAGCAAGAAGAATCCGTTAATTCGGACGAAGGTACTCTCCGGATTTTACTTGGTTCCCTTAAGCTCATCATAACCCCTTCATTTTCCAACTATAACTTTGATGACATCCAGAACAAGAAGATGACGAAGAAGAAAACTCCGACGGCAAAGTAGAATCCACCAGCGACGAGGAGGAGCTGGAGCCGATAGTCAAAGTCGGATCAAAGAGAAAGACTCAAGAGGCCACCTCCAAGGTTTCATATCACCTCCTCGAATTCAGTTCGTATTCCTTTAATGATATACATGAGCTACCTTGACGTTGTTCCACCGGCCATGCTTGAAGGAGTCGCCCATGACCAAGCGCAGGTCAACTCGAAATCACCCGGGTGATAGTGCTCTTAACCCGGGTATTTCATCGACTCCGACTCGGCGGGCTGGTATTTACCCTATCCTTTCTCGAACGAAACATTCTCCTTGACCCATTCCTTTATGAAATCTTGCTTGATATTTTCCAGCCTCTCCCGGGTCCAGCGACGGATTTCCTGCGGATTTCGCGGTGAATACCGAGTAAAAATCCCTTTCCTGATGCTCTACCACGCTTCATCACCCTTTCCTGATTGTATACTAGCTGCTTACTCATAACATCTATAGGGCCACGGTCGTTACCAGTGATCAAGAGGATATGGAAACCGAGGGCCCGGGTAAGGAAAGCCCGGCTGATAAGACTACAGCCGCGCCTAGCGACGAAGGGCAAGCGCCGCCGATAAACCCGGACATACAAGAAGCCGAGTATCCGATTGCCTCCCATGCAAGCAAGAAGGACAGAGCCACAACCTTGGGTACAGAAGAAGGAGCATCGGATTCCGACATACAAATGAACCGGGTGCCGCCTCCCACTAAGAAGAAAGCTCCTTCCCGGAATTTCCAAGGCCCCGGGTCCTCTGATACGGGTAAAGACACTTTTGATCAATTGATGAACACTCTCCTCACTATGAAGACTTCGGAGAGCAAGATCTTGGAGCGCATGGCTGCAGAGCACCAGGTAGTGACACTTGATATCTCATAGTGCATACCTAGTCCCCAAGTTCCGAGCATGACTTGCTAAAGTTATGCTTGGTACTTTACGCGATATTCAGCTTACCATAATACCCAACTGATACTTGTGTTCCTTGCTACTTACAGGCGCAGATGACCCGGTCTGATGAAATTTTACTCAAGACCGAACAACTTCTTCTTGCCGAGGTAAAGCGGAGAGAAACCCTTGAAGACGACATGAAAACTTTGAAGGGGGGTGTTTCTAAATACAAGAAGAAGTGCAATACCGCTCAGACCGCACTGAAGAAACTATCGGACCAGGTCGCCGATACTTATCAGATCTTGCTTAGTAAGTTTTTGCTGCCGATTAACTTCATGTCTTTGCTTTTTTATGTGATACTCGGGATTATTGATACGTTCTTTCTTTTGTTTCCATTGTAGGTGCCAACCTTGCGACCCCAGAGGAGGATGCCATTGTCAAGGCTAGAACCCTAAAGACTGTGCTCCGGACTTTCTTTGCCGGCACAAAATTTATACTGGATGCCGTGAAGTGGCCTACGGAAGTATATCCGGGTGAAGAAAATCTCATTCAAGCCTGCTCCACTGTGCCTGGCTGGATTGAAATCTGGAAACGCTCGTCATGCCGGATTGGTATGACCCTGGCCAAGGCTTTCTTTCCGAAGCTCGACCCGGCGAAGGTAATATCCGGGTTTCCCGAATTCAAGGCGGACGGTTCCAAATTTACACCCAAGGATTTCAAGGCCATACAATCCGCAGTGCGTCCCTCGGCTACCACTTTGGCCGATAGTTTGGATCTAAACACGATTATGAGTGCATACGACGCTGATGGCAAAATTGTTACGGAGGAAGCACCCCCGCCCTTTGATATCTTGGAGAAGTGGGTTGCTAACTCGGCCAGGAAGAGGGAGGCAACTGCGAAGAGAGAGGCCGAGTTAGGATCAGGGCCGTCTGCTTCTACACCAGCTGTCCCTCCACCTGTCCGCCCTGGTGCGGTGAGTCCGTGTAATGCTGCCGGGAAAGCTAAGCAGCAAGCCCAGGACCAAGACCCGCAAGACCGTACTCAGGATGCCGAATAGGGCAGTGCCATCATAATATCTTGATCACGTGATGCTTTGTATTCAAATTTGCATGCTTTGGATGGTGCGCCTGTGCACCCCTGATACTGATGTCGTAATTTGTAACGTACTTTTAGTCCGTGATATACTTTGCGGCTTTCCTGGCCTTTTGATAATCGTGCTACTTGTCTATTCTTTGATCTTGTTCTCGATACCCGACTCTCTTTTTGGCTCCCTTCGTAAGACTCGGTTTTCTGAGTATCAGGGGCTTTGATAAGTGGACTTTTCTTTAAGTCCCCAAGACTCGGATGGTAGGGTCTTTCGAACTTCGATAGCCAAGTAGTTTGTTTCTGTTTCGAAGTCCCCAGTCCCCATGACCCAAAGTCCGAGTCATGGGGGTGTGGCCTTTCTCAGAGAACAAACTGTGTTTTACCGAGTCGAAAACCTAAAGCCATTCCGTGTAAGTACTGAAGTTATGCTTGATAGTCATTGAGTTTCCGGCTATTAGCCTTGTACTCTGCATAAACTTGTGGTTTAGATGACCCTTTTGACTATCTTGTACTGTAAGCCGGCTTTCGCGTGGATACCATGTTGTTACATCCATACGAAAACAGGGTCAGACAAGTCCCATTGGGCTTCATGGCTGATTGTAATCGTAAGCGAACAAATCATGCCACTTTAGTGCGAGTCACATCGAGCTTAAGTAAGAAAAGTCAAGAAAATTTGGCTCCTTTGTCCAGTTATAAGATTGCAGCCGTACTCGTTTGCGAATAATCGGCCCTTATAACTTATAGGCATCAAGGCCGGGTCTTTGGGTTTGTGGCTGTGCTACTTGCGCAACCAGCCCCCGAGACCTGTATACACTCAACGTTCTTAATGATACTGAAGTATTGATGTCACATGGATACTACTTACTTGTAATCAGGTTGTAACGAGATAGGACTTGATAATCATCTCTTTATTGATGCGAGAAAGTTTTGGATCAGCAGGCCGCCTCATTAAAAACCTCCCAGTCCCCTTAGGTACCCTGGGTAGGAAAAGAGTGCGTCTGAAACTTGCTGCCCGTTACATTGTTTAGTTCTTCGTGGGCACCGGTCCCGGGCTGGCGTGACCGATGCACATTCTCCACATGTTGGACTTTTTCATGATGAGTACCGGGTTTACCAGCCAACCCGGGTGAGGTGCTTCCATGACGTGGCTGGTTGTGAGCGGCCGTGCAGTTTCTTATTTTATAGCGGATTGTTTGGGGGAGTCATCCTCGATAAAAGCCACCATTTTAGTATCTTGTGCTACCTTGGACTTTGCTCTTTCGCCTTCAGTACTCGGCCTTTTTGATGTGGTTATGTCCTCCGGGTCTGCTTGAGACCGGTAGTGCTTGAGTTCTTCTTTTCTACAGGCTTGCTCGGCCATTGCTGCGTCTCCTTCATCGCATTCAGCTGCTATATCTCGATTTCCATGTATGGTAATGGTCTTCTTGGGACCCGGGATTTTTAGCTGTAGATACACGTAACACGACCTAGCCATGAATTTGGCGTAAGCCGGCCTTCCGAATAACGCGTGATAAGGGCTGCGCAATTTGACTACCTCAAAGGTGAGCCACTCAACTCGATAGTTATCCTTTGACTCCCCAAAAGCTACCTCCAATGCGATTTTTCCCTCGGGGCACGCTGAATGACCCGGCACTATCCCATGAAAAACTGTTGAGCTTTTTTGTAGCTGAGACTCCTTGAGGCCCATGCGTAGGAAGGTTTCCCAATACAGTATATTGATGCTGCTTCCACCATCCATCAAAACCTTTTTCAGCTCATACCCATTGACCTGCGGTGCGACTACTAATGCCAAGACTCCCGGGTGTTCCACTCTTTCTGGGTGATCCCTTCTGCTCCATGTTACCTCCTGTTCTGACCATCTCAAGTATCTCGGGACAGCTGACGAAACTGAGTTGACCGCTTGCTTCAGTATCTTTTTGTCCTTGTTAGAGCCTCCTGTGGTATGCACATGATATTGACCCAATTGTTTGGGGTTAGCCTGGAAACCTCCTGCCCCCCCTTGGTTATTACCTTGATTTCCAGCCGCCGGGTTACCAGCTGGGGGTGGGCCGTTGCCCGGGTTTCCCCCTGGACCCGGTCCTCCTCCCCGTCCTGCACCTCGCATAGCTCTGTTCACTTCCTCATTTTTCCATCTTTGTAAGTCAGCGCACTGCTCCAAGGAGTGGTTAGCTGGCCTGCCATTCCTGCTGTGCTTCGGGCATGCCATTCTGAATATGTCCCAATTGTTGCTCGGCCTTGGTGGTCCTTGATAGTTTCCTCCATTGTGATTACCTCCGTTGAAATTTCCTTCCGCTCTGGGCCTCGAAGACCCGGCTTCTGTGTTGGCGACAAACTCGGAGCCTCCTTCAAACGGGCGCTTGTTCTGGCTATTTCCGTTATTACTCGGTGCTGATCCATTGCCAGTTCTTCCATTATTACTTGTGTTTGCTTTTACCTTCTTGTCATCAACTTCCTCTTCCGTAGTATCTGTCGCAGCGTGTTTGTTGCACGCATCCATTAATTCTCCCATTGTAACTTCCGAGGCATTCCGACTAGATTTCATGCGAGTTAACTTTTGCACTAAAGGTATATATTTGCATGTTTTTGCCATGGCTTGCAGTGCATCCTTGGGCTGAATGTCCGTGGACGAGTGAAGTATCTCCATAACCCGGCGCACCCAACTGCGTGCCGACTCTCCCTTCTTCTGGACGCATCGCTCCAGATCATCAATAGTGAACAATTTTCTGCACGTCCCATGAAAGTGCTTGACAAACGCGGTCTTCAATTCCTCCCAGGACTTGGTCGATCCTTCCGGCAAATTGGTGAACCACAACTTTGCTGCTCCTTCTGACATCATCAAGTACATGAACTTGGCTTGGAGATTCTCGGATGCATTGCGAATCGACATTGCCATCTCATAACTACTTAGCCATGTTTCTGGATCCATAGTTGGCTCGTAATTCACTACTTTCCCTGGCTCTTTGAATTTTTCCGGGTAAGGTTCAGCTCTGATATTGTCCGAGAGACACTTGGGTCCCGCAAGAACGGTCGAGGCCGGCCTTGCTCTAGAAACGTGTGATACAGCGGGGGGCGCGGCCGGGCGCGGCGCTGCGGGAAGTCCATATGCTGCAGACCCGGCCGCGGCCCTCCGAGCTCTGGAACTGTCCACAACAGCCTGTGCTGCTGATGCTGCCTGAACGCGGGGAGGAGGCGGCATTTGCTGCTGCTCTTCCCTCCGCCGCACTGAACTTGTTTGGATATTCCCTTGTTGTTGACTGACGTATGGCGTCCCGTGCATCCCGCTTCTATGATCCGGATAATTGGCTTGCTGTGCCACCGCAGTGTGCAACTGATCGATGGCTTGCCGGGTCTTCTCTGCATGGGGCGACTCTCCCACAGGGATTTGATTTAACGCGAGTGTCGCTGCATACACATTGTCCATGGGATTATTGTAATGACCGGCTGGTGTGCGAAATCGTGACGGTGGCGGTGGTGGTAGATCGTTGTCGGTTGTGACTCTAGTCTGTGGGGGGGGTAACCCGGCCCGCTCATTTGCCGGATGTGTCCCTGCTGTCGCCGGTTGGGGTGCGGTTCCCTGGTTCACCACTGGTATTGGCTGATCCTGAGGTGTGATGAATAAAGTAGCCGGATTGATAACCCCACCCGTTGCTGGTAACCTAGTTTGATGCCTTTGATGTACTCTAGATGTTTCCTCCCGGAGCCGAGTTTCCAGCGCATCCAGCTCACGCTGCCGTGTGGCCATCCCTTGCCTTTCTGCCTCTACTTGCCTTCTTTGCTGTTCCAGCGCACGACGAGCCACATCCAGATCCCTGACACGTTCCGCTGCGTTTTCTGGAGTGATAACCGTTGCAAGAACCGTGGGGTCCAGAATCAGATTATTATCGAATAGGGCCGGGTGGCGCGGGTTCTAAGGACCCGCCCCTGGTGTCCGGTTTCCCAGGAATCCGAACGTATTTGCATGCAACTCCTCGTCTGCTGCGCGGCTGGACACTGATGCCGACTCTCCATCAACCCGGGCCAGAACCGGGTCTCCGTTAGCCGCGCCCTGCTGCTGGGCCAATGCATGAGCCGCCCCGACTGCTGCCGCGGTTGCGTTCCCTTGGTTGAGATTGGCCGCGGGAGCCGCATAGACTGCAACTCGGCGTACGATACCCGGTGTAAATTCATGCTGTTCTTCCTCGCCGTTATCCTCCTCATACCGGTTTTCCAGCAGATCCAGGATAGACCCGGTATCATCTTCTCTTTCGACCCGGTTGCGCGGGGTCCATGCCGGCTCCTCCGGCTGTTCCCACTTCGCGATGGGTTCTTCTGCCGGATGTGTCGTTCCAATCGATTCTTCATCATCTGATCGGATAGAAGTGGCTTCTCCTGGCACAGAATCAGATCCAATATTGTCAGGGATCGAACCGGAAGTACATACCATACCAATGAAGACGTTGATCCAGCCGATTGTCACGACGGATCCGGATTCGAGGTGATCCGATTCCGGCCCCCAGCCGGAGTCGTCCACCGTCTTTTCTCCTTTGTGGTCGATGTAGATCTCGCCGACGACAAGATTCTCCATGTTCTTCTGAGCTTCTCCCGTGATGTAAACACCTTTGGACGCAGGCCCCACGGTGGGCGCCAACTGTCGTGGGATAATCACGGCAGACGTTACCGGGGGTAACTGTTCTTGGGGCAAGGCGACACAGGCGTTTGGGAGAGGGTTTAGCTCAGAGGAAAACATGATGCAACTCGATCTGGTAGCCGGCAATCAAAGTCGCCGAGTCTCCGATCTTGATATAACAGCTCAACTTTAGGGTTACACTAGATGCTCGATACCAAGCGATATTGCTATGGTTCTTAGATCTCTATCAACTACTCCTAGGGGTCGGTTTATAAAGCACCCGTACCCCCCTGACTTACCCTCCAAGGCGTACCATGAATCCTACCCGGACACGGCGCACAAACCCTAACTTCCCTTTACCGTAACCCACAATCCGGGTTACTGGGCCTACAAACTTGGGCCTTCCAAAAGTTTCTTTATCCTTGTCCGGATCCTGCGCACCGTCCTTTGGGCCGGGTTACTCCTTGGAGTTTGGTCTACCGGGTTATTATCCCCCCATCAGGGCGGCTCCCCCTGGCCGCGCCATGGGGTGGTGTGGGGCCACCCGGCCTCCACCGCCTTTGCCCTTTCGCCTATTTCTACACCCCCCCCCAGAGACGTAAACCCTAAATATATACAACTTCGTCCCAAAAAACACCTGGGGCCGATGTCCTCGTCATCCCGAGACCGGGAGGGTTCTGGAGCTCTCCCCGGCACCCTGCCGGGAGGGGAATTCATCACCGGAGGGGTCTACACCACCATGCCCTCCTCCGAAGTGATGCGTGGGTAGTTCATCCCTGGACTACAGGTCCATAGAAGTAGATATATGGTTGTTCTCTCCACTTTGTACCTCATGTTTAGATCTCATGAGCTGACTCACATGATCGAGATCATCTTTATGTAATGCTACATGTTGTGTTTGCTGGGATCTGATGAATGTTGAATGCTATATCTTTTGATTATCAATCTATCATGTTATCTTCACGCTTATGTTATTTATGATCTTGCATGCTCTCCGTTATTAGTAGATGCTCTGGCCAAGTAGATGCTAGTAACTCCAAGAGGGAGTATTTATGCTCGATAGTGGGTTCATGCCTCCTTTGCATCTGTGCTCGAGTGACAGAAACATGACGGATGGAGGATGTGTTGTTGCCATTAGGGAGAAAACAACGGTGTTTACCTAGTTTACATTGTTTACATTACACACTTTTCTTACGGCGCTAATCTGTTGCGACCAACTTAATACCCAATGTTTGTTCGGATGATATTCGAAGGGTGGATTTTATGGAGGGATGGTAACCCGGTAGGCTAACGCCAAGGTATAACTAGGCCCAAAGGGAGCTGCGCAAGACCCGGTTTAGGGAAAAGGAGTTTCTAGAAGGCCCAAAGAGTATAGGCCTCGTAACCCGGATTGTGGGTTTCGATAAGGAAACTTAGGGTTTGTATGCGGTGTCCGGGTAGGACTCCGAGTATGCCTTGGATAGGGAGTCAAGGGAGCCGGATATCATATAAGCCGGCTCCTAGGCTAGAGTAGACACGAGTTTTGACTGGCTATTCGAGTATCCCCTGTAACACGAGAGTTGAGATTGTAACCCTAGATCGGAGACTCGGCGACTTGATTGCCAGAGCTACTAGATTGATTATCAGCATGATTTTCCCTGAGCAAAACCCTCTCCTAAACGCCAGAGTCGAATTACCCCAAGATAAGTTACCCCTGGTAACGTCTGCCGTGATTATCCCACGACAGTTGGCGCCCACCATGGGGCCTACGTCCAAAGGTGTTTACATCACGGGAGAAGCTCGGGAGAACATGAAGAACCTCGTCATCGGCGAGATCTACACCAACCCCGAAGGAGAGAAGATGGTGGACGATTTTGGCTGGGGGCCAGAGTCGGATCTGCTCGAATCCGGATCTGTTGTCACAATCGGCCGGGTCAACGTCTTCATCGGCATGGTACGTACGTCTGGTTCAATCCCTGACGATTTTGGATGTGATTCTGTGTCAAGAGAAGCGACCTGCGTTCAGTCGGATGGAGAAGAATCGGTCGGGACGATAGATCCGATAGAAGAGCCCACCACGAAGAGGCAACAGCCGGAGGAGCCGGCATGGACCCCGCGTGGCCGGGTCTTGAGAGAAGATGATATCGAGTCTATCCTGCACCTGCTGGAGGACCGGTACGAGGATGATAGCTGTGACGAAGAAGAATACGAATCTTCACCAGGCATCGCGCGCCAGGTCGCGGTCTACACGGCCCCTGCAACCAATCTCAATCAGGGGGACGTGACCACGGCCGCGGTCGGAGCAGCGCGAGCACTGGCTCAGCAACAAAATCCGGCTGATGGAAATCCGGTCATAGCCCGGGTTGACGGAGAGTCGGCTTCAGTCACCAGCAATACCCCGGAAAGTGAATTGCAGAGGAATATGTTCGGGTTCATGGCGAACAGAACGCCAGGGGCGGGTCCTTCCAACCCACAACACCCGGCCCTGTTTAGTAACAATTTGATCCTGGATCCCACGGTGATAGCTACGGTGATAACCCCGGAAAACGCCGCGGCACGGGCTAGGGATCTGGATGTAGCCTGCCGGGCATTGGAGCAACAAAGGAGAGATGTGGAAGTAGAGAAGCAAGGGGTAGCCACACGCCAGCGTGAGCTGGAAGCAATGGAGAACTGGCTCCGGGTTGAGTCGACCAGGATGCATCAGAGATATCAGACAAGATTACCGGCAACGGGTGGAGTTCTAAACCCGGCCACGCTGTTCATCACACCCCAAGATCAACCAATTCCGGCTGTGAATCAGGAAACTGTACATCAGCCCGCGACTGGTGGGGAACAGCCGGCAAACGTACAAGCCGGGTTACCCACGTTGCAGACAGGGGTTGCTGTTGGCAACACAGCGCCCCCACCACCACCACCACGATTTCACACTCCGCCAGGTCACTTCAATAATCCCATGGACAATGTGTATGCAGCAACATTGGCGCTGGATCGTATCCCCGTAAGAGAGTCACCCCATGCGGAGGAGACCCGGCGGGCGATAGATCTATTGCGCACGGCAGTGGCTCAACAAGCCAATTACCCGGATAACAGGAGCGGAATGCATGGAACGCCATATGTAAGCCGGCATAACGGAAACACCGGTAATATTCAGACAAGCTCAGCACGGCGGAGGGCAGAGCAGCAGCAAATGCCGCCTCCTCCCCGTAGACCAGCAACACCTGCAGTATCAGTCGCGCAAACTATCGTGGACAGTTCTCGAGCTAGGCGCGCGGCAGCCGGGTCTGCGGTACGAGGGCCGGTAGCGGTTGCACACCCCGCCGCACCCGTCGCTGGATCGCATGTTTCCCGGGTAAGGCCAGTACCGGCAATTTTAGCCGGGCCCAAGTGTTTGTCGGACGCCATCAGAGCCGAGCCCTACCCGGATAAATTCAAGGAACCGGGTAAAGTGGTGAACTATGAGCCGACTATGGATCCAGAAACCTGGTTGAGCAGCTATGAGATGGGCCATGTCGATTCGCAACGCATCTGAAAATCTTCAAGCCAAGTTCATGTACTTAATGATGTCAGAAGGAGCAGCAAAGTTATGGTTCAATAATTTACCAGAAAAATCCATCAATTCGTGGAGTGAGCTGAAAGTCGCATTTATCAAACACTTCCATGGGACGTGCAGGAAGTTATTCACAATCGATGATCTAGAACGATGTGTCCAGAAGAAGGGTGAGTCGGCGCGCAGTTGGGTGCGCCGGGTTATGGAAATACTTCACTCGTCTACAGATATTCAGCCAAAAGATGCGCTGCAGGCTATGGCTAAAACATGCAAGTACATACCCCTAGTGCAAAAGCTAACACGCATGAAATCTAGTCGGAATGCTTCGGAGGTTACCATGGGAGAGTTGATGGACGCGTGCAACAAGCACGCCGCCACGGATACCACAGAGGAGGATGTTGATGACAAGAAAGCCAAAGCTAACGCAAGCAACAGTGGAAGACCCGGCAATGGATCTGCGCCGGGTAACAATGGGGGAAACAATGAAAACAACCAAAATAAGCGTCCGTACGAGGGAAGTTCCGAGTTTGTCGCCAACACAGAAGCCGGGTTTACAAGACCCAGAGCAGAAGGAAATTTCAACGGAGGAAACTTTAATAGAGGAAATTACCAAGGGCCGCCAAGGCCGGCTAACCATATAGAGGCCTTCAGGATGCCCTGTCCGCGCCATAGCAGGAACGGCAGGCCGGCCAATCATTCGCTGGAACAGTGCGTGGACTTACAGAGATGGAAGAACGAGGAAATACAGAAAGCAATGCGAGGTGCGGGCCGAGGAGCAGGACCGGGTCCGGATGGTAACCCGGGCAATGGCCCACCCCCGGCAGGCAACCCAGGAGGTGGTAATCCGGGTAACAATCAGGGAGGAGCTGGAGGTTTCCAGGCCAACCCCAAGCAATTGGGCCAGTACCACGTTCACACCACAGGAACTTCTGACAAGGATAGAAAGATACTCAAAAAGGCAGTAAACTCGGTTTCCTCGGCTGTTCCGAGATACCTGAGGTGGTCGGATCAAGAAGTGACATGGAGCAGAAGGGATCACCCGGAAAGAATAGAACACCCGGGAGTCTTAGCATTGGTGGTTGCGCCAAAGGTTAATGGTTATGAGTTGAAAAAGGTGTTAATGGACGGCGGAAGCAGCATCAACATCCTATATTGGGAAACTTTCCTACGCATGGGCCTCAAGGAGTCTCAGCTACAGAAAAGTTCTACGGTTTTTCATGGGATCGTACCGGGTCACTCAGCGTGCCCCGAGGGGAAGATTACATTGGAGGTCGCTTTTGGAGAATCAAAGGATAATTTCCGAGTGGAGTGGCTCACGTTCGAGGTGGTAAAGTTGCGTAGCCCCTATCACGCGTTGTTTGGAAGGCCGGCTTACGCCAAGTTCATGGCCAGGCCGTGTTACGTATACCTACAGCTAAAAATCCCGGGTCCCAAGCAGACCATCACCATCCATGGGAGCCAGGTTATAGCGGCTGAGTGTGACGAAGGAGACGCGGCAATGGCGGAACAAGCTTGTAGAAAGGAAGAGCTTAAGTATTGTCGGTCTCAAGTAGACCCGGATGATAGAACAGCGCTAAAGAGGCTGAATACGGAGGATGAGAGAGCAAAATTCAAGGCGGCACAGGACACAAAGATGGTGGCTTTTGTTGAAGGTGATCCCTCCAAGCAATTTGCTATAGGATCTAACCTAGACAACAAGCAAGAAGAGGCGCTCATTGAGTTCATTCGCGGAAATCAAGATGTTTTTGCTTGGACGCCCAGTGATATGCCAGGTATCCCGACTGAGTTAGCTGAGCACAGTTTACACGTTGATCGTAAGTCCCGGCCTGTGAAACAGGGCCTGAGAAAAATGAATGAGGAAAGAAGAAAAGATATAGGAGAAGAAATTGCTCGGCTATTGGCAGCCGACTTTATCATGGAGGTGTTTCACCCGGATTGGCTGGCAAATCCGGTTCTAGTACTAAAAAAGAGTAATGAGTGGAGAATGTGCATAGATTACACGAGTCTCAACAAGCATTGCCCAAAGGATCCATTTTCCCTTCCGAGGATAGATCAGATCATAGATGCAGTGGCTGGAAGTGACCTATTATGTTTCCTGGATGCATATTCCGGGTATCACCAGATCAAGCTCAAGAAGGAAGATTGGGAGAAAACATCGTTTATAACCCCTTTTGGGGCTTTCTGTTACAAAACCATGACTTTTGGGCTAAAGAATGCTGGTGCAACTTACCAGAGATGCATACAGAAGTGCTTTGAGGATCAGATTGGGCGCAACGTTCACGCCTATGTGGATGATGAGGTGATCAAAACCAGCAAAGCGGAAACATTTATTGATGATCTAAAGGAAACATTCAAGAATTTGAGAAGGTATCAGATGAAACTTAACCGTACAAAGTGCGTGTTTGGAGTTCCAGCAGGAAAATTACTCGGATTCATTGTTTCCGAGAGAGGAATCGAGGCAAACCCGGACAAGATCAAAGCCATCCAGAGTCTGAAAAAGCCGGAAAATTTGAAGCATGTTCAGGAACTCACAGGATGCGTAGCAGCACTAAGCCGGTTCATATCTAGACTCGGGGAGAAGGCAATTCCATTATACCGGCTCTTGAGGAAATCCGACAAGTTTGTTTGGGACCAAGAGGTGGATGAGGCGTTCGAGGCATTAAAGAAGCAATTGTCTGAGGCACCAGTCTTAGCAGCTCCAGGTCCTAAGGAGCCCATGTTACTATATGTTGCGGCTGGGCCCCGGGCGGTTAGCGCAGTGGTTGTCGTTGAGCGTAAAGAGGACGGAAAGGATCACCCGGTACAGAGGCCGGTTTACTACGTAAGCGAGGTACTATCGGAGGCAAAGCAGCATTACCCACACTGGCAGAAGTTGGTTTTCGGGGTCTTCATGGCCAGCCGGAAATTGAAACCATATTTTCAGGAACACCCCATAACAGTGGTTAGCTCTATTCTAATGTCGGATATTATCAGAAACTCGGACGCAACAGGCAGAATAGCCAAGTGGGCCATTGAGATGGGAGATTATCATATCAACTACGAGCCCAGGTCAGCGATCAAGTCACAAGCTTTAGTCGATTTCATCAATGATTGGACTCATACAAGCATGCCAACAACGACACCAAGTTCCGAGTCTTGGGTGATGCACTTTGATGGTTCTAAACAGTACGAGGGATCAGGAGCTGGGGTGGTACTTACATCACCCAAAGGAGATAAACTGAGCTACATGTTGCAAATTCACTTTGATTGCTCCAACAACGTGGCCGAGTATGAGGCATTATTACATGGATTGAGAATAGCCAAGGAGATGAACATCAGGCGGATACGATGCTATGGAGACTCGGATCTTGTGGTGCAGCAGGTCTCAGGAACCAGGGATAGGAAGGATGCAACTATGGCAGCATATCGCAGAGAGGTGGACAGGGTTGCCGGGTGTTTTTCCGGGTATGAGGTGGAGCATATTGACAGGCGAAAGAACGAGGCAGCAGATGCACTCGCAAGACTCGGCTCGCGCAGAGAGCCGGTTCCACCCAATGTGTTCCTGGACGAGTTATGGCGGCCATCTGTCAAAACCGAGTCTGAGGAAGAGGCGGCTAACCAAGACCCGGATTTAGAGCTCGTGGCCACAGTACGTGCCGTTCCTGAGTGGACAGAGCCGTTTTTAGCTTATTTATCACGGGGCGAGTTACCACCACAGGAAGTTTTAGCAAGGCAAATTCTGAGACGAGCAAAGGGCTATTCCATCATCAATGGCGAGTTGTATAAAAGGAGTGCAGCAGGAGTCTTTTTGCGTTGTGTAGCACCAGAAGAAGGCCGGCAGATCCTGAAAGAGATTCACGAAGGCGACTGTGGGCACCATGCATCCACAAGATCCCTTGTGGCCAAAGCATATCGGCACGGCTTCTTCTGGCTCACAGCCTTAGCAGACGCGGAACGCTTGGTGGCAAGGTGCGATGGATGTCAAAGGTACTGTCGTGGGATAGTCACGGCAGATGTTACCTGGGGTAACTGATCTTGGGGCAAGACGACACAGGTATTTGGGAGAGGGTTTAGCTCAGAGGAAAACATGGTGCAACTCGATCTGGTAGCCGGAAATCGAAGTCGCCGAGTCTCCGATCTTGATATAATAACTCAACTCTGGAAATTACACTTGATGCTCGATATCACACGATGTTGCTAGGGTTCTTAGATCTCTATCTAAAACTATACCTGGGGGTCGGTTTATAAAGCACCCGTACCCCTAGCTTATTCGGCAAGGCATATTTCGGATCCTACCTGGACACGGCGCACTAACCATAACTTTCCTTTACAATAGCCCATAACCCGGGCCGTTAAGCCCACAAGTTTGGGCCTTCACAAGCTTCTTTATTCTTAGCCGAATCCTGCACACCATCCTTTGGGCCGGGTCATTCCTCAGAGCTTGGCATACCGGGTTAGCATCCCCCTGTCAGTAGTCCCCAGAATAGCCTGGGCTTCATGGATCCTTCCTGAAGCGCTTGCTATTCCCCGCAAAGATGTCGAACATACGGGCATATGGAAGCCGAGTTAAGATGTTTTGATATTCTGCTAGGCCTCACTCCATGGCGGACATGTAATAACCCGGATTTGGCCTCCAGACACTTAGGTTCAAATTCCCAGGTCCAGACTACAACAAAAATGCCAAGATCTCATGCTCGATAATCAGTCCCGTCATTACGGGGCAAATCCGTTCCTTCTTCTATCCCAATGCCTCGCCCAATACTTGACGCATATCTCGCAAAATCTTTGCTGATAACCATTACCCCGCGGTTTCCGGCTTCTGGCCGTTAGGATAGGCTCACCCTTGCCTTATAAATAGCACTTAATGGGTAACCCTAAGCCCCTCACCACGCCACAACTTCCCCTCTTCTTCCTTGCTCCCAACACCCTCGCAGCACCACCGTGAGAAGCTCGTACCTGCTACCAACGCAAGATCACCAGCGGCCGCGCATGCCCTTGAGTCGCCTTGCGCCACCGTCAAGTGTCACCGTTGCTCCTCCATTTCTCTCATTCGAGCCACGCCGCTCGTCGCCATCGTATTAGGCTCCAATCTCCCCGGTAAGCTTCTCGCAACCAGTTAATTCAACCTCACAACTTTCAATTTATCCAAGATCAGATCTAGGTCAACCCGCAAATCATTTGTCCGATTGCACCAAATTAGATCGATTGGATGCTTGCCAACTCCTTTAATCATCTGCCCGATAGTCACAAATGATCCTCCAGCCATCATTGATTACCAATTTTACTTAAAAATCATCCGCAAGCATTTCCATCTAGATCCGTTCCTCCTCGACTTTCCGCTTATTGCATTAACACCCGGAAAAACCCTCCTTTTCCAGCTATTTCATTTGCGGTATAAATATGGGCAACCATCCGTCATCCCCAAATACCTTTCCCTACGTAAGTGACCAACAATTTCCACAAGTGTGCTCAATACCCGGACAGTTCTCAGCTTCGTACCTTCTTGATACCTTTATACTCGAATATTTCAGCATTCCCGGGTCTTATTTCATACGCCTCTTCTCTTTGTGTTTTGCAGGCTGGCCCCATGGCTCCCAAGCGACAAGGAAAACAACCGGCTCCGGCGAGGACCACCCAAACCATATCCGCCAACTGGGGGCGTTCCACAACCACGAAAGCCCAATTGGACGAGCTAGCCGAATTAGGAACCCTCCCTTCTCAAAAAGACATCCACTGGAGGGTACCGGGTAATGAGACTCGTCCCACCCCCGAAGAAAACGAGGTAATCTGCTTCGTTGACCACGTGACCCGAGGATTTCGTCCTCCGGGTCATCCTTTCTTTAGGGAGGTCTTAGATCATTATGGACTCCGGGTGTTCGACATAGGGCCTAACTCCATGTTGAACATTACCCACTTCATTGTTCTATCTGAGTCGTACTTGTGCATGCCACCGAGTCTGACTCTTTTCATTGAGTTATTCCAGTGCAAGCCGTGCCGCGAAAGCGGCGACGGAGCGCTTCTCACTTGCGGCAGGGTATCCATCCAACGCCGTAAGAATTCTTTGATGCCAACCCTCAACCTGCACTCCCACGTTAAACATTGGCAGCTATCTTTCTTTTACTGCCACGATACCTCCCCCGACAGCGAAAAGAAGCTGCCGGGTTACTCAGAGACCCCCCTCAAGCCCTCCGAGTCTTTCAATGCCTTCGCATCAGACTCAGACAGGGAGGCAATCCTTCCTTCGCTAGCCAAGATAGCCATTCTCTCAGCCCAAGGCCTCCTAGGGCTCAATTTAATAAAAACTTGGGTCGATTTCCGAATCCAACCTAATTCCGTTCGCACCAAATTGATGTGCGAGTATTCGGGGCACACCACAGACGTACTCCGCTACTCCACCAAGAGCTTTGCGACCGGTGATATTATAAAGACCATCAAGGGCTTCTTGGCGGAGAAACTGGAGGTGATAAAGAGCATCGCCGGGTTACCCCCGTTTACCCGGGAAAATCCAGCTCCAACGGTAATACCCGGCGCTCATAACTTGTTTCCACATTTCAACTCGATACTGCTTCTAAGCCTTAATCTTATCTTTTTACCTCAGGCTGATGACCCTTTCTGGAGAGTTGAACCACTCCCCCCCTCCAGAGACCAGGAAGAGGAGGACGAGGCGGCTGACGATAGTGAAGGTACTCACTCAGGATCTGCATATTTTTACTTGCATTACTTTCCTCACGTCTGTCTTTTTTCCAATGAATACACACCTGGTTCGCAGGGCCAGAGGACGAGGGTGGAAACAATGAAGACGACCCGGAGAGAACCGAGTCTGACCCAGAGGCAACAGTCGGGGCCAAGAGGAAAGGCAGGGGGACAGTGTCCAAGGTTCCTTTTTCCTCATTATCCTCTGAACCTTACTCCTTTGACGTCATGCGGACTTAACCATCAATTATCAAATTCGTCATGCTTGAAGGATTCCTTCCCAGCCAAGCGCAGAGTAACTCGGAGCTCCTCAGGTGAAGATCCCCTTAACCCGGGCATCTCCGCCCCCTCGGTCCCTCGTGGCAGTGCTCCTCCATCTCGTTCTTCCAACTCTCCTCAGCGCCACCCTTCTCCTAACCACCCACGTGCCGGGCAATTCCGGGTTCCACTAGTGGTTCCTGCGAAGACCTCATCTGCTTCCAGTGGCGAGCTCCCACCGGATTACACCGTAAATGCCGGGTAAGTTTTTGCTATATTATTTCTTTTTGCATCTGACGAACTTTCATTCAAGCCGCCGTCATCATTAATAACTGCCTTTTCTCATCTTTCCTTCAGCGCTCAAGTCACCGTCAGTGACCCGGAAAACACAGAAACGGATAACCTTCAGGTGGAGAAGCCGACTGACGACGCAGACGCCGCAACTGGTGGTGATACGACAACTAACCGGGAACAAGGCCCTCTGAACAATCCACTTTCCCAAACCGTCGGATCTCCTTCCTTATCGGAACCAGTAGACGAAGAGATAGAAATTCTAGATACAAGGATGAGTTCTCCCAACCCGGACACTCAGACTGTCCGAGTCTCCACTCCAAATGCGAGGAGAACCCCCCTACCAGATGATCAAGCTGCCGGCTCTTCCGGGACTCGCTCCGAGGAGTTAACTTTTGCCCAGATGCTGGAAACTCTGCGCACCTTAAGGGCTAACGAGGAAAACATCTTGGGGTCTTTAATAACCAAACACGAGGTAAATTCGATTAATATTGCTTGTACCTTTGTCCAGTCCCCAAGTTCCGAGTGAGTTCATTCATGACTTGCTCGGGACTTTTATTATACCAATGACTGATAATTGTGCTCTTATACCTGACTAATGCTTTTTTAACATCCATGCAGTCTTTCGTGACTCAATACGAGGAGAAACTTGCGGACGCCGCCAAGCTCATTGAAAAGGAGATATCTTTACGTGAAGCAGCCGAGGCTGAAGCCAGGAGGAATAGGCAATTAATGAAGAAGTACCGAAGAAGGGCTCACCAAGCCGAAGATGACCTGACAAGCCTTTCCGTCGAAATATCTGATACCTATCGTTCTTTGCTTGGTACGCTTCCTTCTCCGGGTTTATCCTTTTGACAAACAGCAAAAATTTTCCAACTTATATCTTCATTTTACTTCAGGCCCGGACGAAGCCATGCCGGATGAAGATGACATTGCCAAGCTGAAAACCATAAAGAGTGTTATCCGACAGCTATGTGCCGGAACCAGATGGATCCTTGACGAGTTGCGGTGTCCGGGTAGAGGACATGTTGATCTGAAGAGGCTGTTGGACGCCCTATCCACTATTCCCGAGTGGATTCGGCACTGGAAGCGCTCATCTTGCCGGGTTGGAGTGACCCGGGGGCTTGCACTTGCGAAAGCTTATCTCCCCAAGCTCGAGCTAGCGAGGCTTATGGGCGGCTTCCCAGAGTTCAAGCTTGACGGGTCCAAGTTTTCAGTAAAGGATTTTCAGGCCGTCCAGAAGGAGGTCCGTTACCCGGCCAGCGTAATTGCTGATGAACTGGATGTTAACATACTTGTTCCAGCATATGATTCTGCCGATAAAGTAATTAAGTCGGATCTTCCTGAGCCGTATGACATGCTGGCTCGGTGGAAGGAGGAAGCTGCTGCGATAAGGGCGGAGGCTGCCAAGAAGCAAGCTGAAGCCGGCTCTGCTCCTGCTGCCTCAACACCAGTCGGTCCGCCCCCTGCAGGGGCTGGCACCGCCGATCCAGGTGCTGCTGCTACCACCAATGATGGCAAGGGTAAGGCCAAGATGGACGCCGAGTGATATATGGTTTCCAATGCCTCTTCTTAAGATGCCAGTCGGTCGACATACTTTTTGAAACAGTCATATTTTGGGCGGTGCGCCTGTGCACCTTTGATATTTTTTCACCAGCATTTTGTAATGCACGCTAAGGCCTTGATATACTCGATGCCTGTTCCGGCCTTTTTAAGTTTAAGCTCATCTGTTCTCGATATCTGGTTTTATTTATTGTTCCTTTTGTGAAAACTCAATTTCCGGGTCTCATGGGTATTGACAAGCGGATTTTGCTTCGAAGTCCCCAAGTCCCCAAGACTCGGATGTTTGGATTTTTGCAACTATACAAGTAAGCCAGTTTTTCTCTTTTCAAGATTTCAAGCTACCGGGCCCGGATTGCCGAGTCTAGGACACTTGATCTTGAAAAGGGAACAAAATGCTTATTGCTATTTTCACAAAGATCCACGAGTTATTTCACATAGGTTTTGAAGTTATGCTTAATAGTCATTGAGTTTCCAGCTATTCAGCCGTGTACTCTGCATAACTTGTGGTTTAGATGACCCTTTTGACTGTCTTGTACTGTAAGCCGGCTTTCGCGTGGATACCATGTTGTTACATCAATACGAAGACGTAGCCAGCCAATCCCCGTCGGGTTTCATGACTAACTGCCATCGTAAGCGAACAAATCATGCCACTTTAATGCGAGTCACATCGAGCTTAAGTAAGAGTAGCCAAGAAATTTGGACTTCTTTGTCCGGTTATAAGATTGTAGCCGTACTCGTTTGCAAGTAATCGGCCCTTATAACTCATAGGCATCATGGCCGGGTCTTTGAGTTTGCAACTGTGCTATTTAAGCGACCAGCCCCCAAGACCTAGATATACGCATCGTACTGAGAATACATAACCTGATAACAACCATCTCTTTTCTTGATAACCACCTCTTTACTTGATATGAAAAACTGATAACAACCATCTCTTTTCTTGATAACCATCTCTTTACTTGATATGAAAAATGTAGGTCAGCAAGCCGCCTCATTAAAAACCCGTCCAGTCCCCAAAGGTACCCTGGATAGGAAAAGAGTACGTCAGAAAACCTGCTGCCTATTACATCGTGCAATTCCACTTGCCAATATAGTCTTTACTAAGTATAATACGGACGCAGCTGAGCCACGTTCCATGGTCTATCTCTTTCTTGCATAGATGAAGTGGTGTGTGCGGTGTCGTTGACTGTAGCCGACTCTTCCCTTGCATCTATCAAATAATATGATCCGTTATGCAGGCTCCGGCTTATGATAAATGGTCCTTCCCATGGTGGTGATAATTTGTGTTTTCCTTCGTTTGACTGTACCAGACGCAGAACCAAGTCTCCTTCCTGGAATACCCGGGTCTTCACACGCCGGCTATGATACCTCCGTAGATCTTGCTGATATATGGCTGATCTTTCCAGGGCTTGTTCTCTTTGCTCTTCTAACATATCTACGGCGTCCTGCCGGGTTTTTTCGTTCTCTACTTCGACGTAAGCTGATACTCTAGGCGAATCGTGAATAATGTCACTCGGTAACACTGCTTCCGCACCATAGACCATGAAGAAGGGTGTCATCTGAGTGGATCTGTTAGGTGTAGTGTTGATACCCCAAACCACAGAAGGAAGTTCCTCGACCCATGCACCAGCAGCCCTGACACAGGGAACTCGCAATCGTGGTTTTAATCCGCGAAGCAATTCTTGGTTTGCCCTCTCCACTTGTCCATTGGCCTGGGGATGAGCCACCGATGCCACATCGAGCCGGATTCCATTGTTGCCACAAAACTTCTCCATCTCACCAAGGGACATGTTGGTTCCATTGTCGGTAATTATGCTGTGGGGGTACCCAAACCGGTAGATAATCCTTTTCAGGAACTTGACTGCTGTAGCTGCTTCGCAATTAGTAACTGGCATAACCTCAACCCACTTGGTAAACTTATCAATAGCCACCAAAAGATGTGTCTTCTTGCATGGTGACATATGGAAGGGGCCAACCATGTCCATACCCCAGACGGCAAACGGCCAAGTTAACGGGATAGTCCGCAACTCCATAGCCGGCACATGGGTTTGGCGAGCGTACCTTTGACATCCGTCACACCTTGCTACCAATCGCTCCGCATCCGCTAGGGCCGTGAGCCAGAAAAACCTGTGTCGATAAGCTTTAGCCACAAGAGACCTTGTGGACGCATGATGTCCGCAGTCGCCTTCATGGATTTCCTTGAGAATCTGTCTGCCTTCTTCCGGCGCTACGCAGCGCAAAAAGACTCCTGCTGCACTTCTCTTGTACAATTCCCCATTGATGATAGAATATCCCTTTGCTCGCCTCAAGATTTGCCTTGCTAATACCTCCTGTTGTGGTAACTCGCCTCGTGATAGGTAGGCCAAAAACGGTTCTGTCCACTCGGGAATAGTACGTACAGTGGCTACGAGTCCTGAATCCGGGTCTTGATTTGCCAATTCCTCCTCTGACTCGATTTTAACTGATGGTCGCCATAATTCGTCCAGGAAAACGTTAGGTGGAACCGGCTCTCTGCGCGAGCCGAGTCTGGCGAGGGCGTCGGCTGCCTCATTCTTTCTTCTGTCTATATGCTCCACCTCATACCCGGAAAAACATCCTGCGACCCTATCAACTTCCCTGCGGTATGCTGCCATAGTTGCGTCCTTTCTATCCCACGTTCCTGACACCTGCTGTACCACAAGGTCCGAATCTCCGAAGCATCGTATCCTCTTGATGTTCATCTCTTTGGCTACCTTTAAGCCATGCAATAGGGCCTCATACTCGGCCACGTTGTTGGAACAGTCGAAGTGAATTTGTAGCACGTAACTCAATTTGTCTCCTTTGGGTGATGTTAGCACCACCCCAGCTCCTGATCCCTCGTACTGCTTTGATCCGTCGAAGTGCATGATCCATGACTCGGAATTTGGAACCGTTGCAGTCATGCCTGTATGTGTCCAGTCGTTAACGAAATCAATTAAAGCTTGAGATTTGATTGCTGACCTGGGTTCGTAGTTGATATGATAATCCCCCATCTCTATCGCCCATTTGGCTATTCTTCCCATCGCGTCCGAGTTTCTGATGATATCCGACATTGGTATTGAACTAACCACTGTTATGGGATGTTCTTGGAAATACGGCTTCAGCTTCCGGCTGGCCATAAAGACCCCGAACACCAACTTTTGCCAATGTGGATAGCGCTGCTTTGCTTCTGATAATACCTCGCTGACGTAATAAACCGGCCTCTGAACCGGGTATCCTTTCCCATCCTCTTGGCGTTCCACAACGACTACCGCGCTGACGGCTCGGGGGCCAGCTGCCACATATAGTAACATAGGCTCTTTAGGACCCGGTGCCGCTAGTACTGGTGCTTCAGATAGCTGCTTCTTTAGTGCCTCAAATGCCTCGTCCGCCTCTTGATCCCACACGAACTTATCTGATTTCCGCAAGAGCCGGTACAAGGGTATTGCTTTTTCTCCGAGTCTGGATATGAATCGGCTCAAGGCTGCTACGCAGCCCGTGAGCTTTTGAACATGCTTCAAATTTTCCGGTTTTTTCAGACTCTGGATGGCCTTGATTTTATCCGGGTTTGCCTCGATTCCTCTCTAGGAAACTATGAATCCGAGTAATTTCCCAGCTGGAACTCCAAACACGCACTTCGTCGGGTTAAGCTTCATCTGGTACCTCCTCAAGTTTTTGAACGTCTCCTTTAGATCATCGATGAATGTCTCCGCCTTCCTAGTCTTGATGACCACGTCATCCACATAGGCATGGACGTTACGTCCGATTTGGTCCTCAAAGCACTTTTGAATACACCGTTGGTAAGTTGCGCCAGCGTTCTTCAACCCAAACGTCATAGTTTTATAACAAAAGGCCCCAAAAGGGGTTATGAATGATGTTTTCTCCCAATCCTCCCTTTTGAGCTTAATCTGATGATACCCGGAATATGCGTCCAGGAAGCATAACAGATCGCTTCCAGCTACTGCGTCTATAATCTGATCTATTCTTGGCAGCGCGAACGGATCCTTTGGGCAATGTTTGTTGAGACTCGTGAAGTCAATGCACATCCTCCACTCGTTGGTCTTTTTCATCACCAGAACCGGGTTAGCCAACCAATCCGGGTGAAATACTTCCATGATAAAGCCGGCTGCCAATAGCCGAGCGATCTCTTCGCCTATAGCTTTCCTTCTTTCCTCATTCATTTTCCTCAAACCTTGTTTCACGGGCCTGGACTTGGGATCCACATGCAAACTGTGCTCAGCCAATTCTGTAGGGATACCCGGCATGTCGCTAGGTGTCCAGGCAAACACATCTGCATTCGAGCGAATGAACTCCACGAGCGCTCCCTCCTGCTCTTTTCCCAGGTTAGACCCTATGGTAAACTGCTTAGTAGAATCCCCTTCGACAAAATCTATCTTCTTGGTGTCTTGCGCTGCCTTGAATTTTGCTCTCTCATCCTCAGTATTCGGCTTTTTCAAGGCTGTTCTATCGTCCGGATTTACTTGAGACCGGTAATATTCGAGCTCTTCCTTCCTGCATGCCTGCTCGGCCATAACTGAATCTCCTTCGTCGCACTCGGCCGCTATATCCCGGTTCCCATGTATAGTGATGGTCCGTTTAGGACCCGGGATTTTCAGCTGCAAATACACGTAGCACGGCCTAGCCATGAATTGGGCGTAAGCCGGCCTCCCCAACAGCGCGTGGTAAGGACTGCGCAACTTGACCACCTCGAACGTGAGCCACTCAACTCGATAATTATCCGTCGATTCTCCAAAAGCAACTTCCGAGGTGATCCTTCCCTCGGGGCTCGCCGAGTGACCCGGTACGATCCCATGAAAGATTGTCGAACTTTTCTGCAGCTGGGACTCTTTGAGACTCATCCGTAAGAAGGTCTCCCAATAAAGGATGTTGATGCTACTTCCACCGTCCATCAGGACCTTCTTCAGTTCGTAACCATTAACCTGTGGAGCAACCACCAACGCCAAGACTCCTGGACGCTCTACTTTTTCCGGATGATCTCTTCTACTCCACGTTATCTCTTGTTCTGCCCATCTAAGATATCCCGGCGCGGCCGATGAAACCGAATTTGCCGCTTGCTTTGATGTCTCTTTGTTCCTGCTAGAAGTTCCTGTAGTATGCACATGATATTGTCCTTTTAAAATAGTCGTTCGTACCGTGCCGATGAAGATGTTGATCCGGCCGATCGTCAATATAGATCCGGACTCGAGGTGATCCGACTCTGGCCCCCAGCCGGAATCGTCCACCATCTTTTCTCCTTCGTGGTCGATGTAGATTTCGCCAATGACAAGATTCTCCATGCCCTTCCGAGCTTCTCCCGTGATGTAAACACCTTTGGACGCAGGCCCCACGGTGGGCGCCAACTGTCGTGGGATAGTCACGGCAGATGTTACCTGGGGTAACTGATCTTGGGGCAAGACGACACAGGTATTTGGGAGAGGGTTTAGCTCAGAGGAAAACATGGTGCAACTCGATCTGGTAGCCGGCAATCAAAGTCGCCGAGTCTCCGATCTTGATATAATAACTCAACTCTGGAAATTACACTTGATGCTCGATATCACACGATGTTGCTAGGGTTCTTAGATCTCTATCTAAAACTATACCTGGGGGTCGGTTTATAAAGCACCCGTATCCCTAGCTTATTCGGCAAGGCATATTTCGGATCCTACCTGGACACGGCGCACTAACCATAACTTTCCTTTACAATAGCCCATAACCCGGGCCGTTAAGCCCACAAGTTTGGGCCTTCACAAGCTTCTTTATTCTTAGCCGAATCCTGCACACCATCCTTTGGGCCGGGTCATTCCTCAGAGCTTGGCATACCGGGTTAGCATCCCCCTGTCAGGTACGCTCGCCAGATCCATGTGCCGGCTATGGAGTTGCAAACAATCCCATTAACCTGGCCGTTTGCTGTTTGGGACATGGACATGGTGGGCCCCTTCCACATGTCACCCTGCAAAAAGACCCATCTCTTGGTGGCTATTGATAAATTTACCAAGTGGGTGGAAGTTATGCCAGTTACCAATTGCGAAGCAATCACAGCAGTAAAGTTCTTAAAAAGAATCATCTACAGGTTTGGGTATCCTCACAGCATAATAACAGACAATGGAACTAACATGTCCCTTGGTGAGATAGAGAAATTCTGTGGGAACAATGGAATCCGGCTTGACATAGCTTCAGTATCCCATCCACAAGCCAATGGACAAGTGGAGAGGGCAAATCAGGAGTTACTTCGCGGATTAAAACCACGGCTGCGAGTCCCGTGCATCAGAGCTGCTGGCGCATGGGTTGAGGAGTTACCATCAGTGGTTTGGGGAATTAACACCACACCTAACAGATCCACTCAGATGACACCGTTTTTCATGGTTTATGGTGCAGAGGCAGTATTGCCGAGTGATATCATCCATGATTCGCCTCGAGTGTCGGCTTACGTCGAGGTGGAGAACGAGAAGACCCGGCAGGACGCCGTGGACATGCTAGAAGAACACAGGGAACAAGCTTTGGAACGATCAGCCGTATACCAGCAAGATCTGAGGAGATATCATAGCCGGCGAGTCAAAACCCGGGTCTTCCAGGAAGGGGACCTGGTTCTGCGCCTGGTACAGTCAAAGGAAGGAAAACACAAGCTATCTCCACCATGGGAAGGACCGTTCATCATAAGCCGGAATATGCACAATGGATCGTATTACTTGGTAGATGCAAGGGAAGAGTCGGCTACTGTCAATGACACCGCTCATACAACTTCATCTATGCAAGAAAGAGAAAGACCATGGAACGTGGCTCAGCTGCGCCCCTACTACACTTAGAATAGGTTAGATTCGCAAGCGGAATTACACGATGTAACAGGCAGCAGGTTTCAGACGCACTCTTTTCCTATCCAGGGTACCTAAGGGGACTGGAAGGTTTTTAATGAGGCGGCTTGCTGACCTAACTTTCCTCATATCAATAAAGAGATGGTTAAACAATAATAACGTTTCCTTCTGTGTATCCTTTGCCAAGTTTTTTATTTCCCTGTTGTTTTCTTATTTTCCTTCAGGTAAGTGTTATTTGTTGTTTTTAGTGTATTAGTTTTTCTAGTAAGTTATGCATATCTAGGTCTTGGGGGCTGATTGCTTAAATAGCACAGTTGCAAACTCATAGACCCGGCCATGATGCCATTAAGTTATAAGGGCCGATTACTTTTAATAAGTACGGCTGCAAGCTTATAACCGGACAATAGAGCCAAAATTTCTTGACCTTTCTTGCTTAAGCTCGATGTGACTCGCACGAAAGTGGCATGCTTTGCTAGCGTGTAATTACAATCAGTCATGATGCCCAACGGGACTTGCCTGACCCTGTCTTTATACAGTTATAGCAGCATTGATTATCCACGCGAAAGCCGGCTTATAGTAAAAGAAAGTCAAAAGGGTCATCCAAACCACAAGTTATGCAGAGTACAAGGTTAATAGCCGGAAACTCAAAATATATTAAGCATAACTTCAAACCTACATGAGCAACTCTAGGTTTTGGGCCTTAGCAGAAACAATTTGTTCTTTTGAAAAAAATCCAAACCCCAGACTCGGAAATTCGGGCCTTGGGGACTTGGGAATTTGAACAAAGAAACAAATTATTTAGCTATTCAGCTTAAAAACCCAAAAATCCGAGTCTTGGGGACTTGGGGACTTAGGAAAAACCCACTTGTCAAAACCCGCGAGACCCGAAAACCGAGTCTCACAATAGGAAAGGTAGCGAAATATCGGAAAAATAGCAAAGAAAGGTTCAAAGCTAGGAAACATCAAATTCACGCAAAAGGCCAGAAGGGCCACGAAAGCTATTGAGGTTTTTAACGTATTACAAACTGAGGAAATAGTACCGAAAAGTGCACATGTGCACTATCAAAAGAATAATTGTTTTAGATGCCCATTGGCCGAATAAAGTGTTTGAGGCAGTGATAAAAGAAACTTCACTCGGCATCCTTGGCTGAGTCTTGAATGTTGTCCTTGGCAGCCGGGTCTTGGACTTGCTCTTCAGCGGTCTTCTCAGCACCTTTACTTGGATTGGCAGAGTCGGCGCGAGCTGGTGGACGGACAGCCGGCGTAGAGGTAGAAGGCGCAGTGTCGGCCTCAGCCCTCCTCTTTGCAGCTTCCTCCCTCTTCTGGGCAGATTCCGCCTTCCACCTCTCCAGCATGTCAAAGGGCTTGGGAAGATCTCCTTTGATTGGCTTGTCGTCCGCGTCATAAGGTGTAACAATCCTCTCTAACTCCAGGTTGTCGGCGATCTGGCTTGCCGAGTGATGCACCTCAGTTTGAATGGCTTTGAAGTTCTTGGCGGAAAATTTAGAGCCGTCAAGGTTGAACTCAGGAAACCCGGCCACAAGTTTCGCCGGCTCAAGCCTGGGGAAATAAGCCTTGGCCAGCATAAGCCCGTGGGTCACGCCAACCCGGCACGAAGAGCGCTTCCAGAGATTGATCCACTCGGGGATAGTGGAGCACGCTTCAAGCAACGTGTCCAAGCCACAATAGCCCGTAGCTGGCCACTGCACAGCTTCAAGGATCTACTTGGTGCCGGCAGAAAACTGCCGGATAACGCCTTTCAGTGTCTTCAATTTTTCAATGGCATCTTCGTCTGGGAGAGCATCACCCGGACCTGCAGTATAAACAGAAAAGGTTAAAGCAACAACACTCGGTTATCGTATATAAAGCAGTATGCTTAGCGAGTTACAGATTTTTACCAAGCAAGGCGCGATAAGTGTTGGCAATTTGAGCCGAGAGCTTCTTCAACGCATTCTCGGCAGCGCGGTATTTCTTCTTGTACTTTTCAACATCTTTTTCGAGGTTCTGTACTTCAACCTCAAGCCCTGCCCGCAGCTTTGACTCGGTCTCGAGGCGCTGATTGGTTTTGGCCAAAATCTCCTCAGAACGAGTCATTTGCGCCTGTGGAGGAGGGAAAAGGAAAGGTTAGTCAGATACACGAAAAGGCCGGATATAAAAGGAAGTACCGAGTAAAACTTTTCCTTGTTACACTAGGAACTTGGGGACTAGATAAGTATACAAGTAATGTTGATCAGGATTACCTGGTGCTCAGCAGCCATGGCCTCCAAGATATCTCTTTCAGTCGTCTTCAACGCAAAGAGCGCATTCATCATCTCATCATAGGAAAGGTTGTTGAGATCTAGGTTGGAAGAACCGGGTTTCTGGTTACCCGGAGATGGAGTCTTCTCCTTCATGGGGGGGACACTCGGGTCGCCTGGGTATGGGGAGTGGGCTCACTCCTTCCTGTGCCCAGGATCACGACGTCGTCATCCTCGGCCGTATGCGAGGGGATTGGATACATGGCCTCCTGATCGGCCGGGTCTTTCAACGGAACTTGTTCTTCTCCAGAGCCGCCTGCCGCGGCCATCACAGTATCAACCGGATCCTCCTTGGCCGGGTCATCAACATCCATATTGTCCGGGTCACTGGTGGTGACCTTGGCTCTGAGGGATGTAAAGCAGGCAGTTAGTATATAATGAAGGAAACTCATGGAAAAGTGTTGGTATGTCGAAATAGCAAGAAAGCTAGCTTACCCGGTATTCACGAAGAAGTCCGCTGGAAGGTCGTTGCTAGACCCGGACGAGGCTGATAAAGATTGAGAAAGTGAGACTCGGAGTTGCCCAGCTAGGGGATGATTGGGAGAAGGATGTTTTCGAGGTGAATTGGAAGGATGGGTTGAGGAAGTACCGGCACGGCGGGCTGGGGACGAAGGGATACCCGGGTTGAGTGGATCCTCACCCGGGGAGTTCCGGGTTACCCTGCGCTTGACCGTAGGGGGCTCCTTCAAGTATGGTGAATCAGACAATCGTTGATTAAGCTCGCACATGTTAGCAAATGAATACGGTTTGGAGGACATGGAGGAATATGGAACCTTGAATACGACCCCTCGGGGTTTCCTCTTGACCCCAACCTCAGCTTCCGGTTCGGCCTCGCTCTCATCACTTTGGGTCTCCTCCGGATCTTCCTTGTCTTCTTTGTCTTCCTTATCCTCCATCCCTGGAAAATATAGTGTACAGTCGGAAAAAGAGAAAGTATGGGAAAGCAAGTCAACGGAAATGGGGATAGGTGAAACCCGGATGATACCTTCGTCCGAGTCAGCCGATTCTTCTTCCTCTTCCGAGTTTTCGGAAGGAGGAGGGGTCTCGATCTTCCAGAAAGCGCTGCCTTCCTGAAACAAAAGTATAATGGTGGAAATTAGTGATTGTATCAGGCAAAGGTATAAGGATAAAGAACTAAGGCCGGATCTTACCGCTGGAGCCGGGTTATCGCGAGTAAACGGCTCCAAGCCGGCTACAGTCCGGATTACTTCCATTTTCTCGGTCAAGAAACTTTTGATTATCTTGTTTGTATCAGTAGCCGGATAGTTCCTCAGAGAGTAGCGGAGCGAATCCGTGACGTGCCCAGAATACTCACACATCAGCTTGGGCCGAATGGCATTGGGTTGGATTCGGAAATTCACCCAAGTTTTAACTAGATTAAGCCCAAGGAGACCCTGGGCAGAAAGGACAGCAAGTTTGGCAAGGAGGGGTTGGATGGACTCCCTATCCGACTCAGAAGCGAAAGCGTTAAAATTGTCAGAGAGATCGAGAAGGCCCTCAGAGAAACCCGGCAGATTCTTTTCGCCGGGTGGGGAGGTATCCTGACAGTAGAAATAGGTCTTCTGCCAGTGCTTGACGTGGGAATTGAGGCTCAGAGTCGGCATCAACGAGTTCTTCCGCCTCTGGACTGATACCCCGCCGCAAGCCAGGAGGGCCCCGTCTCCGCTTTCGCGGCACGGTTTACATTGGAACAATTCGAGGAATAGCGCAAGGTTTGGGGGATGCATAAATATGATTCGCAGAGAACAATGAAATGAGTGATATTTAACATAGAATTGGGGCCTATGTCAAAGACTCGGAGGCCATAGTGGCTAAGCAGCTCACGAAAAAGGAGTGACCCGGGGGACGGAATCCCCGGATCACATGATCGACAAAGCAGATTACCTCATCGAGACCCGGGGAGGGCCGAGTCTCATCTCCGGGACGCGCCAATGAATATCCTCCCGGGCGGGGAGGACGCCCAACTCAGCGAGCTCATCTAGTTTTGCCTTGGTCACCGTGGACCTTGCCCAGTTGGCGGATATGGATTGAGTCGGCCTTGTCTTCGCCGGCTGTTTTCCCTTCGTCTTGGTATTGACCTTGGGTGCCATGTGCGTAGTCTAAAAACAGGAGATAAAAAGTGCAGAGTGTAAGTAACTAAAAGACCCAGAAAAGACTGACTATCAGGTTAATCGAAGAGTAACTATGGAAGATTTTCACAGATTGGATCTAGACGGAGAGGTTTCGGAGAAATTTGTGACCACGAGTAATAGAGGTGTGCTATTGAATCTAGTTTGAGCATTGGTGGAGGAAGAACGAAGCATGGGCTAACCAATTGATGCGGAGCAAGAAACCATTTATGAGCGGATTTAGATCTAATCTAGTTCGAGCAATCTTGAAGGTAAAATCCATGGAAGAAGGGGACTCACCGGCGGGGTCTGGAGGAGAGCGCGGCGGCGGCAGATGGCGCAGTCGCGGTGGCCCTCTGGACCTTCCGGTGAACAGCTCGAGGGTGCGGTAGCGGTGGTCGACGGCGGCGCGGCGCGGGCTTAAGCAGAGCGCAGGCGGCGGCGGCTTGCTTCCGGTTGTTCCCCCGTGGACTCCGTGGCGGCGCGGCGTCGAGCTCGAACAAGAGCGCACCGAGAAAGGTTGGAGACGGAGGAGATGGGGGAAATGGAGCGCTTGATTTAGGGTTGCCCCTAAGGCACTTATTTATAGGTGCGGGTGGAGAGCCCTAGGCCTAAGGAGCGGGAGCCAAAAATTTCGGAAAGAGATACCCGACCGGATTTTTGGGATAAGTGATTAAGTGCTTGTGCGTAATATCCGGAAAAGATCAGAGCGAATTGTCTCCGCGATATTCGGATTAACTGGCGAACAAAGTGAGCCGAGTCTTCTGTGTTTTCCTCGGAGTGTTGACCCGGGAAATGACATTGGACTCGGAGAAAGCCGGGTTACTATATGGACCACCTGTGGAGTTAGGCCAAGCTGTTTATCAAAGCAACCTAACCCGGTCTTTTATGAACTTGTATGTTTGTTATTTTCGCAGGGAATAGCATGCGCTTCAAGGAGGATCTCGTGAAGCCCAAGCTATTCTGGGGACTACTGATGGAGGGATGGTAACCCGGTAGGCTAACGCCAAGGTATAACTCGGCCCAAAGGGAGCTGCGCAAGACCCGGCTTAGGGAAAAGGAGTTTCTAGAAGGCCCAAAGAGTATAGGCCTCGTAACCCGGATTGTGGGTTTCGATAAGGAAACTTAGGGTTTGTATGCGGTGTCCGGGTAGGACTCCGAGTATGCCTTGGATAGGGAGTCAAGGGAGCCGGATATCATATAAGCCGGCTCCTAGGCTAGACTAGACACGAGTTTTGACTGGCTGTTCGAGTATCCCCTGTAACACGAGAGTTGAGATTGTAACCCTAGATCGGAGACTCGGCGACTTGATTGCCAGAGCTACTAGATTGATTATCAGCATGATTTTACCTGAGCAAAACCCTCTCCCAAACGCCAGAGTCGAATTACCCCAAGATAAGTTACCCCTGGTAACGTCTGCCGTGATTATCCCACGACAGGATTATTCGACATAGATGCAGTTGCATGACGGTCTATGTATTTTGTTGTAATGCCCGCACGAATCACATAGTAATCTTTATGTCTTGCATATGCACTATGGTGCAACCTTCATTTCTGTCAATTGCCCAGCTATAATTTGTTCACCACACATGTTATTAATCTTTCATGGAGAGACACCACTAGTGAACCGTGGACCCTGGTCCATTTTCCTCATACTGATAAAACACCTACTGCTTTCACACTGCTACTACTGTTTTCCTGCTGTTTTCCACACCATACGTTTAACCTCTTTGTGTTCAGCAAAACCGGTGAGATTGACAACGTCACTGCTACGTTGGGGCAAAGTGATTGTATTGTGTTGTGTAGGTTCCAAGTTGCCGCTGAACCGGTAGTGCTCCCTGCCACCTCAGCTGCATTAACCTTCAGATATTGCTTGCCCTCCTACTCGTCGATTCAACCTTGGTTTCTTTTCTGAGGGAAAACTAGCCGTTGCACTCTTCACAACCTTCCACTTGGGGTTTACCAATGTTTGCATCAAGGTTTTTCTGGCGTTGTTGTCGGGGAGGAAGAGAATTTCTGCAAGTGGAGTCTCTCACTTCCAATCTCTTTACTTTGTTTTTGTTTTGCTTAGTTTATTTTATTTTGTCTTGTTCACTTCTCTTTATCAAAAACACAAAAAAAAAATAGTTCTTATTCTAGTTGTTATTTTTGCTTTATCATGCTTTCTATCAATGTTTGATGTCTTTGAAACTAGATCTTATTGGCAAGATGGGTTCACGGATGAACAAAAAAAATATTATAAGGAACACCACTCGTCACAGAAAGGGTTACACTTATGGGAGCAAATTAATAAATTGCATGACTATGCTAAAAACTTGTGATCTACATATAATGTTACTTATTGCTTTGACAAATCTCGTTGATGTAGGTGGTATAAACACCTCCCTTTTCAATGTGAGTACATGATAATGTTATCGTATCTTCTTATGTTAAGGGAAATTATGAATTTTATGATGTGGAACAAATTGAAGAATTTATTGCTTGGAAGGGTGCATTCGAAATTGCTTATTTACTTGAAAGTATTGATGGTGCACCTTAGAAATACGAGATTTATGCTATACTTGAATATTTCTTTTATAATTACAAGGATTATAATTACAACATAATGTAATATCTTAATAAATGCTCTCCACCAAAGGAAGCAACTGATGCCTTGCAGGAGCCTATGGAAGAAGAAATTGCTGAATCTGGAAGCTCATTGGATGAAAAAGAGGAGGAGAGTGATGATCAAGAGGAGGAAGAATGGAGCTACCCATGTCTACCTCCAAATGAGAGTAACTCTTTAACTCATACATTATTTTATAAGAGTGATGATCTTATTGATTCTTTTAAAATATCCCTTTTTGATGAAGTGGATACCTGCTATACTTGTGACCTTGATACTACTATGAATGAAACTTGTGAGAATGATATTTCTACTGTTATTTATGATAATCCATGCTACTTTGATAAATCTTATGAGAATCCTCTATTTATTCCAACTATTGATATGCATGATAATGAGGAAGTTTGCTTTGAAAATTTATATGATAATGCTCTAGATGATGGTCCTATGTTACTTGATGTTATAAATTATAATACTACTGAAAATAGTATTGCTGTAATGTTCCCCATACCTTTTAAGAGTTACCAATCGTATTTCTTTGCTATTGCTAAAAGTGGGGAAAAAGAGGAGCTCATTTTAAATTTTGATCCCACTATTTTTTAGCTTGATATGAATTGTGTGCTTTTAGACCATGACAAACATGCTTTATGTGATAATTATGTTGTTGATTTTGTTCATGATGCTACTTAAAATTATTATGAGAGAGGAAAATATGGTTGTAGGAATTTTCATGTTACTAAAACACCTCTCTTTTTGTTGAAAGTTTTGAAGTTGCTCTTGTTCTACCTTCCCATGATTTCTAGTTTGAGGTTCTTTAATTTATTTCTTTACAAGATTACTATGCATAGGAAGTGGTTTAGACTTAAATTTGTTTTAAACTTGATTCTTGATGCTCTCCTTTGCTTAATTCAAATTTCTTATGTTAGCATCTACTTGATTTCAATTTTCTGGGCCTAGCTAAAAGGCGTTAAAGAAAAGCACTTCTTATGAGATAACCCATGGTTTTATTTTTGCTTTTTTTATGTTTTCTTTGAGTCAAGGGTTCGTATACTTCTGTAGAAACTCCTTTGTATCTTTGTTTTCATGTTTTAGTAGTGCCAAGTAAAGTTTCTGACGAGAGTTGGAGTTGGTTTTCGGATTTCTCCGCGGGAAACAGATTTCTGCTGTCTACCGTAAAAAATTGTATAAATCATAGAAAAATCAGAATGACCTGAAATTTCTTGTGCTTTTTCTTCAGATGATTCCTCAACTTTTTTGTTCTTTAAGTTTTGCTATATGATACACGTAATTGCCTCGAAAAAAATCGTCTTTACAGACCGGTCTGGTTTTGACAGATTCTGCCATTTTTCTTGGATTTGCTCTTTTGCGATGTCAAGTGGATTTCTTTGCTTCACGAAACATCAGTGGCTGTAGATAATGTTTAAAAGTATCAATAGCACTTGTGACCTACATAACCCATGGATTTTTTATTGTTGCACTAACCCTCTAATGTGAATTACTCTTTAAGTGTGGTGTGAAGGAAGTTTTCAAGGGTCAAGAGAAGAGGGTGATATATATGATCAAGAAGAATGCAAGGTCAAAGCTTTGGGATGCCCTTGTGGTCCATCCAAGCATATTTTAAGAAGACTCAAGCATCTAAGCTTGGGTATTACCAAGGCATCCCCTTCTTCATCAACAATCTATCAGGTCACTTCTAGTAAAACTATATTTTTATTCGGTCACATCATATGAAGTTTACTTGGAGTGTCGGTTTGTTTTTCTTTTGTTTTCTTTCGTTTTCCTTCATTTTATTTTGTTTCCCTTGCTGCAATAATATAGTTGGACCCTAGCATTCTTTGTTTGGGAGAGATACACGCTCCGCTTTTTCGTTTGAATAGTTGTTATGCTAGTATTCTTAGTCTTTCTTCTAGTTGCTGCAAACGTTCCTGTTTAGCTCTTGTTTTCATTGCATCTCTTGTTCAGAGTTTCTAATTTTAGTAGTGTTATGTGAGTACTCTCATGTTTTCTTGCTGTAGAGTTTACAGAGTTTTTGTTAAAGCATGTTTTGTATGTTGCTTGTTGGGAAAAGAAACTGCTGCTTGAGGTATAATTTATAACGGTGCAAGTAGAAACTTGTATAGACTGTGCCTAGACTTTTTCATATCATGCTAGATGTTATTTTAGTTCTAAAGTCTTGTGGTTTTTTAGTAGCATGATTAACCTCAAATAGCTTAGAGTGTTTAATGTGTCATTGAAAGAATCGTGAGTTGTTCTTGTAACATTCAAGCATAAATTTGTGGTGTTCTCCTTTGAATGTTTTATTTGGTTGACTTGGCGCATGCTCACACCATGTTTATGACTATGAACCAGTAACTTATAGCCTCCATGATCATTTAGTTTTTGAACTTGTGGTACCACTTATGCTTTGATTAATGATGTTTATGTAGCTATGCATGATTATGGCTCTTATGCTCTCTTGATTTGTCGCTCCCAGTCTTTTGCTAGCATCCACCTGTACTGAGTATGAGCTCTACTCATGCATACAACTCCCAAAAACCAAAGTTTTCCCATTGTTTCCACCATACCTACCTACATGTGGTATATTTAACCGCCACTCCAAAGTAAATTGCTCGTGTGTTATCTTTAAAACTTTCAAAATTACTCATGTTTTGTGCTCCTGTTTTAGCTCATGAGGACGTAAATAGAGAATCTTTATCTGACTTGTTGATTGGATTTTCACACCCTATACTAGTGGCTTCATCCGCTTATGCAATGACAGAAGAGATGGCAGCGGGGTGCCCAGCCCCAAATTAATAACAACAAATTCTCTTCACTATTTTTTCCCCTGATTTATCAGTCAAAGCATAAATGTGTAAACAAAAGAGAGAGAGGGATGACCTTCTACCCAGATGCGTCCTTCTATGGGAGCCGCTCTTGTGAAGTCTTGTTGGCTTGTGACGTACTGTATTTTCTGTTTACCATTCGTTGACATAAGCATACAACTCTCTTAAAATATAGACACTCCTCCATGGTATGTGATTGTTGGCAGGCACCCGAGGATTCGGTTAGCCATGGTTTGTGTAAGATGGTTGGGAGGAGTGTCAAGCTTTTCAATACCTATGTTTAATAAAATAAAATATCTAGCACATGAGTGATCCATGCTTCCCTCTACGAAGGGCCTTTTTTTAATTTTATGTTGAGTCTCCATCTTCTAACTTTATGCACGGTTGTGAGAGCATAGTTGCCATTCCGAGTTTTATGTGCATTTGTCCCAGAAACATTATTAATTGATTCATGATGTGTTATTGCTTGTTCTCTAATTATTTGTTCTAGTCTTCCTCATGAACTTTGAAGGTGTCCTAGCATTTATCTTTTGCCCCACTCTTAAGGACTAGCGAAATATCACTTTGACGTGTTTTCTCTATACTTGAAACAAATGTATATATTTCGTTGCGTTGTTATTCATGATCTTTTATTTGTGTTACTTCTCATGATGCAAGGTGATTGCTATGCTTTATTATTAAAATTCTATTTATCATGCTTGTGTTTATGTTCTATAATCTCAGCTTACTTATGCTTTTACATTATTGATGATCAAGTTTATGATGGTAGCATGTCACCTCAGAAATTATGTGTTTTTATCATTTACCTACTCGAGGACGAGTAGGAACTAAGCTTGGGGATGTTGATACGTCATAAATGTATCCTTAATTTCTGATGTTCCATGTTGTTTTCTTATTGTTTCCCACATGTTTGGTATACACTTTATGTCATTTTTATCGATTTTCCCGACTAACCTGTTGACAAGATGCCACAAAGCCAGTTCTCTGTTTTCTGTTGTTTTCAGTTTCAGAAAAGTTGTTCTGGAAATATTCCCAAAATTGGAAAATTCGAATCCTAGAAGTCTTAGAATTCCCGAAGGTTCCACGGAGTCCCGAAGAGACCCGGAGGGGGGCCACAGGGGGTCCACACCATAGGGCGGCGCCCCTGGTCGCTCCATGGGGTGGTGTGGGGCCCCTCGGCCTCCACCGCCTTTTCCCTTTCGCCTATTTATACCGCCGAGACGTAAACCCTAAAGATATACCACTTCGTCCCAAAAAACACCCGAGGCCGCCGTCATCGTCATCCCGAGATCGGGAGGGTTCTAGAGATCTCCCCGACACCCTGCCGGGAGGGGAATTCATCATCGGAGGGGTCTACACCACCATGCCCTCCTCCGAAGTGATGCGTGAGTAGTTCATCCCTAGACTACGGGTCCATACCAATAGCTAGATGGTTGTTCTCTCTACTTTGTACCTCGTGTTTAGATCTTGTGAGCTGCCTCACATGATCAAGATCATCTTTATGTAATGCTACATGTTGTGTTTGCTGGGATCTGATGAATGTTGAATGCTATGTCTTTTGATTATCAATCTATCGTGTTATCTTCATGCTTATGTTATTTATGATCTCGCATGCTCTCCGTTATTAGTAGATGCTCTGGCCAAGTAGATGTTAGTAACTCCAAGAGGGGATATTTATGCTCGATAGTGGGTGCATGCCTCCTTTGCATCCGTGCTCGAGTGACAGAAATGTGATGGATGGAGTATGTGTTGTTGCCATTAGGGAGAAAACAACAGTGTTTACCTAGTTTACATTGTTTACATTACACACTTTGCTTACAGCGATAATCTGTTGCTAGAAACTTAATAACCAACATTTGTTCGGATGATATTTGGAGGGTGGATTATTAGACATAGATGCAGTTGGATGACGGTCTATGTATTTTTTTGTAATGCCCTGATACGTCTCCAACGTATCTATAATTTCTGGAACTCCATGATCATATTTTGCCAATTGCTACGTGTTTTCTCCCTTATTTATAGCATTTTTATACGTTTTCCGGGACTAACCTATTAACAAGATGCCAAGTGCCAGTTCCCTGTTTTCTGCTGTTTTTTGTTTGAGAAAAGTTGTTCTGCAAACAGTCTCGGAATTGGACCCCACAAAGCCCGAAGTTCCTATTTTCCCCGGAAGCATCCAGAACATCGAAGAGGAGTCGAAGACGGGCAACAAGGGGGCCAGACCATAGGGTGGCGCGACCCCCCTTGGCCGCGCCAGCTATGGGTGTGGGCCCCCTGGCCTCCACCGCCTTTGCCCTTTCGCCTGTTGAAGCCCCCGGATGTAAAACCCTAGGAAGCTGATCAAAATCCCCGAAAAAGTTCTGCAGCCGCTGTCACTGTCAACCCTAGATCAGGAGGGTTCTGAAGCTGTTTCCGACACCCTGCCGGAGAGGAGATCATCACCGGAGGCTTCTACATCACCATGCCTGCCTCCGGAGTGATGCGTGAGTAGTTCATCCTTGGACTATGGGTTCGTAGTTGTAGCTAGATGGTTGTCTTCTCATCATATGCCTCCATGTTTAGATCTCGTGAGCTGCCTACCATGATCGAGATTGATCTTATGTAATTCTTTATGCTGTATTTGCTGGGATCCGATGAATATTGACCTTATGCCAAGTTGACTTTAGTCTTTATTGCATATGTTATTTGTGATCTTGGATGCTTTCCGTTGCTAGTGGTTACTCTGGCCAAGTAGTTGCTAGTGACTCCAAGAGAGAGTATTTATGCTCGATAGTGGGTTCATGCCTCCTTGTTGCCTTGCTCGAGTGACAGAAACGTGAAGGGGGAGGATGTGATGTTGCCATTAGGGAGAAAACTGTGATGAGAGTGCCCGTGTGCATAATCATTGCTTACATTACACACTTTGTTTAATGCAATTATTTGTTGCTTGCAACTTAATACCTAAGGGGGTTCGGATGATAGCCTGAGGGTGGATTATTAGTCATAGATGCAGATGGATGTCGGTCTATGTATCTTGTTGTAATGCCCGCACTAAATACCATAGTAATCTTCATGTCATATTGTGCACTACGGTGCAACCTCTATTTGTCAATTTCCCAGCTGTAATTTGTTCACCCAACATGCTATCTTTTATGGAGAGACACCACTAGTGAAACTATGAACCCCGATCCATTTTCCACACTGTTAAACAAACCACAACATTTTCCTGCTTTCTTTACTTACTGCAAGCATACACTGTTTTCCACACTATACGTCTAATCTTTTGTTTTCAGCAAGACCGATGAGATTGACAACCTCACTGTACCGTTGGGGCAAAGTATTTTGGTTGTGTTGTGCGTAGGTTCCACGTTGTTGCTGACACCGGTGAAGCGCCAGCACCACCGTCAATGGCATAAACCTTCCGAAGATTCTCTTTCTCCCTACTAGATTGATAACCCTGGTTCTTAACTAAGGGGGAAAATCCTACCGATGTGCTCATCACACCCTCCTCTTGGGGTTCCCAACAACACATAGCATGCCCGCATGAAACATAGTCATTTTTATGTCTTGCATATGCACTACGGTGAAGACTTCATTTCTGTCAGTTGCCCAGCTGTAATTTGTTCGCCACACATGTTATTTATCTTCCACAGAGAGACACCACTAGTGAGCTGTGGACCCCGGTCCATTTTCCTCATACTGATAAAACACCTACTGCTTTCACATTGCTTTCATACTGCTGCTACTGCTTTCATACTGTTTTCCTGCTGTTTTCCACACCATACGTTTAACCTCTCTGTGTTCAGCAAAACCGGTGAGATTGACAACCTCACTGCTACGTTGGGGAAAAGTGATTTGATTGTGTTGTGTAGGTTCCACGTTGGTGCTGAACGGGTAGTGCGCCCTGCCACCTCAGCTGCATCAACTTTCAAAGATTGCTTGTCCTCCTACTGGTTGATTCAACATTGGCCTCTTTTCTGAGGGAAAACTAGCCGATGCACTCTTCACAACCTTCCACTTCGGGTTTACCAACGTTTGCATCAAATGCTATGCCTTCTGATTATCAATTTATCATGTTATCTTCATGCTTATGTTATTTATGATCTTGCATGCTCTCTGTTATTAGTAGATGCTCTGGCCAAGTTGATGCTACTAACTCCAAGAGGGAGTATTTATGCTCTATAGTGGCTTCATGCCTCCTTTGCATCTGTGCTCGAGTGACAGAAACGTGACGGATGGAGGATGTGTTGTTTCCATTAGGGACAAAACAATGGTGTTCACCTAGTTTACATTGTTTACATTACACACTTTGCTTACTGCGATAATCTGTTGCTAGCAACTGAATACCCAACGTTTGTTCGGATGATAGTCGGAGGGTGGATTATTAGTCATAGATGCAGTTGGATGACGGTCTATGTATTTTGTTGTAATGCCCGCATGAATCACATAGTAATCTTTATCTCTTGCATATGCATTACGGTGCATCCTTCATTTCTGTCAATTGCCCAGCTATAATTTTTTCACCACACATGTTATTTATCTTTCACGGAGAGACACCACTAGTGAACTGTGGACCCCGATCCTTTTTCTCATACTGATAATACACACAAAGCTTTCACACTTCTTTCATACTGTTACTACTGCTTTCATACTGTTTTCCTACTGTTTTCCACACCATACGTTTAGCCTCTTTGTGTTCAGCAAAACCGGTGAGATTGACAACCTCACTGCTTGGTTGGGGCCAAGTGATTTGATTGTGTTGTGTAGGTTCCACATTGTTGCTGAACCGGTAGTGCACCCTGCCATCTCAGATTCCTCAACCTTCTAAAGTTACTCCTTCCTCCTACTGTTCGATTCAACCTTGGTTTCTTTCTGAGGGAAACTTGCTGATGCACTCTTCATACCTTCCTCTTGGGGTCTCCCAACGAACGTGTGTTCACACGCATCATGCACTTTTCTGGCGCCGTTGCTGTGGAGGAAGAGAATTTCAGCAAGGGGATTCTCTCACTTCCAATCTCTTTACTTTATTTTTGTTTTTCTAGTATATTTTATTTTGTCTTGTTTGCATCTCTTTGTCAAAAACACAAAAAATAGTTCTTATTCTAGCTATAGTTTTATTCTTGTTTTTAATCTTGTTGAAATGACTACTCCTGAGAACACTAAGTTGTGCGACTTTACTAGCACCAACAACAATGATTTCATTAGCACACCTATTGCTCCACCTGCTCCTACTGCTGATTTTTATGAGATAAAGTCTGCCCTGTTAAACATTGTTATGAGAGAGCAATTTTCTGGTGTTAGTACTGATGATGATGCCATCCATCTTAATAATTTTGGTGAACTATCTAAGATGCAAAAATATAAAGATGTAGATGGAGATATTATTAAACTGAAATTGTTTCCTTTCTCTTTGAGAGGAAGAGATAAAGAATGGTTGCTATCTTTGCCTAGAAATAGTATTGGTTCTTGGACCAAGTGTAAAGATGCTTTCATTAGAAAATATTATCCTCCTACTAAGATTATATCTTTAAGAAGTAGCATTATGAATTTTAAGCAACTTGATAATGAGCATGTTGCTAAATCTTGGGAAAGAATGAAATCTTTAGTAAAGAATTGTCCCACTCATGGACTGACTACTTGGATGATCATCCAAACCTTTTATGCAGGTCTAAATTTTTCTTCAAGACACCTTCTGCATTCATCTACTGGAGGAACCTTTATGTCCATTACCTTGGGGTCAGCAACAAAGCTTCTTGATGATATGATGTTAAATTATTCTGAGTGGCACACTGAGAGGGCTACAACTGGTAAGAAGGTAAATTCTGTTGAAGAAACCTCCTCTTTGAGTGATAGACTTTATGCTATTATGTCTATACTTGTGAATGGCCATGCTCCTATTGATCCAAATAATGTTCCTTTAGCCTCTTTGGTTGCTCAAGAAGAGCATGTTGATGTGAACTTCATTAAAAATAATAATTTCAACACCAATGCTTATAAGAATAATTTTGGTAGCAACAATTATAGGCCATATCATTTTAATAGTGGTAATAATGATAGAACTGGAATGTGTAATGAAAGAATTCCAGAAGTTGAAAGAGCCACTAAAGACTTTATGCAAAAAAAATATGAGAAAAATAAACTATTTACTAAAACCATGGAGGAACAATCTGTTATGATAAGAAATATCAGCTATCAACTTGAAAGTCTAAATAGAGAAATATCTGGGTTGCAAGTTAAAATTGCTCATGTTGAAACTTCTATTCCATCCATGTATGAAGCTCAATCTTCTTTGATTAAGAGAATGACTGCTAAAACTGAAGCCATAGATGAGAATCCTTTTACTGCTACAAATGCCATCCAAATTCGAATTGATGATAATGTTAGGATGTTAGCTAAATTGCATGATAGATGGGAAAAAGAAGATGAAATAGCTAGAAAGAATAATATAGCTAATGTTTGCACCATTACCCTCACTAGTAAAACTGAAGCTTCTCATGCTAGAAACCCCTCTACTATCAATGGTAAAGTAATTGGTGTTGGAAACACTCCCACTTTTGCTATTAAAAATGCAAAACTGCCTGAAACTGCTAAAAATGTTCCTAATAAAAGTGCTGAAATTTTTAGAAACATGGGAGGCAATGGTCCCATTATCTTTGATAAAAAATATCTTGACTTTGATGATTGCAACATAACTGAAGTTATTAAGTTCTTGCAAAATCTTGCTAGTTGTCCTAATGCTACTGAATATGGCTTTCACAAAACATATTACAAATGCTCCCAAGGATGAATTAAGATGTGAAGCCTCTATCCCTAGGAAGCTAGATGATGGTTGGGAACCCATTATAAAAATGAAACTGAATGATTTTTATTACAATGCTCTATGTGATCTTGGTGCTAGTATCTCTGTTATGCCCAAGAAACTCTATGATATTCTTGATTTACCACCATTGGAACCTTGTTATTTGGATATTCGTCTTATTGATAATGTTAGAAAGAAACCTTTGGCGAGAGTTGATGATGTTCTTATCATGGTTAATAATAATCTTGTCCTCGTTGATTTTGTTGTCTTGAATATTGAATTCAATGTTTCTTGTCCAATTGTTTTGGGAAGACCTTTTCTTAGAACTGTTGGTGTTATTATTGATATGAAAGAGGGTAATATTAAATTTCAGTTCCCACTCAAGAAAGGTATGTAACACTTTCATAGAAATAGAATGAAGTTGCCTTTTGATTCCATTATTCGAACAAGTTACAATTTGGATGTTTCTTCACTTGAAAACACTTGATTCCACTTTTATGGTCCTAGCTAAAAGGCGTTACAGGAAAACACTTCTGGGAGATAACCCATGGTTTTATTTTTTGCTTTGTTTTTCTCTGTTTTCTTTGAGTCAAGGGTTGTATACTCATGTAGAAACTCATTTGTATCTTTATTTTCATGTTTTAGTGGTGCCAAGTAAAGTTTTCGACGAGAGTTGGAGTTGGTTTTTAGATTTCTGCGCAGGAAACAGATTTCTACTGTCCACCGTGAAAGTCGTAAAATTCATGGAAAAATCAGAATAACCTGAAATTTCTTGTTCTTATTCCTCGACTAATTACAAAACTTTTTTTTTCTTTAAGTTTTTCGATCTGAGCAACATAAGTGCCCCGAATTTTTTTGTCTTTACAGATTGTTCTGGTTTTGTCAGATTCTGCCATTTTTCTTGCATTTTCTCTTTTGCGATGTCAAGTGGATTTCTTTGCTTCACGAAACATTAGTGGCTGTAGATAATGTTTAAAAGTATCAATAGCACTTGTGCCATACATAACCCATGGATTTTTTTATTTTTGCACTAACCCTCTAATGCGAATTACTCTTTGAGTGTGGTGTGAAGGAAGTTTTCAAGGGTCAAGAGAAGAGCGTGATATATGTGATCAAGAAGAGTGCAAGGTCAAAGCTTGGGGATGCCCCCGTGGTTCATACAAACATATTTTAAGAATACGCAAGCATCTAAGCTTGGGGATGCCCAAGGCATCCCTTCTTCATCAACAATCTATCAGGTCACTTCTAGTGAAACTATATTTTTATTCGGTCACATCATATGAAGTTTACTTGGAGCGTCTGTTTGTTTTTCTTTTGTTTTGTTTTGTTTCCTTGCTGCAATAATATAGTTGTATCCTAGCATTCCTTGTTTGGGAGAGAGACACGCTTCGCTTTTTTGTTTGAATACTTGCTATGCTAGTATTCTTAGTTTTTCTTCTAGTTGCTGCAAATTTCCTGTTTAGCTCTTGTTTTCATTGCATCTCTTGTTCATATCTGCTAGTTTTAGTAGTGTTATGTGAGTACTCTCATGTTTACTTGTTGTAGCATTTAGAGAGTTTTTTTAAAGCATGTTTTGTATGGTCCTTGTTGAGAAAAGAAATTGTTGCTTGTGTTAGAATTTATAACTGTGCAAGTAGATGCTTGTATAGACTGTGGCTAGACTTTTTTATATCATGCTAGATGTTATTTTAATTCTAAAGCCTTGTGGTTATTTAGTAGCATGATTAGCCTCAAACAGCTCAGAGTGTTTAAAGTTCCATTGAAAGAATCATGAGTTGTTCTTGTCATATTGAAGCATAAATTTGTGGTGTTCTCCTTTGAATGTTTTATTTGATTCACTTGGCGCATGCTCACACCATGTTTATGACTACAAACCAGTCACGTATAGCCTCTATGATCATTTATTTTTTGAACTTGTGGTACCACCTATGCTTTGATTAATGATGTTTATGTCGCTATGCATGATTATGGCTGTTGTGCTTTCTTGATTTGTCGCTCCCAGTCTTTTGCTAGCCTCCACCTGTACTGAGTAGGAGCTCTACTCGTGCATACAACTCCCAAAAACCAAAGTATGCCCATTGTGTCCACCATACCTACCTACATGTGGTATTTAACCGCCGCTCCAAAGTAAATTGCTCATGTGTTACCTTTAAAACTTTCAAAATTACTCCCATTTTGTGCTCCTGTTTTAGCTCATGAGGACGTAAATAGATATCTTTATCTCACTTGTTGATTGGACTTTCACACCCTAGACTAGTGGCTTCATCCGCTTATCCAATGATAGAAGATCTGGCAGCGGGGTGCCCAGCCCCAAATTAATAACAACAAATTCTCTTCACTATTTTTTCCCAGATTTATCAGTCAAAGCATAATTGTGTAAACAAAAGAGAAAGAAGGATGACCTTCCACCCAGATGCGTCCTTCTATGGGAGCCGCTCCTGTGAAGTCTAGTTGGCTTGTGACATACTGTATTTTATGTTTACCATTCGTTGACATAAGCATACACCTCTCTAAAAAAATATACACCCCTCCACGGTACGTGATTGTTGGCAGGCACCCTGAGGATTCGGTTAGCCATGGTTTGTGTAAGATGAATGAGAGGAGTGTCAAACTTTTATACCTCTGTTTAATAAAATAAAAGCTCTAGCACATGAGTTGATCCCTGCTTCCCTCTGCGAAGGGCCTTTATTTTACTTTTATGTTGAGTCTCCATCTTCTAACTTTATGCACAGTTGAGAGAGCATAGTTGCCATTCTGAGTTTTATGTGCATTTATCCCAGAAACATTATTAATTGATTCATGATGTGTTATTGCTTGTTCTCTAATTATTTGTTCTAGTCTTCCTCATGAACTTTGAAGGTGTCTTGGCATTTATGTTTTGCCCCACTCTTAAGGACTAGAGAAATATCACTTGCCATGTTATCTCTATGCTTGAAACAAACATATATATTTTGTTGCATTGTTATTCATGATCTTTTATTTGTGTTACTTCTCATGATGCAAGGTGATTGCTATGCTTTATTTTTAAAATTCTATTTATCATGCTTGTGTTGAAGTTCTATGATCTCAGCTTACTTATGATTTTACATTATTGATGATCAAGTTTATGTTGGTAGCATGTCACCTCAGTAAATAAAGTGTTTTTATCGTTTACCTACTCGAGGACGAGTAGGAACTAAGCTTGGGTATGTTGATACGTCATAAATGTATCCTTAATTTGTGATGTTCCATATTGTTTCCTACATGTTTGTTATACACTTTATGTCATTTTTATCGATTTTCCGGACTAACCTATTGACAAGATGCCAGAGAGCTAGTTCCTTGTTTTCTGTTGTTTTTAATTTCAGAAAAGTTGTTCTGGAAATATTCTCGGAATTGGAAAATTCGAAGTCCGGAGGACCTAGAATTCCCGAAGGTTCCACGGAGTCCCGAAGTGACCCAGAGGGGGGCCACAAGGGGCCCACACCGTCGGGAGGCGCGCCCCTGGCCGCGCCATGGGGTGGTGTGGGGCCCCAGGCCTCCACCGCCTTTGCTCTTTCGCCTATTTATACCCCCCGACATATTAACCCTAAAAATATACAACTTTTTCACGAGAAACACCTGAGGCCGCCGTCATCGTCATCCCGAGATCGGGAGGGTTCTCGAGCTCTCCCTGGCACCCTGCCGGGAGGGGAATTCATCACCAGAGGGGTCTACACCACCATGCCCTCCTCCGAAGTGATGCGTGAGTAGTTCATCCCTGGACTACGGGTCCATAGCAGTAGCTAGATGGTTGTTCTCTCCACTTTGTACCTCATGTTTAGATCTCGTGAGCTGCCTCACATGATCGAGATCATCTTTATGGAATGCTACATGTTATGTTTGCTGGGATCTGGTGAATGTTGAATGCTATGTCTTCTGATTATCAATCTATCATGTTATCTTCATGCTTATGTTATTTATGATCTTGTATTCTCTCCGTTATTAATAGATGCTAGTAACTCCAAAAGGGAGTATTTATGCTCGATAGTGGGTTCATGCCTCCTTTGCATCTGTGCTCGAGTGACAAAAACATGAATGATGGAGGATGTGTTGTTGCCATTAGGGAGAAAACAATGGTGTTCACCTAGTTTACATTGTTTATATTACACACTTTTCTTACTGCGATAATCTGTTCCTAGCAAATTAATACCCAACGTTTGTTCGGATGATATTCTGAGGGTGGATTATTAGTCATAGATGCAATTGGATGATGGTCTATGTATTTTGTTGTAATGCCCGCATGAATCACATAGTAATCTTTATATCTTTCATACGCACTACGGTGCAGCCTTCATTTCTGTCAATTGCCCAGCTGTAATTTGTTCACCATGCATGTTATTTATCTTTCACGGAGAGACACCACTAGTGAACTGTGGACACCGGTCCTTTTTCTCATACCGATAATACACACACTCCTTTCACACTGCTTTCATACTGTTACTACTGGTTTCATATTGTTTTCCACACCATACGTTTAACCTCTTTGTGTTCAGCGAAACCGTTGAGATTGACAACCTCACTACTTTGTTGGGGCAAAGTGATTTGATTGTGTTGTGTAGGTTCCACGTTGCTGCTGAACCGGTAGTGCGCCCTGCCATCTCAGCTGCATCAATCTTCCGAAGTTACTCCTTCCTCCTACTGGTCGATTCAACCTTGGTTTCTTTCTGAGGGAAACTTGCTGCTGCACTCTTCATACCTTCCTCTTTGTGACGCTCCTAGATCGGGTACTATGAGGATTTCAGCATTCCCGCCAGAATCCACATAATACCGATCCTAGGTTGTCAACTTTCGGTAATTATTACAACAGATCACGAATAATCCACAACAACAACAGAAGATATATATACAAGACGACTCAAACGAGTCAAGAATACAACTTATACAGTACAAAGATCCAAATAACAGCGGAAGACGAACTAGTATCCGACTACGGATAAGATACAAATTGGACTAAGAGTCCTGAAGATAACCGATGACGTCCAATCCCTGCCCAGGCCAAGCCGGAGGGATTCCCAAGCTAACATCGTCAACTTCAAACTTGCTGACTGCATTGTGAATACAGCCTCGGATCATGGGGTCAGTACTTTGAATGTACCAACAAGCGGCAAGCAATACTCACAAGATACCAGTGCAACCAGACATCACAAGATACAAATACTGTGGGTACCAAAGGAGGAAGTTGTTGTAATGAAGCGGCAGCGGGCAACACTAAGCAATCTACAGAGACACGCTACAACTCTCGTCTATTAGAAAGGAATGAGAGAGCGCGACGAAACCAACTATAACTACTCACCAAAAACAAACCCATCCAGGATTCACCCCCCTAGAAAGGAGGCAACCCAAGGAAACTCACACAGTGGATTAAGATGACATTGACAATATGATGAAGGTATATCTATCTTACTACTCAAGTTATCATTAATAAGTGTAAGTTATCTGAGTACTTGTTAGCCAACACTTTCACCAAGTCGCCACATAACCGCGAACAACACGGCTTCTCCAGAAGATTTATCCCTGTAGGTTGCGCTACAGCACCTGTACACACTCGAGCCACCAATTAAAACTCAGGTTAGCTCGACACGACCTTTTCCGTCTCCACTGCCAATCCAGAAACCACGGGAGCTGTCGCGTGCATGGCTACTCAACCCATGGAAGAAAACGGGACCCTTGTAGCACTCTAAGACCATGCCGCACCTAGCCGCAACGACTACATCAGGTCACCGTAGCACCATGAGCTCGTACCTGCAAGTTATCGTGCCAAATGGAAAACCCGAACTAGGTGTGGTCCCTGGACGAACAACAAATTCAGTCAAAGCCGAGGGGGTCCCATACTACCTCCGGATGCGGTTAGCACGCTCATCATGGATCGGTGGACAAGACTCTTTTCCTAAGTTTGACACTAGCAGCCTCCAAAACCACGCCGGGCCTCTGCCGGTGCCTTATCATCAAATTATTATTACCCCAAATATTAACATGATGTTGATTAAGTTGAACCCAACTATCAAACTAAACAGGTGATAAGACAGACAACCAGACGCGAGCACGAACAACACTACGCAAGCAACTACGACACGAGGGCCAACAAGGTAAACAAGCAACAGTTAATAGGAAGTGGAGGGAAGGCTATATCATGGCTGCAAGGTAAACATATGATAGGATCGAGACACAAGAATCGAATCATAATGCTAGAATAAAGACAACTGAAAATTATCGGTAACAAGTGAGGAACGACAGCCATAGGTAGCAAGTGAGTAAATCTTGCCTGGAAGCCAGCTGGTAGAGGAAGCAGAACTTGTCGTTGCTCACATCATATCAACGTGCTATTCGCGAAGAAGCAAAGCACTAAAAGAAACAACAAATGAAACACTTACTACTACGGTAAAAGATCCAACATGATCCTAGTTTTATATGTATGACATGGCAAGATGCAATGCACGATGCAACCTAGGTAATAATAATTGGAACCGGGGTCCCGACAATTTAAATGTCGTGTTCAAGTTATATTAGCTATCGCCCCTCACTCTCGCCCGTGGCAGGCGTTATCGCCTCGCTAGCACGGGCGATAGCGGCCGTTACAGCCCAGTCTCGCCGGGCGAGCTGGCTGCCGCCCGGGCGAGCGCTATCGCCTGGCCTCTCGCCTCCTATCGCCCGTGGCGGGGCGGTAAGCCCACTCTCGCCTCCCACTAACGGCTGCGTTGGCACCAGCCTTACTACCCATCAAATTAAATGTTGGTTAACATGGAGACAAGATATCGATGAGCTACACAAGTTAAAATGGAACCGGGACTAGTTATATAACATCCTGACACATCCCATATTTAATTGTTATGTGAGTGCTAATTATCCATAACCCACAAAAGATGCGATGCAAACATGAATGGTTTGATATGAACATGATATATGACATTTAGAAAAAAAATAGGCATATAGGGTATATGGAATAGGGTTTGGGTTCGCACGTTGAAAGAAAAGGATCTTCGGATAACGCCGATGTCATCGGTACGTAGAGGAAGTAGACGAGGCCGGGGACGTAGACGTTGTAGTGGAAGGAGTCGTTCACGTCCGAAGTCGAAGTAGTCGTGGACGCGGAAGTAGTCATTTGGGGTCGGAGGAGATCTTGGCGGTTCCCCGGTCGTCGAGGTTCACGGCAACGGTCTCACAAACATGCACGAAGGAGAGCACACAAGGCGACATGCGGTGGTGTAGATGTTCTTGAGTCGTAGTGGTAATTGTGGGCGAAGAAGATCTTGAAGGTTTCGTTCTTCGGACTTGGCGCAGGGAATTTTGTCATGGTCATGCACACTGAACGCGCACACTGAACGCACGTGGCTGAAGGTCTCCGTCACGACAAAGAAAACACATGTACAGATAGGTGCCCGCGAGGCACGGATACTCTTGCGGGTCTGGTGTCGAACACCTGGAGGGCAAGCGACGGAAACTTGATATGACGTCGTTCTGCAGTGACGGGGACATGACGAGGAGTAGCTCCAACGCACCGACGAACTAGGGAGAGTGGATAGGCAGGGGTCGTCGGTGGAGCTGGTGCGAGCTCAGTTCGGAGCCCTGCTATTTCCATGCAGAGAGAGACCAGCATGGGAGGCGACGACCTTGTGGCCAAGCTCCTCATTGGAAGGAGGCAGAGGAGGTCGTCAAGCGGTCGAAGACAGACGGCGAGCCAGAGGAGGCGCTCCATGGAACCATGAGCGGAGGGAACCAAGGCGAGGTACGACGAGCTCAAGGACGGGGTCGAGGAGAGGCGTCGGTGGCCATTGAAGGAGCACATGGTCCTAAAGCAGAGGGAGCTCGGGTGCGAGGTAATGGAGGCGAGGCCTACTACGGTGCCAGAGATGGACGGCGGCTAGGCGCGAGCACCATGGCTACAGGGAGGCGCGGCGAGATCGGAAACGACGGCCAGGGAGCAATTGGGGAGGCTTGCCGGCCGGTGCTGGAGAGAAGGTGGAGGCCGGATCTTGGGAGGGGAGCAGAGGGAGACCGGCTGTGGAGGAATCAGAGACGGGAGCGCCCTAGCCATGGAGGTCGAGGGCGGGGGAGGGAATGCTATCGATCGGCTGGGGAGAGGGTCTCGCCCGCGTGTGCTGTGTGCGTTGTGTCTGTGAGGAGTGGAGGGACCCGAGGGTGAGAAGAAGAAAAATGACGGGCGGCTGCAAGAATACTGGGGGTGGGAGTAGAAAAACAGGAGGTGAAGCTAGGGTTTCAGCCAGGGTGGGCCTTGGCCCGGAAGTGGCATGGCTGGCTGCAGGGCTGCTCTCTCTCTCGCGCGCGCAGAAAAACAGATTTTTCTCTGCGTTTTTTTATTATTTTTAACAGATTGTTTTGGCACTATTTAAAATAGCTTTGGGCCACAAACTCAACTTAGATTTTTATGAAAATTTAGATTTGCAACGATTTAAATATTTTGTCATTTTTAGTGCGAATGGCATGAGTGGATGATGCAAAAGAGAAAAACAAACACATCACTTGGGGAAAACCCCCGACCGTTACACTCTTGGGGTCTCCCAACGAACGTGTGTTCACACGCATCACCTGCAAGTTGTTTACATATATCGTTGTCCGGAACCGAGGACCCAAAGTGACAACAATTGGGATAACCGGAGGGGATGCCTATGATGTGAGGATCACGTGTGTTGAGAGAGTGTTAATGCTTTGCTCTAGTGCTTTATTAAAAGGAGCACCTTAATTACGAGTAGTTTCCCTTGAGGCCCCTGCTGCAAACGGGCTGGTAGGAATGAAGATGGTGTGCAAGTTTCTCACTGTGAGCGCGTACGACTAAATACGGAACACATGGCTATGGTTACCTAGTATTTGGATGCTTTAGTATTATTTATCTGCAATTGCGCATGTTTTGATTATTATATGAACTATCTTATCCATGCAAACTCCATTCATCCATCCCTATACCTACAGTATTTTAATACTACTGTTTCCCATAATTGCTACCGTTGTTTCTATTTTATTCATGTTGTTGTTTTACTACTGCTACTGCTATAAAACTGTCACTACTGATAAACCGTTGCGAGCAAGTCTACTTCCAGGTGCAGCTGAACTGCCAACTCAACTGTTAAGGCTTATAAATATTCTTTGCCTCCCCTGGTGTCGAATCTATAAATTTAGGTTTTACTTCCCTCGAAGATTGTTGCGATTCCCTATACTTGTGGGTCATCAGTGCGCTCTGTCTGCTAGCTTCTGATAGGATTTCTGCGGGAGTCTATGTTGGTTCATTGAGCTTGACGGATCTCCTGTTGATTCTCTCTAGGTAGACTCCTGGCGGTATTCGTGCATTTTTTGACCCGATGTTTGCCAGCCTATATGCCTCTTTGTTACTTGATCGTGAGACGTGCCTCAACTTGTAGCCTTTGAAGCTTCCCTCGAGCAGGTTGCACATGTCGTCGTATGCGATCATGTTATCTGCGATTGCGTCGCATTCCTTCATTATTTGCTGCACGATGAGGTTGGAGTCTCCATAGATCATTAATCGGGTGGCTCTGCAAGCCAACGCCATCTTCATTCCGTGTATAAGCGCTTCGTACTCGGCGTCGTTGTTGGATGCTTTGTCGTTTGGCAGAAAGTTGAGTCGAAGGACATACCGGAGCGTGTCCCCTCTCAGAGATATCAGTACAACCCCGGCCCCTGCACCTTCGTTCCTCTTGGACCCGTCGAAGTACATGATCCATGAGCTGGAGTACTAGGGAGGTCCCGGGGTTTGCAATTCTGTCCATTCTTCGAAAAATTCTGCAACTATTTGTGATTTTAGGGCATCGTGCCCCTTGTACACTGTGTCCCAGGCGCCCAGTTTGATGCTCCACTTGGCGACTTTTTTTGGATGCCATGGGGTTGTTCATGATTTACCGAGTGATGCGTCGTTTACCATCGTTACGGTATGTTCCTGGAAGTAATGTTTGAGCTTTCGAGTTGTGAACACAACTCCATATGCTAGCTTCTGGTAGTACGGGTATCGTTGTTTGCATGGTAAGAGTACTTCGCTGAGGTAGTAGATTGGCCTCTGTACTCCATGTGTTTTTCCCTCTTCGGGTCACTCTACCACAATTATTGTGTTGACCACCTCAATAGTTGCGGATAGGTACAAGTACAGAGGCTCTCTTTTTTCGGGCGTGGCCAGGACCTTCCTGCTTGACAATGCTCTTTTCAGGTCTTCGAACGTTTTCTTCGCTTCTGGAGTCCACTCAAGCTTATATGTCTTCTTCAATAACTTGTAGAAGCGGAGGGCCTGCTCGCCCAACCTTGCACGCCTCGGAGGTTTGTCGGTTCTTTCATCGTCACGATGGCTTGAATTTTCTCCGGGTTGGCTTCTATTCATCGGGCTGACACCAGATATCCGAGTTGATGTCCTACGTGTGCGTACACCTAAGACGCATTTTGATGGGTTGAGCTTTATTTTGTACACGTTAAGGGCGTCGAAGGCTTCCCTTAAATCCTGGAGGAGTGTGTCCTTTACTAGGGTCTTGATGACTATGTCGTCCACGTATACTTGGATGTTTTTGCTGATGAGATTGGCGAGACACTTTTGCATGCAGCGCTGATATGTAGCACATGCGTTCTTGAGCCTCAAGGGCATGGTTGTGTAGCAGTATACACCGTATGGTGTGATGAATGATGTCTTTTCATCGTCTTCCTATTTCATTCTGATCTGATTATAGCCCGAGTAGGCGTCAAGGAAGGAGAGGCGCTGGCAGCCTGCTATGGAGTCGATGATCTGGTCGATCCGCGGAAACGGGAAGTTATCCTTGGGACATTGTTTATTTAACGATGTGTAGTCGATGCACACGCGAAGGATGTTTGTATTTTTCTTCGGGACAAGCACTGGGTTTGCTAACCAGGTGGAAATCTTGATCTCCCTTATGAACTTTTCTGCAAATAGGCGGTCCACCTCTTCTCCGAGTGTGTGGCGCTTTGGCTTGGAAAAGCGGCGAGTGGTTTGCTGCACTGGTTTGGCATCTTTGAACACCTCTAGAGAGTGCTCGGCAAACTCCCTGGGTACCCCTGGCATGTCAGATGGCTGCCAGGCAAAAATTTCCTAGTACTCACGGAGAAGTTCGACGAGCGCGCTTTCCTATGCGGCGGAGAGGCTCGTCGAGACCAGTGCTTCTGTCTTTGCAAAAACCACAAACAACTTCTCTTGCATCCCGAAAGATTTGGCGATGTACTGAAAATCAGTGTTGCACTTGTCCGACTTCTAGAAGTCTCCGTTCATAGTGATTGTCTTGTATTCTCCTCGGAGTTTCAACTCGAGGTATGCGTAGTGTGGTACTGCCACGAATCTCGCGAATGCAGTTCGGACGAGAATGGCGTGGTACTGATATGGCCAGTCGACTACCTCGAAGTCAAGGAATTCCCTTCTATAATTGCTCGGGTCACCGAGGACTACTTCTAGAGTTATCGAGTCGATTGGACAGACTGGCTTGCCTGGAACTATGTCGTGGAACGATGTCTCCGAGCTCATGTTCATCTTGCGGAGTGTGTCCGCGTATATGATGTTGATCCCACTGCCTCCATCCATAAACACTCTAGCTAGATTGTAGTTGCCTATCTGCGCCTCGATGACGAGCGTTGCGTGTCCTGGTCGGTACACTCGAGGTGGGTGATCCTCCCTAGAAAAGGTGATGGGCCGCTCGGAGCCTTTGAGGTACTCTAGTTTGGATGGAGGTGCTTGCACTGCCATGTTGACGTGGCGAGTGTTGGTCTTCTAGACTCGGCGGGACGGGCAGACTTTATGTATCATGCCTAGAGTTATGTAATTGCTCGGGTCATATACGCGGACACAGTCCGCAAGATGAACATTCCCTTATGTAATTGCTCGGGTCACCGAGGACTACTTCCAGAGTTATCGAGCCGATTGGACAGGCTAGCTTGCCTGACACTATGCCGTGGAACGATGTCTCCGAGTTCATGTTCATCTTGCGGAGTGTGTCTGCATATATGATGTTGATCCCACTGCCTCCATCCATAAACACTCTAGCCAGATTGTAGTTGCCTATCTGCGCCTCGATGATGAGCGTTGCGTGTCCTGGTTGGTACACTCGAGGTGGGTGATCCTCCCTAGAAAAGGTGATGGGATGCTCGGAGCCTTTGAGGTACTTTGGTTTGGATGGAAGTCCTTGCACTGCCATGTTGACGTGGCGAGTGTTGGTCTTCTAGGCTCGGCGGGACGGGTAGACTTTCTGTATCATGCCTAGAGTTCTGTGTGGGTTCGGGTAGCCATTGGCTCCCGGGTTTGTGGCTGCTGGATTTGCCACTATTGCCATGGTGGGTTGTGCTGCTGGTGGTGGAGGTGCGTTCGGCGCGACTGCACCACTCCCAGGTACTTGCGGGTATCCTTGGTTCGTGGCGATTCAATGTTTCTTCGAGTATGCCTTGTGGATGTTCAGAAACTTTCGGCAGCCCTTAAGGAGATGGGTGGACTTTTGCTTGCCCGTGTGCTTATATGTGAAAAGATGCAGGCAGCAGTATCCATCAAGGTCTTCTTCGGGCGGCCTGCCATCTACCATTGGCCTCCACTCGCGATTCCCGCGGGATCCTCTGTCGCGGTTTCTGGTGAACTCGGTCGCAACGAATTCCGCCTGATCGTGCTGATCATAGTGTCGCCTCTTTTTCCTGCGGCATTCGTCGTTGCGGTCATGATCGTGTGTGGGCAAGGTGGTCCTCTCGTTGCGCAGGGAGTCCTCTCCATTCACCCATTTATCTGCTATCACCATCAACTCGCCAATAGTTTTGGGAGTGCATCGACCCAGTTCTTCTTGGAAGGCTGCGCGTCGCGTGCCTTTTGTGAATGCTTCGACTGTGGATTCCTCTGATATTTTGCCCGTTGTGTTTCTGAGGGCGCTCCACCTCTGTATGTACTCGCGAGTGGATTCATCTCTTTTTTGCTTGCAGGCACACAACTCTTCGATAGATGCGGGACTTTTATATGTTGATTGGAAATTTTTCTCGAAATCGCGAGTGAGATCGTCCCCGGATCTGTAACACGCGCGTGGTCTTCTTTCGAGCCAGCTCCGGGCGGCTCCTACGAGGTGTAGGTTTAGGTACTACATGGCTATCACCTTGTTTCCGCGCTGGCACTTGACCGCGGTCAAATAGTCCGACAACCAAGTTCGAGGCTCTTGGCAGCCGTCGTACTTCGGGACCTCCAAAGTGAGCTTGAACTTCTTGGACATCTCAGTCTCGCGGATGCTGTGACTAAAACATAGCACGCCGTAGGCTTCTTCGTCAGACTCATATGACGAATGTGCGCAATTCCTTCGCGCGCGGGCCTTGTCGATCCTGTTTTGGGTGATGTCATTTCGTGCGTCGTACGTGGTCCGGTCGCGGATATCGTCGCGTCGCGGCTCCCTGCTGCAGTGTCGCGAATCACGCCCGCGGCGTTGGGGCTCTGCGCTGCTGCGTCGTGGTTCTCCTTCGCGATCTCGCGAGCGGCCTCCGTGGTGTCGCGGGTTGTCGTTGCTGTCTCGCGGGCCGTTGTTGCGGCATCGTGCTTCCTTGCTCCGATGGCGGCGAGGGTATCCCTCGTTTCCTCTTTTAGGCGCCGTATTCTCGCGTCGACGAGGTGACTTATCCGATCGAGGTGCTGCGGTTTCTAGGGAGACCGCATTTTTGCAAGGTTTTTGGGCAGCGATCGCCGCTCCGACCAGACCTAGCCGTCTGATAAGCTCACAATGTTGTTCCGCACAAGGATCGGTTTTTGGCGGTTGGATCACCCAAAGGTAGGTCGTGGCAGCGAGGACCGCAGCCGCGGGAGTCATGGAATGTATGTTGTTGTCCTCATCGACGTGTGATACGTCTCAAACGTATCTATAATGTTCGATGCTCTATGCTTGTTTTCTATCCAATACCTTTATGTTTTCACATAATTTCCTTTGTTTTCCGGATGTTTTCTGGACTAACCTACTGCGTCAGTTCCTTTTTTTGTTGTTTTTGGTTTCAGGAAAGTTGTCTGGAAATATTCTCACAATTGGACGAAATAAAATCCCAGTGTCCTATTTTTTCCGGCACGTCAACACAGTCCAAAGGAGACCCGGAGGGGGGCAACTAGGTGGCCACACCACCATGTGGCGCGGGTCCTCCTGGCCGCGCCACCACATGGTGTGGGCCCCTCGGGCAGCCACCGATATCGCCCTTTCGCCTATTTATTCCCCCCGATGGAGAAACCCTAGAACATCAAGTCTCCATCCATGAAAAGTTCCGTAGCTCCGCCGCCGCTGCCGACAAGTTTTGGGGGACTGAAATATCTGTTTTGGCACCCTGTCGGGACGGGGAAGTGCCCCAGAGCCATCTCCATCGACTCCGCCGCCATATTCATCGCCGTTGCTGATTACCATGGTGAGGAGGGAGTAGTTCTCCCCCGAGACTGAGGACTCTACTGGTAGCTATGTGTTTCATCTCTCTCTCCCATGATGTGATCTTCATGTGAGCATGAGCTTTGTAATCTAGTTGAATAAGTATATTTTACTCTTCATCTGTTATGCTACTCAAGTGGTTTTGTTAATGTGATCTCCGGAGACACCTTCGTTCCACGGTGTAAATGTGACAGTGTGTGCACCGTTTGTGGCTTACCATAATTTATATATTTTGTGTTGGATGACCCTATGAAATTGTGGTGTTTGTCTGAAACCATCTAGGGACCAAGGTGACAGTGTGGGGTTACCTAGTGGGGAATGCAACTCTAAGGCGTGATTTTGTAGCCCTACTCAATGATTGGTGTTTGTTATCCAACCGGAGAGTGATTCGGAGTAGCATAGTGAAGAGAAGATATATATGTATTCAATTATGTTATTATTGTTGAAAGTATCCACTAGTGAAAATATGCTCCATATGCCTTATTTTCAACATTGAAAGACCCTTTACAACAAGTTCTGCTACATGTTTGCTTACTGCCATTTTTATTTCAGATTGCTATTACTACTTATAATCATCCATATTACTTGTACTCACTATTTCTTCACCAAACTAGTGCACCTATACAACTGAAAATTGTATTAGGTGTGTTGGGAACACAAGAGACTTCTTGTATCTTAATTGCAGGGTTGCTTGAGAGGGATACCTTTGACCTCTACCTCCCCGAGTTCGATAAACCTTGGGTGATCCACTTAAGGAAAACTTGTTGCTGTTCTACAAACCTATGCATTTGGAGGTCCAACACTGTATACAAGAATAGAAGCATACGTAGACATCAAGCTCTTTTTTCTAGCGCCGTTGCCGGGGAGGTCAGGTAAAAGGTACTCACATCCTATGTGAGTGCTAGAAGTTATTTCCTTAACATTCTGCATTTATATCTTTTTGTTTCTTATTTTTATTTTCACTAGTTAGGCTTATTTTCACTTGTTCCTTGTTTTTATTTTTACTAGCAGACTTAATGGAAAACAACAAAAATATGAGAGAGCTTTATAATCTTTATATTTAATTAGGATATGATACTTTTGAAGAGAAAATTAAAAAACACATGGAGCTTTATTTGCATGCGAGTAGCAATGTTATTAGTATGAATTCTTTGAACACCATTATTGCTAATGCTATGAAAAAGTCTAAGCTTGGGGAAGCTAGTTTTTATGAAAATGATCTTTTTAGTTCTCCAGCTTTAGAGGAGAAAATTTGCTCTGATGATACTTTATCTCCCATGTGTGATAATTCTAATGATGCTTGTGATATTTAAGTCCTCCTACTGAAAGTATTCTTTCTAAAATACCTATGAAAATTGTTGAACGTGTTATGAATAACTGCTATTTCGGAGATGGAATTGTCCATCATATTGATAATTTACTCTTTATATATGAATTATGCGATTTGTTCAAGTGTGCAGGTATTTCAATGGACCAAGTTAAGAGAAGGCTACTCTCTTTGTCACGTAAGGACAAAGCAAGAGAGTGGTATGAGCTACTTGATGATCCTCATCACTTGGAGTGGAAGGAGCTTGAATCTCTCTTTTACTCTAAATTTTATCCTCCTCATGAACTGCATTTAGATAGGAATTACATTTATAATTTTCATCCTTGTGATGGAGAAAGCATTGCTCAAGTTTGGGGGAGACTAAAAACATTAATACCCAAATGTCCTAACCATGAGTTTCCTGAGGAAATAATTGTTACTAATTTTTATGCAAGACTTTTAGGACATTGTAAGGATTATCTAGATGTCTTTCAGAGGGTTCTTTCACAAATAATAAGGTTGAATCTAGGTGGAATCTTCTTGAAACAATTCAAAATAATAATGAAGATTGGGATAACGACAAAGGTAAAGAACCAGGTATAAACTATGAGTATAATTGCATTAAGTCTTTCGCTGAAACTGCACATTTTCAAGAGCTTAGTGCTAAATATGGTCTTGATCATCAAATTATTGTTGATTGTTGTAGATCTGTTGCTTCTCATATTAATGTTCCTAAAGAGAATTTTGAAAGAGCATGGTTCCCCCATGTGTGGTTTTGGTAATTGATGACAATCACTATGGACTAATGGTTGCATTGAGCTATACTTGTAGAGTTTGTCCATAGGCAATGCTTTATGTCCATGTGTTAGATTCAAGATAATCAAGTGGTGACCAAGTTGCTATTCATGTGAATATCCTAAGTTTGGTCATGAGAGAGTTGAGCATATTGCAAGTATGTCTTGAAGAAGAATATTGTGTGAACATTCATCTTTACATTGAAGACATCATTATTATGAAGAGAGAAGAAAAGATAAAAGGTTTATCAAGTATGTCTTGAAGAAGAATATTGTGTGAACATTCATCTTTACCTTCAATACATCATTATTATGAAGAGAGAAGAAAATATAAAAGGTCGATCAAGGCAAAGTGCTAAGCGATGGTTAATATTGATCAACTCACAAAGCAAGAAGATGTACCATGTGGTATCATGGTATCGTAAGTAATTGTTCATATAGCTTTGTGTTCTAACCCATTATATGTGTGTGTGGTATATCTATGTGGTGTTAGGTATCTTTCCATGGGCTTGCATCAAAAGTAAGATTTCATATAGTCCATGGTGGATGACGTCAAGTTGTGGTCGTCATCAAGTTCGAGAAGTGCAAGTTCAAGGGGAGCATATCGAATAGATCACATTCTTGAAGCTTGCCACTCTTTTGGATATAATGTTCAAGTAAAGATGTACTTAAAAGAGCCTCTCCCATATTTGCATATGGAAGAGCAATCTTTGTGTCTTCACCAAGCAAAGCGAAATCAAGAAAGGTGTTCCATCTTGAGGAGGTAAAGATCTTCATCATCTAGCTCAAGTGGAATGCTCAAGACAAATGTATGATCCTGATAGGTTTTCTATTTTACCGGTCTCATAGTATTAGGAGGGAGACCGGGTTATAGGATAGATAACCGTACTATCAAGAGGGGCTCTCATATTAGCAACTTGATCGCATCACTCGGAGAGAGATCAAACCTTTGCATACTTGGCATAATCTTTCTTGGTTCTTATTTTTGTTTTCTCCATGTGTGGTTTTAGAGCTTGTCATGTGCTTCAATACAAGCTCAAGTTCATCAAAAACGGGTTTCGCATGAAAAACTTATTGCGTTTTTGATATTGGAGGTTTTACCGATTGTTCCTTTATAGAGAGGTAAAAACTTTCATCATTTGGTTTTATCATCCAATGACATACTATGACGTTTCTTTGCATAATCTTGTAGTGCTCATTCTTATGATTTCAACGAGCCCAAGATCATCGAAAACGGAGTCCGGATGCAAAAGATATCGCGTTTTTAGTGAAGTAGATTTTCTGGAAACTCGGAGGCCGGCCTCAGGCCAGGGGTGGGCTCCCTAGGTCGGGCACCAAACAGAACCGGCCGGCCTGGGAGGCCGGGGTGGCGCAGAATGCCCCCAACGGGCTGATTTTTTAGGCCTATAAAAGGGGTCTTCTTCCCCAATGGTTCCTTACCTTTTTAGCAAGTTTTCCCCCATCATTGTTGACCTTTTGGAGCTTGCTCTCTCTCTATTCCTCCATGATTCTTGCCTCCAATTAGTGGGAAAAGAGAGAGGAGATCTAGATCTACTATTCCACCAATCCATCTCTCCTCTTAGTGAGGGGAAAGTATTTGGATCTAGATCTTGTGGATTCATTTGTTGAGTTCTTCCTTGTTCTTCCTCTCTTCTCCCCCCATAGCATTTGTTGCTTTGGTGGGATTTGAGAGTGAAGGATTTGAGCACTTCTTGTGTTCTTGCCATTGCATAGGTTGCATCAGTTTGAGTTCTCTACAAGGATTCGTTCGAGTGAAAGGCTGAGAAGCTTGTTACTCTTGGGTTCTTGGAGTGCCCTTGAGCATGTCCTCTTGGGTACTTGGAGTGCCCTAGACGGTTGTTGTTGTCTCGGAGTTTTGGTAGCTCCGGACCTTGTTGTCCCGGAGTTTTGTGGCTCGGGACCTTGTTGCTATCTCGGAGTTTTTTGTGGCTCGCGGGATATTGTTGGGAGCCTCCAATTGAGTTGTGGAGATTTCCCCAACCTTGTACGGGATCGGTGACCGCCCTCAAAGGTCCCATAGTGGATCGTGGCACTCTGCATTGGTGGAGGCACGAGGAGAATAAGGTGAGCCATTGGGCGCTTGGAGTCATTGTGACTCCACACCTCTCCAACGGAGATTAGCTTCCATTGGGAAGTGAACTTCGGGATAAATCATCGTCTCCTCGTCTCTCGGTTATTTCTATACCGATCTCTTTACTTATGAAATTTACTTTGTGATAGCCATCGAGCTTGAAGTAACATATCTTGCTATCACATAGTTGCTTGAATTGTTTAGCATAAGTTGTTTTTGCACATAGGTGAACCTAGTTTGTTTAGATTTTAGCTTGATAAATTAAACTCTAGTTTTATTCCGCATTTATTCAAGCCTTAACCGTAATTATTTTTAAACGCCTATTCACCCCCCCTCTAGGCGACATCCGTGTCCTTTCAATTGGTATCAGAGCCGGGTCTCTCTTCATAGGGTTTCACAACCTAGAGAGTAAAGATGTCGGCTAGGGGATTAGTGCATAATGACACTTTTATATTCGATGACACAAATTATAATACTTGGAAAATTAGTATGCTTGATATTTTTAAGGACATGGTTACAAATATAGAGAAAATTGTAGATATGGGTTTTTCTACTCCAACGGGTATTGATTGCTCTTTAGAGGATGAGAAAAACTTATATCTCAATACTCAAGCTACTAATGTGTTTTTCAAATATTTGAGCATTGTAGTTCTTGAGTCAATTAGGCCATCTTGGAAAGCTCGTGAGATATGGACCAAGCTTCAAGATAAATATGATGTGTCCAAAAGTTGTGGGGATGATTATTCTCCCTCCACCTCCGGGCGTGATGAGTTCTCAACTTCTTCTACTTCACCAACATGTGGCAAGGCACAACATAATGATATGGTGAGTAGTGACAAAAATTGCAGTCTTGATAGTAAGCTTATTGTTGACGATTCTTCATCTCTATCTTATTGCAATACTTTGTCTATGGACTTAAACACGTCTTGTCGTGGTGTGGAGAAGACAGATGCCATGGGATGGCTAAAGTTGGGGCCGATGGACGCTGGAGGTATCCGGGGAGGGATCGCACGGCGAGTAGCCGCGCGTAAGTAACACTGCAAACAACAAGATCTACTCAGGTTCAGGGCCCTCGTGTGGAGGTAACACCCCTACTTCTGCCTACCTCTCTGTATGTATGTTTTCCGAGTAGCCACAGTAATGTTTGCCTCTTGGCCGAGTAGCCACTCGGCTGTTCTCTCTAGCTCTAGTGTTGGCTCTTGCAATAAAAGAGATCTGAGGCAACGTCCCCCGCGCGGGAGGGGGCAGGGCACCTTATATACTGGTGCCCAGCCGAATAAAGAAAGACTATAAGGTACACTTGATGGGACATGCCCACTGCAGGACAGCGCACGCCTCTGGCTTCTCGCTGACGCGGGTGCGGGAAGTCACCGCGCCGTTCGGCAGATGGGACCTGTCCACCCTGTCAGTGACGTAGAGTAGGCCCCTAGGCATGTCCTGTCCCCTCTGTCAGTGACAGGATTTGACAGGCGCCTACCTCACTGTAGCCACGCCGTAGCGCGGATAATCACGCGCTCAGTAAGTTGAACCGCACGCCTGTACGGCTGCAGGATACGCGGGATCCTGTCAGAACGGCTCCATTGACTTCTTGCCCGAGTAGGAACGCAGCCCATCTACTCGGACCACCTGACCGCTACCCGGTCAAATACAAACTTGCTCAATATCGCCTCTTGGCCTTCAATACTTATGACCGGATAAAGACTACTGGGTAGAGGGTACCCGGGTAGCCACCAACCCGGCCAACAGTACTCTGATCTTCGCCTTTATCACTTGCCTTACCCCTACTCAGTGGTAACCCCCGACATTAGTCCCCGAAGCTGGTAGAGTCCTGCGAACTTGTTCACTGGGTCCTGCCAGCTTAAACCAAATTGTCTTCTCGAATCAGTAATGCCGAGTTGCACCCCAAATTGAACCAATAACTCCTTATCAAATCTCTCCAACTGTGTTACGAGATAACCTTCCTGGTAGCCGAGTAGAGCAATCTCTCTATTGAGCTGCCGAGTAAAATGACTTGGTGAAATTTCGAACACGATCCAGCTGGATCAGACCAAATCCACCTCTCCGTGTCGCTACTGGGCACGTGTCAAGCCCCCGTGCTCCCGACGCCTCGGTGCCAGGGACACAGCAGGCCACGCGCCGTTCAGTGCAACTAGGGCCCACGGCCCGTTAGGTCACGTCAAGCGGTACTCGAAATCCCACGATCTGGGACGTGGGATTAACTGCGCCCGTTACGCGCGTGTTTCGCGTTGTGTGTGTTTCTAACGGGCAGTTAACCCACGCCGCACGATCATTGCCCACGATCAATCCACCAGTAACGGCAGTTCGCGGGGGAAAGATAAATACCCCCGCTCCGCCCACTTCTCCTTTTTCCTGTTCCTTTCCAATCTTGCTCTCGCCTCGCCTCTGTCGCCGCCGTCGAGCACAGCGCCACCGCGAGCACTCACCGCGCCACCGCGAGCACTCACTGCACCACTGCTCCACGCATAGCGAGAGATAGAGAGAGAAGCGCATCTGCGCAACTCCGTCGAGCTTCAATCTCCACGAGCTCTTCCTCTCCGACAGCCATCTGCTTCCATGGCGCCTGGAGACGATGCGGTTCCCGCCCGAGCCGGCTGGGAGGGCTCCGACGTGACCGTGGAGGACTGCCAATGGCTGGTCAACACGCGCCGCATCCCTCCCGGCGTCGTCTGCCGGCCTCCTGGCAAGGAGCTCATCCCGGAACCCGAATAGGGTGAGTACGTGGTCTTCTTATCCCATTTCAAACGCGGCTTCGTCCTTCCCATCTCCCAATTCTTCTCTGATTTTCTCCGCCATTTTGGCGTTCAACCACACCATCTCCCACCAAACGCAATCGTGATGCTCTCCACACACGCCACCGTGTGTGAGGCCTTTCTGGGTGTCTACCCAACCATCCACACCTGGGCAAGGTATTTCTTCCTCCGTAGACAAGAGATTCCAAATTCCGGCAACACTTCCGCTCCCCGCGTGATGACCCAGACGGGTAGCGCGATGATGCTGCAACGCCGTACTGGACACCACCTGAGAGTTCTCGGGCTGGATACCATGCGCAAGTGGCAGCGCGGGTTCCTGTACGTGAAGAACGTACCCGCCGAGGAGGGAAGCCCATAGAAGACCGGATAGGGCTCCCAAAGTTCGTCAACGCGCTGCCCACCGGGAAGACCTGGGGCTACGACCCGAAGAAGACTGTGCCAGACGTCCTCCAGGTCGAGAAGCGCCTGACCGAGCTGGTGATGGCGGGGCTCATCCAAGACGACCCCATTGCTTGTTGGATCTCGCGCCGAGTACTCCCGCTCTAGCACCGAGTGCACAAGATGTGCTACATGGGAGGTGCTCGCGACTGTACTCGGACGACGACCTTCGAGCTTAGCACAGCGGAGGTGGCCATCTGGGCCAGGTCCATCATGTCGACCTCGCTCACCGAGAACTGGGATTACGGCTTCATGCCGTATAGCCGCACCAAGAAGATCACTCAGGTTAGTGCTCTATGCTTTGTGTTTCACTCTGATACTGAATAGGTAGTCTCTCCGCTTTGTATGCTTTGTATTTGCATGCTGTACCGAGTAGGTCCTCATACCTATCTCTCTGGCTTCATATGCTTTGTGTTTGCACGTCGTGTCGGGTAGAATTACTTAACCTAATATGCTTTGTGTTTGCATGTTACTCCGAGTAGACATTCTTAGCTTAATATGCTTTGTGTTTGCATGCTATTCCGAGTAGAAATACTTAGCTGAGAACTCAACTCCCTGTGCTTTATCTTTGCCTCAACAGCACATCAATCGCCAGCGAGAAGAGGATAACAAAATCTTCGAAGCCAACTGGTCCAAGGACCGAGAAGAAGATGACACGACTGCATATGATACTCGGGATACCTTGTGTGTATCCCCAAGGCTACTCAGCCCGGTAAGTCCCGAGCAGATGCCTCTATTCGGGATTGGTCTTAAGATGATGAAGGTGACTGAGTTCACCTCTCTGTTTGTTAGCAGTACCCTTTGACTCTCTTTCCTTGCTTGTTTTAACTCCTTTCTTCTTCTACTCTTCAGAAGATCCTGAGTTAGACGACGAGGAGGAAGTCCTGGTCGTCGATCCGCTATTGGTGGCCGCTCCCAATACTCGGAAGAGGGTGGGCAGTGGTGCGCAGGCACCACCCCCAAGAGATCCAAGAAGACAGCCGTGCCCAAGACTGGTGCTTCCAAGAAGAGGAAAGCCCCCACCCGCAAAGGGTAAGTGTTCCTCCGAGTACATCTTAACCTATTGCCGCTTCCAGTTGCACCTTTCCCTTGGTTCTCTTCTCTGCTTTCTGATCTTGCCCTTTTCTTCCTCTCAGCGAGGCTCTTGAGGCCGACGCCACCACCGCGTCAGCTTTCAGACGCAGACAGCCCCGTCCCGAGAGGAGACTGTTGAGCTCTTGGATGACGATGAGAACCAAAAGCCACGGGGAAGGGCGCGTGCGTCCTCCCCAGTTGATGAAGAACAAGACGCTGGCGCCGAGAACGATGACGCCAGGATAGAAGTAGATCTCACCTCCGAGCAGTCGCCGCCTGATGCGCAGCCAACTGCTCGGGATGCTGCCAACGACGAGATGCCGCCCACTCCTCCGGCTGCATCAGCATAGGAAAACACCGATCGTGCTGCCGAGCAGGAGCAAGAAGATGATGCCGTCCGGCCAGACGCCACCCCCGAGCAGCAAGACACCCATGCTGCAGAACAAGATGATCCCGCGGCCGGGCCGCGGGTAGAAGACACTATTGACACAAGGCCAGATCCCGCTGCGGAGCAGCGGGTAGAAGATGACGTGGTGCAGCCAACCCGCCAGGACCAAGTGCAGCTAGACGTTGCACCGAGTAGCCGGCCCTCCTGTGCCGCCAACTCTGCAGGTGACTCCACCCAGCGCACCTGTTCCCCCACCAACTCAACCACCACCAACACCTCCTCAACCTACTCTGCAAGTGCCCCACCTTCTCGGCCAGCCGCTACTCCAAGCACCAAGAAGATCACCAAGACGGGAGCCGAGGCAACCCGGATACAGCCGAAGCGCAGTGCTTCGCAGGCTGGGCAGCAGATGCCGCCCCCAAGCCACAAGGTGAGCCGTCCAGGAAGCAAGTGAAGACCACCCAACTTACGCTTGTTCCTTCTGCTTCAAACGCCAACCCGGCTGCCTCCGGGGTCACCACTGGCCCCGTCGAGAAGCAGAGTGCTGATGCTAGCGGCAGCGCGTCGCGCACCTACCCCGAGTACATGATGACCCTGTCGCAGCGCCACCAAATCCCGCTATCCAAGGGAGAGAAGCGACTAGCCGCTCTCAAGGAAGGCCAAGCCGTGGGAACCTCCAAGTCCAAGGGGAAGAAGGCGACTCCCGGGCTCTTTTCTCATGGCGAAGAAGATGAAGATATTGAAGAAGAAGGCCTTACTGCCATCTTGGACCGAGTAGGCTTTGTTGATAAGGCCTGGAACAGCAAGGCGCACGGTAACCCCACTTGGAACGGTACCGAGTTGGGTCATCTCGATCACTACCGCACCGACTGGAACAAGGCTGATGTAGGCTGTGTCGCCATGACGGTTGCCAGCCCTGCCTGCACCTTGGCCGGAAAGCTGTTCGTCATCCGCAAGAACATCGAGGACATCGAGCAGAGCTACGTGGTAAGTATTACTTCTCCTTCTTGCATTTTCTGAGTTGCTGGTTTCTTCTTTCTCTTCTCTTTCCCCCAGTCCCCGAGATTCGGGCCGAGTGAGCGAAGACTCAACCGAGTTGACATTTACTCGGGCCAAATCTTCCAAACCACTTACACTTTATCCCTTCTTCTCTGCAGGATAGCGTCCAGAAGAGGACCAGGGTTTTCCGTCGGCTACTCTGGAACCACCGCATCGCCAAAGATCGTATCCAGGCTCTGGAAGCCGACAAGAAAGATAGTGAGGCGATGGAGCAGATGGCCCTGGAACGCACTCTCCAGATCTCTGAGGTTGAAGGTAAGCTTTTAGCATCTCGGTTTGTGTGTTTTATGTTTACGCCCGCGTTTGCTTTTTGCTTTATTGCTGTTTTCTCTGCAGGCAAGCTCAAGGACTTGGTGGAAAAGCACCGAGACTGCGAGGTTTTCGCCGCCTCCGCCCAGAGCAAGATCGCTACTCTGGAAGGTGAGCCTTCCTCTTTCTTTTCTGCAATTGTATCTTCCTACTTGGATGTTTTGTTGACAATGATGTTCTTCTCGCAGAAGAGTATAAAAAATTCCGGGAGCAACACTTGCAGTGCCTCACGCCTGCTGAGGTGCAACAGCAAATGGTGGCCCGGGAATTGGAGATTGAGAAGGAGCGCAAGACCGAGAGAGATGAATACGAGAGGCTCCAACTCGATCTCCAAGCCGCACTCCAAACTGCCATCAGCCACGTCAGCGAGAGGAAGGAGCTCGAGAGGACATCCAAGGCCGAGAAGCAAGCACTTGAGCTGGAGATCCAGGTACTGAAGGATCGGAACTCGGCTCTCGAGACCCAGATCATGGAATCGCGCCACATCCATGCGAAGCATGTCTCAGACGAGACCGACTGGCATAGGAAACTGGGAGCAATTTTCCTTGAGATGGAATGTAAGTTGTCATTATCCGCTATCATGTTTGCCTTTTTCCTCTCTGCCTTCTTCTATTCTGTTGTTCTTCTTCTCGGTTTCTGTTTCTGACCGAACTTTAGGCCCTACTGATTTAGATGTCTTCCTGGAACTCCGTTCTGCTAGCGCAACTGCTGCGAACAAAGCAAGGAAAGCCACGGCAGCCGCCGGTCTTGGCCTTGATGATGGATCCACCATCTCGGACCTTCTCGCCAACTTGAAGACTCAGGTGCATTCCCTCAAGGGCCTGGGCACCTCCATGGTGGCCACAACAATCAACTTGCACACCCTGTTCTGGCCAGAAAAGGAGGTCCCAGAAACATTCCAAGGAATTGCCGAGAACCTGCGCGGAGTCAAGGCTGAACTCAAGAAGTGGCGTGCCTCCGCAGCTCGGGCAGGAGCTGACGAGTTGCTGCACTTCATCCTGAGCTGGTATGAGAACTTGGACCTCCAAAAGATCTATGAGCGCTGCGAAGACTCCAAATGGACTAAAGAGCCTGACTGCATCACTCTCCAAAAGGAGGTGGCCTACGAGATCGCCTCCTACGCCGAGACCAGCGTCTACATCGACGGCCTCACCGAGATGGACACTGACGTTGGAGAAGACGATGATGACGAGGACGATGGCTTGGCTGCGTCCGAGGAGGGTGCCGGAGAGGAGGGAGCCGAGCACGAGGAGACCAAGGAGACTGAGGAATCCGAGCAGCAGGGCAACACGGAGGAATCCGGGTTGGCCGCTAACGCAGATGCCGAGCAGCCGCAGCCTACCGTTCAGGAGGCCACCATCACCACCGAGATGGTGATCCAGGGGCCAGCTCCCGAGTTGGGCGTGACTGCTTCTGCCACGGATGGTCTCTACCCACTAGCCTCCGACTCTGCAACAGACCCCATCTCCGTAGCTACATCAACCTCCGATCAAACTGCCTCTGCCAACACCGATGCTGACAACACGGGTTCCACTGTTGTGTAATCCCTGCAAATCTTTATCTCCAAACTCTTATCAGATCCCCGGGATGTCGGGTGCATATGTAACCGAAACAATTAAGTCCTTTGCTACTCAGTTTTAGTTTAGTTAACAGTTTAGCAACTCTGGCTCAATGCCTGGTTGCGTTTCTATGCAAGTCCCCGAGTTGCATTTTTTTATCCACTCATTCTCTTTGTCTCAGCTCTTACCTGCCACTTGTGGCTTTTTTGGTAGTCGAGTCACAAGATTTCAAAGTTTGAGTTTCAAATACTTAGCCACTTAGAAAAACACATAGTAACGCTGCCCACCACTTAGCCGAAAAGAGACAACAGAAACATAAAAGAACACCCTACTCGGTTGCTACACCTTTCTTCTCCTTAGCAAATTTTCGTGTGCTCATTGACCTTTGGCTTGTTCTCTTGCTTGCCATGAAGCCCGGTTGCGGATAGCAGCAGAGTCGAAGAGTTGGCCCTTAGGTTTAAACACACTACTAGATATGCTTATGAAATTCTAAGTAAAGCAACCGAGTAGACAAAGTAAAATAGAGTAGAACAACAGAGAACAGATTTGGACAAGGGCAGTCCCCGAGTTTGAATTCGGAGTGCCTACTAGAATTTTAACTCGGTTGAGGAGATACATACAACTTTCTGCTCATGAATGAAAATGGCGAAGTAGAGCTACATTCCAGGGGCGCTTAGATTCCTCTCCAGCTCTATCCGGCCTGTTCTTCTGGGGTGCCTGTGCGTCAACTAGATAGTAGGCATCATTGTGCAGAGCCTTGCTGATGGCTCCCAAGTGCAGGAGATCAATTGTAGTACTTTTCGAATTAGAAAGGTTATCGAACCCACGAGGAGCAGAAGGAACTGGTAAGTAGAATAGCAAAGGAATAATAAAAGCAACAGGTGTTTTTGTGTTTTAATTGTGTAGTGCAAGTAAAGTAAAATGCGGAAAGTAAATTGCAGCAAGTAGTAGGTCTCAATGAGAGACAAAGCCCAATCCTCTAATGCGCAAGAGGACAAGCTCAAGTGTATGTTTGTGTCTTATATGTGGAAAACGTTCCCGAGGGCTGCACGGATTTAGCTGGCATAGTGATTCATTGCATAACATGTTTGTATATCTTGTCTAGTTTTAATCTTCTTCGGACGGAGCCACAAATAGGAATAGCTAAATAAATAAACTATCACCCCTTATGATGGATCACGTGGCCAATTAAATGACAGCACGGGAATTATTAAGACATGATGTCCTACCATAGCCTTATGCTCTAAGGTCCCCGATACAAGTACCCTCATAATGCAATTCAACAACTCTGTCTCAAGTTCCTGTCACCTAAAGACATCATCATGTCACTACACTACGGTGTTCTCCTATGAGCCCATGTAGGTGAAGTGTTGTACAGTCGATGTTTGTACAACACCATCATAGAATCACATAAAAGATAAATACTAGACCAAATAACAACTCATCTCATGTAACAAATCATTGCCAATTCATCCTATGCCCTCAGGAACATGCGGGAACTACTCACAACGTGCAAACAAGATCATGTATGGTGACATATGTGGTACAACACAATCTGAAACAATGGATCCACCACCAAATAATGACAAGTACTCAATCCCAAACATGCAACGGAGTACAATAACACGTATCTAGGGTGTAACAATGATCAAACTATGAGGGGGACGGAGTGGATCACGGTGATGGTGATGGTGGAGATGCAGGTGCTGGTGAGGATGGTGATGGAGATGCCTCCTCCCACGCCAAGGAGGAGATGGGGATGAAGATGGGGATGATTTCCCCCTTCTCCGGAGCTCCGGAGCAGCAGGATCTGTCTCTCCCACGGAGAGTTTTGCCGCCCTGGCGGCTCCGTCTCGTCTCGGGAAAATTAGGGTGTTCCTTTTCGGGGAAGACGGAGTCGTCAGCAAAAAGACCTCGGGGAGGAGGTGCTGTGGCCCCATTTGGGGGCCCCACACGCGGCCAGGGAATCTGGTCGCGTGGGCTACCCCTTTTGGGCCTCCTGGCCCTCCCCCTATGTGTCTTGTGCCCACGTCCTTTCTCCCGAAGAAAAACTGACAGGGTTTCTTTCCTTTCGCAATTTGGATACCTGTAGCTCCTGAAACATCAAAACATGTGTTTTCTGACACCCAGAAATTAAATACCAAAAATAGGGACTTTGTAGGAAAGTCCCATAAAATCATCTAAAACATGCAAAACAATGACATAACATTGATAAAACATCCCAATAATGCCTATATGGAGGGTATAAATGATGATATAAAATGCACGTATCAACTCCCCCAAGCTTAAATCTTTGCTCGTCCTCGAGTAAATAAGGACATAGATCATTACATGCATCAATGGACTTATGGTTGATAAATAAATACGGGCATTGTATCATCATCATGTTCAGTTATAATGCAAGATGAATGAATAGAACTCATACACATAAGGATAACATATTCGAAGCTCTAGCAAACACCCCATACTTTTGAAAGCAAATAACCATTGTATGTTGGACAATCGAATTATACTCTTTAATTTGGAGAAAGATAAATGAGTAGAGGTAAAACATGATCAAGTCTCATTTAGTTTCCAAACTATTCAGCTTAAATTACTAATTGTAATGTGGCATCCATTGGGCTAAGACTCTCATTGCCCCTTTATCATTAGCATCTTAATTTATGAATGTTGAAGTAGTGTGGTTGACAAGGTGTTGGTTGAATGTCTCATGCCCCGTGAGTGTGAAAACCTACTACATGATTACTCAACTTAAGATTCCTAATAAGCTTTGTACAATCATAATAAGTATTAATGACATCATAGAGAATTGCAAAGAGGTACCTCTTGCCCCATGACATAGAAACCAGCCCATGTCACAATAACAAGATGAACAAACGGAGTAGACTCATCATCCTTTTTTATTTCATTCACTATATGCATAGCTTCTTATTTTATTGTAGGATGTGTTTGTAGAGTCCACTCTAGCTGTAAGTAAATTTCCACCATGATCAAGCATGGCTTGGGTTAGCGGCCCAATGCAATTTCTCTAGTCATATATACTTACTCATCAAAACTTACTATTCCTCTATTTCATTTCGGCATGGCAGGAGTCCAAAAACAAAAGCACATGACATCAACTAAATATAAAATTTCTTTGTGCAATGTTGAAAGCTTTTCACGTGATGCACGTGTTAGCCAACTCCCAACCAAAATCCTTGTCAAGCACAAAACTTTTAGCTCCCATTAATGGGTCATGTTTGTTAAGTGCAATAGAAATAAATGTGTGCATTCAAAAGTTCGTGAGAGTCTTATCCCAAATTCAGCCCATGCCAATTAATAACATAAGCATCTTAATTTAGAGCATAAATGAAACTATAACATGGTGAACATGCTCGGAATAGCCATTAAGCTAATAGATAGATAGTGGATTTATGTCATATTGAGATAATTCTACAATTGTCCAACACACTCAAGTTAATTAATTTCAAGGCAAGATGTGGTTGAAACCTCTAAATATGCCATGCTCATTTGCATGAGTGTTACCCATAAATCCCCAAAACAAGGGAATCATGGATGACACCATACTTTATTATTCATTGATAAACCATAAGACGGGGATGCATGATAATGCTCAATGAGCTCACTCAAGCCTAAACGAAAATGATAACTAGATAATAAAAGCAAGACACACCAAAACTGGATAGACATGATAAAGCTGATAAAAGACGGGGGATAGGTGAAACTCCCCCAAGCTTAGATGGTTGCGGTAATTTCTTCATTCTCCCTTCTTCTCGTACTCAGCCCACCACTCTTTCTTCTTCTTCTCTTCATAGTTGTCTTCAAGCTCATCATCATCATCGTCCATGGAGGAGCATTGGTAGGAGTCTCCCGAAGTCATGGCTTGGAAAACCTGACAGACAGAATAGACAAAACAAAGATCGTGCGAGAACTCTCGGTGCGGGATTAGATCGACAAAAGGGGGTATATATTGACGGTTTTGGGGGTAAGACAAAGCGTCGGAGTCGAAAACGAGACGGAACGGGACTCTGAGGTGGAAAAGGGGTACCTCCACGCGGCCAAGGAATCTGGCCGCGTGTGGGGTCCTCTTTTCCCCCTCGAGGTCCAATTCCTTCCAATTTTCTTGTCCCACACGTTAATTTCCATAAAAAATGAGTTCCGTAAGTTTTCACGCAATTCCGAGAAACTTCCAAACACAATAATTGTAAATTATTGAATTTGGGTTTCTGAAACTGCAGGATCCCTTACAATTACCTCCTCCGGTGTCATTAACTTTATCTCCTCGATGGTTCCTATGAATCTCTTTCCTACAATATAATGTTTTAGGCGTTGTCCATCGACCACATGAGGTTTACCTTTCATATCGCCGTGAAGACGGATGGCCCCCGAACGGTATACCTCATGTACTACCAATGGACCCTGCCATTTTGAAGCTAATTTCCCTGCAGAAAACTTAAAATGGGAGTTGTACAATAGGACTTGATCACCTACTTTAAATTCCTTTCTTTTATTTTCTTGTCATGCCAAATTTTAACTTTCTCTTTAAACAATTTTGCACTTTCATATGCTTCATTCCTCCATTCATCTAATAGATTTAGGTCAAGCAATCTCTTCTCCCCCGCTGTTTTTAAATCAAAATTTAATTTCTTAATAGCCCGTCTAGCTTTATGTTCTAATTCAACGGGTAAATGACATTCTTTTCCATAAACCATTTTATAAGGAGACATACCCATAGGATTTTTATAAGCAGTTCTATAAGCCCACAATGCATCATTAATTTTAAGTGGCCAATCAGATCTAGCTCTGTTTACTGTTTTCTCTAAAATAAGTTTAATTTCCCTGTTACTTAATTCAACTTGTCCACTAGTTTGAGGATGATAGGGTGATGCAATTCTATGATTAACATTATATTTTGACAATGTTTTTGTTGGCACGCGTAGAGATAAACGAAAACTTTTTCCTACGCGATACTACCAAGATCTAGCCGAGGTAGAAGGCCACGAGTATTACCACTAGACGCGCAGGTGCGGATTATCGATGCAGCACGTCGGGGCAGTGCAGTCCCACGATCCGATCCGGCCGATCCAATCCCTCGAACGTCGAAGTGCTGAACGTACAGCACCTCTGCCGGTATCCACACGTACGAGGAGGAGCTCCGACGGCGGACTGCTAGGTCCGGTGCGGCGGCTGGACTGAGTGGGGCTAGGGTTCCCAACGCATGGGAGAGTGGACTAACGTGCCCGTTGGGCAACCTGCGCCCCTCTTTATATAGCGTATGGTAATGGGCTGCACAACACTTGTGGCCCATTCCCTCTGTGAGTCCGACTCACTAACTCAGTCCATTTCCGGTTCGGGTCCAACCCAACCAATATTTGCTCCCGCTCTTAAGTGTGTGACCCTGCAGGCTCATGGCGATTTGGACACGATTAGAGTCCGACTCTCAATCGATCAATCGGTAGCGGCTCCTAGCAGAACGTGCCGACTCCCAAGTTCCATTGAGTCATGACGACATACCTTTCAATGTGATATTCATCTTAGTCCCTTTTGCCTCACGATATACCTTGTCGAGCTATAGGCGATTTATCGTCATCCCTTAAATAGCTCAACTCTCTTCTCGGTCTGTGACATGTGATTCATCTGACTAACTCTTAGTCAACCGACATAGTTAACACTTAACTGAGTCGCGCATGGCCATGCTTCCTGAATCATATCACTCGAGAGGGCCCAGAGAATATCTCTCCATTCGGAGGGGCAAAATCCCATCTTGATTATCCACATCACGCAGCTTGCTTCTCATTCGACCCGAACTCTGCCTTTATAGTTGCCTTGTCACAGAACAACGTTTGACAGAACCTAAGTCGGTGATCCACAACTCGGATTGTGCGACAACCTCAGGTCTAAGGATTACATTGATTGAGACTACAAATGACGACTTGATCGTTGCATCTCAATGTGGGTCAGTCCGACTTGCTAAACTCTTTAGCCAAGTCCGTGAACGTTGGAATGGCATCACCATGCCCATGACAAGTGGAACCGTGTCATCAGCCAACACTCACATTAGTCTAGGGTGTGTGTCCAGCACAACCTAAAGGACCAAGGACAATCTAGTATGAACAACATGAATATATAGTTCCACAATCGAATCACATATTCAATGATATATATCAGATGTTCAAAACAAGGACAACTTAATAACTTTATGAATACAGTGGGAATTACATCATACATGATTGCCTCTAGGGCATATTCCCAACAGTTTTTCTAAGAACACCATGCATAAAATGAGATCCACCATCAGTAATTAAAAATCTAGGAACACCAAATCTAGGGAAAATAATTTCTTTAAGCATTTGCATGGTTGTGGCATGGTCTGCACTCTTAGTAGGAATTGCTTCTACCCATTTTGTAACATAATCAACAGCAACCAAAATGTGAGTATGTTTTGTACTAGATGCAGGAAATGGTCCCATAAAGTCAAAACCCCACACATCAAAGGGTTCAAGTGGTAATGTATAGTTCATAGGCATTTCATTCCTTCTACCAATGTTTCCTACTCTTTGACATTTATCACAAGTTTTAACATATTCAGCACAATCCTTGAATAGAGTAGGCCAATAAAAACCACATTGTAATACCTTTGCTGCAGTACGATCTCCTGCATGATGTCCTCCATAGGGACTGTCATGACAATCTCTTATAATAGCCTGCTGTTCATGCTCAGGTACACAACGTCTAATAATGCCATCAACACTTTTCTTATACAAGAATGGATCATCCCAAAAATAATGTCTAAGGTCATAAAAGAATTTCTTTCTTTGCTGGTAAGTAAATTGTGGTGGCATAACTTTCCCAACAATAAAATTTGCATAATTAGCAAACCAAGGAGATGCAACTTTAGCACTAGAAACACTAACAAGGGCAAGTTGTTCATTAGAAAAACTATCATTAATAGGAATAGGATCAACAGGTATATTTTCCATTCTAGAAAGATGATCAGCTACGGGATTATCTTCTCCTTTCCTATTTACTATGTGTAAATCAAATTCTTGCAACAAAAGTACCCATCTTATTAGCCTAGGCTTAGCATCTTTCTTATTCATCAAATATTTAATAGCAGAATGATCAGAGTGCACAGTGACTTTTGAATCAATTATGTAAGATCTAAATTTATCACATGCAAATATTACCGCTAAAAATTCTTTTTCAGTTGTAGCATAATTTCTTTGAGCACCATCTAGTGTTTTACTAGCATAGTAAATAACATTCAATTTCTTATCAACCCTTTGGCCCAAAACAGCTCCAACTGCATAATCACTAGCATCACACATAATTTCAAAGGGCAAGTTCCAATCAGGAGGTTGAATAATAGGTGCAGTTATTAAGGCTTTCTTTAAAACATTAAAGGATTCTATGCAATCATCATTAAAAGAAAACGGAACATCCTTTTGCAAAAGATTGGTTAGAGGCTTTGATATTTTAGAGAAATCTTTAATGAACCTACGATAAAAACCTGCATGACCGAGAAAACTTCTTATACCTTTGATGTCTCTTGGATATGGTAATTTCTCAATAGCTTCAATTTTTGTTGGGTCAACTTCTATTCCTCTTCTAGAAATACGATGCCCAAGAACAATTCCCTCTGTTACCATAAAGTGACACTTCTCCCAATTAAGAACAAGGTGTTGGTCTTCACAACGCTGCAAAACTTTGTTAAGGTTGAACAAGCAATTATCGAAAGAAGTACCATACACCGAAAAATCATCCATAAAGACTTCCACTATCTTTTCAATATAATCAGCAAATATAGCATTCATGCATCTCTGAAAAGTAGCAGGCGCATTACATAAACCAAAAGGCATTCTCCTATAAGCAAATGTACCATATGGGCAAGTAAAAGTGGTCTTTTCCTGATCATCACTATGAAATGGAATTTGAGAGAAGCCTGAATACCCATCTAAATAACAAAAGTGAGAATGTTTAGATAATCTCTCTAGCATTTGATCAATAAAGGGCAATGGATAATGGTCCTTACGAGTTGCTTTATTTAATTTTCTATAATCAATGCACATTCTATAGCCAACAACAGTACGTTGAGCAACAAGTTCATCATCTTTATTAGGAACCACAGTAATTCCACCTTTCTTAGGAACACAATGAACAGGACTAACCCATTTACTATCAGCTATAGGATAAATAATACCAGCCTCTATGAGTCGAATTACCTCCTTTCTTACCACTTCCTTCATTTTTGGATGTAGACGGCGTTGGAAATCAACAACAGGTTTAGCTTCTTCTTCCAAATTAATTTTATGCATACATAGAGATGGACTTATGCCCTTAAGATCATCAAGAGAATAACCAATAGCCTTACGGTGGTCTTTAAGCACATCAAGTAATTTCTCTTCTTCCTCAGCTGAAAGGTTAGCACTAATAATAACAGGATATATATTTTTCTTATCCAAGTATGCATATTTCAGATTTTCAGGCAAAGGCTTTAATTCAAAACTAGGATCTCCTTTAGGAGGTGGGAGTACTCCTAGATTATCAGGTGGGATATGCAATTGTAATTGTGGAGGTTGCTGCCATAATATTTGTTCTAAAGCTTCTTTTTCTGCATCATTAAATGGCTCTTCCTGATTAAGCATATAACGTTCCACCACGTCTGATTAAGCTACAGCTATATGAGCAAGAGTTTAAATTATATCTTTAGATTTTGGTTCTTTCTTAGCAGGTTTATCATCAAATTTAGAAAAATTAAATTCAAGTTTCTCTCCAGCACATTCAATAAACACCCTTTCTCTAGGCAAATCAATTTCAGCACCAACAGTGTGTAAGAAAGGTCTACCAAATATAATAGGACAGAAAGAATCGTGTGGACAACCAAGCACAATAAAATCAGTAGGATATTTTATTTTCCCTACCAATACTTCAACATCTCTAACAATTCCAAAGGGACTAATATAATCTTTATTAGCAAGCTGAATGGTCATACCTGTTTCTTCCATGGTGATAGGATCAATATCAGGCTTAATTTCTTGATAGAGAGAATATGGAATGACACTAATGCTTGCTCCAATATCACATAAACCATGATAACAAGAAGTCCCAATAGAGCATGATATAATTGGCTTACCAACTTTGTATGAATTCCCTTTAATAACTTTGGTAGCATCTTCACATAAATAAACATCAACAGGATCTTCTTCATTTAATTCCTTAATAATAGAGACTTGGTTCTTGATTTCCACCTGTTCTTTAGGTTGAGAACATCTCTTTCTACTTTTGTCAGCAACAACAATAAGCAAATTCTCTTTAACTTTTTCAGGATAGGGAGGTGGTTCAATATATTCTTCTATTACTACAGATGACACTGGTGTTTCTTTAATAAATTTAGGGACAACAATAGAAGATTTAACAAGTTCAACATAATAATCAAAGCCACTTTTAGGAATTCGAATGTGCTCAGCAAATTTCTTAGCTATTTTAATTGCAACATATGGATCAAGACCAAAATCTTTAATAACATTCTTGAACAAAATAGAACTAGAGAAACTTTCGACACATGAATATCCATAATCAAAATAAGCTTCATTACCTTTGTCTAGGTCCCAATATTCAGAGTTCTTCGAAATAATTTCCAATAAATTCCAAGCTTCTTCTGCAGTATTATTTGTAAAGCTTCCACCAGATGAACCATCCAAATATTGCTTTAGCCTATCAGGTAGTCTCACATAAAAGTTTATCAATATAAGTTTATTTGTGAGATCATGACAAGGATTCTTACGAAGGAGGTCCTTAAGCCTCCCCCAAGCTTGAGTAATACTCTCTCCAAGGTGTGGCCAAAAATTAAATATAAAGCAACGGTTCTCATAAGCCTCCTTAGGAGTAAAATATTTAAGAAAGAAAACCTTCATAAAAGTATCCCAATTATGTGTAATTTCTTCATCCAGGGACATATACCATTTTCGAGCATCACCAGTTAAGAACTGGTACAATAACTTGCATTTTACCTCCTCCTCGGAAATAGCCTTGAGCCTAATTAGCCCACATATATCCTCAATAGCTCGTATGGGATCACTTGCAGCCTTTGTTCCATCCCCTGCAAAATACTCATTCCTAACAGCTTTAACAAATTCAAGGGGAATAATATAACCATCATCATGAGGTGCTTTTTCAACAACTTTAGGTTTAATAGCATAAGCACTCTCATATAAAGCAAGTTTCAGCGAAGCATCTCTCATAAAAGCCATAATAATAACAGGATGCAACAGCAAGTAAAATTCAGCTTTCAAGTTTCCTTACCAAACTTCTTACCAATAGCGCTACGCTCCCCGGCAACGGCGCCAGAAAAGTGTCTTGATGGCTCCCAAGTGCAGGAGATCAATTGTAGTACTTTTCTAATTACAAAGGTTGTCGAACCCACGAGGAGCAGAAGGAACTGGTAAGTAGAATAGCAAAGGAATAATAAAAGCAACAGGTGTTTTTGTGTTTTAATTGTGTAGTGAAAGTAAAGTAAAATGTGGAAAGTAAATTGCAGCAAGTAGTAGGTCTCAATGAGAGACAAAGCCCAATCCTCTAATGCGCAAGAGGACAAGCACAAGTGTGTGTTTGTGTCTTATATGTGGAAAACGTTCCCGAGGGCTGCACGGATTTAGCTGGCATAGTGATTCATTGCATAACATGTTTGTATATCTTGTCTAGTTTTAATCTTCTTCGGACGGAGCCACAAATAGGAATAGCTAAATAAATAAACTATCACCCCTTATGATGGATCACGTGGCCAATTAAATGACAGCACGAGAATTATTAAGACATGATGTCCCACCATAGCCTTATGCTCTAAGGTCCCCGATACAAGTACCCTCATAATGCAATTCAACGACTCTGTCTCAAGTTCCTGTCACCTAAAGACATCATCACGTCACTACACTACGGTGTTCTCCTATGAGCCCATGTAGGTGAAGTGTTGTACAGTCGACGTTCATACAACACCATCATAGAATCACATAAAAGATAAATACTAGACCAAATAAAAACTCATCTCATGTAACAAATCATTGCCAATTCATCCTATGCCCTCAGGAACATGCGGGAACTACTCACAACGTGCAAACATGATCGTGTATGGTGACATATGTGGTACAACACAATCTGAAACAATGGATCCACCACCAAATAATGACAAGTACTCAATCCCAAACATGCAACAGAGTACAATAACACGTATCTAGGGTGTAGCAATGATCAAACTATGAGGGGAACAGAGTGGATCACGATGATGGTGATAGTGGAGATGCAGGTGCTGGTGAGGATGGTGATGGAGATGCCTCCTCCCACGCCAAGGAGGAGATGGGGATGATTTCCCCCTTCTCCGGAGCTCCGGAGCAGCAGGATCTGTCTCCCCCACGGAGAGTTTCACCGCCCTGGTGACTCCGTCTCGTCTCGGGAAAATTAGGGTGTTCCTTTTCGGGGAAGACAGAGTCGTCAGCAAAAAGACCTCGGGGAGGAGGTGCTGTGGGCCCATTCGGGGGCCCCACACGCGGCCAGGGAATCTAGCCGCGTGGGCTACCCCCTTTTGGGTCTCCTGGTCCTCCTCCTTTGTGTCTTGTGCCCACGACCTTTCTCCCGAAGAAAAACTGACAGGGTTTCTTTCCTTTCGCAATTTGGATACCTGTAGCTCCTGAAACATCAAAAACATCAAAACATGTGTTTTCTGACACCCAGAAATTAAATACCAAAAATAGGGACTTTGTAGGAAAGTCCCATAAAATCATCTAAAACATGCAAAACAATGACATAACATTGATAAAACATCCCAATAATGCCTATACGGAGGGTATAAATGATGATATAAAATGCACGTATCACTTGCTCACAATGAAAGGCCCTTCCCACGGAGGGGATAGCTTGTGCATCCCGGCCGTGCGCTGCATGAGCCTAAGGACCATGTCTCCTTCTCGGAAAACCCTTGGGTTCACTTTCCGGCTGTGATAACGCCTCAAGTTTTGCTGATAGACAGTTGAACGTGACAGAGTTAGCTCTCTTGCTTCTTCTAGCAGGTCAACGTCATTTTCTCTCGCTTCTCTCGCCTCCGCCTCAGTGTAGAGGGTTACTCGGGGCGAGTCATGCTCTAGGTCAGTGGGCAACACGGCCTCGGCTCCATATACCAGGAATAATGGTGTGTATCTGGTTGATCGGCTAGGGGTAGTCCTTAGACTCCACAACACCGTCGGCAACTCATCCAGCCAACAACCAGGGGTTCGCTGTAATGGCTCCATCAGCCTTGGCTTTATGCCGGATAGCACCATGCCATTTTCTCTCTCAACTTTCCCATTGGAGGTCGGATGCGCAACAGATGCAACATCTAGCCGGATCCGCTTCTCCTTGCAGAATCTCGCAAAAGCACCCTCATCAAAGTTTATGCCATTATCAGTGATGATGCTGTGCGGGTAGCCGTATCTCAGGATCACATCCTTCAGGAAACTCACAGCTGTGACTCCATCGCACTTCCGAATAGGCTTGACCTCAATCCACTTGGTGAACTTGTCAACCATGACCAAGATGTGAGTCATGTTGCCTCTTGCTGGCTTGAAAGGACCCACCATATCCAAACACCAAACTGCAAATGGCCAAGTAATGGGAATGGTCTTCAACTCAGAAGCTGGCATATGAATCTTACTTGCAATTCTCTGGCAGCCGTTGCACTTTCTCACTATATCTTCAGCTTGCTTCAAGGCAGTGAGCCAAAAGAAACCATGTCAGAAAGCCTTGTTGACCAGAGCCCGAGATGAGGCGTGATGCCCGCATTCCCCATGGTGTATCTCCACCAAAATTTCTTCTCCTTCCTCTGGCTCAACGCAGCGTTGCAGCACACCAGTAGGACTCCTTCTATGCAACACCTTGTTGAAGATAGTGTAGCCCTTGTATCTTCTCTGTATCTGCCTGGCAGTGACCTCGTCGCTTGGCAAGGTGCCATCCGTTAGAAAGGATAATATGGGCAGATCCCAACTCGGTGTCTCCTGTGTGGGAAACACTGGTTCGTCCACTTCCATTGGATCAGCCACCAAGACCTCTTCTGAGTTGGAGACGAGTCCCTGAGTCGCCGAGTACTCGGAAAGGGCCCCCTCGATGAATGCGACAGTCCCCGGGTTGAATGGAGCAGTCCCCGGGTTGCAGGTGCCAGTCCCCGGGTTGGAGACGACAGTCCCCGGGTTCTCTTTTGCAGCCTCCCAGTCAATCTCCATTGGAACAGCTTCCTCTCCTAGCAGAGAAGGAACAAAGATAGACTCCGAGTTGGGGGATGGCTTGATAGATGGCTTTCTCAAATGCTCCAAGGCAATCCCAGCCGAGATGAACTGCCGAGAAGACCCCAACTTGGACAGCTCATCAGCTGCATTATTTTGAGCTCGGTGTATATGTTGGAACTCACACCCTTCAAAGAAGCCAGTCATGGTTTGCACCAGAAACCGATATGATGCCATGTTGGCGTCCAGAGCATCCCAGGTTCCGGATACCTGCTGCACCACCAAATCCGAGTCGCCAAAGCAGATGATACGCTGCACACCAATATCCTTGGCTACCTTCAGGCCGTGTACCAAGGCCTCATACTCGCCCACATTGTTAGATGCCTTGAAATGAATTTGCAGCACATATTTGAGTTGATCTCGCTTGGGTGACGTAAGCACTACGCCAGCACCAAGGCCTTCCTTCACTTTGAAGCCATCAAAATGCATCTTCCAGTAGTTGGTTTCGGCAAGGGAGGCTCATACTGCACCTCAGCCCAATCCACTAGAAAATCTGCCAGAATCTATGACTTGATGGCTTCTCTTCTCGCGTACAGAGGAGCGTACGCGGCTAGCTTGATTTCCCACTTGGCTACTCGGCCGCTTGCTTCCTTGTTGCCCATGATGTCCGAGATGGGAGCAGAACTCACCACTGTGATGGGATGCTCTTGGAAATAATGCTTCAGCTTCTTGGCACCCAGGTACACGCCGTAAGTCATCTTCTGGTAATGCGGGTAGTTCTGCTTGGAGCTGGATAGCACCTCGCTGAGATATTACACTGGCCGCTGCACAGTCTTGCCTTCCTCTTCTCTCTCCACCACTATCACCACACTGACTACTCGGTTGGTCGCCGCAATGTACATCAACATTGGCTCTTTGGGTAGCGGACTAGCCAAGATGGGAGTGCTACCCAGTATGGCCTTCAGCTCCTTGAACGCCAGATCAGCTTGTGGTGTCCAGACAAACTTGTCGCTCTTCTTCATGAGTTGGTAAAGAGGCAAGGCCTTCTCGCCCATTCTGCCTAGGAAGCGGCTCAGAGAAGCCAAGCATCTGGTGAATTTCTGCACATCCTTTAGTGATATCGGCAAAGACATGCTCTCTATAGCTTTTATCTTTGAAGGATTGGCTTCAATGCCCCGACTGGATACCAAGAAGCCGAGTAGCTTGCCAGCCGGGACGCCAAAGGTGCATTTAGTCGGATTCAACTTCATCTTGTACTTGCGCAAGTTGGAAAAGGTTTCCTCAATATCACTAAGCAGAGTATGTGTTTTATTCGTTTTGATGACAATGTCATCTACGTACACCTGCACATTTTTGCCAATTTTATCATGCAAGCATTTCTGCATGCATCTCTGATAGGTAGCCCCAGCATTCCGCAACCCAAAGCACATGACACGATAGCAATAAGCCCCGTACGGGGTAATAAAGGCAGTTTTTATTTGATCATCCGGGTTGAGAGCTATCTGATGGAAGCCAGAGTAGGCATCAATGAAAGACAAAAGTTCACACCCAGCAGTGGAATCGATCACCTGATCTATGCGGGGTAGCGGGAATAGATCCTTGGGGCAGGCCTTTTTCAGGTCAGGTGTAGTCCACGCACATGCGCCATGCGGTGTCGACCTTGGGGTCCTCCTTCTTCTTCTCAACCATAACCGGGTTGGCAAGCCAATCCGAATGCAGTACCTCCATGATAAATCCACTGATCAGCAACTTGGTGATCTGATCACCGATGGCTTTCCTCCTCTCATCACCAAAGCGGTGCATAGCCTGCTTAACCGGCTTGGCGTCATGCCGCACATGCAGCGAGTTCTCAACCAACTCCCTCGGGACACCCGGCAGATCCTCATTGGACCATGCAAAGACATCCCGATTCTCACGGAGGAAGTGGATGAGCTCGCTTTCCTATTTCTCTCCCAACCCGGCGCCAATGATGGCAACACGGTCTGGGAACTCAGGATCAACCTGGACCTTCTTTGTCTCCTGGGACGCCTGGAAAGCCGTCCCGTACTGGGATCCCGGCACGCCAGGCGCACCGCCTTGTGCCGCTTGAGCCATAGCAACCACCTCGTGTATCTTCTTCTTCTCGGCAGCAATGACCATGGATTTTGCCAGCTGAGAACTTGCAGACGCGCATTCCAAGGAACGCTTGTAATCACCTGAGATGGTGATGACACCATTGGGACCAGGTATCTTCATCTTCAGGTAGGCTGCATGGGTTGAGGCCATGAACTTGCTGAGGGCAGGCCTACCGAGTAGAGCATGGTAAGGGCTCTGAAGATCAACTACTTCAAACTGCAGGCACTCGGTGCGGCAGTTCTCCCTGGTGCCGAATAGGACATCCACCCAGATGCGGCCGATTGGAGCAGCGGATACTCCTGGCACAATGCCATGGAATGTGGTCCTGTTGGGTAGCAGCATGTTCTCGGCAAGGCCGAGCTTCTCCAGTGTATCCGGGTACATGATGTTGATGCTGCTGCCGTTATCTATCAGCACCTTGCTGAACCTGACATTCTTCTGAGTTCCCAAGAAGGTGGGATCCACCACCAGAGCATAGCTACCTGGATTGGGCATCACCTTGGGATGATCAGCCCTGGACCAAGTAACCTCTTGGTCGCACCAGTGCAGGTAGTAAGGCACAGCCGGGATCACTGCATTTACCTCCATCGCACGCATGTGCAATGATTGCTTGTCGTCTGGCTCGGTGGTGAAGATCATGTAACTCTCATGGTGTTCCTGGTACTGGTTGCGGTCTCCACCACCATTGTTGCCGTTGTTGTTGTTGATGTTGTTGTTGTTGTTGTTGTAGTTGCGGTTGTTGTTGTTGTTGAAGTTGCGGTTGCCGTTGTTGTAGTTGCGGATGGCTCCCTGAGCCACTTGGTTCACATTTTCCCTTCTCGGATTCACTATAGGCCTAGGAGCAGCTGCCCGAATAGGCTGCACATTCGCATTCGCAGGCGGCAGAGGAGGAGGAGGAGGCAGCTGACCAACGTCCTCATCCTTGATATGGTCCCACCAGCTGCACTGCCGGGTAGTGTGGTTGGCTGGCCTACTCGGATGCCGAGTATGGAAGCTGCATGGCCCAACCTTCATGTTCTCAAAGATAAAGCTCGGGACTAGATACGGGTTGCCGCTACCCTGCTGGGGAGCATTGTATTGCTTCTTGATGCCTTGGCTCTGATTCTGGTTCTGCCCGTATTGGGCTCCAGCAGTTTTTTTCCTTTGGCTACTCCCAGCAGCTGCAGGGCCTTGGATCACAGCATTCACCTCCTCGGGATCATACCGAGTATCAATGCGGTCACCTCTGCGCTTGTTTCTGAAGTCATTGCGCCTGCTGCTATCATGGTGCTTCCTTCTCGGCTCAACATCGAGCAGAGGCTGAGTAGGGTCTCCGAGTGCATACATATCTGCAATCTTGATTGTCTCGGCGAACGTACTCGGCATCTCTCTCTGCAGCTTCTGCCACAACATGCTGCCATGCCTACAGCCTTGCACGAACCAGGCGATTGCCTGTGACTCATTCACACCCTCGCAGGTGTTCCTCAGTGTGCTCCACCGAGTAAGGTACTCGCGGTCAGTTTCCTCTTCTCGCTGCTTGCAAGCAGACAGTTGCTGCGGCCTATTCGGCCTCTTGTACGTGCTGGTGAAGTTGCCGACGAAGGCTTCCGAGAAGTCTAGCCAGCATTTGATGCTATCTCTTGGCAAGTTGTTGAGCCAAATCCGAGCAGGGCCCTCCAACATCTGCGTGACATACCGCACAACCCATCTCCTGTTGCCGCCTGCGATGTGCACAGCGGTAACGTAGTCACTCAGCCAGTCTTCCGGCTTGGTGCTGCCATCATAGCACTTGGTCCCCCTAGGTAGCTGAAACTGTTTCACGGATGGCTCCTCCATGATGCGGCGACCAAAGCAATCTGGGCCGGGTGGCCCCTTGTTCTCAAGCTGCGCAGACCGATTGATCCGGTCCAGCTTGTATCTTGCATCACTGGGATCCAGCATGCGGTCACCCAGACGGTCAGTGACATCTCTTGGGTCAGCATACCCGGCTAGCCCCATCGCCGAGTACCCATCATCATAGCGGTCTTCATGCACAGTTGCGGGTTGCACAACCGGATTGGCTGCTGGCATAGCTGCATGCGGCTATGCTGCCGCTGGTTGACGCACTCTTGGCTGAGCCGGGTTGGCAGCATGATGTACGGCTATGCTGCCGCTGGTTGACGCACTCTTGGCTGAGCCGGGTTGGCAGCATGATGCCGCGATGGTCCTGCACGGTCTCCTCCTTGCCTCTTGCTGTGAGCTTTATTGGCTTGATAGCCTGCTCCTGCACTGTTGTGTTTCTGACCGGGCTGCCGCGGCACAGCGTGCTGTTTTGCGGCGACAGTCGGGTCGTACACCTGCATCTGTTTGTTCTTCCCAGAGTTCACACTCTGGTCCCTCTCATTTCCATGAAGCGGCGATGAGGCCTGATCCATAGATCTGACCGCATGCGAGTGCACAACCTGAGAAGCACCAGCAACCGGATTGGCTTTCCGTAACTCCTCGTTCTGCCTGGCAGCCTCTAGCACTAGCTCATTGAGTCTATCCTGCTGCCTAGTGCGCGCGTCGCCGGCGAGATGCGGCAACTCGGCAGCTACTGCCTCTGTAGCCCTAAGAGTTTTGGCGGGGGTGCTGTATCTTGGCTTACCAACAGTGTTCAAACTAGCAGATTGGCTAGCAGCCCTACCATCTCTAGCCAGCTTAGCGCCTAAGTTGCGACGAGTAGTGCCTAGCTTGCTAGGCAGCCTAGAAACAGGAGTAAAGCCATGCGCTACGTTATACTCATTTTGAGCTAGGTTAAGCTCAAGCCTAACCTTCTCCAGCTCCTGGGACTCCGCGAGTAGCGCTTGACGCTGCTGCTCGAGTTGCGCCTTCATGGCGGCGAGTTCCGCCTATGTGGCTCGTGGCATGCCCAGCTGCACGGTAGCATCACCGCGAGCAGCCGGTATAGCTGTAGACGTGGAAGGATCCACGTAAACCGGAATGTTGTGAGGCGCGTCGTAGGGCTTGTGAACCCTAGCGCCAGCAGGTTCCTCGATGACTCCCGCGGTAGCGGCCGCGCCTTTCCCGGCATCGATAGCCGGGCCTGTCATCATCACCTCCACGCTGTCCGCAGAGCAGCTAGTTGGCTTCCCGCGGGCAGCGAGTACAGCAGGAGGATCTTCCGCGACGAGCACCTCCTCCGGGAACACGCGGATGACGGTGGTGGCGACGTAGACCAGATGCGTGCCGAAGGAGAGCACCCAGCCGCCTGCAGGCACGGGCCTGCCGCCGAAATCACCGGCGTTGTCGGTGACGAAGTCGAAGGAGCCGAATCTGTGGAATAGGCCACAGACCACGCGCTCCCCCGTAGCAGAAACGAGTCCCGTCCGAACATGAACTCCAGCCAGCGCCGCTGCTGGCCCCACGGTGGGCGCCAACTGTCATGGTGTGGAGAAGACAGATGCCATGGGATGGCTAAAGTTGGGGCCGATGGACGCTGGAGGTATCCGGGGAGGGATCGCACGGCGAGTAGCCGCGTGTAAGGAACACTGCAAACAACAAGATCTACCCAGGTTCAGGGCACTCGTGTGGAGGTAACACCCCTACTCCTGCCTACCTCTCTGTATGTATGTTTTCCGAGTAGCCACAGTACAATGTTTGCCTCTTGGCCGAGTAGCCACTCGGCTGTTCTCTCTAGCTCTAGTGTTGGCTCTTGCAATAAATGCGATCTGAGGCAACATCCCCCGCGCAGGATGGGGCACGGCACCTTATATACTAGTGCCCAGCCGAATAAAGAAAGACTATAAGGTACACTTGATGGGACATGCCCACTGCAGGACAGCGCACGCCTCCGGCTTCTCGCTGACGCGAGTGCGGGAAGTCGCCGCGCCGTTCGGCAGATGGGACCTGTCCACCCTGTCAGTGACGTAGAGTAGGCCCCTAGGCATGTCCTGTCCCCTCTGTCAGTGACAGGACTTGACAGGCGCCTACCTCACTGTAGCCACGCCGTAGCGCGGATAATCACGCGCTCCGTAAGTTGAACCGCACGCCTGTACGGCTACAGGATACGCGCGATCCTGTCAGAACGACTCCATTGACTTCTTGCCCGAGTAGGAACGCAGCCCATCTACTCGGACGACCTGACCGCTACCCGGTCAAATACAAACTTGCTCAATATCGCCTGTTGGCCTTCAATACTTATGACCGGATAAAGACTACTGGGTAGAGGGTACCCGGGTAGCCACCAACCCGGCCAATAGTACTCTGATCTTCGCATTTATCACTTGCCTTACCCCTACTCGGGGGTAACCCCCCGACACATCTAGCACCCAAAATGATTTACATGCTTGTGTTGATAGTCCATGCATATCATGTAGAAATTCCTTGACTAAATCTTATAATGATATGCTTGATAGATCTTGTTGCCATAGTAAAAATGGTTGTATTTCCTCTAGTACTTGTGTTACTAACCATGTAGAAGAAACTCAACATTCCATGGAACAAGATGTGGATTTAAGTGGCGCTTCAAGTAATGGTTCATCATCATCTACCATCTCACTTTTGCCTTATGGCTAAAGGTTCAAAGGTAGCTCCTACTTTGAACACCAATGTATCTAGTGATGATGATGATGATTATGATGGTGATGACGATGATGATGATGATGATGATGATGACGATGATAATGATAATGATTCGTTAATGGAGAAAGGTAAAATGATTCACAATATCCATTATGAGGATAAAGATGCTTGTGCCAATTTCCTAGAAATCATTAGAGCATTTGATAGGCGCAATATCACCATTAAGGATTTGGAAGCATGCATTGACGCGTGTTATAGCCGCGAGCGTGATCATTCCAATGAAATTGCAAAACTAGAGGAAACTCTTGTAGAAGAACAAACCACCAATGAATCTCTTGAAGAGACTTTTACTCTAGAGTTATCAAAATTAAAGGACTCTCATGATAGAAATCTTGAGGTGGTTAGTTGTCTTAAAACTAAAAATGATGAGCTAAAAGTCGAACATACTCAACTTAAAGCTTCATATTTAAAAGGGATTGCCAATTTGCCTTCTCCTATTTCTATTAACAATGATGCTTGTGCTACTAACTCTATTTCTTGTGAAGCATCTAAATTGAAGGAGAATGTTGAGCTAAGGGCTCAACTTGAGTTGCTATCTAGCAATTATGGGAAATTGGAAGAAAGTCATAAAAAGCTCTTAGGCTCTCATGAGGATCTTTTAGTCTCACATGATAAGCTAAAGTTAGCTCATGAGGCTATTACTACCAAGGTGATATCTTGTGAGCCTCATGTGTACATTAGCACAAACCCTACTCAAAATTCTATTTTGCCTCGTGCTAGTCCTATTAATTCATTCACTCATAATATCGCTACATCTTGTGATGAACTGCTTTCCATGCCTTGTTGCTCTAACAATGAATCATCTACTTCCTCTATTACTTGTGTTGCTACTAACCATGTAGAGGAAATAAAAGAGCTCAAGGTCCAAGTCGCTTCTTTGAAGAAAGACTTGGAAAAGCGTCATGGGAAGTCCGCACTTGACAACATGTTGAGTGTGCAAAGATTACCCAATGACAAGAGTGGACTTGGATTCAACTCCAATAATAACAAGAAGTCCAATATAAAGAAGAATCATACAATCAACAAGAAAAAGGGCCAAGAACAAGTCAATAATTCGTCCAAGATTGTTTGCTTCAAGTGCAATGTTGAAGGGCACCATGTTAGGTCTTGCCCATTAAAGAAGAAGCCTCTTAGTGAGAAGCAACAATGGAAGCGGCCACAAGTTCAATCTCATGCTCAACCTCAAGATGAAGAAAGGCCTCTTCCCAAGAAGAATCAAGTTAGAACTCCTCAAGTTGAGAAATCAACTAAGAAGAAAGGAGGAAGCCGATGTTGCTACTTATGTCGTGAAAAGGGCCACTTCGCTTCCTCATGCACTAATGGTACCTTATCCAACCCTATCATTATTGATGATGTTTATTCCCTTCGGAAGGATAAGGTTGGCAATGTGTTTGCCAAATATGTTGGCACTCAAAGTGGTGTCAAGAAATGAACCATTTGGGTTGCCAAGCCTATTGTGACTAACCTCTTAGGACCCAACTTGGTTGGGGACCAACAAGCTAAAACTTGATCAGTAGGTGTTGTTGGAGGGCATTGGAGACTTGGATATCTTATGAAGAATTAAGGGATCTTCATCAATTATATTTACTCAAGCCAAGTCATTTGTATCATCATATATCTATCTCATATCCAATGTGTCTCCTTGCGGTAACTTGTATTTAAATTATATACATTAAAAGTTGCTTGCCCCTTGCATGTGTTAGTTTTGTATCTAGCATGTGTTTGTATATGGTGTGCTTAATAATTACCTATCTTGAGTAATCTAGTATGTGTTTGTTGGTTTTCACTCCATGTACTTGTTTGTTTTGTGTTGAGCCTTTATTGCAATTTATGATTAATTTAGTTGCCTCTTTTGAGAGATGAATGAACTATCTCATTTTGGGGGAGTGATGTGCTTTGCCACCTCACAATCCTAAAATATGTGTACATGAGGTATATCAATTATTATTAACGTGACAAGATTATATAGTCTCCATGTGGTATTTCATTCTCATGAGAAATTCAAATTTTACAATGTTCATTAATTATCACTTATTTGATTTCACTTGCCTCTTGTTGAAAAGAAATGTATTATCACATTATGGGGGAGTAATAAGCTATGTGCATATTACAATCCTAGAAAATATGAACATGTGAGGTAATGCCACTTAGAATTGATATTCTAAATTATCTTATTACTATGTGGCATGATTAGCTCAAACAAGTTCCATACTTGATTAAATGAATTTTTGTATCTCATATTTTGGTTTCTTGAATTTGGAGAGTTTCTTCGTGCGGTGTTCCTCAAATGTGCACTAGTATGTATTATTTGGGAAACCGGTTACTTCAAGATATATTAAGAATTGCTTTGCATGATAATTTTACTAGTTGAAGCCACTAAGAATCTCTATGTAAGCATGATAATTAACTCATATCCTTTTCCATAAACTTTTGTGTTTGAACATGATCATGAATATTTTTGCAATATACCACCAAAAATTAACACCATACCCTCCTTTTCCTTGGACAAGTGACAACCATATTTGTGGTAGAAGTTACTGATCATATTTACATTGTGCTTTGCTTACATTTGTATTATCGACGAGAAATTGTTTTGTATGAACTCACATTGTCTTCCTTGACTCTTGAATATCTATGTGTTATAATCAAACAAAATTCTAGTGTAATGGTTGTAAGAAAAGCGAGGATCCCCTTATAGTGCTTTTGTATTAAAATGCAAACATCTAGATAATGCACAAGTCATGGGAGAGCTATATCACTTTCTTTAGAACACTATATTTTCAATTGGATCTCTTACCACTTAATGAAAGTTTCTATTGTATGCGTGTGGAGAGTGATGATCCCATTTGTGTGCAAAATTCAAAAATCATGCATATATCATGGGGGAGCTATCATAGATTCTTTTTGAACACTAGTTATCATCAATTGATATTAGATCTTTTTAAATTGGTATTTTAATCAATATATTGTGTATTTGTGGAAGGCACAACTTTTCTTTTTTATTACTTTGTGCCATCATAAAAAGTGTAGAGGGCTTGGTTATCTCATTCCTTGTTTTGCATTCTATTGTTTTGAATGAGATAAGTCTTTGAGCATATTTTATATAGTCATCTTCTATGCTCATTTGTTTTTTTCTTTGATGCCCTCAATTGGTATTAATTGGAGTTTGATATCTTACTCATAGATATTTGCTTCAATTGATATCTGTTGGAATTTGACATGGTTCATTTGATGTCTATTGGGATCTCAATATTTTACTCCTTGATGCATTTTTATTTAGTATCCCCCAAATGATAAGTATTTCCTTTCGTATTTTATTTTTACATGGTATATTTTCTAATTGGTATCTTATCAATCATGAGTTGATTTTGTTTGGTTCCGATTGGTATCTCCTTTCATGTGTTGACGTGGACCTTTGATATAATTTGGACAACCTTTATGTCTTGTCATACCTTTGTGTGCATATCTTGGTTTACTAGGTGTTTTGTCCAAATTACATCGCTTTTGTTCTTGAAAGTGAATGCATTCATAATTACTAATGTATATGTTATGGCATGTTCATGTTCCTTGATCCAATATTTATATAGAATAACATCCATCAATCCTAAATTTGCTAAGATGTTCATGATATTCAATTTCATATCTATATGCCTATATTCATGTGGATTGAATCCTATATATTGTAGTTTGTCTAACTAATTTGGACCCAATGAGTTTGGGGACCATTTTTGTACTTAAATATGTTTTATGTACATTTTAGATGCATTGGGTGCTTGCCTCATTCACAAAGAAGGTGTTATCACTACATGCTTATTGGGGTCAAGCTATGATGAGGGATGAATTCTTATATAGTACAACATCACCAATGCTACCACGGTAACAAGTATCTAGCTCATGCATATACTCAACATTTCAACCTTTTGTAGGTTGTATCATGGCATGAAACATATTTACTCCTTGTGATACTTGTTTCTTTTATAAAAACGTCCCAACTATCTCTTTTTCCCATATTGATGTTTGTTATGTCTTTGATGTGTTTTTTTAAGGTCATTCATATCCTCTAAAAAAAATTAAATCTATGTGCTATGCTTTCAAGCAAAGATCTTATTGTCGTATTTATGTCTTCAAATTGGATATCTCGCTCTTTCTCTTTGTAACTATATTGTGTGTACATGTTTCTTTATGGATGTACATCATCATGATTGTGGTCTATTTAGAAACTTATACACATGATAAGAATTACATGTCTTATTGGTATCCTAATGGTTCGGTGTCCATCCTTTTATTGGTAACTTCTCTTATGGCTCAACCACCTCTTGCTCCAAGTGATATGCCTTGTTTTCTTTTATGATCACTTGCACTTGCTTTGAGTTTTGAACAACAGTGGGGGAGTTATGATTCCATTTTTGTGCACTTTGCATTCAAAATGCAATATTTCTAAATCATGCACAAATATTGGGGAGCTCCTCTATTTTCTTTTAAAACACTCATTTTCTCGAACCACAATATACCTTGTTCGTTTGGTTTGTTAGATCTTTTTGATTGCTTGCTTCTCTTTAGGAGAATATTATATTTGTATACCATCTTATTTGCAATCTTTGGATCCTCGGTATAGTTCCTCCAATTATTCATCATTGGATAAGTGTATTCGATTTCACTCATATTATGAGAAGTGCATATCCTACGGAGGAACCCTTACTATATTGGCCATCTAAAATTTCTATGATCCCCTTTTGGAAATGGATGTCAATGGGGGAGAAAGTTTAGAGGGTTTAAGGAATTTTGGTTTTATACTTTGGTTTTGTTCTTAAGAATTTTCCTTTCATGTCCATGCATCCTTGATTTTTTATTTGCATGGTTGGTAAAATTCATTATATAAACCCTCGTAAAAGAGTTTGTCATCAATTACCAAAATGGGGGAGATTGAAAGAGCATGGTTCCCCCATGTGTGGTTTTGGTAATTGATGACAATCACTATGGACTAATGGTTGCATTGAGCTATACATGTAGAGTTTGTCCATAGGCAATGCTTTATGTCCATGTGTTGGATTCAATATAATCAAGTGGTGACCAAGGTGCTATTCATGTGAATATCCCAAGTTTGGTCATGAGAGAGTTGAGCATATTGCAAGTATGTCTTGAAGAAGAATATTGTGTGAATATTCATCTTTACCTTCAAGACATCATTATTATGAAGAGAGAAGAAAAGATAAAAGGTTTATCAAGTATGTCTTGAAGAAGAATATTGTGTGAACATTCATCTTTACCTTCAAGACATCATTATTATGAAGAGAGAAGAAAAGATAAAAGGTTGATCAAGGAAAAGTGCTAAGCGATGGTTAATATTGATCAACTCACAAAGCAAGAAGATGTACCATGTGTGTATCATGGTATCGTAAGTAATTGTTCATATAGCTTTGTGTTCTAACCCATTATATATGCGTGTGGTATATCTATGTGGGGTTAGGTATCTTTACATGGGCTTGCATCAAAAGGAAGATTTCATATAGTCCATGGTGGATGACGTCAAGTTGTGGTCGTCATCAAGTTCGAGAAGCGCAAGTTCAAGGGGAGCATATTGAAGAGATCACATTCTTGAAGTTTGCCACTCTTTTGGAGATAATTTTCAAGTAAAGATGTACTTAAAATAACCTCTCCCATAGTTGAATATGGGGGAGCAATCTTTGTGTCTTCACCAAGCAAAGAGAAATCAAGAAAGGTGTTCCATCTTGAGGAGGTCAAGATCTTCATAATCTAGCTCAAGTGGAATTCTCAAGACAAAGGTATGATCTTGATAGGTTTTCTATTTTACCGGTCTCATAGTATTAGGACGGAGACCGGGTTATAGGATAGATAACCGTACTATCAAGAGGGGCTCTCATATTAGCAACTTGATCGCATCACTCGGAGAGAGCTCAAACCTTTGCATACTTGGCATAATCTTTCTTGGTTCTTATTTGTGTTTTCTCCATGTGTGGTTTTCGAGCTTGTCATGTGCTTCAATACAAGCTCAAGTTCATCAAAAACGGGTTTCGCATGAAAAACTTATTGCGTTTTTGATATTGGAGGTTTTACCGATTGTTCCTTTATAGAGAGGTAAAAACTTTCATCATTTGGTTTTATCATCCAATGATAGACTATGACGTTTCTTTGCATAATCTTTTAGTGCTCGTTCTTACGATTTCAACGAGCCCAAGATCATCGAAAACGAGTCCGGATGCAAACGATATCGCGTTTTTAGTGAAGGAGATTTTCTGGAAACTCGGAGGCCGGCCTCAGGGCGGGGTGGGCTCCCTAGGTCGGACACCTAACAGAACCGGCTGGCCTGGAGGCCGGCCTGGCCGGCCTAGGAGGCCGAGGTGGCGCAGAATGCCCCCAACGGGCTGATTTTGGAGGCCTATAAAAGGGGTCTTCTTCCCCAATGGTTCCCCACCTTTTTAGCAAGTTTTCCCCCACCATTGTTGACCTTTTGGAGCTTGCTCTCTCTCTATTCCTCCATGATTCTTGCCTCCAATTAGTGGGAAAAGAGAGAGGAGATCTAGATCTACTATTTCACCAATCCATCTCTCCTCTTAGTGAGGGGAAAAGTCTTTGGATCTAGATCTTGTGGATTCATTTGTTGAGTTCTTCTTGTTCTTCCTCTCTTCTCCCCCCATAGCATTTGTTGCTTTGTGGGATTTGAGAGTGAAGGATTTGAGAACTTCTTGTGTTCTTGCCATTGCATAGGTTGCATCGGTTTGAGTTCTCTACAAGGATTCGTTCGAGTGAAATGTTGAGAAGCTTGTTACTCTTGGGTTCTTGGAGTGCCCTTGAGCTTGTCCTCTTGGGTACTTGGAGTGCCCTAGACGGTTGTTGTTGTGTCGGAGTTTTGGTAGCTCCGGACCTTGTTGTCCCGGAGTTTTGGTGGCTCGGGACCTTGTTGCTATCTCGGAGTTTTTGGTGGCTCGCGGGATATTGTTGGGAGCCTCCAATTGAGTTGTGGAGATTGTCCCAACCTTGTACGGGATCGGTGATCGCCCTTAAAGGTCCCATAGTGGATCGTGGCACTCCGCATTGGTGGAGGCACGAGGAGAATAAGGTGAGCCATTGGGCGCTTGGAGTCATTGTGACTCCACACCTCTCCAACGGAGATTAGCTATCATTGGGAAGTGAACTTCGGGATAAATCATCGTCTCCTCGTCTCTCGGTTATTTCTATACCCGATCTCTTTACTTATGAAATTTACTTTGTGATAGCCATCGAGCTTGAAGTAACATATCTTGCTATCACATAGTTGCTTGAATTGTTTAGCATAAGTTGTTTGTGCACATAGGTGAACCTAGTTTGTTTAGATTTTAGCTTGATAAATTAAACTCTAGTTTTATTCCGCATTTATTCAAGGCTTAACCGTAATTATTTTAAACGCCTATTCACCCCCCCTCTAGGCGACATCCGTGTGCTTTCAAATTGGGACATGTATCATGAACCTTTTAAATACACTTGCATGAAAAATGAAATTGTTATTAATGATTGCAATAAACATGCTCAAACTTCTAAAAGTACTATTTCTTATAAGCATGTTAATTTTTGTGGAGCACTTAGACCTTGTGTAAAATCAAATCAAAGAAGAATATTGTATCCATCACAAGAATGAGAAAATTAGAACGTGGAACATGGCTCTAAATGATCCTGGTAAAAACGTTTGTGCCCTCTATCCTTTTATTTGTGAACTTTACTAAGAAGTGGGTCATTTCAATTTTCAATGCTCAGGCTGTAATAATAGCCATTCGAATCTAATGAGTACTGCAAGTTTGTATTGTGATAATATGATCACTCCTAGTTAGCATGATGAACTTATATTATTTTTGTAGTGTAAAGAGTTATCAAGAAAAACTTCATTGATATATATGAGTGATTTTGATATGAACAGCGTCCTGCATGGTTGTCATTTTTATTGTGTTCATAATTTCCACACAAATACTTACATACAGAATATTATACAAGATGAGACTTTACCAAAATATGACAGGACTAATATGTGTTTTGCTCTTATTAATGAAAAGGATGAATCCTCCAAAGTTTCTTCTATTGTTTATAACAATAAACCTGGTATATGGAGAAACCTCCTTTCAAGCCTCTCCCTCCTAAAGAAGGGAAGAAGAGGAGTAAAAGGAGAGAGGTAAGGGTACATTCCCCTAAGCATGTTGCTCCTATTATATTTGTTGCTGATGATTCTAAACTCGATGATTTTCCTATGCCTGTTACTTATGAAAGTGATCATGATTGGGAGAAACACACTACTTTTGATACTGAAAATATCTTTGGTACCAATTCTGAAAATGATGATGATAGTTGATGTACTATTAGTACTATCCATGTTCCTTCCAATGATGATATAGAAAGCTTTAGGCTTGTGGATGATGTGTTTGAAAATCCTTTTGCTACTGATTATTATATGTTTGATACATCTCCTTCTAGTAAAAATGATGATATGTTTACAAACGAACACACTTTGGAAAATAACTATTCTATTGCTTATAATGATACTATGCCTCCAGTCTTTGATAATTATTATAAAGAATACTATGACATAGGCTATAATTACAATCATCCTCATGAAACTTGTCATGATTATGGAGGTATTACCCAAAACCATCTCCCTAATATACAACTTGTCTATCATGTTGGAGTTCTTTATGATGATTACAATGATGAATATGAAGTTTTCAGTCCACCTACTATTAAGGAGAAAAATTAATTATGAATATAATATGCCTCCTATTATTTGATGATTATGGTGATGAGAATAATAATGATAGCTATTTTGTTAAATTTGCTCCCACTGCTATTAATGAGAACTAGCATGGTGGCCCTTGCAAATGGGAGGGATCACCTTTAGAATGTTAAAAAAATATTAAACTATTCTATGCAAGAACTTCCCTACTTATTTTATCTTCTGCATTGCAAAATACACGCCATTTAGGTACCGAGCGTAGGAATATTGCATAGTTTTGCATGTATTTTTATTTTTAAATAAAATGTATTCTAAATTAAATATTAAAATATGTATAAGGTATTGCAATTAGTAAAATTTGAATTTACTTATGTATTATATACAGCTAATTAAATATTCATTTGAAATTAATTTCATATATAGGAATTTAGTCTAACGGGTTATAAATTATACAGTGGAGTCTTACTTATAATTAAGAATATATAGTTAATATTTATTTATAGCCAAAATTTATATTAATCCGTTGGATCCATAAAAAGTTTGGATCACTTAGTATAAAGTTTGTACTCACTTAACACTTTTTATGAATCGGAAGGAGTATTTATATTTAAATCAATTTATTATTTAGAGGCTAATTCCGTGCCTTTTGCTACCACGTCCTAGCTGTTTGCCTAGTATATATCGCGTGGCAAGCACCAAGCAGCTCTGGTGCATCCTAGCTTAGTACCACGTCCTTGATTGGTTAGCTTTCGTGTTCGTTCCGTGTAATTCACATGCAAAGTAAATACATATTGATTGAATAGCTTCTGCATTATCACTCCGGACTCCGTATTTGCCATGGGCTAACAAATGCAAATCTGAAACAGAACTAATCGTGAGGCCATGTGTCTTTTGACTTTCCCTTAAGTCGTAGGCTGGTATCCATAGAGATTACAGATCTGACGTTTGAAATTATCTGATAATGACTTTCACGGCTCATCCGGCGGCTTGGAAGCTGACAAAAACATGCTGCCGTGACTTCAAGATTTAATCCCAACTGTGGCCTTTTTTTTCTTTTGTTGGAAGACATGGAATCTCTATTTTCATGGCCGGAAGACAGGGACTCTCTATTTATATGGACTCTACGTTTTTTACTTTTGGCACAGTTGGTTACATGTCAAACATGTTATATACATAATGAGACATAAATCTTTCGTTCAATCCTAGGCTTCAGTTATAACCTAATATAACAGCCTAAATAATTCAAATGATGTGGATCGACGTCGTGTCTTCAAAAAAAAAAGTTCATATTAAACTTTTGTTCAAATTCTTTTTGTGTATTCTCAAAAAAAAAATATTATACTCATACATTAGCATACAACTTTATATGAAGTACAGAGGGAAAAATTAAGGGACCATAGAATATATGGATGAGAACCTTGCTCCAGCAATACACAACCTCGAAGTGAAACCACATTATACCATGCATGGTACTTTCTCCCTTTTAAGCACATTCAGCACGATTAATATCTAGAATCAGTAGACAGATATAAGAGCAGCTATTTGAGCCAAAATTAGAGTTTTTACCTCACAATTATAATGCTGCTGCGAAAAAACAAATTGGATTACAAACCGCAAAAAATTATTCGAACAGAATAGGACATATCCATCTCAGGAAAAATAATCGAGAACAGTTCAAAATCAACAGGTTAAATGCTAGCACCAATTAGCTCCTACCGCACACAAACGGCAAGCAATATTTGTGATTTTTCTAATTGTGTCGTATAAAGTGTCTCTTCTCATAGACTTAATGATTTTTCTGCTCATCGAAAGTGGAGGAAGTAGAACGCAAGGCATCGTTTGGGGGTACCGCCTCGTTTGAGTTTTGATTTTTTTCAGGAAATTACATTTCTTGTCTACTGGGAGCCAACCAATATTTTATCAATGGCTGTATATTATTAACTTTAGAATTGTTTACAGAGCCATAGATCATGGTGCACGGCAACATTGATCTGGTAACAGTATGATACTTAATGTTTGATACTCAATGACTATCAAAAAGTACTATTTTCTTGCTAGCCCCTTTGTTGATTAGTATTGTGTTAAGGATATTATTTTCAACCGTGTTCAGGTTAAAAGCAGGTCACACATCGACATAAATAAATAAATTAAGAATATCACATGATATTGTTTCACTCCTACAATTTCCCTGAGAAAAATAAATTCAGAACTTTAGAGTAGAGGAGGAGAATAAAGGTCAACAGTTGCTCCCTACACTGCAAAACCAACAGAACCTCGAAAAGTGGGTGTAAAACTTTAATGTTGATTCTTTTCTTTTTAGGTTATTTAATGTTGATTCTTGCACAACTGTGATAGTTTGTAACTAATAAAAGGTGTCAGAAAAAATGAATGATAAGATTAATCCCCAGGAGAACTGAATCAAATCTCGAGAGACTCATAGAGACGTGCACAACATCAGCATAAATATTTTTAAGAATAATAAAGCCTTACACTCCTTTTCAGTAATCAAAATAATAACATGAGAAAAATGCAAATAGGTTAGTCAACCCTGGTACAATCAGAGACCCCAAAAGCAATACAGATTTTTTTTTACTTAACCACTATTGAGAAAGATGAATCCGATTGAGTTTAATAGAAAAGAATGTACCTTACGTCCATACCTCATGTCCTTCCAATACGTAGTCCCTCCTTATCAAATTAAAGTGACTATTAATTTGAGACGGATGGAGTATTAGTACTTCCTTGCATTGATTTTCTTTATTTGGTATTCATGCAATGGTCCAAAGAATTCTGCAGGACTGTCCGGCAGATGCCTCCCCAGGATAACCTGATGGCATTGATCTCTTGTCAATCTTGCCGTGACTGGCTCTTCCAAACTTGCGCTGCATCCCACGACGCGGAAGCTGTGGCTGTGCTTGTCGCCCTCAGGCCGCTGTCGATCTTCTTCTACGGCAGTGCACGGCATATCACCCCTCCGCTGGCGCCCCCGTTCATTGCCTCTTCAACCTGCCCTCAGTTCTACTGCCGCACAGGTTTTTACCGATTGTGAAGGTTTCGGCCAAGTGTGTCGTATTCTCCAGGTCGAATCACCGCCAAAACATATATTCGACATAGACTTAATCATACTGCTGCTCATTGTAGTGTGGAGGCAGGAGAACGTGAGGCAGCAGCACCAGGTCACAGTTGACGACGGGTACGTGGCGACAATGATAGAGCGAGAATATGGATGACTGCTGAATGGGGATGGAAGTAAAACCGGAGGTTGTGGCATGGAGATACCTATTTTTCATGGCCAAGGCGTCGTGAAAAAGGTGGAGGCGGCATGGGAGTCCGGGACCAATTGTAGGTCCTTGAACTGTACGATCAGCTTTTCTTCATAGGTCGGACTGTGTTTGAAAATAATTAAACAGTTGCAAATCGAGAACTCGTAGCTAAGAAGGATTCTTTTTATCTCATGTTCTTTAAGGGATTCCGGGAGACAGGTACGCTAACAAAATCTTGCTTAGCTCCAAATTAATCGTGTCAATAATTGTGTCAATTTGGATTACGCGGTTACGTAATTACAAAACCCTTGATAAATCTTACCCATTAATTTTAGATCCAACCATCCAAATAATCTTGATGATGTGGATCAACGTGGTGGCTCTATTTTAGACTCCCGTATTATGCTTTTAGTATATAATAGATAGATGACTATGCTTATGTGAAGAATATTAATTCTTGTATGCATGTGGCTCATCATAAGAATGTTTTATGTGATTGTTATATTGCTAATTTTATTCATGATGCTACTTAAAGTTATTATGAGAGAGTGAAACATAGTTTTATGCATCTCAACAATATTAAGTTTCTCCTTTTTATGTTGAAAATCTTGAAATTGCACTTGTTTTGTTTTCCTATGCTTGTTGCTTTTTGCTTTCATGACTTCTTTATTTACAAGATTCTTTTTCATAGGAAGTGGGCTAGACTTAAATTTGTTTTATATTTGCTTCTTGATGCTCTCTTTAGCTTTAATTCATAGCGAATTTTCTACGCAAACCGGCTGATGGGTCACCTTTCCGAGCTTGTTCTTTTTAGGGTAAAACCGTATCTTCTACCAGTTTCTAATACTTAGTTCTATACTAGTGTACGTTCAATGACTACCTTCAGAAAAGTATAAAATTGTGTCATGCAAGAAGGAGTCCGAAGATTTGCTAGTTTCTCTTAGAGCATCTCTAACAGCCGCGCCATCCCGCGCGCCCGCGCGAAAAACCGCCGTTTTCCAGCGTGCGGGCCAGCGCCGAGCGCTCCAGCGGAGGCGCGAAAAGAATGCGCGCAAAAAAATCAGCCCAGCGCGCGGGGAAAAGCTTGACCGCGCGCTCTTCCTTTTGGGCATCCCATCCGGCGCGCGCGACGACAACGATGACAACACCAACCACTAGGACATTGCAGCGCGCCGCGACGGAAGCCATTTCACCACCACCGCCGGCAAGACGCGCCGCCCATTTCTCCCCCACCGCAGCTGGTCGATACTCAGGCGCCGCGTCGCGCTCCTCTGCCCCCCGCCGACTGCCAAGCGCCGCTACTCCGACCCTGCGCTTTCCTTCTTCGCGCCCGCCGGCCTCCTCCGACGCTCCGCTCCGACGCCGCGCTGCCCAGCCGCCGATCTGAGCCCGCGCCCTTGGAGCATTGCGCGCCAGCGCCGGGCGGCAGAGCAGCTACCACCGCGCGCAACGTGTTTGAAGAATTGCCCGAAAGGTAAAACCGGCGCCGAACCGCTTTGTATCCACTTTGCCACATTCCAGTTTACTCAAAGAGAAACATTCTATTCTGTAGATGAGTTCGGTGTAGGATTCATCATCGTCTGATGAGGAATTTGATATGGAAGAAGAGGAAGAGATGGCACTGTTGTTGATTTGGCGAGATAGGAAGAGAAGGAGGCATGTCGGTTCTCGTGTCGTCCAAGAGAGATTGTGGAGGAAACGAATAGATGACCACAACAAGTTGATGCATAACTATTTTGCTGAGCCTCACGTCTATCCGGAGAAATATTTCCGGTGCCGTTTTCGGATGAGCACCGAGTTGTTCAAGAAGATCGCGGAGGACGTCGTGAAGTATGACCGTTTCTTTCGGCAACAGAGGAATGCCGCCAGAGAACTTGGTCATAGCACTTACCAGAATGTGACCGCCGCCTTGCGTATGTTGGCATACGGTATTCCGGCGGATCTAGTGGACGATCACTTGGCAATGGGTTAGAGTCAAGCTATCCTGTGCGTCAAACGCTTCGTGGTAGACATTGTGGAAATATTCGGTCCGGAGTACTTGAGATCCCCCAATGCTCAAGACATAGCCATATTTTTGAAGTTCAACAAAACTCGGGGGTTTCCAAGTATGATTGGCTCTATTGATTGCATGCATTGGGATTGAAAGAATTGCCCAGCGGCATGGCACAAACAGTTTAAGGGGATGAAGAAGGATTGCACTATCATCCTTGAGGCAGTGACAGATTATGAGACTTGGATTTGGCATGCCTTCTTTGTAATGTCTGATCTTGCAATGACATCAATGTGCTTCACCGGCACCTTTGATGAACCGAATTGCTAACGGTGAATTGCCAATTGTCGAGTTTGAAGCAAATAAGCACACTCACAACTACCCCTACTTCCTTGCGGATGGCATCTATCCAAGGTGGCAAACATTCGTCAAGCCGGTGCGCAATCCGAGAGGTAAAAAACAATCATCTTTTCATGCTGCACAAGCTGCTGCTAGGAAGTATGTTGAGAGAGCATTTGGGATTTTGCAATCCCGATTTGCTATTGTTAGAGGCTCGGCTAGATTTTGGGATAAGGAAATCGTTTGATACATCATGACCGCTTGTATGATCATGCATAACATGATCATCGAGAACGAGCGTGGACAAGATGTGGACTACTCTGTTTATGATTTGACGGGACAACCGGTGAGAGTGAGAAGGAGAGAAGAGAGAGTTGCCCGCTTCATTGCATCGTACCATTCCATTCGAAATGACGATGTGCATGATGATTTTCAAGAAAACGTCATGGAGGAGTGGTGAAACTGGTATGGTCAACAAAATGACTAGTTGTGTTCTTCTATGTTGTGTTCTTGATGAACTATTTGATAAATACTTGCTTGTGTTGTAATAATAAGTATTAAAACTATTTTTTTTTTGATTTTTTGATGTGTGTTTGATGTAATTTGTGCAATAGGTGAAATGGGTTTTGGTTTGCCCAGCGCGCGCTCCATTTTGGTGCGTCTCCATTTTGGTGCGTCTGCTTTCTGCCGTAGCCGCACGCCCTCTATTATGCAGCGGCTGGAATAGCTGCGTGCGAAAAAATTTATAGGCACCAAACGGCGCTCGATATACCGTTTCCAGCGCGCAGAGATGACGCGCCTGCTGGAGATGGTCTTAAACTTTATTTTATAGTATAATTGTTATAACCAGCAACTATATCTATTGATTGAAAAAAAGAAGATCTTCAACCCAGTTCCGTCGCTGCTAAAGGAGGCCTAAATAGGCCCACGAACACCCGAACTCCAAACCGACCTCTGTGCCCCCAATATAGTCTGAATTAGATCGGCAAAATCGTCCCCAATTCGTCACTTCTCCCCTCTCCCCTTCTCGAGAGGCGGTGAGCCGACATAACCCCACCTGTCCCCAGGCGCCACTAGGGTTACGGCGGCTCCATCCATGGAGGACGACGAGTACGAGGAGGGGATGGAGATGGACATGGGAGGGCACCAACAGCTCCACCACCGGGGGTACGGAGCTGACGAGGAGGTCGAGGGGGGAGGATACGGTGGCGGCGGGGACGGGGACGGAGAGGATGAGGATGGGGAGGAGGCGCGGGACGAGGAGGAAATTACCCAGGAGGACGCCTGGGCGGTCATCTCCGCCTACTTCGAGGAGAAGGGCCTCGTCCGGCAGCAGCTCGACTCCTTCGACGAGTTCATCCAGAACACCATGCAGGAGATCGTCGATGAGTCCGCCGACATCGAGATCCGCCCCGAGTCACAGCACAACCCCGGCCGGCAGGCCGAGTTCGCCGAGGTTGCCCTCCCGACCGTAGCAAACATGGCTCAACTTTTGCTCATTGTTGCTCTTAAATTGGCCGGTTAGGGTTTGCTGAGCTTGGTATGTCTTGGTGGTGATTGGCGGGTCTCAGATTTGATTGGCAGCTGCTCGACTAGGTGACTAGTTAGTGTTTTGCGGGAGTATTTAGCTACTTGCTGGTGTTTTATGGTAGGGGCTGATTGACAATGGTCTAACAACTGAAACGTTGATGTTGGTGTTCGATGTTTGAGTTTGAATGGCTGGATAGTTTGATATCTAGTGTTGTTGAAGCTCCCTTTCGGATGACGTGCTTAATGCTTGAATCTAAAATTGTGGCACCAGGAATGCTTAGGCTGAGTTTTTCAGACATTACTCTGTGACTCAGTTTCAGCTGCCACTGGCTTGATAGTGATAGCTAGAGAAAGCACTGCTGATTTTTGTGATGAGGCTGGTGTATGTCTCAGGGTTTTGACTGTCAATAGTGGTTTCTGTTATTTATTTGTTTGGAGACAGTGTAAACTGAAGGAATTTTACTAGAAATTCTTATTATTCTGTTGTTATAACTGAGCAGAAATCAAAGTAAATAAATAAATATGCAATTCACAAACTTCCAGCCCATTTTAATGTCTTGAAACACTCGTGTGAAAAGGCATATCTGGTTTGAGTTAGGTTCTAGTAACAAAAATGTTACTAGCGAAATAAAGATATATTTATGCTAAGGCCTAAGGGGTAGAAACTGAAATGAAGTTAGTGCAAGTTCCCTTTCCCTAATAAATATGAAGAACTTGTTAGTGGTCATTCTTTTAAAGCGGTAAAAAAAAAACAGAAATGTTTGCTGTCTTGTTTTAATCATTGTTAAACTATAGCTTGAAGACTTACAGTCCACCGAACAATATGTGCTAAAATGGGGCGGCTATCTTAAAATCACAGCAAGAACTGTAACACTGATGTGGTAAGCTTTTAGCAATGATAAGTGAATATATCCACTAAGGTATGCAGAATGAACTGCCCCACATGTTCTGTAGATGAATTTTGTTCCTGACTGGCATGACACTTGATCAGAGTCCTCACTTCTTGATGTGCTATAAGCTTTATTTAAGCACACTTCACACCTGTAGAGCAAAAGCACATGCCAACCATCATGTAGATGTATCTGTGTTTAACAAAGAAAATACACACATGAGCCCTCTGTGAACTCATGGCATTTTCGGAATGTTGCTAGTACTGCAATGTGGACCCTTGCTAGTGCCCTTTCTGTTTAAACTGTGTTTTCTTATATTTGTTTTCTCCATCTCCCGTGTGCTGTCACTTACGATGGTATTGATTCTTCTCTAGACACTCCACAAGATCAGCTTTGGTCAAATCTATTTGAGCAAACCGATGATGACTGAAGCTGATGGAGAGACCGCTACCTTATTCCCCAAATCAGCAAGGCTGAGGAATCTGACATACTCAGCACCACTTTATGTTGATGTATCATACAGAGTTGTAAAGAAAGGACATGACTGTGAAGAAGTTACAGAAACTGCGGAGTATCCAAAAGTCTTTATTGGAAAGGTGTTGTGGCAAAAAGTTTAATACATTGCTGACAGTATCCGCTGTTTGTATTGTTTGATTATCAACATATTTTCCTCCTGCAGGTTCCAATCATGTTGCGTTCTAGTTACTGCACACTGTTTCAACAATCTGAAAAGGATCTCACAGAACTTGGAGAGTGCCCTTATGACCAAGGAGGATATTTTGTAATCAATGGTAGTGAAAAAGTTCTCATTGCCCAGGAGAAAATGAGCACCAACCATGTCTATGTTTTTAAGAAGAGGCAACCAAATAAGTTTGCATATGTGGGTGAAGTCCGTTCAATGGCAGAGAATCAGAATAGACCTGCTAGTAGCATGTTTGTGCGGATGCTTTCCCGAGCAGGCGCGAAAGGGGTTAGTAACTTACTGAAGCTCTGCAAATAGTTGTCCTACATCCATGCATCCACGGTTGTCTTCTTACATTGCATATACTTGGGAATGTGCAGTGAGCAAGCTAATGTTAGAATTGTAACTATGCTGCAGGGTACATCTGGTCAATATATTCGTGCTACTTTGCCCTACATTCGCGCAGACATTCCCATCATTATTGTGTTTAGAGCATTAGGATTTGTTGCTGACAAAGATATCCTGGAGCACATATGTTACGATTTCTCTGATACGCAAATGATGGAATTGCTACGTCCATCTTTGGAGGAAGCTTTTGTCATTCAAAATCAGCAGGTATGTTCCTTCCACTATTTGATAAGTGGAACAAACTTGTTCTTTATTACCCCCTCTGTAAGTCCGTATCTAAATATAAGATGTTTTAGGCTATTTCAGTGTTGACCATATACAGACTGAAATGAGTGAACATACGAATCAGGAAATTGCTAAAACATCTTATATTTAGGAACAAAGGGTAGTACTTGAATTGACAATACATCAACTTGAATTGACAATACATCAACTTGAATTTATGGCATGAAACTAAACTTTTTTTCTTACTTGGGCACTTCTCAGATTGGGGACTGAAATGAGTGAACATACGAATCAGAAAATTGCTAAAACATCTTATATTTAGGAACGAAGGGTAGTACTTGAATTTATGTCATGAAACTATTTTTTTTTTCTTACTTGGGCACTTCTCAGATTGGGCTTTGACTGGAACTTAAGTAGTTATATATGACTTACTACATTTTTCCTGTTTCATGTGTGTAAAGCTTTGATAATCCTGTTTTTTTTTGTAGGTTGCTCTGGACTACATTGGAAAGCGTGGTGCTACAGTTGGTGTAACGAGAGAAAAAAGAATCAAGTATGTTGTACTGAAGAATTAACTCTGTATTTGCTAGATGATTAAGTTGTATTTTTTTAGTGTTCACCCTCCTTGACTTCATAGGTATGCCAAAGAGATACTTCAAAAGGAAATGTTGCCCCACGTTGGTGTAGGTGAATTTTGTGAAACTAAAAAGGCATACTACTTTGGGTATGTGTTCTGAACTGCACAATAGTCTGTTGTCGATCTGACGAGTTTGCATGCTATCCTGTAGCTTGGGTGAAAGCAGATAAGTTAATCTCCTATACTCATTGTACAGGTATATTATTCACCGCCTATTGATGTGCGCTCTTGGTCGAAGAGCTGAAGATGACAGAGATCATTATGGTAACAAAAGGCTGGACCTTGCAGGTCCATTGCTTGGAGGACTGTTCAGAATGGTTTGTTGCAATATGCTAGCTAATTTAAATGTGTTCAAATCTTCTTTGTTTCTTCAGTTGGGAACTTAATATATTATCCTTTCCTTGCAAAATCAGCTTTTTAGGAAATTGACGAGGGATGTGAGGTCATATGTTCAGAAGGTCTCTCCCTTGCCTAGTGACCATGCTCTATCTTTTACTCAATCCTGTTAAGTATTAACTGTTTTTTTTGTTGAACTCAGTGTGTTGATAATGGGAAGGAAGTTAATTTGCAATTTGCCATCAAAGCGAAAACCATCACTAGTGGATTGAAGTATTCCCTTGCTACGGGAAATTGGGGGCAGGCTAACCAAGCTGGTACAAGAGCTGGTGTGTCTCAGGTGTGTACTTCGTGATCACATTCACGTGTATTCTTTTACTACTTTTAAGTTGGTTTGGTGAACAAATGTTCTAATATGTGTTCTGTGTATACCTCTTCTTTTGGCACCAAGGTGCTTAATCGCCTCACTTATGCTTCTACATTATCACATCTGCGGAGGTTGAACTCTCCCATTGGGCGTGAAGGTTGATATAGCTCATTTTTTAAATACATTACCTCCCTGTTCAAAATTGATTTTCTTAGGGCTTGTGATAAAAATATTAATGTCTTATTGATAGGTAAACTGGCAAAACCTCGCCAACTTCACAATTCTCATTGGGGGATGATGTGTCCTGCTGAAACACCCGAAGGACAAGTAAGTCACTGACATAAATTTCTTTTGTTTAAAGGAGTCGATTGATGGTTTGTATTCCATACAACTTGTATTCAGGCTTGTGGCTTGGTAAAAAATCTTGCCTTGATGGTTTATATCACTGTTGGTTCTGCCGCAAATCCTATTTTGGAATTTTTGGAAGAGTGGGGCACAGAAAATTTTGAGGTTTGCTTTATCTCCTTGCCAATTTATCCGCGCAATAAATCTTAAGGTTATAGTTTTGTGTCATTTAACAGTTACAACAGTTACTGATTTGGTTCTGGATTTATTTTAACAGGAGATTTCACCGGCAGTCATTCCTCAAGCTGCTAAAATTTTTGTTAATGGTTGTTGGGTTGGGATTCATAGGAATCCTGACCTATTGGTGAAGACACTTCGGCGTTTGAGAAGACAGGTTTGTGCCTGCTTCTCCTGTCTCCACATAAACGCTGCTGGCAATGCAGTAGAATTTGTAGAGTACTGAAAACCAGATATTATCTGCATAATGTGTATATGTAACATATTGAGAGCATTTCTTTAACGAAAACCGATGTGGTTTTATTGCTCTCCTCTCATATGCAATTGTAACTTAGTATGTTACAATGTAAAGTAAATATCATTTTTGCGCCGTAAACATGGACACCTTAATTTTTTCTAGAATATCTCTAGCATATAACAGGTTAAGAAAGCCATTTATTGCTTGTATGTGATTTTCATGGACATTCAGGTCTCAACATTACATTGTGATTAATGTCAATTTTCAGATTGATGTCAACACTGAAGTTGGTGTGGTTCGTGATATTCGTCTTAAAGAACTTCGACTCTATACGGATTATGGGCGTTGCAGTCGTCCACTGTTTATTGTTGAAAGCCAGAGGCTTCTCATTAAGAAGAAACATATTCGAGCACTGCAGCAAAGAGTCTGATATTCTCTACTTTATGCTACTTGTTACTAAAATTTGGATTGCATGCATGTATTTTGTTCTCATATGCTCTTATTGTTATATTGTTTGGTTATCCAGGAAACTCCTGACGAAGGTTGGCATGACTTGGTTGCCAAAGGTTTTATAGAGTACATAGATACTGAAGAGGAAGAGACTACTATGATATCTATGACTATAACTGTAAGTCTGTTCTGTTTGCCTTGAAGTACCCAGGCTTTCCATTCTATTGGTATTCTTTTTTACATGAAACATCTCCGTTGTCTCATTCTGTTGGCTTTCCTTTAATGCGGAAGGGTTTTTCCTTCATCCTAGATTCATGTTCTGCCAGTAATGCCAATAAATTAAAATTTCAGGAGCTTGTAGGTGCGAGAAATAGTCCAGAGGATGCATATCTTGCAACTTTCACACACTGTGAGATTCACCCTTCGTTGATCCTTGGTGTGTGCGCGTCTATTATTCCTTTTCCTGATCACAACCAGGTGACTCATCCCCTTAGATAATGCTATGCACTGCATATTTTTTTATGCACGTCTAATTCATTTCCTTGATTACAGTCACCTCGTAATACATATCAGTCTGCTATGGGAAAGCAAGCTATGGGAATCTATGTTACGAACTATCAGTTAAGAATGGTGAGTGTTTCATTTATGTCGGTATCTTGGTTTGATGGTCTTGGTTTGAACCTTCATCCCCCCCACCATTTGGATTCAGGACACGCTGGCATACGTTCTGTACTACCCACAAAAGCCTCTTGTCACTACTCGTGCTATGGAGCATTTGCACTTCAGGCAGTTACCAGCTGGCATTGTAAGTGAACAATCTTACCTTGGGGCATTTTGTTTGCTTGGTTATTTATATTTTGAACCTCCTTCATTTTATGTAAGCATTAATACCTTGCTTTGGTGGTTTGTGAAGAATGCGATTGTTGCTATTGCATGCTACTCTGGATATAACCAAGAAGATTCAGTTATTATGAACCAATCTTCAATAGATCGTGGGTTCTTCAGATCACTATTTTTCCGCTCTTACAGGTATAGTTCGCATTTCAGCATGTTCTATTGTAAGCTATGCCACCACTCTTTCACCTAAATGCTTACAATTTAATTTTTGGACTTCATACGCAGAGATGAGGAAAAGAAGATGGGAACTCTCGTCAAAGAGGAATTTGGTCGTCCAAATCGGGAGAACACAATGGTGATGTTTTCAAGAGTTCATCACAGATTTTTCTCTCCCAAGTCCGTTCGTGGCTGATATTCTTGTATTTTTCTTTGTAGGGAATGCGCCATGGATCCTATGATAAATTGGATGACGACGGACTTGCACCACCAGTGAGTAGAAGATTTTATTACCGCAGGCTTATCTTTATCACATAACTGTGCTGCTGACCCCCTAATGTATATATAATCCATGTATCAGGGAACAAGGGTCTCTGGGGAAGATGTCATTATTGGGAAGACATCTCCTATTCCACAAGATGATGCTCAAGGGCAAGCTACTAGATACTCAAAGCGTGATCACAGTACTTCTCTGCGTCACAGTGAAAGTGGGATGGTGGATCAGGTTTGTTCTGGCTATTCGCCCTGCTGCCTATGTTCTTATGTGGTCTTATCAGTTTCAAATAAACAGCTCCTAAGTCTGTTACATTTTTGCAGGTTCTCTTAACAACAAATGCTGATGGTTTAAGATTTGTCAAGGTTAGAATGCGATCGGTTCGCATACCACAAATAGGAGATAAGTTCAGTAGTAGGCATGGTCAGAAGGGAACTGTTGGAATGACTTACACACAAGAGGACATGCCATGGACAATTGAAGGCATCACGCCTGATATCATTGTGAATCCACATGCTATTCCATCCCGTATGACTATTGGCCAGCTGATTGAGTGTATTATGGGTAAAGTTGCAGCCCACATGGGAAAGGAAGGAGATGCAACTCCTTTCACTGATGTTACTGTGAGTAATCAGTTTGTTCTTCTTCTTTTCTAATTGTTCGCAAGGAAAAAAATATCAATCTTCTCTTCTGTAACTTGCAATGAAAGTGAACTTGCGATGTATATTGTGCGTAATTATGTACTTCTTTTTACTTCCATTTCAGGTGGATAACATCAGTAAGGCACTTCACAAGTGTGGTTATCAGATGCGTGGATTTGAGACCATGTACAACGGTCACACTGGGAGAAAATTGTCTGCAATGATTTTCCTAGGTCCAACCTACTACCAGAGACTTAAGCACATGGTGGATGACAAGATTCACTCTAGAGGTCGTGGTCCTGTTCAGATACTGACCAGGCAGCCAGCCGAGGGGCGCTCACGTGATGGTGGTCTCCGTTTTGGAGAAATGGAGCGGGATTGCATGATTGCTCATGGCGCTGCATTTTTCTTGAAGGAACGGTTATTTGACCAGAGTGATGCTTACAGAGTACATGTATGTGAGAAGTGCGGACTCGTTGCCATTGCCAATCTCAAGAAGAATTCCTTCGAGTGCAGAGGCTGCAAGAATAAGACCGACATTGTCCAGGTAAGTAGGACTTTATTTGGCTCCTGGGGCCTGTTCAGTTCAAATTTGGTTTGAATACTGAGTACCATTCTTTCAAATAGCCCCTTGAGTATCTTCCTTAGCTTGCTTTGCCAGGTAATCATATTGTCTCTGTTTTCGCACAGGTCCATATACCATACGCATGCAAGCTCCTCTTCCAGGAGCTCATGGCGATGGCGATTGCTCCCAGGATGCTCACCCGTGAGGTCAAGGGTGGGAAGGATAAGAAACGTTGAGCTTGAGTGCCTTACACTCAGCTGGCTGACTGTAGCTCGTTGTGGATTTACTTCTGTAGTATTGAGTATAGTTCTTCCGATTTGGATTTTGGTTTTGATGCACACAGTTAAGGGCTAGGCATCTCGAAGAGCCATCCTTCTGCCCGTGTTTTTGGATAGATCGAATGCCAGCCATGAAGTGATGTAGCTTCTTTACCTAGGATTTATTCACTAACAGTACTAATAATTTGTACCTTGTCCCTATTACGGATCGATGGAAACATGGTCTTGTTACAGTCTTGGCTTCAAGAAGTCAACTTGAACAATGCTTGTATTAAGACAGCTGCACGAGTTACCTGGGTGGGCGTGCGCCCCATATTTCAAATGTTTTGTAAGAGGACATATGACATTATAGTCTTTGTACCAATGGTGGTTTTCTTGGACTTCGTAGAAGTTAGTAGTACAAAAATATGACCAGATAGCCGTATCATATTATCGTTTGAACCAGAGTAAAAATGTCCCGATAAATAACTGAGATTTTCACATCACCATGAAATAACAGGGCGGCAGTGACCGACCAAGTAACACGAACTCTATTAACTGCCATCCAGCAAACCGAAGAGAATCACCACACCCGACCTGCTACCTGAAGCCGCGCGCCCAATAATCAGCTACGGTTCTATACAGACGTCTCGCTCCCAAACCACGCATGTAGGAAGTATACTTTTGTGTTCAAATGTACTTTCGTATTAGATGACTTTGAAATGGGTGTATCTAATATGGAACGGAGGGAGTAGTTTGCAGTGGTATAACTTTTGTGTTAAACAATACTGATAACTTAAGGAGTACTACACTTCTCAAAACCAGGTCTAACAGTTTTTTATCAAGTCAATCCATGGATGAACAGAGAAGTACTTACGAAAATTTGAGCCATGAGAGCAGAAAAATTAAAGGCATTTAAATCCGAACAGAGGGAACGGGAAGGATGAACTCGCACTCAACGGCTCGTTGATGGGGAATGAGCGAACGTTGATGATGGAAGAAAAGCTGATTAGGCTGATTCGATAAGTCGTTGATCTATATTAGTGACTGCATGTGACCTCAGAATCGAGGAGAAGCCACCTTGTTATCAGAAAAGGCTATTGAGAATTTTGGGAGAATAGTCAACAAATGAAGTGTCGACCTTTTTGTTCCTGCCTCGTGAGAATAAAGTGTGTAGCTTTGGCGGGGTTCGACTTGGTCCGTAGATTTGAGCGTCTATTATTTTAGTAACTCTTTTAGATTTTATACATAATTAGAACTAAGACAAAATTTACACTAATAATACTATAGAAGTAGTACATGGGCTGGGGCCCCTGTCTTTCGGGGCCCGGGGCGGGCGCCCCGCTTGCCCACCCATATGGGCCGGCCCTGCTAACAGTTATAGGCATTCTTTGGAGAAACGGAGGGAGTTGAGTGTTACTTGAAAAAGTAGAAGCGCTTGACCTCTCATAACTTGCAGAGTAACCAGGCTTCCAGCTAACTGCACACCAAGTAAATGACCTGTCAACTACTCACTAGAGCAGAACCCCAACACTACTGCAAGGTCTACACCTCGCACACATGCGACCTGACTGACTGGAGCGAACGCGCGCTAGCTAGACCTAACACGCATGGCACAACTTAGAATCTCGTAACAAGATTATGGACTAACAACTCGAGCCTCTCGGTGTCGGTTTCTGATGGGATCCAAATTAGAAACGGGTGCAGCCATGGAATGGAAGGACATCAGGCGCGAGCAGCAGATTCGTGGCCTGCACGAATGAGATGCTAAAGAAGCCGCGAAGAGAGTGACCGCTGATCGCCAAAACGTGTGACCAACCAAAGCAATTTGCGAGAAGCTGCAATCACAGGGAAGCCATTGCATATTAATCGTTAGTCATGCATATTTGATGCTTATACATGCAAAAGTAAAGAGTTCAACTAGTTTCTAGCTTGCTTATATAAGCACACGATGATGCGCGATTTTGTTTCCTTACAAACGGAAGTGCTAGTTAGCGTCTTAGCGATCTCGACCAAATCGTCCTTGTTTTCTAGGGGTGCTGTACTAACTTGACTGAGAGATTGGAGGAGATCAAATCAGAAAGCGCCCATGCCTGCCAAGAGTGTTAGCGCGAAGCGGTAACGCACATGTGTGGTGTCATGTCGGTTTGTTTTCCGCGGAAGACCAGTGTGGCCTAATAACTGTTCTGGCAACCGTCCACCAAGAAGAAGTTCAAACCATACAGGAACGTTTTACAGGCCTCCGTTTTCAGTGTACCTACATTGAGATATATGTTACATCTTGGATTGTACTATGGGCTGTAAAACAAAAAGTAGCAATTAATCACACTTTATCTATTATTATTACATGGATCCTATTTTCTTACACTTAACTGGCATGTGCTCTGCCTTTGCAAAGGAGTAACCCACCTCGGCATGGCGAGATATCCTCTGTGTACCTTTGGTACTTGGTGGGATGTGCGTATTTATTCATAGAGAGGTCAGATGTAAACTCTCTCCGGGTATCATCATGATGTTGTTTTTGACTCAATAAATCAACGGAAATAATGTTCCTATGTATGCAGTGGTTGTAAAGATTGCAACATGATACCCGCAAAAAAAGAAAAAAAAAAGAAAATAGATTGCAACATCATGATCTACCTGGACTAGCCCCGCGTTAACTCCACCTCTGAACAGGCTCCTCTGGTTTGCACGAGGCTCACACAAGTAGTTTCTTTATGAGAGAATTCCTTATTTGACCCCCTAAATAAAATATTCTTCCCTATTTGACACGTTAACTTCATTTTGTTCCTAACATGGCCCTATAGTGCATTCTAAACACAAATGAGGATATAAAAAGACTCTTTTGCCCCTGATAATTTTTTTTTACCAAAATTCATAATAGAAGTTAAAAATAAGCGTAGTTAAATTCTAGGAAAGTGCTACACAGCGGCACCACACGTTCGGTTAAAAAAGCATTGAGCCCATCTATTAAAAATCTGGTACTTATTGTATAATAAATCCAGACAGTTAATCAAGTGTAGTTTTACTTACTAAAATTTATTGCTTATGAGTAGACTAATACCTGGTCAAGATAGACCGTGCCGGTTGCGAGAAAAAACTGCCATATATATATCTGTACCGTAGCAGGTAAAGCCACTGTGCATGTGCATGATGAATGCTTGCCCACTGTAGAACGTTGCAGTGTTATGGCGTCACTACATCCATGTGTCCTTCAACGGAAAAAGAGTAGCTAACAAACAGCTACGGTCGGATGGATGGCACGTCGGGCGCGAAAAGATTAAGAGGAATGTTTCGGTAATCTGCGTGCGCCGTACAGATTAGGTGTTTGCGCGATGCCTATGCATGAATTTTCCCTAGATTCTATGCCATGTTGGTCCCACTCGATATAAATATTATTTTTAAAGATATATATGTGTGATATTGCACTTATTTTGTAGAGTATGTCATCGAGGGCTTTGCCTACTGTGTCCTGGTACGCACGCACGCGCCAATGAACTTGCTGTTCGCGCAAACTCATCGATAGCTACCTCATATACGTATATACTTAGCACTTGCTTAATTAGATGCTTAATTCTTCTCGCGCCAAAAATACGTACATAATTAGCAAAATAAACCATGTATGCGAGATGCGTACAAGGCATGCAGCAAAACAACTAGTTGTTTGGATCATACTTCAGATGTGTACGTTCAAAGTAATATTTGTATCGTGTAGGACCAACATGCCATAGAATCTAACTATGCTTATTTTCAAGTTCTATTATGAATTTTGGTACAAAAATTTATCAGGGGCAAAAGAGTCTGTTTACATCCCATTTATGTTTAGAATGCACTATAGGGCCAATTTAGGAAGAAAATAAAGTTAACGTATCGAATAGGGAAGAATTTTCTTTTAGGGCCAAATAGGGAACAAGATTTTAAGTAAGGGCCAAATAAGGAAGTCTCTCTTTCTTTATACTCCCTCTGTCCCAAAATAGGACACGTATAGTTTTTATTAAAAGTCAAATTTTCATAGTTTGACCAACTATATAGAGAAACTGGTCGACATCTATAATCTCAAATTAATATAGTTAGAACCACAATGAAATATATTTTCATATCATGTGTATTTGGTATTGTACAAGTTGATATATTTTTCTATATAGTTAGTCAAATTTTAATAAGTTTGACTTTAACCAAAAACTATAGGCATCCTATTTTGGGATAGAGGGAGTATAAGCCAAAAGCTTTGCCTTTTCACTTATTGAGAAAAATGTGTTCAGTTAATTAGTGGAAACCCGGGCTAAAACTGATACATAAAGGGTCTAGTGCAATCGGCAAACAGTTACAACAGAGGTCACACCCACTCATGCCAAGGTATGATAAATGCCATAAAATCACGACACCCATGTAAACCGAAACCAGCGGTGATCCGCTCCACCGCCCCATGACGATATAGAAGCTTGCATTCAAGATGAGCATGCGCCATATGTGACACTGGCATGCTAACGACCAACAACGAGAACAAACTCGTTGTCCACTCGATCGACGACAATGCCCACAACATTGTTAAACTTGTGGGGCTGCCGCCTTACCTTCCAGCCGCTAAACCACGCCATGTATAGTCCGCCGGCACCACCTTTTAGGTATGTTGCCTCGACATACCACCACTCTCTCTCGAGGTAGAGTGCATCTCAACCCGATACCAGCAGCTCAAGCTGCATAGGAAGCCGCCCGAAGACCAACATATCCGGGGCTGCCGTCTTGGCATAGAGTCATACTACCCATTCTAGAACACCTCAATTGAGTCAACAACCACTCCGTCCTAGCGGCACAAGATTATCACCCAAGCCATGTTGAGTTACCACCACATAGAGCTGCCTAAAGAATCTTGCCATTGCCTACACAAACAAATATGAAGTACTTGGGGTTGTCATCTCAACGGCCATCTACTGGAGTACGCTGCAGATTTTTTCCCCCTGCGTAACCGCCAAGATTACTATACAGATAAAGTCCATGCTCATACATGCATTGATCAAGATCACGATTCACCGGGCAGTGGATTGGATATAGTCGCAGAAGAGGTCTAAACGATCGTAGATTATCACAACTAAGCCTAGTTGCAAGGATGTCGCTAAAGTTCCCTCGTCAAGGATCAGACGTGTAATCCCTCTTATGGTGTGCACACGTACGCTCATTCAACCCGCCAGCGCTCCGCCTTCCAGTACTCGGCACCGACAAAGAGAGACAACCTTTCGGCGTTGCTAATTGGTAGCACTAATCAACTGTGATTAGAGCTGTATGATTCTGGAAGTTTTTCAACACATGAGAGAGAATAACAATTAGACCTAGGTCTAATCGGGAGAGGACACCTAAAAAATTCAATTAGAAGAAGCTCTAATCTAATTAGAGGGATTCTAATTAGAATTTCTCATTAGACCCTCTAATTCTACTAGAGATAGATAGAGATAGATAGAGAGAGAGAGAGAGACTTGAGAGCCAATTGATGTGCTTTGCACAGAGTCTTGGGGTCCTTTTTATAGTTGGAGGGAAGTGGGGGCCTGCCTTGAGGATAAGTAGTCATACTCCTGCTAGGAGGGGGACCTTGCTGCACCCACTCTCCTAGTGGGAGTCGGATTGGACTCCTTAGGGAGTCCAATCCCCCTCTCCTCTCCCCCTTTTTCCTCCCCCCTTTTTGTTTTCCTATTTCTCTCTCAATAAAATTAGGAAAAATTCTGAAAGGTTCTATGCGCCATGCTTAGAGGCCTTGGGGCCCTACCTACCAGCCCCCACAAAGTGGTGCAGCCTATGAGGGCAATTCTGCCCCCTCCGGCACTCCCCCCTTCTCGGTTTTTGCCCGAAACACTTATGAAACCTTATGAAACAAATAGATAAAAGTATCGACCTTATCTAATGATGTTAGAAATCTCATGTCCTCCGTTTTCTCTCATATAAAATTCCGCCTAACACTGGCATCATTTTTCTCTTATAGCAACTTCTTTGAAACCTTTCCCAATGAGACCAGAATTGTTTCCTTGACATCGTATCGATATATAATATTCATAAAACCAATAGAAACAACTTTATTCTCTCAATAAAATGTTGGCACGGTTTAAGCTTGTGACCTGTAAAGTCTCGAGAACACACATACATGTTCCGAACTTACCGAACAATAACCAACAATGGGATCGTGGACGCCCATGCTCACTCCTGTGTGTTCACGAAGATCAAGGGAACCTTATACGTTAATAATTGCACTTATTCCCTTAACTTCATGATACCAACGATACCACGAGGTGGGACTATGTGATCTAATCCGATCAAACTCTGTAAGAATAACACATAAAACTCACATTAGTACTGTTCTCTTTTCTCATCCATATCCCCCATGTCTTTGTGATAAATCACAGTGCGTTTGGCTAGATGATTGGTTGACATCGATGATACTGAGAGGACCCAAAGAATGTATCTCTCTATCGTCTAGAGGAATTAAGTACTAGTCTTGAACGATCTCAGTTCATTTACACGCTCTAGGTTACACCTAGATGTCAACTTATGATCCCCTGTAATGGTGGACGGTTCAAGACATCCAAAGTATAACTTTTGATGGTGTCGTTAATATATATTCTCATAGTATAGGAATTATAGTCAATGACAACTTTATATGTATTTTGCTAAATACATTACAATTGTTTAGTTTCTTTTAGCAACATCATATATTCGGTTCAGTTTATTGTTACTCTAACAATAAACTCGTATGTTTTTCTAGACTTTAACTAAGTCCATGATTAGAAAAATATGATCATCTCACAAACCATAATCTAATCTTAGAGACAATATTAGAAAATCTTGTTTATTTATTTCTTCACACCCACACAAAGATTTTCCTTTAAAAACTCACTTTTCAAGTGCTATAGCGGTTGTAGCATGATGCCATAAACTTAATTCTGAACTTGGAGATAAAATAGTAACTGAATATTATTGTCTCTAGGACATATCTCTAACAGTCTCGCACTTGCACTAGAGTCAATAATACTCTAGTTTGTATGATGACATAACACCTATGGAAATCCGACGTTATTCACACTATGCATGTGGTTCCTTAGACCATTGTCTTTCACCTTTTGATCTAATCAACTTGTGATAAACTTGCACTGTATTTATTAGGAATTGGAATAGCGTGACTCTGATTCCGTACTAGTATTAATAATTCAAGTGTCTCCAAATGAATTATCTGCACCGTATTTTGAAACCTCACTAAGTCGAATGACTTTGATCTAATAACCTAGAATTTACAATGTCTCGCATTGTGTTGCAAACTATCCATAGTAATATACTATAGAGTACACTCATAATACTCTAATGTTTATACAACATACTAGTATTATCATTTGAAGAATCATAATCTGAATTAAAATCAATAAAGATTTGATTCGTAATTCTACTACAAATACATATGTGAGAAAACATCTCATAATATTATTTTAAGCTATACAAAATCCCACTGAGTCTTTTTTACTTTGTAATACCACCATAAATATTCATGTGAGAATCATCTCACCATAATATTTATAGGGTTAATCACAAACAATTAACTACTTTAAAAAGTTTACTTAAGTTTTTTTCCATGACAATGAGATTGGTCAAATCATAAAATTTATGATTTGATCTCAACCCTTCTATTTTTCTCACCAAGACTACGAATGTCAAGTCTATTGCAAAATATCACATCATGCTTACGTTTAAGACAAATTATTTTATTTCATTGCAATTTGAATTTTCTTTCAGAATTACACTTAGCGCACTCATCATATTGTTTATTAAACTCCTTAATCTACCTCATAGATTCTGAATTTAATAAGACACTTTCTGACAATTCATTTAAAACTCATTTAAATTATTTCATGAGGCAACTCTCTTTCAATTCAGGCCTAATCTAATTAAAAGATCGTATTCAGATCCCACTGATTTTTAAGACGTTCGCTTTATATAATGAAAAAGAAGAACTTCTTATTTCACTAATACTAGTGAATTTAACAGTCATAATGTAATATTTCAGATTATCTAGTGATCTAAAATTTATTACAGTCAACAAATGATTTGCTAACTGTTCTAATAACAACATCAAGCAATTGATACGATGAGTTTTCAACTTATCATTATTATTTATTCGTCCTTGATAAAACAATTTTAATCAAGACTAGCTTTGTGAATATCACATATTCATATATGTTTTACCTTGTGAAAATATTCATGTTCTCGTGGTTTTATATCACTCCAACCACTATCAAGATAAAATCTTGGAGTCAACATGAATATCTCCACCTTTTCTTGGATCTCAATGATAATCCAATGTCATATATGAGTACTATTATCTTGTTTGTTTTGTTTTGCACTTCATGCTCATTGTCTCGGAATTTTCATGACTACATCACAGAGTGAATATTAAATGAAATTCGTCATATGACCTTTATTAAATATTAAGTTTGAACTTTATGTATCTCATACATAAATTTATAGATAAGGTGGTGAACTGGAAACATTTTCATGTTCCCCCTCTCATTCAATCCTTTCTCCAAAGATTCACAATCTTAACTTAATATAATTTTCACCTCTCTATCATGAGAAGACACTTTTCTCCTTAGACCAACGTGTTAAACACTTGGAGTTAAAGTAGAAATTTACTACCAATAAACATATTGGTTTTATGCAAAACTGTAGCGTTCCCACATTTAAATAATGCAAGAACACCTGTGTTACTGTGCTAGTCCTCGGATCAATTGCTAGCACCACAGTACCAAACGAAATATCATGCAAATGCGTCAAATTCTATTACATCGCATGATCCAGTCTTTACAAAATAACATTACAACTTGCACAGTCTTAGAAGACTAGCAGGATACAAAGTATTACAGCAGAAAACGTAGTACAACATTGAGCCTCATCTTCTTCATGTGTCACAGGCAAAACATGTTGACAACAGACTCGAGATCCTAACGTAATCCTCACTCGTGGGGTCAATACAATTTAATGTATTGGCAAGTAACACTATGGTGGATATAAATGGCAAGGCTAATACTACATGCTTATCTGGTTGGGTGGAATTTTGGCTAAGTTTGCATAAAGCCAATTTTCTCCTATCTCTTTTGTAAAACAATCTTTTCTTTTCAAAGGGTGGCAACATTGGATTAAGATCCAAACACCACAACTACTAGTCACTTAGTCAAAATTTTACTTATTGAAAATGGTGTTGAGATTCTTCCGTCATTCCTTGTCCAGCTGCTCATAGTTGTCCATAACCGGGGACACGGCTAAGATCTTAGTTTGTTGACTCTGCAAACTTTGTGCACTTTCACCCTCAAACTCAAATAAACCCAAACATCCTATACACCCTGAGTGCATTAAGGAAAGGAGAAGATCGAGACGATATCTTTCAGAAGAAATTCCACCACCGTTTGGCTTACCCGTTCCACCTATAATTATGCTACATCTGCTTGTAATTCTGGTGAGTTCATTCGACCTAGTTGATCAACACAGATCTCATATGACTAAAGGCTGCACGTGAAGCTACTAAACTTATAAGGACGTAGTAATCCCTTTGATCCTGGGTGGCCATACACAAGTGACAACCTCAAGTGGAATAACCCTTAGAAAATGGCCCTGAGGCAACACTCAACATAAACCAATCACATCCATATTCCACCCAGGTGTTTCATTGAATGTTATACTTACAAATTTCCACAATATCAAGTAAAAACACTTTGTAACATTGCATAGCATCTACTAAGTTAAATATCTACAAGGTAACAAGGTAAAAAGGGATGGCTACACACTACTAGGATAATAGCATACCTTAGTACTTAGTAAAATTTCCCGTCATGCATACTACTGGGAAAACTCTAATAATGCATATAGAAAATAATAGGTAGTTGATAGTGTGTTACTTTCCTTGTTGAAGTTGGTGAAGAAATCACACTATCTTCACAAAAGATCGTTGCTCTCTGTACAATCTATACATTGAAAACACAAACAAAAAATAAACAAGCATCCTAGCAATCAAACATACAAGTGAATAAAACATACAAAGCAACAGTCATAACAGAATGGGTTGAACCAGGTTGGCTAAGACAAGGTCAGGGTTTGATTTTGAAAGATTCATTTTCTCTTGGTTCCATACTTGTTAAGGAAGTTCCAAGGGTTTACTTGGGATGGACTAGGTTGAGTTTGTAGTGATCAATTTTTTTGAAAGCATATTTATCTAAGAAGTTCCAAGAGTTCACCAAGGGTGATCATATCACTTCTTCAACTAAAGTAGCACATAACAGTGTGTAACACTTAGTCATTTTCATCAAGACATTTGCGTGATCTATGTTAGTCTTTCCATTTTGGGTTAAAGTAGGTCTATATTTCACTAACTTCATAACAATAGATATAATAAGATAAAGTCTTAGGATTTTCCATTTGGGTCAATGGTTGGACAAAAACAACTTGTTATTCTTCAACTTGTTAGGATCTTCATGATTACATTGTAGTATTGTTCCTTGGGATGGTGCTTCTCTTGGTCTTGATAGATTCTTCATGGTTTTTCTCACTAGGTGGTCCAAAGTAGGATGGGCACAAAGTACCACTAAGTCAAGTAGAAAATAAAGGAAATAAGAAGAAAGATAGAAAGAGAAAGGTAGTTTTTCTCCTTGATTTCTTCATACACTTTCCTTGATTTACTTCTATGTGTTGTGGAGTATAAGTCCTTCCTTCAATTTCTTCAATGATCTTCCTTGTAGCTCTTCATATTGCCACCAAGTTGATAATGAAGTTCTTTCTTGTGCTTGAGTCTTGATTTCCATTTTGCTAACTTGATGAATTCTTGAAGCAAGAATGGGAGAGTGGAGGAGTAGATAGAAAACAATGGTACTAGTGTTCAAGGTTCACTATTTGGTCTTATATGTGATTTACACATACTAGGGACTTGGTCTTGGATTCAAAATAGCCACAACATCAATGGTAAAAAGGATAGAGAGAAAATCTAAGACATGATCAACTAGTGTTTCACTATGACTAGTTCAATGCCCGTGCGTTGCTACGGGTCCTCAATTTATGTAAAAACATGTAATTTGTAACATTATGACAACAACACCTTCCGGCCGAGGTACTCACTTTGGAAATATCATAAAGTTCAGGTTACTCACATTACAAAGAATGCTCTCTACCAAAAAAAAAACGAAGAAAAAAAAGTGGTGATAATATGCTCGTAGCGAAAATGTCCTTGAATCTCGATCTTTGCATATGTCATGCCTTCACCACTTACACCAATCAATCCCTCCAACTCCACCTCTTTCACCATTTGTATTCATGTCACTACAACACCATTGCATTTCATATAGTCCCACCCAACGTTCCTCACTCACCATTTTCATTGGTGTTTTCTCCAACTCCGACAAATTGCTATAGTCGCCTTCCAGGCTAGCAACAATGAATTCCAGCAATAGTAAGAAGCCTTTTGACACATGGAGAAACAAAGAAATATCGATACATAAATAAAGTGAAAAATTTCACTTTATTAATGGCGTTGTATGCACTTCTAGCCTGCTAACCCAATGGTGACATAAAATACAATGTCTTCCAGAGAATATGTACACCCTCTGTTCATACTTTAAAGACGTTTTGGCGACATTTTATAATATGAAAGAGGGAGTAGTAGGCAATAACTAAAATGTCTGGTGTTTTCATTTGCTTGAGATCTATACATGAATTTATTTGAGCACAACTTCCACTACCATTTATAATACCTAACCAGTAACCAGTGAGAGCTTTGCTCCTCTATACTATAGTGGTTCCATAAAGCCCTCAGCTTACAACCCGAAACACAGTTGTACCTCCTGATGTAGCAAATCACGCATCTCAGACAAAAAAAAAATACATGGCACCACAACTTTATCGCTCATGCTCCTGCCCTGCCGCCGCAACTTGCCAGTAGACTCAAGCAAAAATCTACCAGATGGCAACCATTTCATTGAACTGACCAGATACAACATAATATTTAGTCTTGAATTCATTCTGTACTGTGGAGGTTTATTATAAATTAAAAGATAATGATATCTTAACTACAATAGACCGAAAAGAACAACTTGAATTAAAAACATCTCTGATATGGCTACTAAATTATTCGTGCATACTATTATTCGCATTGATCATGAAAAATATGAATAAACCACCTCTTCAGGCTTACATGGACAACACAAATATGAAAAGGAAAAGTATTAGTGGGCATTAACTTTGAAAACAAACCGAGGACTTTCCCGTACATATAAGTATGTAAACAGATATTAGTCAATCTCCGAACATCAAAATATACAAAATATCATGCGGAAGGCATAGGTACCTTTGTTGCATGTTCAAACAGCCTTGAAGGAATTTCGCGGTTGTCATGTGGCGGCTGCAGCGCTCCTCCTTCTCGTCTACCACTGCCATTCCACAATACATTTTAGTTCTAGAGCAAAATAAACCTAGGCTTGAGGACTCACCTAAGGTGAAGCGTCACAAATTTTAACGAAAAGTTGACCACTTCATAATACTACAGCCATTATAACAAAAAACTTCATCGGACCTTGGTTATACGAAGTAACTTCAACACAATTATACTATTAATTTTGCATCATATGATATAGCAAGGAACACTGTGCAATTTTTCTTACCTCAACATGGGTTAAGTACTGAGCATCTAGAAATTGTTGGTGAAGCAAATAAATTTTTTAGCATACAGAAGAAAACAAAAGCAGGTCACATAGTCCTGAAGAAGTGGCAAACCATATGGTAACACATATACATAACATGTATAATTGTAGGCTAGCACGTAGTGAGAAAAAATAACTTTCACACATAAAACAAACCAAAAACCATCCAAGTGTCTCACTCGATGATAACTGCACACCTTGATGTGCATTCGATGGCCAAGCCTTGATCAGCCGAAACATGTATACATTTTTTTTGCTCGTACTTTTCTGCTCTGAAACAAGATGAAAGAACACTATGACAATATGTGTGTCAATAAGAAGGGACATAACATGCACACCTGAGATTTCTCTGTGCTTATGTGTGCAAGAGATAGATTCTGCATGAAATGAAAAATTGCATCTATAATGCAGCTATACTGCAACCTGCTCCTTCCTCGATGCAACGTTGGCCAGGAAAGGGGATTAGGTACATGAGTTCATACCTAGGTTAGCTTCTCAAGATTTGAACTCCTCACTGATGCCTTCTGCAAAAATGCTGAGCCCCGACTTTGCACTTCCATTGTTCTGTGCGAAAAGCCTGTACATGCTGATGCCTCCCCATCTCTAGCAAGAGACCTCTTGATCCAAACATGAATATAATTTAATTTAAGCAGTCCACAATAATGACCTGGAGCTTGGCATCTGGCTTGATCCCTTCTATGTCAGCACCCCACATCGTGCAGTGTAGCACGATATGCATGGCCTGGTAAGGCCATACACTTTCAGCGTTGCACGCCGCCAGCAGCGTGGCCGGCTTTGCTGCAAGGGCAGAGGGATCTCAACGTGGTAAGAACTCCTTGAGGTTCTCTGCCAAGTTGAACACAAGGTTTGAGCCGACGCACGTTACACAGAAGAACTGATCTCTACTTCATCAAATGCAGATGAATGTATCAGACGAATTGGTTACAATTATAGGACGCATTACAGGGGGCTTTTAATATATATAATATTCTCTATCTCACCCGAAACAACAGGTCCGGTGTATTTTCCGCCGAGGAATCGGAGAAGAGGGACAAAGAGATCGGGAATTGCTAGGAGAGAAGCGGTGCTTACTGTTTGTTTGCAGCTGGATCGGCCGGCAAACGGCGGGAGGAAGCCCTTCTTTTCTCCTTGATGCATTAGGTGCCATGTGCACACAAGAAAAAGAGATGTCCACCAGGATCGTCCGCGCGAGGGCCGTCTGTCGTATTTAAGGCGGGAACGTCGAAGTCGAGGCTGCTCTGCACCGGACATGGAGTGGAGGACAGCGGCTCCGTCTTGAATGGAGATGGGGACCATGGGGTGGCTGGATCTGGTGGACGGCACAACCGTCTCTTGATGGGAAGTGATGCGGCTGCCGCTGGTGGGGAGTCACCGCGCGGGGTGTGGCGAGTCACCACGGAATTGATCCAAGGGTTCCTGAGGAAGGGGAACGGGTGGAGGAGGTCGGTACGAGGAGCCTTGGCGTGGGGCAGCGACGCTCGAGCGATGGGGGCCGACGGTGGTAGAGTTGCTTATGCCGTTGAGCCCAGCGGCGGCCAAGAGAGATAGGGGGATCGAGGACAGAGAGGGAGGGCCGAGCCATCGACATGTCGAGATTGGATCTTGATACTGCGGGTTGAATAGCAATTTACCAAGGGGTGCAGGGCAAAAGTGGCGCGCGGCGAGAGGCGGACGAAGCAAAACGACGAGTAATGTCATATACGGAACGAAATCTACTTTTTAGACAGGAAGAGATAATTACGGGATCATAATTAGCGTTTGACTACACGACTGGGAGGCTTCACGAGAGGAAACGGCAGTCTTGACGACAGGATTTGTTGGTGACGGTTGAAGGAACGAAATTCTTCTTTTAGGTAGGAGAGATGGATTTTTGGCCAAACTTACATGGACATTGTTCAAGGTTGTACAAAAGGTTTACGTACTGATGTGTATGGTCTAATGTTACCAAATGGAGCAATTTTGCTTAAGGGAACATATTCTAATTATTTATAGAATTAAATCTATATAAAAAACTCAAATAGACAACTTAATTCTAAATTCAAATTTAACTTGATCAAAACTTATTTGGGACAAAGGATATGAATGTACACATCTTAAGGTTCCCAAATACATTTTATTTGCAATTTTTGGATTTGTAGAATTTGAATTATGCCAATATTCATTAAACAAGCATATATGAATTTAAACAAATTTTAAATTGTAAAATTTAAATTTGGATAGTGCTAAAAGTTTCTACATATTTTTATGATTTCAAAAAGACCAGGTTTACTAAATTTGGGCTTATGGATCGAAAGTTATGAACATTCTTAGATGCAGGGACTTTTCTGTAAAACTGCCAATTTATTTCTTCTTAGGAAAAATAGAAAAACCGAGTGGATAAGGCCAGGACACGTGGCTGCTTTCTACGGTTGCGTTGTTGAGTGGGCACTGACGGTGCGCTGACTGGGCTGGCTACATGGCATGCTAGGATTGGTTAAAAACGGTTCGTTAAGTCATCATTTGTGAACCGCACGATATCAATCCGACGACGCTGGGTTACGGTTTCACCTTGGGTCGCCGGGATGTCGCCGGAAATTGCGCGGGCGGTGGTGCTCTGCTTGGAAGTCGACGGCAATGGTTCTGCGGTGGTTTCCTAGGCTCTTGGAGGCGACAACGAGGTGCGTCATGACACGGCGATGAAGACAGTGGCCACGACGCTCCTCCTCGCTTCCTGGGACGGCATCTGCGCGCGACCGGAAATGTTGGAGACGACGATGTGCTGCAAGAAAAATAAAAGGAGGGACTTAACGGGTGCGCGAGAGGGAGGGCATCAAGATGAACCACACAGGGGCAGCGGGGACTCAGTGAGGCGGCCAGAAACGGTGAAACACGGTGGTGGTGAAGTTCGGCTCCGGCGAGGGATTGCGTCAGCCTCAGGGCACGAATCGACGAATAATTAGAGGGGGAATGGAGAGGGGAGAGCGGTCTTTTAACGGGAGTTCTCGGTGCGGGTATTAAAGGCCTGAAAAGCACGAATTTAATCCGAGAAGAAACGCCATGGGAAGTTTTCTCTCTGCGTTGAAGACGACATGACGTCATCGCTGATGTTGGCGGTGGGTCCCACCTGTCGGACAGGGAGGAAAGAGAGAGAGTTGGGTGGGCTGGCCTGCTGCTGCGTTGTTGGGCCACTAGGCTTCGTGTGTGCTGCGCGCGCGGGGAAAAGGGCAGGCCGGGCAGGGAGTGGGCTGGGCTGCGATGGCTCTTTCTCTCCTTCTTCTTTTGTTTTTCTTTTTTTTTGTTGTCTTTTCTATTCCTGATTTATTCAAATAACCATAACTTTTGATTGAAAAGTCCAAATGACTTCAATTTTGTTACTAAATTCTTTTAAAAATAAACTCTTTCAAATGGAAACATTTATGTGATGTTTTAAACACTATTAAAATTTTATATTTTCATATATGATTAATTCACTTATAGATACTTAATGTTATTTTAAATTTAGAAACTAATTAAATGAAAATATTTGTCAAATAAAAAATTCAGAGACAACCTATAAGTAAAGTATTATTCTTTTAAAGTCATCTCAACTTATTTTCATAATTTTTATATTTTTAAAATATGAGTAATTATTAATAGCTAACTTAATGCCATTTAAAATAGAACATATCAAATAATTATTATTGTTGACAAACATAATTTCATAGAGTTACTACTATTGAAAATGTTGTTTCCCAAGGGTAACCCATTTTCATAACCAATTTTTTTATTGGAAAACATTTTATAGAATAGGGTTTGTTAAAGAAAGATAATAACTATTGAATAAAGAAAATTTATTTGAATAAGGTTTAGGGTTTATGGAATAGAGGTATAATTGATTCTTAATTCCAATTTCATCGAAATATGTATTGTTTCCTTTTGTTTCTTGCATCTCATTTGGTTTTTGGTGACTTGCATAACATGAAAACAAAAAGTTTCAATTTTTGTGATTTTTGCACTTTCCAAAAATCAGGGATGTTACAAACTACCACCCTTAAAAGAAATCTCGTCCCGAGATTTGGAAAGGAAGAAATAAAGATAGGTTTGGGTATCTAGGTTGAGCACAACTGGGTGGACTACCACCCTTAAAAGAAACTTTTGTGGATAGTCTAAAACTCTTGTCTAACTGGCTGTTGGTTTTACTATATCTTCAGATGGAGTCATACTTCATCTTCCATAGTATAATTGTATAGCATTCATCAAATCCTTGTTGCTATTTGGGGACTTGAATCCATGTATACAACCTTTAGGATTCCATGTGTCCATATCCACTTCCAATAGGGGGTTTCTAACCACATAGCTTGAAATGTGATTTTACTCAAGATGGCTTGAGTAGAACTTTTCCTCATGGTAGAGTTACAAACCAACATAATTCTGTTGAACTACCTTTGACACTGAGGGGTCACTCTTTGGGTCAATCAAAGGACCAAGTTGGGAGGATTTCACAACATCATCTCATTTATTAAAATGGGAACACATTTCTCAAACATTCATTGTAGTTTATTACACTCGAGGCATCCTCTAAGGAATGTTCATTTCCAAAATAAAACTTCGCATAAGACTCATTCTTGGACAGATATTTCTTCATGCCTTATTATGCCTTCCTGCAGAAAGTCATGTTTCCTTCCTTCTTTTTTTGAGGGAAACTATTTGCATAGTGTTCTTTATCCGTGCATTTGAAGCATATTACTTTGCTGATGTCTCTGTAGACGAGATTGGGGTTGTTCTGAAATTTCTTCTTCCTTTTTGGTGGTATTATATTGGCCATCATATATTCATATTGTTGTCCAGTATATTCCACTATATTGGCTGAAAGTCTAGGTTTCTTGTTGGGACAATTCCTAGATAAATGTCCATCTTCTTGGCAAGAATAACAATTCTTGGTGGTGTGTTTGGATGAATGGGCATGTGGGGCAGTCTTGGCTCCAGTATCCATCTTTACATGGTCCATCTGAATAGTATCCAACTTGCGTTTTTTCCTTCACTTATGGTTTTCCTAAGTTCTCTTGGAGTGCACTAAGCATTCCCACTCTGGCTTGTTATCCAACTTGTTGTACCATGGGGTAAAGTGGACATTGTGTTGGAACTTGTGTTGTTCCTTCACACAAAAAGCAAGTAACTTGAGTGAAGTATCCTTCAGTTGATTTGTTTGCATCACCATGGGGCCACTCATTAGGGAAATATTTGCAATAGTGTCCTATCTCTCCACAAGCTTTGCAGGCTTTGAGTGTTGACAACATTTCTTCTTGTATCTCTTGGTTATGTCTAGCTATCAAAGGATGATTGTTTTCACTATTGGCCAAGTTTGGGGACATCATCTGCACTATTTGAGATTGTGTATCCAACACTTGTTGCATTCCTGGTGTTAACTCCATACTGGGGTTGCTGGCTTGACTCTGGGTCATCAGTTGTATCAGCTGAGTTTGAGCTTCTAGTAGCATCTGCATTGCTATTGAGTTCTCAGGGTTGTTGGCATTCTGGCTAGGCATCTATTTTGGGTTTTAGTGGAGATGAGTAGAGCTTAGAAAGATCGCTAAAGAGGTTCCTACCCAAACACAACAGATCAAGGAAACGTTTTTTTAACATGTTACCGTAGGGCAAAAACCCTACGGTGTAAATTTTATATAATGGATAAAAAGAAAGACAGAGGCTTTCTAGGGAGGGTTTTTACAATGGGAGGGGGGTAGATGAGGGAGCACAATTAGGGGGGAAGAAATGAAGAAGAAAACAAATAAACATTAAATAAATGTTTCTAAAACTCAAGCAATGAGGTCTTGAGCTACCAAGGGAGACACTCTGTGTTGGTGAATCAGTAGGTCACTTTGAAAAGTGACTTTCCATCTGTTGAATGAGGGAGCTATTTCCTTGAAGATGAAGTCATTCCTATTTCTCCAAATATTCCAACAGACATAAGCAAAGATTTCCATGAAGCAGGACCCTGAGAAAATGTTCCTAGCTTGAAGAAAGCGCCGCGAGAAGGGAAGGGAGCAATCCCAATTAATCTTGGTCACGACCCAACATTGGGCAGCAAAGGGACAACAAAGAAGAGGTGATCATGATCTTCCAGAGCCCCTTGGTCGCATAATATGCAGAAGGGGCCTCCATCAAAGGACCAATGGTTCATGAGCATCAAGTCTTTAGTGTTAACCCGATCCATATGTAACAACTAAGAAAACACACGTAATTTTGGCAGACATTTTGACTTCCAGATCGCTAGGAGAGAGTCCTTCTTAGGGAGTCAATAAAATATGAATGAGTAGAACTTGGAGTCAGAGAACATCGAGGAGCCCCAAGGGAAACATCGAGTGTCAGTGAAATCATCATTAAGGTTGAACCGAGAGAGAATTTCGTAGACCAGGTTGAACTCCTCATAAGCTTGCACTGACAGAGGAAGAGAGAATACATTAGAGACCACTAAGTTGGATCTCATCGTGGCCACCGAGGAGTTTTCATCGAGCACAAACGAGAACAACCGGGGGAATTTGTCGCAGAGGAGGGAATCATCTAACCAAAAATCTTTCCAGAATAAAGTTGAAGCCCCATTGTTAATCCGGGAAGAGGTGATACTTCTATAGATATTGATCAGTTTGAAAATGTCCCTCCACCAGAATGAACCACATACCGAGTGAGCGTGAGGGGGAGATCAGGGGTCATAAAGAGACCAAACCAGATGGACCCATGGGGTATCGTGCTTACTGTAGAACTTGTGGAGCTGCTTGATGAGAATAGCTTTATTATGAATATCCAGATTCTTGATACCCAGACCTCCATGAAGTTTAGGGCGACAAACCAAGTGCCAAGCAGCTAGGGAGTTGACAATGTGGGCCTCATCATCCTTACCCCAGAGGCATTACCGTCTCACCCGATCCAACAACGCGACAGTGGTTTTAGGTATACGCAGAGAACACAGAAAGTGAACTGGGAGGGAGGAGAGCACTGAGTTAACCAACGTGAGCCTGCAGCCATAATCAAGGAAACGAACACTTGCATTCAGTCGCTGTTACACCTTATCAACAATCGGCGAGAGATCTTGGACAGAGGCGCGGGAAGATACCAGAGGCAATCCAAGATAAGTAAAGGGGAGGCTACCAGTAGCACATCCAAAAGTGGTCGCAAGCAAATGTAAACACTCTGGAGAGATGTTAATAGGCATAAGGCATGATTTTGCATAGTTAACTCTGAGGCCAGTGGCTGCGGAAAACCTAAGTAGGAGCTTTTTTAGAGCAATGAGCTGCAACGGGCAGGCTTGGAGGATGACAAGCGTGTCATCCACGTACTGAGCAATAGGGAAATCAGCACCCGGGATAGGCAGAGGAGGAGTAAGCGTGTCATCCATCATTAATGAATTAACCATTGATTGGAGAAGATCAGCACCAGGCACAAACAGAATCAGGGAGAAGGGATCTCCTTGGCGAACCCCCAGTCTACATGGAAATTTCTTCCCATGTACTCCATTAAGTAACACCGATGAGAAACCAGTAGAGAAGATAGCTTTCACCCAGGACATCCACCTGTCATCAAAACCTAAGCATTTGAGGATAGCCAAAATGGAAGCATGCTCAGTTGTATCAAATGCCTTGGCGAAGTCAAGATTAAGGATAACCACTTCGGATATAGCCTGTTTGCACTGGTGGATGTACTCATAGGCCCAAACAATGCAGTCATGAATCGAACGGTTATTCAGACTACCATACTGATTCGCGTGAACCAAATCAAGTATTTTCTGTTGCAACCGATTGGCTAACAATTTGGTGAGCATCTTAAATGAAGACTTCAACAATGAAATTGGCTGAAAGTCATTGGGACCAGTGGGATTAGAAATTTTCGAAATCAGTGTGATAAAGGCATCATTAATGCTCTGAAGGTTCACTGAATTGGACCAGATATCCTCGCAAAGCCTATAGAAATCGTGCCGAATTATTGTCCAACAAACTTTAATAAAAAGACTTGAGAAACCGTCTGGTCCGGGAGCCTTATCGACAGGCAGATCCGCCACTACACTATCAATTTCTTCTCGAGAAAAGGGGGAAGACAAGGCCTCTAAACCATCCATATGAGGGACATGGGCAGAAAAGTCAAACGATGGGTCAGTTGGAGTGGACACCCCAAGTCGATTCTTGAAAGAGTTCCACAGAATGTCAGCTTTTCCATGTTGATCCGAGGCCAAGGAACCATCTTCCATGTCAAGAGAGGCAATGAAGTTGTGTCTATAAATAATGGAGGCCATAGAGTGAAAGAACTTGGTGTTTTCTCCCCCAAATTCGGCCCACCGAGTTGTACATTGTTTTTTCCAATATTCGAGCTTACAATCCAGGAGAAATTTGAGTTTCTTTTTAACAATGGAATGGAAGTTCCATTCGGTAATATGGAGGGCATGAAGTTCTTCGATTTCATCAAACCGCAGGATAACATTATTGCAATTGGTAATGTAATGGGTGAGCATTGAGAGACTGGTGGACCAGCTGCGGAGGGCTTTGCGAAGGAGTTTGAATTTACCTGATAAAGAACGAGTGCTATCACCAGGGCAGTGGATGTCCCAAATGCGACAAACGACGTCTAAAAATCCGGGCAACTTCACCCAGTGATTCTCAAAGCGAAAAAACCGCTCCTTTGGGTATGTTAGTCCCAATTGAGATCACACACGGCGAGTGATCAGAAGTTGGACGAGAGTGTCACACCCCAGTTTTTGGACCACATGTAGCACAATGAGAAAAGCCATTTTTGTGAGCCAAAAAATACTTTTTAATGCACTTGTCTAATCCAACATTAGGTATGAGACCATGAGTACCTATACAATGCAATCAATCCTTTGTTTAAAATCAATTATCAATTTTTCCTGATGTTTCCTTATTGTTTCTGTGATGTTTTCTATAGGACGATGTCGCACCCGGACTTCTAGGGGATACTCACAGTCCGTTAAACAGTAGATAAATGGCTTACGGGGCATACCGGCACCCGCATCTCAATATGAGCAGGCCAACACGTAAACGTGTGACAACCATTCTCTTACTATTCATCGTCTGCGCAAACCATCCCGTAGAAATCCAGATACTTCCGTTGACGTACTTCAAAATATACACACATGGTACGTCAACGGCATTGGAACAATTGATATCACAACAGATCTCTACGACACAAAAGATGAAGATAAGTTGCAAATGGCTCTCATTAGAGCAGAGATAGCAAATACAATCATCCAGAGGACACATGTCCCAACATATCATCATTACATCACAGCGGAAGCATTCAACAGGTCTGAGTACAGACAAGATCCAAATAGGCTTAAGAAGCCGGAAACGAAAAGACGGAGCCCATCCACGAAGTCTCGGATCCTGCCCGGGTCCGCTATCTACTCGTCAGTAGTCTCGTCATACTCCACGTAGTAGCCACCATGTAGATCCTCGGAAACGTAGTCTGCGGAAACCACAACCCCAAAGGGGTCAGTACATAAACGTACTGGCAAGCAAGACTCACAGTTCACCAAAATGTAACCCGTCAACACCAAGCATAGATGCTTTGGGTTCAACGGAAGAAAGGGGATATAAAAGATGCTGCAACTGGCTGCTCTAACCATCTACAGAGTTACTACCACTTCCGGCTAACAGAAAAGAGATAAGATCGCGTATCGTAACCAACTATGACTAACCACCAAACAAACCCATCCTGGATCTCGCCCCTTATCCAAAGAGGAAATCCGAGGATAACTCACACAGTTGAATTAATGATGGTTCAGATTATGGTGTCAATAAGCCTATTACTAGTCAAGTTGTTAATCATTGGGTGTAAGGTTGTTAATCATTAGGTTTAAGTTGTCCTGAGTACTTGTTAGCCAGTACTTTCACCAAGTAGTCCATAACCGCGGAAAACACGGCTTCTCGAGAAGATTTAACCCTGCAGGGATGCACCAATTTAGCCGTACACGTAAGAATATCCTGCCAGACGGGAATCAAACCCACCAAGCGAGGTACTCAACACAACCCAACTCTTCTTCGCATCAAGCCCAAAGCACCTTGGGCGCACGGCTAATCAAGCCCCGAAGAAAAGGGACCATCATAGCACTCTAAGACCGTGTCCCCCTATATGCCGACTACAAAAGTTCCACCCTGCGCTGGGCTCGCAAAAACATGCATGCGGCAAATGGAAAACACGAACTAAATGAGGCGATTTGGACGAGATGCGAATCGAATCAAATTGAGGGGGGCGCCCATACTCGCTTCCCACATGCGGGTAGTGCGCTCATCATGGATCAATAGACAAGACCCTTTTCCTATTAGGCTCGACACTAGCAGGCCTCAAAACCACAAAGGGCCTCCTGCCGGTGCCTTATCATCAAATTATTATTACCATTAGCATTAACAGGATTGTTTGATTAACATCAAGCCCCCAGAACATAATGAAATAGTAACAGAAAGTAACGGGTAACAGACTCGAGCAAAACAACCTAAGCATGCTAGTAAGACACGGGCAACAAGCAAAGGTTATAGGGATGGAGGTGAGGCAATATCAGGGTTAAAGGATACATGTGATAGGTTCGTAACAGAAACAACTATTCATAGGGCTAGCAGAATAGACAACGGAAAGTATCGGTAACCAATGTTGAAAGGAACACAGTGGTTCATGTGAGTGAATACTTGCCTGCAAACCCAGTAGCCTGGTACTGAGCTAACTCCTTAGAAGGGGTGTCGTAAGTATCGTCGGTCTCAACGTCGTCGTGTATCCGAGAAGAAGCAAACAAACAACGCAGAGGCAAACAATCAATACATGGCATAGTGCACAAACATGGGATGATGCATGACCATTTAATTGATGCATCAAAATAAACTAGCTGACAAGATAACAACATGATTAAATGGACCCACATGCAATTGGATTGCATATGGAAAGCCCATGAATTATGGTTGAAATAATTGTTCTACAACTAACCAATAGATGAAAGTGGATTAGCATGATGCATGGATGAGGAAAACAGCAAAATAACAACAATGGAACAATTTGAAAAGAAGTTTAACAAGTTTGGAATTTATTTATTAAGTTAAGAGATTTCGGTTTCTTAAAGGTGTTACACAAGCATTTGTTGTTTTCACCAAGTTTAATTGTTCAAAACTGAATACAAAGTTCATAGTTGAAAAGAACACAAGATTTTGGGTGGATTACATGTTTCACTTGTTGAAAAAGGATTTCAAATGAATTATTTAGGAATTAAACAAGTTTAAGCAAGAATTAAATGAATTTAATTCAAACATGAACTTATTTGAATTTTTATTTGTTCAAAACATTAAGTGAGATTCATATTTGAAAATCTTATACTTTTATAGTTGTAAAACATATTTTATATGTCCCAAAAGAAATTAATTTGATCAAGTTATGAATTTAGCAATATTAAATGATTTAAATAAGGTTTAAATTATTTAACCAATTTTAATTATGCAAAACATGAAACAAAATTTATATTTGGAAAGGTGGTTTAATTTAGAATGGAAAACATATTTCATTGGTTGAAATTGGATTTAAAATGAGCAAGTTATTATTTTGGCAATTTTAAATGCAATAATTAAGAAACAGTTGTTTTCAGCAACTTAAATTATTCAAAACAGCAAACAAAATTTATATTTGGAAAGTACATGAAAAGTTGATTGGAAGACATATTTAGTTTGTGGAATTTGAAATTTTTATGCTCAAGTTATGAATTTTGCAAGTTTAAATGAATTAAGCAAGTTTTTAAATATTTCACCAATTTAAAATATTCAAAACAGTAAACAAATTTTATATTTGGAAAGAACATTTAATTTTGGACAGAATACATATTTAAAAAGTTAAAATTGGAGTTAAGATGAATTAGTTATGCATTTTACAAGATTTGGTGCAAATCTGCCATTTTTAATTCATTAGGGACTTGGAAATAATTTTACAGGGGTTTAGAATTAAGCAACAGGGACCTATTGGTGATTCTGTGAAGTTGTTGTGACCAAACACATGAAAATAAAAAGTGTGGTTTTATTGTGGGAGGGGGGACTCGAACCCCCCACCTCCTGCTGCGTGCAAGGGACAGGAACTAGTGGGTTGTGCGGCTGCTTGTGATAGAAAGGGCAGATCGGGGGGTATAAGGTTCAGATGGTGGGCTTAACTGAACTTAAACGAAAATTGAGCAGAAAAGAGTGGGGCTGGGATTCGATCCCCCCCACCTCGCGGGTGCGCGCAGTGGTTACTGCCAGTGCGGTGGTGCGGTGCATTGTGGCTAGGAAGGGGGGCGAGGGGGGATAAGGTGGTGCAGCGGCGGTTTTTCTGAACTGAACCGAACGAGCGCTTCTGTACCATCGACAGAGAGATGGCCGCCGGTGGTTTGCTGCTCGCCGGTGGGCGCCGGGTGGCCGTGGGGCGCCGTGGCGCTGTGCGGCCAAGGGAGAGAGGAGGGGAGCGAGAGGGGGACCGAGGGGCCGAGGTGCTCACCTCGAGCGCTCGAAGCAGGAGGAGGTCGGGGCGGACAGAGGTGGCCGTGGCCGGCGACAGGAGGCGATGGCAGCGGCGCTCCGGCGCGGTTCGGGCCACGCCGTGGATGCGAGGATGACGAGGAAGGCTAGGGCGTTCCATTCCCGCCCTTAGCACGGGCGGAGGGGAGCTCGACGTCGTCGATCGCCGGAGGGGAAGGGTGCTCGGTACAGGTTCACAGTTTTTGGGTTACAGAGAGATTGGAGAGGAGAGAGTGGAAGAAAGAGGGAAGAGTGGAGGCGGGGAAGAAGAGATGGAGGGAGAGAAACTAGGGTTAGGGTAGGCAGAGGGGATGGGTGGATGTTTTTAAGGTGGATCTCGAGCTCGGTACGGCGGAGAATCAGAGGAGGGGGAGGTGATCGTGTGGTGGATGGGGTGTTCGTACAGGGTGACATCACGAGGAGGAAGAAGGGGTATGGGCCTTTAGGGGGGAGTTGGGCTGGGCCATGCCCCTCTCTCCTGCTAGCTGTTGGCTTTTATTTTTATTTTTTCCCTCTATTTTTTTTGTGCTGAAATGTAATAGGAAGAAAAGGAGGTATATATGGGGTAGAACATTTTAGGGAGAAACTTTGTTATAGCTATTTAGGTTAACATCAACCACTTGCCAAGTTTTATTTTACAAAAAGTTCAAATATAAATACTATTTGTAATTTGATTGAGATTTGAAATAATTTGAGATTAAGTGAGTTATTATTAAAAAGAAACATATAATTGGTTTTTGGGCCCTCAAGTTATTTTGAAGCAAATTGATTGGAGTGTTTTGTTTCATTGATTCAAATGGTTGTTGTTTGGAAAATTAAATGAATTGGAATGCAATTTAAATGAATTTTGGGTATTATGTGAAATATTGAAAGCAACAATTTAATTAGTTTGAACCTTAGTTTAATGGAAACAAATGATGAAAGGGTTTTGTCATTTTCATAATTTTCCAAAAGGGTTGCTGTTTTGGAAATTAATTGAATTTGAAAAGGGTTTGGTATTAAATGAATTTTGATAGAAACAAAACAACAGTTTTTGGAATCACAACTTTTATGGAAACAATTGATTGTTTTTATTTGAAATATGATTTTGGAAATTGTAACATCACAAGGATGAAACAGAAGGTTTGAATTTTGGTTTGAAATTCAAATAGAAAACAAAGGAAAACAAGGGAAAACAGTTGGAAAACAAATGAAAACAGAGGAAAACAAAAGGAAAACAAGCAAAACAATTGCAATGAACATGATGCCATGATGCAAAACATAAAATAACAGAGAGCAAACATTCTAAAGGCTATTTTTCATACTTGGGATGTTACAAAACGCCCCCCCTTGAAGGAATCGCGCCCCGAGATTCCTACTGAGAAAAGAAAAGGTCCGGATACTTCTTGCGAAGATCCTCTTGAGCTGTGACATGTGAAACACAACGTGCACCTTGGATAGTTTTTCTGAAATTTCAAGACGATAGGCATTCCTGGCAACTCTTCTGGAAGACGTCAGGGAATTTGCAAATCACCGGAATATTTTTGAGTAAAGGGAGAGGTTTTTGTATCGAGGGTGTATAGCTGAATAGAACTTGATTCATTTGGAGAATAGATTATCTGGAATGTGGTTATTCAGGAATGCTTCCTCGAAACAACCCCAGGTGATAGGAATGCCAGCTCTCATAGCCTGGAATCAACAACAACAACAACAACAACAACCTTTCTTGCCAGATAGACTTGATATTTGGGAAGTTTTGATTAGACGCCGGTAGAAGAACTGAAATGGAAATTAACAACAAGGTTTCAACGGACGAAAAGGATGTTGAGAAGAACAGGATAACGAAGCAACACCGGGAAAAACGAGACCAAAACACTCCTGAGGTACTACGGAAAACCCATCCGGGCTTCTAAAGGATCAATATCTACTGCTTAAGGAATAGAGGATTTGCTTCCGGGGCTTACACGCCTTCGTTCTCAATCGTGAGTAGGCAACATGATAAATCATGTCACAACCACCTCCATTCCTATGGTCTAGTAGATATAACCATCCTAGAGAAACCAGAATTCGTGAAATCCTAACTTGAAAGTTTAGATGAGAAGAGAAAACAACGTTGCACTTCCTTACCAGAAAAAGGGTGGGTGGGTGGGGAAAGAAGAAAAAGAACAGAATTCCTACTCTCACGTTTCATTTTTCCTATATAGCTACAAAATAGTTTCTAGACTCAACTGCGACCAGTAAAAAGGGATCCTACAGGCAGACAGGCTCTGATACCATTTGTCGCACCCGGACTTCTAGGGGATACTCACAGTCCGTTAAACAGTAGATAAATGGCTTACGGGGCATACCGGCACCCGCATCTCAATATGAGCAGGCCAACACGTAAACGTGTGACAACCATTCTCTTACTATTCATCGTCTGCGCAAACCATCCCGTAGAAATCCAGATACTTCCGTTGACGTACTTCAAAACATACACACATGGTACGTCAACGGCATTGGAACAATTGATATCACAACAGATCTCTACGACACAAAAGATGAAGATAAGTTGCAAATGGCTCTCATTAGAGCAGAGATAGCAAATACAATCATCTAGAGGACACATGTCCCAACATATCATCATTACATCACAGCGGAAGCATTCAACAGGTCTGAGTACAGACAAGATCCAAATAGGCTTAAGAAGCCGGAAACGAAAAGACGGAGCCCATCCACGAAGTCTCGGATCCTGCCCGGGTCCGCTATCTACTCGTCAGCAGTCTCGTCATACTCCACATAGTAGCCACCATGTAGATCCTCGGAAACGTAGTCTGCGGAAACCACAGCCCCAAAGGGGTCAGTACATAAACATACTGGCAAGCAAGACTCACAGTTCACCAAAATGTAACCCGTCAACACCAAGCACAGATGCTTTGGGTTCAACGGAAGAAAGGGGATATAAAAGATGCTGCAACTGGCTGCTCTAACCATCTACAGAGTTACTACCACTTCCGGCTAACAGAAAAGAGATAAGATCGCGTATCGTAACCAACTATGACTAACCACCAAACAAACCCATCCTGGATCTCGCCCTTATCCAAAGAGGCAATCCGAGGATAACTCACACAGTTGAATTAATGATGGTTCAGATTATGGTGTCAATAAGCCTATTACTAGTCAAGTTGTTAATCATTGGGTGTAAGGTTGTTAATCATTAGGTTTAAGTTGTCCTGAGTACTTGTTAGCCAGTACTTTCACCAAGTAGTCCATAACCGCGGAAAACACGGCTTCTCGAGAAGATTTAACCCTGCAGGGATGCACCAATTTAGCCGTACACGTAAGAATATCCCGCCAGACGGGAATCAAACCCACCAAGCGAGGTACTCAACACAACCCAACTCTTCTTCGCATCAAGCCCAAAGCACCTTGGGCGCACGGCTAATCAAGCCCCGAAGAAAAGGGACCATCATAGCACTCTAAGACCGTGTCCCCCTATATGCCGACTACAAAAGTTCCACCCTGCGCTGGGCTCGCAAAAACATGCATGCGGCAAATGGAAAACACGAACTAAATGAGGCGATTTGGACGAGATGCGAATCGAATCAAATTGAGGGGGGCGCCCATACTCGCTTCCCACATGCGGGTAGTGCGCTCATCATGGATCAGTAGACAAGACCCTTTTCCTATTAGGGTCGACACTAGCAGGCCTCAAAACCACAAAGGGCCTCCTGCCGGTGCCTTATCATCAAATTATTATTACCATTAGCATTAACAAGATTGTTTGATTAACATCGAGCCCCCAGAACATAATGAAATAGTAACAGAAAGTAACGGGTAAGAGACTCGAGCAAAACAACCTAAGCATGCTAGTAAGACACGGGCAACAAGCAAAGGTTATAGGGATGGAGGTGAGGCAATATCAGGGTTAAAGGATACATGTGATAGGTTCGTAACAGAAACAACTATTCATAGGGCTAGCAGAATAGACAACGGAAAGTATCGGTAACCAATGTTGAAAGGAACACAGTGGTTCATGTGAGTGAATACTTGCCTGCAAACCCAGTAGCCTGGTACTGAGCTAACTCCTTAGAAGGGGTGTCGTAAGTATCGTCGGTCTCAACGTCGTCGTGTATCCGAGAAGAAGCAAACAAACAACGCAGAGGCAAACAATCAATACATGGCATAGTGCACAAACATGGGATGATGCATGACCATTTAATTGATGCATCAAAATAAACTAGCTGACAAGATAACAACATGATTAAATGGACCCACATGCAATTGGATTGCATATGGAAAGCCCATGAATTATGGTTGAAATAATTGTTCTACAACTAACCAATAGATGAAAGTGGATTAGCATGATGCATGGATGAGGAAAACAGCAAAATAACAACAATGGAACAATTTGAAAAGAAGTTTAACAAGTTTGGAATTTATTTATTAAGTTAAGAGATTTTGGTTTCTTAAAGGTGTTACACAAGCATTTGTTGTTTTCACCAAGTTTAATTGTTCAAAACAGAATACAAAGTTCATAGTTGAAAAGAACACAAGATTTCGGGTGGATTACATGTTTCACTTGTTGAAAAAGGATTTCAAATGAATTATTTAGGAATTAAACAAGTTTAAGCAAGAATTAAATGAATTTAATTCAAACATGAACTTATTTGAATTTTTATTTGTTCAAAACATTAAGTGAGATTCATATTTGAAAAGCTTATACTTTTATGGTTGGAAAACATATTTTATATGTCCCAAAAGAATTTAATTTGATCAAGTTATGAATTTAGCAATATTAAATGATTTAAATAAGGTTTAAATTATTTAACCAATTTTAATTATGCAAAACATGAAACAAAATTTATATTTGGAAAGGTGGTTTAATTTAGCATGGAAAACATATTTCATTGGTTGAAATTGGATTTAAAATGAGCAAGTTATTATTTTGGCAATTTTAAATGCAATAATTAAGAAACAGTTGTTTTCAGCAACTTAAATTATTCAAAACAGCAAACAAAATTTATATTTGGAAAGTACATGAAAAGTTGATTGGAAGACATATTTAGTTTGTGGAATTTGGAATTTTTATGCTCAAGTTATGAATTTTGCAAGTTTAAATGAATTAAGCAAGTTTTTTAATATTTCACCAATTTAAAATATTCAAAACAGTAAAAAAAAAATATTTGGAAAGAACATTTAATTTGGGACAGAATACATATTTAAAAAGTTAAAATTGGAGTTAAGATGAATTAGTTATGCATTTTACAAGATTTGGTGCAAATCTGCCATTTTTAATTCATTAGGGACTTGGAAATAATTTTACAGGGGTTTATAATTAAGCAACAGGGACCTATTGGTGATTCTGTGAAGTTGCTGTGACCAAACACATGAAAATAAAAAGTGTGGTTTTATTGTGGGAGGGGGGACTCGAACCCCCCACCTCCTGCTGCGTGCAAGGGACAGGAACTAGTGGGCTGTGCGGCTGCTTGTGATAGAAAGGGCAGATCGGGGGGTATAAGGTTCAGATGGTGGGCTTAACTGAACTTAAACGAAAATTGAGTAGAAAAGAGTGGGGCTGGGATTCGATCCCCCCACCTCGCGGGTGCGCGCAGTGGTTACTGCCAGTGCGGTGGTGCGGTGCGTTGTGGCTAGGAAGGGGGGCGAGGGGGGATAAGGTGGTGCAGCGGCGGTTTTTCTGAACTGAACCGAACGAGCGCTTCTGTACCATCGACAGAGAGATGGCCGCCGGTGGTTTGCTGCTCGCCGGTGGGCGCCGGGTGGCCGTGGGGCACCGTGGCGCTGTGCGGCCAAGGGAGAGAGGAGGGGAGCGAGAGGGGGACCGAGGGACCGAGGGGCCGAGGTGCTCACCTCGAGCGCTCGAAGCAGGAGGAGGTCGGGGCGGACAGAGGTGGCCGTGGCCGGCGACAGGAGGCGATGGCGGCGGCGCTCCGGCGCGGTTCGGGCCACGCCGTGGATGCGAGGATGACGAGGAAGGCTAGGGCGTTCCATTCCCGCCCTTAGCACGGGCGGAGGGGAGCTCGACGTCGTCGATCGCCGGAGGGGAAGGGTGCTCGGTACAGGTTCAGAGTTTTTGGGTTACAGAGAGATTGGAGAGGAGAGAGTGGAAGAAAGAGGGAAGAGTGGAGGCGGGGAAGAAGAGATGGAGGGAGAGAAACTAGGGTTAGGGTAGGCAGAGGGGATGGGTGGATGTTTTTAAGGTGGAGCTCGAGCTCGGTACGGCAGAGAATCAAAGGAGGGGGAGGTGATCGTGTGGTGGATGGGGTGTTCGTACAGGGTGACATCACGAGGAGGAAGAAGGGGTATGGGCCTTTAGGGGGGAGTTGGGCTGGGCCATGCCCCTCTCTCCTGCTAGCTGTTGGCTTTTATTTTTATTTTGTCCCTCTATTTTTTTTGTGCTGAAATGTAATAGGAAGAAAAGGAGGTATATTTGGGGTAGAACATTTTAGGGAGAAACTTTTTTATAGCTATTTAGGTTAACATCAACCACTTGCCAAGTTTTATTTTACAAAAAGTTCAAATATAAATACTATTTGTAATTTGATTGAGATTTGAAATAATTTGAGATTAAGTGAGTTATTATTAAAAAGAAACATATAATTGGTTTTTGGGCCCTCAAGTTATTTTGAAGCAAATTGATTGGAGTGTTTTGTTTCATTGATTCAAATGGTTGTTGTTTGGAAAATTAAATGAATTGGAATGCAATTTAAATGAATTTTGGGTATTATGTGAAATATTGAAAGCAACAATTTAATTAGTTTGAACCTTAGTTTAATGGAAACAAATGATGAAAGGGTTTTGTCATTTTCATAATTTTCCAAAAGGGTTGCTGTTTTGGAAATTAATTGAATTTGAAAAGGGTTTGGTGTTAAATGAATTTTGATAGAAACAAAACAACAGTTTTTGGAATCACAACTTTTATGGAAACAATTGATTGTTTTTATTTGAAATATGATTTTGGAAATTGTAACATCACAAGGATGAAACAGAAGGTTTGAATTTTGGTTTGAAATTCAAATAGAAAACAAAGGAAAACAAGGGAAAACAGTTGGAAAACAAATCAAAACAGAGGAAAACAAAAGGAAAACAAGCAAAACAATTGCAATGAACATGATGCCATGATGCAAAACATAAAATAACAGAGAGCAAACATTCTAAAGGCTATTTTTCATACTTGGGATGTTACAGACGATTTGAATCATTTTCATCCAAGGTTTTGTAACAATGTTGCTTTCAATATAACAATAATATTTGGCTTTGTTGGAATCAAGAAAAAAAATGGAAAAAGAGATTTTGGATGTTTTCCCTTGAGTTTTCTATGTAAACTTGTTTCTGAAAAACTAGCCAAGTAGCAGTATTTAGCACATGTTATCTATATGTTAGGGAATCACATTTTATGTTTTATTGGAATGAATGTGTTCTCTGATATATGGCCTATAAATATGTAAGATTGATTTGAAAATTGGAATAAGAAAACAATCAAATGCTTGATGGTTTTTGTGGAAGAAAAATAAGACAGAAAAAGAGAATTTTTGAAAACAGAGAGAAACAGAAATTAGATGTTTTCCCACCTTGTTTTCAGTGCTTTCAAAATCTCAAATTTGTTTTCATTTGATGTTTATGACAGTACAATTCATGTTTAACAAACCCATGCTTTGAAAACAAATTTTGGAAAAGCTTAGAGCCTTGAAAACAGAGAGAACATTTGGTTGATTTTATCTGTTTTTAACACTTAGCCAAAATGACTAAGTCATTTTTCTGAATTTCTGAATTTTCTGAAGTTGACACAACTTTGGATGCTTATAACTTTTGATTTAGAATGAATTAGGCAGAGCCACTTGGTTCTTCTAGAAGCCCTGACATCCCTCAACGTTTACCAGACCTTGTTTTCCTTCGGGTTTGACCAGAAGAAAAGTGAGATGCGTGGGAACAGAGACGCAGAGAGGGGGCATGCATGGGCGACTGTCAGAGCGTGCCACTGTGCACGCCACTATCGCGGTGACAAGCCCTAACCTCGCCATCCCTCAATGCACGACGCACCTGAGCACGCCCCCGTATCTCCTAGACACGGCCAAGAGCCAAGGGGCACGACGTGGGCGCTCAGGGCGCGACCCCGAGCTCGCTACTGCCACCCTGTGGACGCACCTGTGCGCACGACCGTGCCACCGTGGCTATAAAGCCACGGGCACGCCCCCGTTGCGCCACCACCCTCACACCACCCCACTCCACACCCCTGACGCTGACCACGCACGCGCTGAGCTCTCTGTGAGCCCGGCGAGCTCGAAAATGTTGTCGGCCACCGCGGAGAGGAAGAAGAGGTGGGGCACGAACCGTGCGCTCTCACCCCTTATTTCCACCTCCGTTGAGTTCTCCTACCTCCGTAGAACCACCCTGACACTGCCGTTTGGCCGCCCGTTTGCAGGGGGGCCGAGAGCATCGCCGGAGCCGCCGCGGACCCGCAGGCGTGCGCCACCATTTGGAACTGCCCCGACTCCCTGTGACCACACCCCTGCACCACATTGAGCTTGTGTGACCTCACCGACCCCTCTCCACTGCCCCACGTGCCCCCTAGGTGATCAATCGAGAATCTCGCTGTCGGCCTGTGTCTCCACCGCGCGCGAGAGCGAGAGAGAGAGAGAGAGAGAGAGAGAGAGAGAAGACGAGGGAGAAGGTCGTGCGCCGTTGATCTCGTGATCAACGGCCATGTTTGAACGCGGAAACAGTACGCGCGCTGCACTCGATCGTGCTTGCACGCTAGGCCGAATTGGCTTAGCGGTCTGCGCGGTGCGAGTAGATCCAGCCCGCTTGTGTGTTTCTTTTTCGTTTTAGAAAATAACAGAGAAATGCATGTTTACTTTAATCCCGTGACAAATAGCAAACGTAAGAAGTAAAATCCACAAAAATTTCTAGAGGTAGATCTACTGTTTCTTAAACATATGCAACTGGTAGATATAGATTTGGTGCTATATTTTGCCTGTAGTATTTGTTTTGCTACACACTGTTGTTAGAGTAAAAAGTGCTTAACTTTCTTGTATGTGTGTTCAAATTGAGCAAACTAAAATTATTTGAGTAGCTAATGAGTAGATCTATCAGTAGGGCTTGACCTCACATCAAGGATAGTTACCATGTGGAAATGACATCTACTTTGGTATTTGTCCACTAGCGTATTCTAGGATTTTTAGAAGGAGTTTAAAAATACTTTTTGATGTGAATCCAATTGGATCTGTTTATGTATGCACAGATATATGTTATCCTAGCTTTGTGTGATTTTTAGAGCTCTAGATTATTTTTGGCATGCATTTTTAGATACAGCACCTTTTCTGTTAGAAATAGATTTTGTGTATTTAGTTTAGAATAATTGCTTGCTGGTTGAAATATTGTTTTCTAGCATGTTTAGATGATTTTATTGATGTTAAGAAGTTGTTTACTCACATTACTAGTATGTTAGAAAGTGTGTGAATGTTTGGAAAAGAAATAGAAATAGGATATGTCAAGTATTGTTTTTCTAGTCTTTATTTTAATAGATTTTGTGAGCAAAGTGTAGATAGATTTATTACCTAAGTTTTTAGGGTTGCTTTGTTGAGTCCACTACATTTTGGTACTGGTTATGTTATGTTTTCACCTCTGTTAGTTTGTCCTTAGGTCCATAGAGAAGCATGAGTAGCATTTCTTGTTTACAATTAATAGTGTGGTTATTTTCACTAGTATGAATATGTGTATTTTTGTTTGGTAGAATTTGTTTTCCACAAATTGAACCATAGGCATTGGACCCCTTAAATTTCATGGATACCTAGTGGAACACCCACTGGTTCCATCTCATTTTGGTGAGGAATGACATTTCTCAACCATAGTAATAGTAGTAGTAATTATTGTTATTTTGGTGTGTGCTTGTGGAATGTTGTTTTGCAAACTTGAGTGTTAATTTGCTTTATGCATTACTTGCTATATGTTTGACTTAGTACCATTGCTTGCTTAGTTTGGTTCTGACTGTGTGTCCTTATTTTATTTTGCGGCGATAGAAAACGAGGAAGAGATAGTTGGTGCTGGAGGATATTACTATCACTCCTGTTGCTACCACGAGCAACACCCTAACCTCAACCAAGGCAAGCCATCCTAAAGCTTTCCGTTATACTACTTATCATTACCTATCATGCATGTTCTACTTCTAAATTTTTACAAAAAAAAACTTGATTACCAACACTATTTTTGAGTGGCTATTATTACTATTGATATTATATAAGTATCTATCACATTGCCATTAGTCAACTTGGTGTTACCAAGCCTTTAGACACCATATGGTGTATAAATACCACCAATAATAATAATCTTGAGTCCCTAAGTGGACACTTAAAAATGTGCTTTTGCAAACAAATGTTCTTATGAAAAGTCCACGGTGAAAAGGCGGGACCTTATTCACCGGGGAGGTAAAGAGGATGGTTTTCAAAATGGTTTACAAGAGACACATAACCTAGTCTTTGCTGGACAACCAAGAAGTACTGCCACTCTACCTCAATATGGGTACGAGGCCTATCTAGATACTTGTTATTGTTAGTATGTGTCCTATCCCAATTTGCTATAGAGAGGATGATACTCTGAACCGAAGTGTCGCCAGGAGGGAGAAACGAGACATACACAATGAGGGATTAAGTTCTCCTCCGGGTGCGACAATTGGGTCTCCTGCTGTGGCGATGTATGACATGGTCCCGGGGAGAACAAACACAGTTGAAGGGATAGCCATATACTAGCTTGACTAGAGTGGACAGTTAGGATCATTTATCTGATGCTTGCATATCACTGTGTCGATCCATGGGTAGTTCATGGAAGATGATTGGATCTTGTGGATTGTGTACACCTCTGTAGAGTAAAACTATTCTGAATAGCCAAGCCCTCGGATATGGGAAGTTGAATGGCCATGTAGCTAGCATTGTGTCAGTTTTCAAAAAGGATGTTTTTGAAAGAAAAGACTTGTACTTGAGAGGCACCAATGAAGGAAGCTATAGTTGATTACAAGAAGTTTTGCAAAGAGAAAACTTTATTTTATAAAACAAGTTTTATAAAACCTCTTGTACATGCGATATATACAAGAGAAAGAAAACTATACTATTTTCTTTTGAAGTATCTTCTTCAACAAAAATATAGAGATGTTAAAGAACCATGATGTATCTTACATACACCATGGGTAGTGAACCCTATGTATAGCCTACCTATCCATCATATAAGCATACTTGCATTATGTAAGTTTATAAAGGATGTCTTGCAGAGTACATTCAAATGTACTCATATTGGTTTCGTCCCTGGCTATTTACTTGGTTAGACTTTGAGGAACCACCGAACGAGGAGGACGAGTACTTTTCTGACGACTATGCGAATTAGGCCCGGCTCCCGGTCAGGCAGCCTGTTGGTGAAGGCGTGACATGGTCTATCTACGTTATGTGTTTGTTAAGTTTCCGCTGTGTTTTTGTGAGACATTCGCCTGCCCTGCGTGGCAGTTGTTAAGACTTGGTCATGTGACCATTGCTTGTAAGACTCTATTATTCGTGTAATGGATAATGTATGTGTGTACCAACTTCGTATGTTGTTCACGACTGAATTCCTGGGATCATGAATGTATGCATATGAGGGGTTCTGGACCATCCGGTTTGGGGCCTCTACAAAGTTGGTATCAGAGCTATCCTGACGTTAGGAGCCCTTAGTTAGCATAGACGTTAGCTAGTACTCTGAAAATCTATATTATAAAACTAAGTTACTTAGGTGACTAAGTTTCAAAATATTCTTATATCTATCTTCCATATTTTACAAAACCCTACTTGCATTAAGTTATGTCTTGTTCAATCTAAAATTTTGCACAGTTGGGCCTAACTTAAGCTTACTTAAAATTTTGTGTAGATGGAAGTTGTGTTCACCGAGGCTTGCCAGTTGGGGCTGGCTAGAGACGTGGCGTTTCTTTTCGAGCAGAGGCTCGTAGAGATGGCGGAGCTTATCGACCGTACAGTTTCGGAGTTGCGGGGAGGACTGATCTTTGGCTCTCTTATTGAGGGAGACTGGTTCGTGGAGTGTACTATTCGTCCTCCACTAACCACTCCTTCAGCCGAGACTTTCGTCTTCACCGTCGTTGAGCGCTCTTGGCAGGAGGGCGCAGTTAGGGTGATCCAGGAGGCTATTGCACACCTGGCTCATCTGAGGGACTTCCAGTACCTGGGCACTCGTTTTGAGTTTCTCGGGAGGAGAGGCGAGACTGGCACACCTGTTATTGTGCCACGGGATCTCGATGGTATGGGTCCTCACCTTGAGGACATGGAGATCTTACTGCACCACACCCAGCGCCGATTGGAGGACATGAGTATTCTGCAGCAGTCCATAGTTGCAGAGTGCCATCTTCTCGTTACCCATCTAGGGAAATTGATGACCAACCTCGAGACGGAGACCTCCAGGAACAGGGCCTTGGCGGGACAGTTACAGACCACTCGCTTGGGCCGTACTCGTTTCACCAAGAAGGTGGAGGCACTTCAGGATGCCAACGCGATTCTGCGTGGGCGACTGAAGACCACGAGAGAGGACCTAGCTACTCGGGACTCCACACTCGAGGAGCTAGAGGAGGAGAACCCAGATCTCCGCATGGAAAATGAGGATCTCCTAGTTGACGATGACATTCCATCATATGTTGATGGAATGGATATGAGCGAGCAGAGCGGTCAGGAGGATGACGACTTAGCTGGGGGGGAGGAGGATCCCGAGGAGATCCTTTTCGATGGAGACATCGAGCAAGACTAGTCGTAGTACCTCTTAGCTTTTGGAGTTGTGCCAGTGAGATGTACGCCGACCCTATGAGGAGAATCCCCCTATGTAGCTCTCATGAGAATAGTTGTGTTAGGTGAACTGTTGTTTGTGTTGTGCTATGTATGACTTGATGCTATGAATGTGATGATTGCTTGTGTGATACCTATGTTTATGAATTTTCTACTCGTATATTTTCTTGTGATTTATCACTTGTCTTTCGTTGTTCTTACAAACTCCTTTAGTTGCCTAGTTTTGTTTTCAACAACGAAGTCTTGCTGCATAGTCTTAGACTTGCTTCACTAAACATCATGCTGCCTCGTCGGGAACCACCACTACCACCCCCGCCGTCGATGGAGGCACTGCTGGCCTTAATGATGGAGGATCGCCAGGCCACTAGAGCCGAGAGTGCTGCCACTATTGCTACCCTGCAGCAGTTGGCCGCTGCCAGCGCCAATAACACAACAATAACAACAATGGCGATGGCAACAAAAATGGTGGACGCTTGAAGCTGAAGGTTTTTCAGCAGACCAACCCTTCGGTTTTCACCAAGATTGTGGATCCGCTAGATGTTGACGATTGGCTTTGCACCATCGCCAATAACTTGGAAGTGGCTTCAGTGGAAGCTCAAGACAAGGTGTTGTTTGCCACCCACTTTCTCGCTAGACCAGCGAGGATTTGGTGGGAAACCACCCGCACCACTGTCGCTGCTCGCCATGCTTTTGACTGGGATGACTTCGTAACGCTTTGTGTCTTCGAGGGTATGTGCTCTCCTTAACCCTCTCTTTGCCTATTGCACTTCGTCTCCTAAATTAGATCTTGGCCTTTCGTGTGTCTCTCGCGTAGGCAATTTTTTGTTTTCTATGCAACGACCCCTTCAGTGGTATCAGAGACGGATCTATGCCTAGATGTTTTGTACGGTTAGAACACATAGATGTGTGTGGGCGTTGATGATCATGTTATTGACTCTTTGAGTATTTTATGATCTTAGTGACATAGTAGGATGAAGCTACCCCAGACTAAGTTTACGTGTACTATGTACGTGAGAATTGTCTCACTTGTGGCTAAGGGGGTGTCCGTTTCTCCTACTATAGTTAAGATCTAATCTACGAAGGGTTGTTAAAAATGTGTTTATCAACGGCGTGGTTGATGTTCGTAGGTATGAACGGTTCTATCCTCGAAAGACCTAAGCCACGTAAAATATGCAAAAATAAATTAGAAGCTTCTAACTAGTTTTTGTTGGACATGTGATGTGATATGGTCAATGTTACAAATTTTATTATGAGATGGTCTCTTTTGTAAATTATTGATATACCGGAAGATATCCATATGGTTGTCTTATTATTGATGGACAATCAAGATTGGGGTACAATGGAACTTGGTACCACGCCGGTGGAATGATGGAGATCATACCATGATGCACATGATGGAAATCAAGTGCAAGGAGGACCATATCATATCACGTTATCCTTTCATGTGATGTCTGTGATGTTAATCCTTTTTATGCATCTTATTTTTCTTAGATAGCGACGGTAGCATTATAAGATGGTCCCTCTCACTTAATATCAAGATAATAATATGTTCTTCCTTAAGTATGCACCATTAAGAAAGTTCGTCGTTTCGAGACACCACGCGATGATCGGGTGTGACAGACTCAACGTTCGCATACAACGGGTGTTTTCAAGCCTATCATGTACATACATGGCCTTGAAACACACACAATACTACGGTTCTACTTGGCGAGCCTAGCATGTGCAGACATGGCCTCGAAACACGTAACCGAAAGGTAAAGCATGAGTCATATGGATGATATGATGAACATATCGATGTTCGCCTTTGAAGCTACATCATCTCACGTGAGGATCGGTTTTGGTGTAGTAAATTTGGTTCGTGTAATCACTAAAGACGACAAAGAGGGATGTTGTTTTTGAGTGGGAGTTCATGGCATAATTTTGAATTAACTTGAACTTATTTATCATGAACAACCAATCAAAGTGAATTTGCACAAATTGTAGTATTAATTGGCATCCACATAACTACCTTACACTTAGATTGTCAATTGAGATACAACTGTTATGATATGGTAAAAATCATTTAAGATTGGTACCGTATTAGTGAAATTTAAATTTGAATCCTATTGTAGATTTTCGGTATTTCCTACCTAGCTCCATATGATTAATGATTGATTGATCTAGAGAGCAACCAATTCCTACTTAGAATCCAGAGTCATGGTTGCTTCCATATTACTTTGTCTTCAAAAGAATGTTTTGTTGATCAAGGTGATTTATGAACTAAAAAGAGTTGTTTTCAGAGACAATCAAGTGAAAGATATATTGATATCTAGAAACTTATTTGTGGAAACATGACTGAGTATAATTTAGAGTGACAATGTTTGCTTATATTATCTGAATATATGCAATGATTAAAGACGCTAGGCATTTGAATATTCCAAGAAGTTGGGCGCTAAAAATTATCCTCTAAATTCCTTCCTTCGAGCTATAGTAGCTTAATCATAAAACTGTTATGATGGGATGGATTAAAAGTATGCGTAAAGTCGTTTACCTTACTTGGAGATTGCTAAGAGTGGAATCTAGAAGAATACTATTAATATGGTGATATTAGTAGAACAATCAAACTCAAAGTATGACTCAATGGGTGATAGTATATGACTAACACGCTGATGGCTCCCAAGTGCAGGAGATCAATCGTAGTCTTCGATGTGAAGTATTACCCAAATTTGTAGTTCGACTCAGTGGGAACACAAGAATACCGGTGAGACTTTAGCAATTGGGACGTCACTCCCAACCACACCTGTGTATCAACAAACTTGCAGCGAGAGTGGTGAGTATAATAATGCAGTGAGAGTAAACAAACAGAAAGTAAATGGAGAGCAAGTGTTTTCCCAGTTTTCACCGGAAAAGAGTGAAAGTAAACCAGAGACTAAAACGCAGGCATGAGGTGACATCGGGGTGTTGCACGGATAAGATTGATCATGTAATAATGTTTTTCTAGCAGCGGGGCCTTTCTCTATCTCAGTTTTATGTAGGTGTGTGTTCCGTAAATTATTGTGCGTACTAACCAAGAGACGTTGCACAAAGCCTATTGTCCTACCTGCCCATTTCACCGGGGCCAATTTGGAACTACAGGTAATTAAGGTCTACCCTTTCGAATAGCCCGGACCAACGCATTAACACTCCATGAACACACATAATCCTCAAACTAGAACATATCCCCCTTGTTTTCCCTAGCTGTCACTTTAGGGTTCGCAGGTTCGACATAATAGCAGGTAATACACATTGCAGATAGATACCAAACTCAAATATATGATGTAGCAATGTAAGTTCAGTACTGAAATCATGCCACTTGGGCCCTAGTAACAAGAATTAAGCCTAGCAATAGTGCATCAACATAAGACATAAGAATTCTCAAGACAAACCCCTAGATCCCGCATACCGGGTAGCAATTATATGATCAATCTCATCCAAAACCCCTCACACCTCACATGCCTACAGCAACTACTCACACATGGAGGGGGTGATGGAGCTCATGGTTGATGGAGATGATGGTGGTGATGATGATGGTGACGAAGCCCCTCGAATTCCACCTCCGGGGGTGAAATCCCGGATCAATCTGACTCCGAAATCGAAGATCGTGGTGGCGGCGGCGCTCCATTTCGCGAACAGCCCTCCCCTTCGAAACCCGTCAGTTTCTCGTATATATGGAGGGGTACGTCGAAGACCTAGCCGGAGTGGGCCATCTGGGCCCAAAAGGGGTGACCCCACGTGGCCAAGGAATCTGGCCGCGTGTGGGGCCCCCTTTTGGCCCTCGGGTGACCCCCCGGCCCCATCTGGTGCTCATTCCCCTTCTTTTCCATAAAAAGTTACGTGGTTTTCGTCCCCTGTGAAAAGTCCTGCGAAAATAGACGGAAAGAAGACTTTTGCTAAAAACAGCGTCAGATTCTGCAGATTTATTCAATTATGGGGGGACTCCGGAGAGAAATACGATGCAAAGTGCTTGGAAAAGTAGATGCATTTTGGGTGCATCAACTCCCCCAAGCTTAGCTTGTTGTTTGTCCTCGAACAACTCAAACGCAGTGCAGAAGCGATAAAAACTTTGGCAAGAACTTTTCATTGCATATGCATCATCAATTAATTCTAGCAAATACTCAAGACATGATTCCTGTAACAAGTAGCAAAATACTAGCAAGTGTGTATCTACTCAGTGTTGAAGTATATATACTTGTTGCAATAGAAATAACATTAAGTGTTAATACTTGAATGAGTTTGCTCAATTGTAGACATAAACAAAGGCTTGTGCATCGCTGATGATTGAATCATATCAAGATTTTTGAGATCTCTGATTCTTTCATATGTTGACAAGTAAAATCATTGTGCTTACTACCTTGGTCTCAGTTTTGCTAAAGCATCAATTTTTCATTTTGATTCTTATGCTTGACAAACTACAAGTTGAAAGCCTCATGCCCCTTAAAAGCGAAGTCCCGCACCATGATTACTCAACTCTAGATTCCTAATAAGCCTTGTACAATCATTGTAAGTATTAATGACATCATATAGAGCAGCAATTGGGGTACCTCTTGCCCCATGACATGGAAACCAGCCCATGTCAAAATGGCAAGACAAACAAATGGAATGGACTCATTATCCTTTTTTATTTCATTCACTATATGCATAGCTTCTTATTTTATTATAGGATATGTTGCGGAGTCCATTCTAGCTATAAGTAAATTTCCACCATGATATCGCATGGCTTGGGTTAGCGGCCCAATGCGTCTCTCTAATCATATATACTTACTCATCAAGACTTACTATTCCTCTACCTCATTTCGGCATGACAGACATCCACAGTTAAAAGAACATGATATCAACTTGAATATAGAATTCTTAGTGCAGCGTTGAAAGTTTTCCATGTGATACACATTTAGACTAACCCCCAACCATAAGTTCGCCAAGCATAAGACTCCACTTTTATCATTCATGAAATTTTCTCTTTTAATTCTTTCCTTGGTTGGCAAGTTCAGTAAGCACAATGGGATGCGTAAAACTTTGCTTAAGGCTACAATTATTCAATCCATCAGCCAAGTAATGACACTAAACAATATTTCAGTTGCATCAGAATATATTCTACTAAACCACGGAGAAGATAAACAATGGCTATTATGTCACTAAGTGTTAAGGGAATCATAAGGTGTGCACTTGTTGTTATTAAAAAGTATACATAAGCACGGCAAAGGTGTCATACCTTTCATCCCTTCAAGCACATTATCATATCATTGTTGTTCTCCTCTCCCCACTTGAACTGCTCAATAAAAACTCAAATCTTGCTATAAAAAGTTACTGCATTCAGAAATTTGTTTACCTACCTAAACACCTCAAAAGTTTCTCATGTTTTATAGAGGTGAAGGCCATAAAAAGTTGCACTAGCGATTAAATTTTCAGCTCAAACGGAGTCACAAGTAAAGATTAAAATATATAACAGTGAACATATTTCAACAATTCCTGCAGCTCCGTATTTATACTAAACTCAAGAAAACAAAAATCTTTTTGTGGTTTTTGATTTTTAGAAACATAATGTAAATAACCAGAAGTAAACTAGCTAACAAATAACAAAAAATATTTTTGTGTTTTTCAGATTTAAAGAACATAAAACAACAAATAACATGCAAGTGATATAACACAACGAATGAGGAGGGAGAGAAATACTCCCCCAAGCTTGTGATCAAGCTAGTATCCTGGGTGGTAATCATGTCCACCACTCAACGAACCTCCCTGGAAGAAGGATGGATCCTGCCATGCCTGTGCTCCAAGGTGTGGTTCAGGGAAGCCCCAGGGATATGCCATAGGCACCTGGTATTGGGGCTCCTCCTGTTGTTGCTCTTCTTGTTGTGGCTCTTCTTGCACATTCCACTTTGTCTCCCTGTCAAACAAGTTAGCACAAGGGAGCCTAACAGACACAATGTGCCCATTAGAATCCTTATAGCAATATGAAAAATATTCTTTCTCAGCCCTGCTCATATCCATGCGGAAAAGTAAACCAAAATCCAGCAGTCGAGACTCATTTACCATGGTACCCAAGTTATCATTAAAACCTCGTTCTGCCATAATGTATTCATGGATTAAAGTGGCAATGTCACCAACATATAAAGGAGTTTTATCCGTGCCATTCCTACTCACAGCTGAATGCAAAGTTCTAGCAAGTATGGTTCCCAGGTTATATATAGGTGTTGTATTTTCCATTGCACATTTTAATAAATAGATCATAGGACCAGTGCAAGCAGAAGTGTGATCCCTAGCAAGGAATCCTCTAGCAAGAAACAATGCAAAATATCTAAGGCCCGGGTGTTGGATGCATGTGAGCTTGCCTCTATTCATTCTTTCAGGAATATTTTTAGCAATGCTACGCCAGAATGTGACAAGTTCTTCTCTAGAATTAGCATATGTTTCATCCCATAACCCCGTAGTTGGTACACGTATAGCCTTACAGAATTCCTCTAATGACATGACTAAACGCTGCCCCCTCATTGTAAATTTAATGACAAAAGTAGCTGGAGGAGGGTTCTTAGACTTACTTTTCTGGTGCACCACCGGTCCCTCAAACCTGAATGTAGAGAGGAATTCCCTCGAGAGTTCCACATATGTGTTGCGTGGATAGCGTGAGAACTCAAGCATCCCCGTAGTTGCAGCAAAGGCTTGGAAATCTTCAGCAATCCCCCAATGTTCAAGAACTTCGGGGTCTTGCCATCTTGTGGTATGGACACGCAGATTTTCACCTGCAAAAACCAATTCATCCTCCCATAACTGATTATCATCATGATTGTTGGACACCCTTGATTCTCTTCTCCTTGTCCTTGAGGACATCCCAAGCAATGCCTTTCCCTTGTTCAGCATGTTACCTTGCTGTACCAAAATAAAATTCAACAAAAATTAAATTGTATCACTCTAAAACATTGCTAAGGCATCCATAACTAGTCCTCTAATCAATATCATGCATCCATATCAACTAGAAAACTTAAATTCATGGAGTTCTTAGACATAACAGGTGACACCTAGTGCAGCAAAATACTTCATACACAAAGCATGGGAGCAAAAAGTAATTGGATGAGTGAAGGAGTTACATACCAAGGAGTGATTCCATCAAACAGATTTGAAAAATCTGCCTCAAATGTGGAGATCGAGGATTGACGGAGAAACAGAGCACGAGAAAAATGGATGAGATGAACTGGGGTTGGTTTTCGGTCGAAAGGGAGCAGATGAGCATTGGATGGGCCACAACATCCACTTGTGGCCAAAAAGGGGGTATCCCATGCGACCAAGGAATCTGGCCGCGTGGAGGTACCTATTTTGGCCCCTGGTGGCCTGCTGGTGCTCCCCCATTGGTTGCTGGTCCCTTCGGGCAAAAAACTGACCCCCTAATTTTTCTGGAATTTTACGTGAAACTTTTCTACAGAGAATTTCTAAAACTTCATATTCTGTGACTTCTGATTCTAAATTTTTTAATATTATGTCTATGTCTCACAATTTTAAAGCAAATAACATAAAAAAACGCAATTTAAATGTTTGTGAATCATGCCTTTATCATTTCCACATTAGTAATGAGGTTGATCAGGTCTCATTAGCAACATGTAAAGAATATAGCTCATGATTCTTATTATTACTTATTATAAAACAATAAATCAAGTTACCTTATATTTGATTGGAATGGTCCCAATCATCAATATTTCATACCTTGGTGCTGGAGGTGGTATAGGTATTTCAATGCTACCAATCTTAATGGAGTTTATTTGTATAGCATTCACACTTGTGCTCATACTTGTAACATGTTTCTTCTTGGGAAAATAAATAGTGTGCTCTTTGCCTTTAACATTAAATGTCACTTTGCTCTCAGTGTAATTTATCACAGCTCCTGCAGTATTAAAAAAAGGTCTACCAAGAATAATAGATAGATTATCATCTTCAGGCATTTCTAATATAACAGAATCAGTAGGTACCAACTCATTAGCAATAGAGATGGGAACATCCTCACATATTCCTATAGGTACAACAGTTGTTTTATCAGCCATTTGTAAAGATATTTCTGTTGGAACTAGTTTGTTCAAATTAAGCTTCTTATATAGTGAGAAAGGCATAACACCAATACCAGCTCCTAAATCACATAATGCATATTTCACATATGCTTCTTTAATTTTGCAAGGAATAGTAGGAATACCAGGATCTCCACGTTTTTCAGGCAATTTTCCTGTAAATGAATAATCAGCAAGCATAGCAGTAATAGCATCAATAGGTATCTTTCTTTTATTAGTGACAATATCTTTCATGTATTTTGAATATGGAGGATTCTTAATAGCATCAATAAGTGGAATCTCTAATTTCATATTCTTAGTCATGTCATAAAATTGCCCATACCTCTCTTCATCTTTTGTTTTTGATACCTCTTGGGGATATGGAATGGGTCTTTGTACCCATGGATCCCTTTCTTTACCTTTATCTTTATCTTTATTTGGTTTCTTCTTGTTCTTGGTCTTCTCAATAGGAGACTGAGGATCCTCCTTACCAGCAGTTTCTTCATTATTATCATCATGTTGTTCAATATCAGGTGGAGATGATTCTTCTTCTTCATTATTATCATCCTCAGTTTCAGCATCAGAAATAGAAATATCCTTGTCTTGCTCATTGGAGTCATCATCATGCTCATTTTCATTGGGAGATTTTTCTGTAAAAGATTTATCTTTAAGAGCAACTTGCTCTTTTTTTTTAGGATGATCATCAGGATAATCAGGATCCTGGGTGCTTGCACCTCCCCTTGTATTAACTCCACATAATTGTTTTTGTTTATTCAGATTTTCATACAAATGATTTTGTAAAGAAATCATTTGCTCAACTTGATTGTTCATCATTTCACAATGTTTAACAATTCTTTTAACTTCCCATACACTAGCATTTAAATTTTCACAGAGGAAATTAATTTTATGATGGTTTTTCATGATAGTCATTCTAATTTTACGCTCCTCAGGATTATCATGATAAGCAAAATTGTTAACATAAGAGACATCAACAGGAGGTGTTACCTCCTCATTACCTTCCATAGGGAGTATAGAGTTCATTTGAATTGGAAAGCATGGTTCATCAGTAGGAAGTTTAATACCCATTTCAAATAATTCCTTGAGATGAGAGGTTTTAATTCCCTTCTCTTTAATATCATTGGAAGCTTCAGCCATTGTTTCTTGGTTCAATTCGAGTATACCTCCTTTCTTCTCTGGGAGTGTCTCATTTTTATCTATCTCCTCAATGTTCCAATCAGCTTCATTCTCGAGAATAGACTCCAGTAATTCAATTGCTTCATCAACACTTCTGTCCCTAAAGATATTCCCTGCAATACTATCAAGGTAGTCTCTTGTTTCCCCCATTAGTCCATTATAGAATATATCAAGCAATTCATGAGGTTTAAAACCATGACCAGGACATTTCTTACACATTTTACCAAATATCCCCCAAGCTTGGGGTAGACTCTCTTTCTTATCTTGTTTAAAATTGCCAATTTCAACAGTTAATGCATGTATCCTTTCAGCAGGAAAATATTTATTGAAAAACAATTGCAAGCATTCTTCCTTACTAGTAATACATGCAGGTCCTAAATGATTATACCAAACTCTAGCATCTTCACCCAAAGAAAAGGGAAACAATTTTAAGAATAAATAATGTTGACGGATTTCATCATTTCCAAATGTAGTAGATAAAGCATGCAATTCAGCAATATGATCAAGAGGAGACTCCTCATCCTTTCCACAGAATCTAGACTTCTCAACTATCTTAATTATCTCAGGATTAACATTGAATTCATAATCTTTATCTCTAATTCTAATAGCTGGGCCACACAAATTCCTAGTAGCAGCAAAACAGTTTCCAAGACATGCATCATCATAAATAGAGAGTTTATCAAGTTTTGTATAATCAGGTGATATAAAGGCCTCAATAAATGCTTCTTCTTCTTCTTCAGAAGAGGCCCCATATTCATACTCTCTACGAGTCTCATTTCTTTCTAGCTCAAGTTCTACATTTTCATCTACAGAAGATTCAGGAATTTCAGTTGTTTCAGGTGTTTCATTTGCCTCAGGTGTTTCAATAGTTTCAGGAATTTCAGAAGCTAGTTCTTTGTCTACATTATCAAGTGTTTGATCATTAGGTGTACTAGTAGACATTTTTGACAATGGTGATTTACCAGCTATTCCTTTCTTTTTCTTAGCAGCCACAGTAGAAACAATATTAGGTGAAAAATTTGGTCTACTAGGCAAATCATTACCAGAACGAGTAGTCGAAGGCATTACCTCCTTCGAAGTGTCCTTTCCCTTTCCCATTGTAGGGAACAAGAAAGTGCAGCAAGTAGACAGTAACAAGTGGTCTTACAAATAAAGCAAGGCTCCCCGGCAACGGCGCCAGAAAACGGTCTTGATGGCTCCCAAGTGCAGGAGATCAATCGTAGTCTTCGATGGGAAGTATTACCCAAATTTGTAGTTCGACTCAGTGGGAACACAAGAATACCGGTGAGACTTTAGCAATTGGGACGTCACTCCCAACCACACCTGTGTATCAACAAACTTGCAGCGAGAGTGGTGAGTGTAATAATGCAGTGAGAGTAAACAAACATAAAGTAAATGGAGAGCAAGTGTTTTCCCAGTTTTCACCGGAAAAGAGTGAAAGTAAACCAGAGACTAAAACGCAGGCATGAGGTGACATCGGGGTGTTGCACGGATAAGATTGATCATGTAATAATGTTTTGCTAGCAGCGGGGCCTTTCTCTATCTCAGTTTTATGTAGGTGTGTGTTCCGTAAATTATTGTGCGTACTAACCAAGAGAATTTGCACAAAGCCTATTGTCCTACCTGCCCATTTCACCGGGGCCAATTTGGAACTACAGGTAATTAAGGTCTACCCTTTAGAATAGCCCGGACCAACGCATTAACACTCCATGAACACACATAATCCTCAAACTAGAACATATCCCCCTTGTTTTCCCTAGCTGTCACTTTAGGGTTCGCAGGTTCGACATAATAGCAGGTAATACACATTGCAGATAGATACCAAACTCAAATATATGATGTAGCAATGTAAGTTCAGTACTGAAATCATGCCACTTGTGCCCTGGTAACAAGCATTAAGCCTAGCAATAGTGCATCAACATAAGACATAAGAATTCTCAAGACAAACCCCTAGATCCCGCATACCGGGTAGCAATTACATGATCAATCTCATCCAAAACCCCTCACACCTCACATGCCTACAACAACTACTCACACATGGAGGGGGTGATGGAGCTCATGGTTGATGGAGATGATGGTGGTTATGATGATGGTGACGAAGCCCCTCGAATTCCACCTCCGGGGGTGAAATCCCGGATCAATCTGACTCCGAAATCGAAGATCGTGGTGGCGGCGGCGCTCCGTTTCGCGAACAGCCCTCCCCTTCGAAACCCGTCAGTTTCTCGTATATATGGAGGGGTACGTCGAAGACCTAGCCGGAGTGGGCCATCTGGGCCCAAAAGGGGTGACCCCACGCGGCCAAGGAATCTGGCCACGTGTGGGGCCCCCTTTTGGCCCTCGGGTGGCCCCCCGGCCCCATCTGGTGCTCATTCCCCTTCTTTTCCATAAAAAGTTACGTGGTTTTCGTCCCCTGTGAAAAGTCCTGCGAAAATAGACGGAAAGAAGACGTTTGCTAAAAATAGCTTCAGATTCTGCAGATTTATTCAATTATGGGGGTCTCCGGAGAGAAATACGATGCAAAGTGCTTGGAAAAGTAGATGCATTTTGGGTGCATCACACGCCAAAGAAAATGAGCTAGTACGACTAGAATTTTTTGATGTTGAATGATTCTTCTATAAAGGAAAGGGAATATAGAAAATAGAATTACAAAAAGATATATGGCAGAAAAAGAAGATAACTGGAAAATCCAGCTCAGGAGTATATGCTTGATATACAAGTTATAGGTGTATTACTAGTTAACAAAGTATTTTTGGGTATTTTGATACCACATTGGTTGGTATGAGTTGTCATACAAAGCAACGCAATGCAAGAAATACAAGAGCCTAAAAGGAACTAGTAATAGATGTGGAATCGATCATGACAAGAACAGAAATAAAGTGTTATTATGTTCATTGTCGTATCGAAGCAAACATTCAAGATTTATATTAAGAACTTAATAAGTTGTTATTTTGTTCTGGTCTTTTCTGAAACAAATGAGATTGTTCAAACTATGACCATATTCCATAATTGATGGATATGTTAATATAAATCATGTTGGTAAAGTAAACATCTATAAAACTAAATGCTAAACGTTGCAAGACGTAAAAGAGTTTCACTTAAATTGTGACACCACCATTTTAGTTCATATCGGAAAGGAAAACATGAAGGAACTCCATATTGATGGACTTCCGGAGTCATTTTGTTTTGAATAAATTGACGCTTGTGAGACCTCTTCCAAAGATGACTAGAATTCCGTTTCATAGGCCAAACTAGAATGGACGACTAATTTAATGGAGATTATACATATTGATGTATATAGTCCATTATGTGTAGTCATGTATGGTGGATTAATTTTTCCTTCATAAAATTATGTCGATGAATTGAGTAGATATGTGAGTATATCTATTTAAAAAGAACGGAGTTTGACATTTTGAATTGGTTCAAATGGTTGTTAATATGAAGTAAAAAATCATTGTAACAAGATAATCAACCATTTATGATTGGATCATAAAGGATAAAGTTTGAGTTACAAGTTTAGCAAAACATCTGAGAAGTTGCATAACTGTTCTACAACTTATACTTCTCGAATACCCCCACATTAGTTTGGAGTATTCAAGAAACAAAATCAAACCTTGCTGAACATGGTAAGATTAATAAAATTGCCATTATAATTTTGTAGTTTATACATTGAGGACAACCGCTTTTACACTGAAAAGAGCACCATCATGATCCATTGAAATTGACAACATATAAGATATGGTTTGGGTAGTGACCCGAATTGTCATTTTCTTAAGTTTTCGTATGCATAGCATGTGTAAAATGTTTACAACCAAAATAGGATAAATATATGTTTATAAGGTTATCCCAAATAAAACATTGGGTATTTCTCCTATCACCGAACCAAAAGACAAATGTTGTTTGTCAGAAAGGGCTGATTTCTCGAGAAAGTAGTTCTTGCGAAACAAGTGAGTGGGAGCACAGTACAAACTCGACGAGATTAGAGAATCTTCGTTATCATGTCAAGAGTAGCGCAACACTGGAAGTTGTTCAGGGGTTTACTATTTTGACAAAGTAGAAGACACTACATGTGTTGTAAATACTTCGGATGCGTTTGCGTACTGAACCACAAAAGTCCTAAAAACTTTGTACTTAGACCAACTTGTGGTTTAAGAGTAAAGTGTTGTTTTGACAACAAAAGGACATGGACCTTATAAAGGAAGCAAATGATGAATCCTGACTTCGTAAAATTGACTATGAGTCATTATATCCGCCATAGTATCCTTGTATGAATATCAAGTATGTGACTTGGTAGTCCTTTCGATAGGCTTGATGCCTAACGATAGAAAAAGGGTCTATATAGCGACAAAGACATGGATTTTTACATCCTTTGAAAGTTGTACTTATCGAAAAGTTTTTTTTCGACGAAGTTCAAAGAGTCGACTACTACTAGATTTTGATCTTCCGTAGTGATGCTTTAGTCTTTGCGGATAGTTCTAGCAAAAGTTACATATTATGATATGGCAGTTGAATAACAAAATCAACTCTCCTCTCGAGGAAGTTTGATCAAAGATGTGTACTTGACACAGTATGAGAGTTTTGTAAAAATTCAAAAGCTTGCTAGAAATGTATGCACACTTCAATGGTTTAAGTGAGCATAACGAAGTTGAAATCTTTACCTTAATGAAGTTATCAAAAGAGTTTGATTCCATCATGAACGATAAAGATGCTTGTAGAGTTACAATAAATTAAGTGGGAGCGCTATGACATATTTCCAATATTTTATGTAGATGACATATGGTTGATTGGAAAATATGTATTTTAAATTAACACGGTTAATATTTTCATATAGATAAAAGGCTTAGAAGATATTGGGCATCGATATCTATAATAGATGGATTGAAGCGCCTGATATGATTGAAGCCAAATTACATAGATGAAATATTGAAGTAAGTCAATATCGAAATGACAAGGAGTTCTTGTCACTTGGAAAATAATTGAGCAAGATTCAAGTGTTTTGACATATGATGAGCATCATTGAAATTGAGATTTCTAAGTCATATTTCCATGCTATGTACACAACCAGATGAGTCCTATGCTATAAAATATTATAGCAGGATAATTCATATGATGATTAGACAACAGTACGAGAGATCCTTGTGTCATTTTAGAAATGCTAAGGATGTGTTTTCCTATATATTAATGACAAACTTTTTGTTGTAATATGTTACACTAATAGTCTTGTCATATATTCAAATAATTTTATCTCAATTAAAATATGTGATGAAGGGTAGCACAATAGGCTGGAAGAAAGTTCCATGCTGGATTTGAAAGTGTTTCAAAATTAAAGTATTGTGACAGATACTACAACAAAGGCTAAGTATATCGTTGTGTTGACAACAAAATGATAATGAGCGTATTTTATTTCAAGGAGTTCTTTATTGAACTTGGTGAATTTCCAAGAACGCTTACACTATGAAGGTACATTTTCACAATGTTAGTGACATTGGTAAGTTGAGGAATTAAGGTTTCACCGATTGAACAAATATATACAAAGCCATCTCATTAAAGAATGAGTGATGCGTGTAGACGCAAAGAGTATGCAAATACAATAGGACCTGAACAGTTCAGATCTTTTTGATGATGTTTATCACATGCGAAGCATGGTAATAACACTGGAACGCCATATGTGTTAAGTGTTTACAGACTAGATTATTGACTCTAGAGCAAGTGGCAGTCTGAAGGGAATATGCCTGAGAAGCAATAATAAAGTGGTCATTATCTTATTCCTTGTTTATGATAAATGTTTATTTCTCATGCTAGAATTGTATTAAATGTAAACGTTGATACATGTGTGTTTAATAAACAAACAATGGTTCCTAGTGAAGCCTCTCTTTTAACTAGCTCGTTGATTAATAGATGATCAAGGTTTCCTGATCATGAACATTGGATGTTGTTAATAACGGGATCATGTCATTAGAAGAACTAGATGATACCCCGCACGTTGCGGCGGTAAATCTTTCTAGGAATGATTATTTATTTTATTGGTTTTATGAAATGATAATTGAGAAAACAATGTTGGTTTTCAGATTTTTTTTAATAGCTAATAAGAGAATTTAATAAATTATCTGTTGCAAGTCATTGTACAAATCATTGCAGGTCATACTGAATTGGAAGAGCAAAACTCTCAAATTTCCATGATGGCTCTAAGTATATTTTGTTCCGTTTGCTGCAATTAACACGGCAAATATATATAATTAATAGCTGAAAGGTCAGGTAATATAATTGATTTTAAATTCTGATAATAATCTTAATAACGAATATAGTTATGTTTGCATGAATATGGCTCTTCTCAAAAATCAAATATTAATACACTATGAGGTGAACAGAAGTGGTTCTACTTGAACCGAAGGTAGACAGCCCGAATCGATTGTACAAAACAATATAATAATGTCGTCTTGCTTGCGTCCATGGTTGGATACTAAAGAAAATACCAGAATGGATGTGATAGTAGTAATCGTCTGAAATGTTTTACATGACATTGAAAATAATTTAAGAAGACATTGGTGGTAGAAAAATTCATCGTGGTTTTAAGAAGACATGGGAGCAAGAACAATACACACCTTTTCCTCTACCATGCTCACTGATGTAGCACATAGTATCTGCAAATCTGAAGACAATTAAATTCTGCATACAAATAATAACATGTCAAGGTAAGAAAACAGAACCATGTGTGCAAAAAAATAAAAGAACCATCACACTGCCTGGTATGAGAAAAGATATGATATTGCGGAGAGCTTACATCAAGCGACAAAAACCTTGTAAACAGTTTGAGCGAGCCAGCGAGGAGAACAAAGAAGTACGCGCAGGCGGCTGACCTGCGGTGTTCCTCTTGTTTGGGTTTTGGCAGGCGTGTAGATTGCCTCCTTGTACGGCTCGCGTGCATGGTGCGAGTGGTAGAGATGAACAGGACACAACGGCAAAAGCAAGCGACAAATCCTAGCTATGGGGGCATATATGAGGAACGGGAAGATCAAGAGATTTCTAGCAAGTAGTTTAAGAAAATTAATTGATTGCCCACCCAACAGTTGTGGTGGTAAATTGGTACGCTGTATTGATTGTCCATCGAGGAGATCAACAGCGCGCTCTCGGTTGTCAGCACTTTAACCAAGGGAGGTAGACATGCAGTCACGAAAATTCTCAATTAACTACTACATGCGCTAGCTGATAATGAATGGATTCGTAGCAGACTGGATGACGTGGCAGGCTTAGCATGTGGATGAAAATAAATTTGTGGGACCGATGAGGTGGCATAGCTGCATGTTGAGAGAATTCCTTGTAGTGGGGGTTTACTATTTAGATATAGAAGATGATGTGATGAACATATATCCAAAGTGAATATAGCAATGCGATCAAGTCATTAAGTTTATATTGTTATATTAAACATATGAAGTAACTTATTCCTTAGACCATGAGATCATGTCAATCACTGATACCAGAAGGGTGCTTTGATGTCATCAAACGTCACACCGTAACAGGGTGGCTATAAAGGTGCCGTTAGGTATTCGGAAAGTATTAGTTGAGGATCATGTATCAAGAGTGGGATTTTTCCATCCAAATGACGGAGAGATATACTCTGGGCCCTCTCGGTGATATCACATCGACACCTCTTGCAAGCACGTGATATGATCACAAAGATGTCATATCACGGAAACGAGAAAAGAGTACTTGTTGGTAAAGAGATTGAACAAGGTATGATTGATACCAATGATCAAATCTCGGACAAGTAAAATATCGTGAGACAGAGGGAATAGTTCACGACGTTGATGGTTCACACGATCACAAGAGTCATCGTTGAATATATAGGAGTCATCACAGATCTCCAGATCCCGCTGTTGATTATTGATCGGAGAGGAGTCTCGATCATGTCTATCTTATTCGCGAACCGTAGGGTGACACACTTAAGGTTCATTGACACATTTGAGAGGATACGGAATAACGAAGAATGTTTTGAGCAGCACCGAAATTGTTTCGGGGAAAATTGAAATAGTTTAAGGGTTTTTTTTCATTGAATGGTTGTTAATAGAATTAACAAATGATTCGAGGTGCTATATGCAAAAGTTTGTTAATAAAATTAACAAATGCTGAAATAAAGAAATAAAAATGTTTTATTTATTTATTAAAGAAAAACTCTTGGATTCTCTAACTGGAGTTTTAAGGGAAAATGAGTGGGTGTGAGTGGAGTGTCCACTCACATGATGAGGGAGGAAGAGGTGGGGTGTGGTGACCCGGCACACCACTGCATGTGTAGTGCGCAAGTCAGTGACATAATACTCACAGAAGGACTTATCCGTGAATATTACATCTCTCAGAGTGGTACAACAGAAACACAGCGGGACCAGGTAAAATTATAGGATACAAACTTCATTACAAAATCTTGAGAATCTCCCTGATGAATCAAGAAGATGTCCTGCAAATGAAACATCAGAAGAAGCAATTCGAAGCTCCGAGCCGGAGAAGAACTCTAGCTCAGAACTAATCCACTACGGGTTGATGTCAGCCCTAAAATATGGCTTGTAAATGCTAAGTCCAAGAATGGTCTCTACCTACACCTTGATAGCTTCTCTTCCATCAGCGTTGTTGGTGATGATGCTTTACTGGATAAATAGTATAAGACTCCACCTAGCTTCATAAGGTAAAGATGGCTTCACGATGACGACTTCCATAGGCTTCAACTCTAAGCAAGGGATCAAACGGGATAGAATGAGTAACGAGCGTTACTCAGCAAGTTCATGATATATAGTGGGTGGTTGATGCACTAACTACAGCTTTAGACCTGAAAGAGTCATAAGCTAATGCAAGGTTTTGTAAAACTTTCTTCAAGAGGTTGCTTTTAATTCTGAAAACTATGCCCGCCAGATCTTCACAGGGTTAGAACTTTCATGGAGTTGCCTTTCCTGCGGCGTTCGCAGCTCCTTCCCGGAACAAGGGGTAACATGTCACATCCTTTTACACTCTGCAGAGGTGCGTTACTTTACCCATGGACGACCAAGACCATGTTGCACAACCAGGCTCGAGATCCTGTCCACTCCCACTCAGGTGTGGGGCCCGGTTGTTGGTCCAAGCCAAACCGTGCTTCTCCGCACAACGCATGCCCACCCATTTCTGCCAGCAGGTTGAACGCCTGATTCCACCCCTCACGATGGAGATCTACGCGCCCCTGGCAGACACTCATAGACCCCAGAGTCCGTGGGACGTAAGGGCTCCCACCCATGTGCATGTAGTCTCGCAAGACCTACAGCGTACGTCTCTGGCGCATCCGTTGACATGCGAACGAGAAAAGTATCACGGCTGACTTACTCCCCCCATAGAAGATCCATGGTCAACGCGAATTTACGGCGCAAGAATCCTGACGGCAGTTGTTGTTAATTCCTAGGTAATACGTTCCCGTGCAGATGGAACCTTCCTTTGACCTATTCATCTTACCATGGTTCCATCCGCCCACCAAACAGAACACTACCACTCGGGTAGTCATTCAATTAGTCATATTATTATAAAAATAGGATCATGCATTCTTTTGAGAGTAGATGATAAGTCTGTAGGGTTTTTTGCAATTAGTTTGTTATGAAGTACTGCAAAGGATATGAACAAGTGATGAACTTGCCTGAGATTGAAATAACCATAATAATAATCCAGGTCTTCAGGGTTCGAGGGTCGCGTAGAGAAATCCAAACATCTGAAAGATAGCAAAGTAGTCCCGGTAAGGACTACAGAAAACACTGGCAAGATGATACATGCATAGTAATGAGATGCATCGCGAAATACCCTGGAAAACATCCCAGCTTACAAGTGTAAGCCACGTTTGATACGGTATCGTAATCACACAGGTTTTAGGTGAATGGTTTCATTATTTGTGGTGATGTGGTTATTAGTTCTTTTAGACTTACATTGTTTCACTTTTACTTAGCAAACCATTGTTGTCATGTTGAGGTAGAAGTGTTTATTACTTGTTTAGATAACAAAACAATAACACATAGAAAACAATTATTAAAGAGATAACAGGCATATTTTATTTCATATTTTAGAGTGTAGAGCTTATGTCAAAGGTTGAATGAAAAATATGAGTAACTAATACAACCAATTCTATCATCACATAACTTGATATTGCCATGTGATGATAGGTTTAGTAGATGTGAAAACATGAGGTTTTTATCAAATAAGGAAATTAATGATGTGGTAGTCATCTATTGTGTTTAATAGACTTTCAGTATACTTATAAAAGAAAATTTAGAAGTTAATTAAAATGTTTTACAATTAACATATTTGAGTTGGAATTGTTGTTCTATTTAATTTGGTATATCAATTGATGTTTTCTGAAAATATTTGAATAAGTTATTATTTTATTAATTTTTAATGAATTTAATGACTGGGCAAAACGTTGCACACATGAAAACTTGGTGAAATGACTTTGAAAACATCATAGGTGAGTTGCATTTGTAATTTTGAGTAATTTGGTATATAACTTGTATTTTTCTGATTTTATGAATTATTTATTATTTTTCTTAATTTTTAAATGATTTAATTTTATTTAAAGAAAATGTTTAATTTTAAATTTATCCAAACATTTTTGGAAAGTTGATAAATAAATCTATTTTATTTTTCTGATTTATTTGATATATGATTTATATTTTTCTGAGTTATAGGTTTAAAGTTATTGATTTATTAAGTTTACTTATTTTTAATATTATTTGATATGACAGGTGGGTCCCACCTGTCATATTTGTTTTAAATCAAATATTAAAAAAAATAAACAGAAATGAGCTCAGGACGTCATGATGACGTCATGGCTATGTCATCACAGAGCAATTCTTCTCTGTGAATCCGAATTCAACGAATTCGAGGGGAAATTGGCCTAAGCCGTGTGCTCCACTAGCTCGAGCAGGACACAGCGAGTCTAGGGAAGGTGATACCGTGACCAAATGGTCACCGGAGCTCGGCCGGCGACCACCGGCGCGGCGGCAGATGGCGGTGCGCGGCGACAGCGATGAATTTACCATAAAACTTCAAATTGGACGCATGCTAAGAAGCGGAAGCTCACCCCGAGCGCGTGGATATGCTCGATAGAGCCCGAGGTGGTCGGAGTCGACGACGAGCTTCCATGGCGGCCGGTGACAGAGACGAAAGGGAACGATGAAATTCGCGGGCCTCCAGCCATCCCTGCAAACGAGGATTATGGAGGAGGAAGAGGACTTCAAGGCGAAGCTTTTGGTGGTCTCGGTTTCGCCGGGGACGACCGTAATCCACGGCAATGGCCGGCGGCCATGGGGTTAGGGTTTCGGTTCATGTACAGGGAGAGAGACAGAGAGTGCAGGCGAGGCAACGAGTGAGGGAGAGGGCAAGTTCTAGGGCTCCTCCCTTCTTCTTATCCGCGCACAAGGGCGGCAAGCAGGACGTGGCTTCGACGCTGGAGGTGGTCGCACGCCTCTGCCTTCTGTCCAGAGGTAGAAGAAACAATGATTTAATCTTTTTCAAGAAAACCCCCTAGTATTAATTCATTTCTTACAAAGAGGTCCTTTTGGCTTTAAAACTGAGAACAAAACCTTGTTTTCAGGGTCTTCCTGTAAACAGAAAAATTAATAAAAAATATATTTGAATTCCTTATCAAATTTTACATCTCACCATATTTTGTTTTGGTGAATTGGAAGAATATTTATATTTTTTTATTTAGGTGCTAGGTTAAGTATTTTTGTGGTTTTCTCTCCTTTTAATATATTTAATGGACTTAAAATTATGCCAAAGCATATTTAATAAAAGTACACACTCCCATCTTATGGATACCAAGGTGGGGTATCATAATTGGACAATTTTAGGCATAATCCCTTATAGAAGGTATTTTAGTAAAATTACTTGGTACTGGTTCTATGTTCTGTTATGAAAACAATTTAATATGGAATTTTATTCCATGTCACACCAAATGACTATAATGGTTGCATGAACTTGTTTTATTTTTATAATACTATGTTATTTTCATATTTACAACTCTTAGCAATTTTGGTTGGCATTTTACTGAGGTATGTATATATTATGTTTACTGTTTTCAGTACTTGATCCAATGGAAAACATGTGTGGTTCTGGAATCTTGTTTGTTTGTTTTCCTCATAGGTTCCACTATGGATGTTACCTCATGTTGTTATAGATCATGTAATAATTTATATGGTTATAAGTAGATGGATTTTTATTATCATCTATTAGTCTTACATATGAAAAGGATTTGGAAAACAAGGTATTAATCATGTTTTCATCTACCTCCACCTATCAAGGCATGTGGATGTAATGATTTTGTTATTATTTCATACTTGAGAATTGTTTTCATCTAAGACATTATTATGATCTCTTCATCTCTGATGGGTTTGACAAAGGTTAATGGTTTCCTAATAAATCCTAAGGATTCACTGGATAATTTATTGTACGCCCTTACTGAGGCAGTGTTGCTATTTTCTCTCTTGCCAATTGTTTCCATTAAAGTGATTGTTATTTGTTTCTCATCTATGATGAGCCTTAAAAGGGCATTAGGTTATAGTTTCTCTAATATCACTGAATATTTCACTTGATAATTTCTTATACTAGGCTTCCTTGCTAAACTAGTGTTTCTCCTTGTTGACTCATGTTGCTGGATGTTCTTGTCACTGGTTGTCACTAGTCTTCTGTTATCACCTTTGTCCATTGCAGGTAGGTTCCTCTCTTGGTTTCCATCTTCAACTATCTCACCCTTGTGGTGAGAACAAACAGTTATTCCAAGCAAAGATTTTACTTAGAAGATTATAAAAGAATATGAGTTTATTTTATGACATCAAGTTGCCATGTGCATATAAGAAGAATTTGTTAACAAGGTAGCTAGTCTTGCCTCCAAATTACAACTCATATATAATAGGCTGAGATGTACCAGGTTGTTCAACATTATGTTTGTTTGTGTATGACACTCAATTGTTTGAGTATACAAAAGTGATCTGTTAACAAGGTGTACAGGCTTGTTACCAAACTACTTCTATATAACAATAACATTGGAGTATCACACAATTTCAAGAGGGTTAATATGATCAGATCAAGTTATAAGAGTTTTCCAAGTACTCTTATAGTAGCTTAGAGTAGCACTTCTAGCACACTCTAAATAATCTTCTTGTAGATCTTCTGGTGGTGGTTCCTCTCTTCTTGTGAGTTGCTTCTCTTGCAGAATGACTTAGAGAAGATTGGGAAACAAGATAATCTAAACAGAGTAGAAAGACCTTGATTTAAAAGTTAGTTCATGCTTTTACTATCCTTCCATATACTTCTTATTTTATTTCCCAAAAGATATGTACTTTACTCACACATGATTAGTTTTACTTAACTTTCCATTCAATTCCTCTAATAGAGGTTATACTTGTTGTTATTCATTACTTGTATCCAGGGATACTTGATTTATTGAATTATAGAATTTGAGTGGAGATGTGGAATACTTATGGAATGATGACTTAATAGTAATTGATCAAATGGTTTATTAATGTGTTGAGATCTCATATGCTCACTTGTATAAGATGATTGAAACAATGATCATGAGAAGATGATTGGGGTTTACTGATTTATATCAAAGTTGTTAGTTGTTTTTCTTAGGTGTCATGTTGTTACTTTATATCCTTCTCTTTATTAACTTTGGCATTCATAATGCAGATATAGAGGTTTGGAAAGATCATATGTGATGATCTAGGTTTAGAAGTAGTTTAAGAAGATTAATTTCTTCTTTTAGATACTTATTTTATGGTTGAGGAGATATGTACATATTCGATAAATATGTTAATAAAATTATTATGTCATTTCCCACTTGTGGGTTTTGAGTTAACACTTGTTTGTATCTCTTGTGTTCTATTGAAACTTTGTTATCTACTTGTGAAGGTTAACTTAGTAGTTACTAAATAGTTTGAAAAGATATGATGTGAATGGTTGATCACTTAAGAAGTTATTGTTTGAGAGGACATAACATCTCTGTTTATGAGATGGTTCATTTGTGTATTATACATTGGTGGAAGTATGAGTATCAATTGTGTGATTTGGATACTCACCCCTCTTTGAGTTCTAGATACCTAGTGAGTTATCCCAAGTCACTTATAGACTTGTGGTTAAAGTTATTGAGAGTTTGTGTTGGTCACAACCAATCATGGTTTGTGTAACCAGATGATTTAGTTTGTAGAGATACAATGTTATAAAGATCACTCCAAATGAACTCCTGACTAGATGAACTAGACCTATTTCATCATGTCAAATGAAACTTTGGTCACTTTGCTTTGTTTAAACTTTCGCGCCAAAATTTCCCGTACTTTTAGATGCATGCTTTGCAAATGCACATATTAAATTTAGACCCTTATAACTTCCCAAACACTGGGATGTTACAGTATCTCCCCCTTAACAAGAACTTCGTCCCGAAGTTCAACCTCTCTCATGTAAAGATAAGTAGAGAGAACTTCTGTAGACCGTTGAATCTTCACATCTGTTTCTTGTGGTTGACCTTGATATGTGTATCCTCTTGTCTTGATTGTTCACCTTCCACTGTCTTGCACTAGGATCTAATACTTTGCCTGTTATTATACCAACTCTGTTCTGTTACTAGGCCTTCCTAATGGTCTCACGAAGAACACGTGGTATTTCCACCATATAGTGGATACCAGGTTTAATTCTCCAATGAATAGGTATGGTTTCCTATCCCTCACAACTTTCTGAAGAACAATTGGTACATCCACCAGGTGATGAGTAACCAATAATGTTCTTCCGATACACTGGATGTCGTCTATAGTTTGGACTCCATTTGGTTCAGTCTAATGGTCTCAAGATAAAGAATTTTCAAAGAAACTTGTACAAAGTAGTATACACTGAGTTAGACTCTTCTAATTAGTAAAAATATCTTCGAGTTTCCTCGAGTTTTAACTTTTTCCTACCGGTGACTATAACCTATTCCACTGGTTATTTCCCCTGGTCCTTATCTTTGGGTTTTGACTTCTACGGGACGACTCTATGAGTTTATCTATCAAATTTCTACACTTTTCCTTCTAGGATATAACTACTCTTGTTATTCTCTTGGCATCACTTGTGGTAGCTCACCATATGTTGATGAAGTATTTCACCAAATCCAAGCAAGATGTGGAATGTGGTCCATTCCCCTCAGTGATTTATGGATTTCTGCCTTCTTGACTTCAAGGACTTCCAAAGCTTTGATAGTTGCTTCAATCAGTTGAGAGTTCAGACCGCTCTCAAACTAATCCTATACCCTCTAGACCAGTAACATCAAGATAGAACTCAACGTTTGCACATGCATATGCACATCAAGTTCAATCTTCATGCACAGATCTAGTCAATCAGAGATCCAAATAAAATCCAATAAATCCCAAATGCATAAATATAACACTCATGCATCAAAAGCCTGTGAAATAATTGTACTTAGAGTAAAACATCTCTAGTACCAAGGCTCTTAAATGCTATACACTACAAGTAGGTATATAGTACCTTGTAATCCTATTCTACACAACCACTGTTTGCCCAAGTAATTACTCCAATTGCATGCCTTAGTGCAATGGAATAAACCAAGACAAAATGATCCTATCGTAGTTGTTGTCTAACTTGGTTCCATACCGAACTAAGTATTATGTATTTGAACTACTTCATCTTGATTATGATATTCTTCTCATGGTATCTGTTGATCCTTCATGGTGTTGATCACATCGTGGTAGTAGTCATGTAGCTTCCATCAATTCCTATGCCTTCTCCTAGTTCTATACTATACTATAATGATTCACATCTTGACTTGATAACTAAGGATATGGTATATACCCTGTAGTTACCATGCTTATAATAACTCTTAAAGATTCTCAACCTCCATTCTTGATTACTCCTATACTACTCAATACCATATTCTACTCCATTCTATACATTCATAGAATGGGGTAATCATCACTTTGACTTAATCAAAACTGATAGATGATAGACTTCTAATTATTCACACCTAGGTATAAAGAAAATAGATAAGTAGATTTACTCAGGTTGAGTAAGAATAATTCTATACAAGTATGATTATATCATTCTCAAGTGAATGATCATCATAGTTGTAGGAAATATGGTTTAGATAAGATGGCTTCCTATATTCTTTACCAACCTACAGATCTCCTAAAAGGTTTTAAACCTAAGGTCGCTTCGCTCTGATACCACCTGTGGTGACCCACCACACCACTGCATGTGTAGTGCGCAAGTCGGTGACATAATACTCGCAGAAGGACTTATCCGTGAATATTACATCTCTCAGAGTGGTACAACAGAAACACAGCGGGGCCAAGCAAAGCTATAGGATACAGACCTCATTACAACATCTTGAGAATCTCCTTAACTAATCAAGAAGATCTCCTGCAAAAGAAAAATCAGAAGAAGCAATTCGAAGCTCCAAGCCGGAGAAGAACTCTAGCTCAGAACTAATCCACTACGGCTGATGTCAGCCCTAAAATATGGCTTGATATTGCTAAGTCCAAGAATGGACTCTACCTACTCCTTGATAGCTTCTCTTCCATCAGCGTTGTTGGTGATGATGCTTTACTGGATAAATAGTATAAGACTCCACCTAGCTTCATAAGGTAAAGATGGCTTCACGATGACGACTTCCATAGGCTTCAACTCTAAGCAAGGGATCAAACGGGATAGAATGAGTAACGAGCGTTACTCAGCAAGTTCATGATATATAGTGGGTGGTTGATGCACTAACTACAGCTTTAGACCTGAAAGAGTCATAAGCTAATGCAAGGTTTTGTAAAACTTTCTTCAAGAGGTTGCTTTTAATTCTGAAAACTATGCCCGCCAGATCTTCACAGGATTAGAACTTTCATGGAGTTGCCTTTCCTGCGGCGTTCGCAGCTCCTTCCCGGAACAAGGGGTAACATGTCACATCCTTTTACACTCTGCAGAGGTGCGTTACTTTACCCATGGACGACCAAGACCATGTTGCACAACCAGGCTCGAGATCCTGTCCACTCCCACTCAGGTGTGGGGCCCGGTAGTTGGTCCAAGCCAAACCGTGCTTCTCCGCACCACGCATGCCCACCCATTTCTGCCAGCAGGTTGAACGCCTGATTCCACCCCTCACGATGGAGATCTACGCGCCCCTGGCAGACACTCATAGACCCCAGAGTCCGTGGGACGTAAGGGCTCCCACCCATGTGCATGTAGTCCCGCAAGACCTACAGCGTACGTCTCTGGCGCGTCCGTTGACATGCGAACGAGAAAAGTATCACGGCTGACTTACTTCCCCCACAAAAGATCCATGGTCAACGCGAATTTACGGCGCAAGAATCCTGACGGCAGTTGTTGTTAATTCCTAGGTAATACGTTCCCATGCAGATGGAACCTTCCTTTGACCTATTCATCTTACCATGGTTCCATCCGCCCACCAAACAGAACACTACCACTCGGGTAGTCATTCAATTAGTCATATTATTATAAAAATAGGATCATGCATTCTTTTGAGAGTAGGTGATAAGACGATAGGGTTTTTTGCAATTAGTTTGTTATGAAGTACTGCAAAGGATATGAACAAGTGATGAACTTGCCTGAGATTTGAAATAACCATAATAATAATCCAGGTCTTCAGGGTTCGAGGGTCGCGTAGAGAAATCCAAACATCTGAAAGATAGCAAAGTAGTCCCGGTAAGGACTACAGAAAACACTGGCAAGATGATACATGCATAGTAATGAGATGCATCGTGAAATACCCTGGAAAACACCCCAGCTTACAAGTGTAAGCCACGTTTGATACGGTATCGTAATCACACAGGTTTTAGGTGAATGGTTTCATTATTTGTGGTGATGTGGTTATTAGTTCTTTTAGACTTACATTGTTTCACTTTTACTTAGCAAACCATTGTTGTCATGTTGAGGTAGAAGTGTTTATTACTTGTTTAGATAACAAAACAATAACACATAGAAAACAATTATTAAAGAGATAACAGGCATATTTTATTTCATATTTTAGAGTGTAGAGCTTATGTCAAAGGTTGAATGAAAAATATGAGTAACTAATACAACCAATTCTATCATCACATAACTTGATATTGCCATGTGATGATAGGTTTAGTAGATGTGAAAACATGAGGTTTTTATCAAATAAGGAAATTAATGATGTGGTAGTCATCTATTGTTTTTTAATAGACTTTCAGTATACTTATAAAAGAAAATTTAGAAGTTAATTAAAATGTTTTACAATTAACATATTTGAGTTGGAATTGTTGTTCTATTTAATTTGGTATATCAATTGATGTTTTCTGAAAATATTTGAATAAGTTATTATTTTATTAATTTTTAATGAATTTAATGACTGGGCAAAACGTTGCACACATGAAAACTTGGTGAAATGACTTTGAAAACATCATAGGTGAGTTGCATTTGTAATTTTGAGTAATTTGGTATATTACTTGTATTTTTCTGATTTTATGAATTATTTATTATTTTTCTTAATTTTTAAATGATTTAATTTTATTTAAAGAAAATGTTTAATTTTAAATTTATCCAAACATTTTTGGAAAGTTGATAAATAAATCTATTTTATTTTTCTGATTTATTTGATATATGATTTATATTTTTCTGAGTTATAGGTTTAAAGTTATTGATTTATTAAGTTTACTTATTTTTAATATTATTTGATATGACAGGTGGGTCCCACCTGTCATATTTGTTTTAAATCAAATATTAAAAAAAATAAACAGAAATGAGCTCAGGACGTCATGATGACGTCATGGCTATGTCATCACAGAGCAATTCTTCTCTGTGAATCCGAATTCAACGAATTCGAGGGGAAATTGGCCTAAGCCGTGTGCTCCACTAGCTCGAGCAGGACACAGCGAGTCTAGGGAAGGTGATACCGTGACCAAATGGTCACCGGAGCTCGGCCGGCGACCACCGGCGCGGCGGCAGATGGCGGTGCGCGGCGACAGCGATGAATTTACCATAAAACTTCAAATTGGACGCATGCTAAGAAGCGGAAGCTCACCCCGAGCGCGTGGATATGCTCGATAGAGCCCGAGGTGGTCGGAGTCGACGACGAGCTTCCATGGCGGCCGGTGACAGAGACGAAAGGGAACGATGAAATTCGCGGGCCTCCAGCCATCCCTGCAAACGAGGATTATGGAGGAGGAAGAGGACTTCAAGGCGAAGCTTTTGGTGGTCTCGGTTTCGCCGGGGACGACCGTAATCCACGGCAATGGCCGGCGGCCATGGGGTTAGGGTTTCGGTTCATGTACAGGGAGAGAGACAGAGAGTGCAGGCGAGGCAACGAGTGAGGGAGAGGGCAAGTTCTAGGGCTCCTCCCTTCTTCTTATCCGCGCACAAGGGCGGCAAGCAGGACGTGGCTTCGACGCTGGAGGTGGTCGCACGCCTCTGCCTTCTGTCCAGAGGTAGAAGAAACAATGATTTAATCTTTTTCAAGAAAACCCCCTAGTATTAATTCATTTCTTACAAAGAGGTCCTTTTGGCTTTAAAACTGAGAACAAAACCTTGTTTTCAGGGTCTTCCTGTAAACAGAAAAATTAATAAAAAATATATTTGAATTCCTTATCAAATTTTACATCTCACCATATTTTGTTTTGGTGAATTGGAAGAATATTTATATTTTTTTATTTAGGTGCTAGGTTAAGTATTTTTGTGGTTTTCTCTCCTTTTAATATATTTAATGGACTTAAAATTATGCCAAAGCATATTTAATAAAAGTACACACTCCCATCTTATGGATACCAAGGTGGGGTATCATAATTGTACAATTTTAGGCATAATCCCTTATAGAAGGTATTTTAGTAAAATTACTTGGTACTGGTTCTATGTTCTGTTATGAAAACAATTTAATATGGAATTTTATTCCATGTCACACCAAATGACTATAATGGTTGCATGAACTTGTTTTATTTTTATAATACTATGTTATTTTCATATTTACAACTCTTAGCAATTTTGGTTGGCATTTTACTGAGGTATGTATATATTATGTTTACTGTTTTCAGTACTTGATCCAATGGAAAACATGTGTGGTTCTGGAATCTTGTTTGTTTGTTTTCCTCATAGGTTCCACTATGGATGTTACCTCATGTTGTTATAGATCATGTAATAATTTATATGGTTATAAGTAGATGGATTTTTATTATCATCTATTAGTCTTACATATGAAAAGGATTTGGAAAACAAGGTATTAATCATGTTTTCATCTACCTCCACCTATCAAGGCATGTGGATGTAATGATTTTGTTATTATTTCATACTTGAGAATTGTTTTCATCTAAGACATTATTATGATCTCTTCATCTCTGATGGGTTTGACAAAGGTTAATGGTTTCCTAATAAATCCTAAGGATTCACTGGATAATTTATTGTACTCCCTTACTGAGGCAGTGTTGCTATTTTCTCTCTTGCCAATTGTTTCCATTAAAGTGATTGTTATTTGTTTCTCATCTATGATGAGTCTTAACAGGGCATTAGGTTATAGTTTCTCTAATATCACTGAACATTTCACTTGATAATTTCTTATACTAGGCTTCCTTGCTAAACTAGTGTTTCTCCTTGTTGACTCATGTTGCTGGATGTTCTTGTCACTGGTTGTCACTAGTCTTCTATTATCACCTTTGTCCATTGCAGGTAGGTTCCTCTCTTGGTTTCCATCTTCAACTATCTCACCCTTGTGGTGAGAACAAACAGTTATTCCAAGCAAAGATTTTACTTAGAAGATTATAAAAGAATATGAGTTTATTTTATGACATCAGTTGCCATGTGCATATAAGAAGAATTTGTTAACAAGGTAGCTAGTCTTGCCTCCAAATTACAACTCATATATAATAGGCTGAGATGTACCAGGTTATTCAACATTATGTTTGTTTGTGTATGACACTCAATTGTTTGAGTATACAAAAGTGATCTGTTAACAAGGTGTACAGGCTTGTTACCAAACTACTTCTATATAACAATAACATTGGAGTATCACACAATTTCAAGAGGGTTAATATGATCAGATCAAGTTATAAGAGTTTTCCAAGTACTCTTATAGTAGCTTAGAGTAGCACTTCTAGCACACTCTAAATAATCTTCTTGTAGATCTTCTGGTGGTGGTTCCTCTCTTCTTGTGAGTTGCTTCTCTTGCAGAATGACTTAGAGAAGATTGGGAAACAAGATAATCTAAACAGAGTAGAAAGACCTTGATTTAAAAGTTAGTTCATGCTTTTACTATCCTTCCATATACTTCTTATTTTATTTCCCAAAAGATATGTACTTTACTCACACATGATTAGTTTTACTTAACTTTCCATTCAATTCCTCTAATAGAGGTTATACTTGTTGTTATTCATTACTTGTATCCAGGGATACTTGATTTATTGAATTATAGAATTTGAGTGGAGATGTGGAATACTTATGGAATGATGACTTAATAGTAATTGATCAAATGGTTTATTAATGTGTTGAGATCTCATATGCTCACTTGTATAAGATGATTGAAACAATGATCATGAGAAGATGATTGGGGTTTACTGATTTATATCAAAGTTGTTAGTTGTTTTTCTTAGGTGTCATGTTGTTACTTTATATCCTTCTCTTTATTAACTTTGGCATTCATAATGCAGATATAGAGGTTTGGAAAGATCATATGTGATGATCTAGGTTTAGAAGTAGTTTAAGAAGATTAATTTCTTCTTTTAGATACTTATTTTATGGTTGAGGAGATATGTACATATTCGATAAATATGTTAATAAAATTATTATGTCATTTCCCACTTGTGGGTTTTGAGTTAACACTTGTTTGTATCTCTTGTGTTCTATTGAAACTTTGTTATCTACTTGTGAAGGTTAACTTAGTAGTTACTAAATAGTTTGAAAAGATATGATGTGAATGGTTGATCACTTAAGAAGTTATTGTTTGAGAGGACATAACATCTCTGTTTATGAGATGGTTCATTTGTGTATTATACATTGGTGGAAGTATGAGTATCAATTGTGTGATTTGGATACTCACCCCTCTTTGAGTTCTAGATACCTAGTGAGTTATCCCAAGTCACTTATAGACTTGTGGTTAAAGTTATTGAGAGTTTGTGTTGGTCACAACCAATCATGGTTTGTGTAACCAGATGATTTAGTTTGTAGAGATACAATGTTATAAAGATCACTCCAAATGAACTCCTGACTAGATGAACTAGACCTATTTCATCATGTCAAGTGAAACTTTGGTCACTTTGCTTTGTTTAAACTTTCGCGCCAAAATTTCCCGTACTTTTAGATGCATGCTTTGCAAATGCACATATTAAATTTAGACCCTTATAACTTCCCAAACACTGGGATGTTACATGGGGGCACACCCATGGTCTGGCCACACCCCCCTTGGGCTGCCTCCCCACTCTCCTATAAACAGAGGGATGAGCTCCCTCTCTCACACACACTTACCCACCTCATTTCTTCTCCACCCGCTGCTCCATTCCATGGTCTCCGGCTTGGCGAAGTCCTGACCGTGGGATTCTTCACCACCACCACGCCGTCATGCTGCTCGAGTTCCGAGGGATCCTCTACTTCCGCGCCCCGCTGGATCGAGGGAACGAAGGTCGTCATCAACCGTACGTGTGACCGATCACGGAGGCACCGCCGGATTGCGGTGCACATCCTCTCGCTCTCTGTCGCACCCGGACTTCTAGGGGATACTCACAGTCCGTTAAACAGTAGATAAATGGCTTACGGGGCATACCGGCACCCGCATCTCAATATGAGCAGGCCAACACGTAAACGTGTGACAACCATTCTCCACTATTCATCGTCTGCGCAAACCATCCCATAGAAATCCAGATACTTCCATTGACGTACTTCATAACATGCACACATGGTACGTCAACGGCTTTTGAACAACTGATATCACAACATATCTCTAAGACACAAAAGATTGAAATAAGTTGCAAATAGCTCTCACTAGAGCAGAGATAGCAAATACAATCATCCAGAGGACACATGTCCCAACATATCATCATTACATCACAGCGGAGGCATCCAAAATGTCTGAGTACAGACAAGAACCAAATAGGCCTAAGAGGCCGGAAACGATACGACGGAGCCCATCCACGAAGTCTCGGATCCTGCCCGGGTCCGCTATCTACTCGTCAGCAGCCGCGTCATACTCCACGTAGTAGCCACCATGGGGATCCTCGGAAGCGTAGTCTGCGGAAACCACAGCCCCAAAGGGGCCAGTACATAAACGTACTGGCAAGCAAGACTCACAGTTCACCAAAGTGTGCTCGTCAACACCAAGCACAGATGCTTTGGGTTCAACGGAAGAAAGGGGTGATACAAAAGATGCGGCAGCGGGCTGCAATAACCAACTACAGATACCTGCTACAACTTCCGGCTAACAGAAAGGGGATAAGATAGCGTATCGGAACCAACTAACAACTAACATCAAACAAACCCATCCTGGATCTCGCCCCTTATCCAAAGAAGCAATCCGAGGATAACTCACACAGTTGGATTAATGTTGGTTCAAGTTATTGTGTCAATAAGACTATTACTAGTCAAGTTGTTAATCATTAGGTGTAAGTTGTCTGAGTACTTGTTAGCCAATACTTTCACCAAGTCATCCATAACCGCGGAAAACACGGCTTCTCGAGAAGATTTATCCCTGCAGGGATGCACCAATTTGGCCGTACACGTAAGAATAACCCGCCAGATGGAATGGCCTTTCCACCAAGCGGGGCACTCAACACAACTCAACTCTTCTTCGCATCAAGCCCAAAGAACCACATGCTGTGCGTGCGCGGCTAATCGAGCCCTCACGAAGAAAAGGGGGACCCTCATAGCACTCTAAGAACACGCCGCCCTAAATGCCGACTACAAAAGTTCCACCCTGGCGCCAAGGGTTCGCACCTGCACATGCATGCATCAAATGGAAAGCCCGAACTAATTGTGGCGATTTGGACGAGATGCGAATCGAATCAAATTGAGGGGGGCGCCCATACACGCTTCCCACATGCGGTTAGTGCGCTCATCATGGATCAGTAGACAAGACCCTTTTCCTAATTAGGGTCGACACTAGCAGGCCTCAAAACCACGCCGGGCCTCCTGCCGGTGCCTTATCATCAAATTATTATTACCTCAAACATTAACAGGTTGATTGTTTAAACATCGAGCCCCAGAACATAATAAAATAAGGTAACCGAAATAACGGACAACAGACTCGAGCAAAACAACCCTAAGCATGCTAGTAAGACACGGGCAACAAGCAATGGGGTTATAGGTGTGGAGATGAGACTATATCAGGGTTAAAGGATAACATGTGATAGGATCGAACACAAGCAACGATTCATAGGGCTAGCAGAATAGACAACGGAAATTATCGGTATCCAATGTTGAAAGGAACACAATGGTTCGTGTGAGTGAATACTTGCCTGCAAACTCAGCAGCCTGGTACTGAGCTAGATCCTCAGAAGGGGTGTCGTAAGTCTCGTCTGTCTCAACGTCGTCGTCTATTCGAGAAGAAGCAAACAAACAACGCAGAGAGACAAACAATCAATAACATGGCATAATGCACAAATATGGGATGATGCATGACCATTTAATTGATGCATCAAAAATAAGCTAGTTGACATGGTAACATAACATAATTAAATGGACCCACATGCAATTTGGATTGCATATGGAAAGCCCGTGAATTATGGTTGGATTAAATGATCTACAACTAAACAACATGTGAAAGTGGATTAGCATGATGCATGTATGAGGAAAACAAAAAGAAAACGACAATAGAAACAATTTGAAATTAAGTTTACCAAGTTTGGAATTTTATTTATTAAGTTATGAAATTTTGGTTTCTTAAAGGTGTTACACAAGCATTTGTTTTTTTCACCAATTTTAATTGTTCAAAATAGATAAAAAAGTTCATATTTGGAAAGAACACAAAATTTTAGTTGGAATACATGTTCACTTGTTGAAAAAGGATTTAAGATGAATTAATTATGAATTAAACAAGTTTAAACAAGATTTAAATGAATTTAATTCAAGTATGAATTTATTTGAATTTTTATTTTTTCAAAACATTAAATCAAATTCATATTTGAAAAGTTTATACTTTGCTGGTTTGAAAACATATTTTATATGTTCAAAAGAATTTAATTTGACCAAGTTATGAATTTAACAAATTTAAATGATTTAAACAAGGTTTAAATTATTTAACCAATTTTAATTATTCAAAACATGAAACAAAGTTTATATTTGAAAAGGTAGTTCAATTTAGCATGGTAAACATATTTTATTTGTTTGAAAATGGATTTAAAATGAGCAAGTTATTAATTTGACAATTTTAAATGCATTAATTAAGAAATAGTTGTTTTCAGCAATTTAATTTATTTAAAACAGAACACAAAGTTGATATTTGCAAAGTACATGAAAACTTGAATGGAAAACATATTTGGTTTGTTGAATTTGGAATTTTTATGCCCAAGTTATGAATTTTGCAAAATTAAGTGAATTAGACAAGTTTTCAAATATTTCACCAATTTAAAATATTCAAAACAGTAAACAAAATTTATATTTGGGTAGAGAACTCAATTTGGTATGAAAAACATATTTAAAATGTTGAATTTGGAGTTGGGATGAATTATTTATGCATTTTTAAAGTGTAGGTATTAATCTGCCATTTATTTAGTAGCTAGGGACTTAGAAAATTTTTGCAGGGACCTAGAATAATACTAACAGGGACTGGTGTGCAATTAGCAGTTTGTTCTGGTTCTGAAAATAAGATGGAAAAAAGCTGGGGTTATTGCGCAGGGGTGGGATTCGATCCCACGCCCTCGTGGGCGCGCGCAGCGGCGGTTGCCACTGCGGTGTGCTGTGTTTTGTTGACAGGTAAGGGCATCAGGGGGGGGGGTTTGAGGTGGTGGTTCGCGTGTTAACTAAAACTGAACTTTAAAAGTTCAGACTGCCTGTACTGCACCGCGACGGGGAGGTCGCCGGACTTGCGATCTGCCGCTGCTGTGGCTGTGGCCGGCTGCTGCTGCGCGTGTGCGTGCGCTACGGAGGCGTTCGTGCGAATGGAAAGGAAGAGGGGAGAGGCAGGGACGAGGAGGCGAGCGCTCACCGAGGGAGAAGCAGCAGGGAGCGGGCTCGGTGCAGAGGTTGGCCGGCGACGAACCCTTGACGGCGGCGGCGGTACAGGGGCTCCCAGCCCCTGTGGAGATGTCGAGGAGGAAGAGGGTGGCACGGGGGATCGATTCCCGTGCCTACCCTGCTCGGAGGGGGGCCAGGTCGACGGTGATCGCCGGAAGGAAGAGGTGGTGGTGATCGGTGAGATACAGAGAGGGAACAGAGCAGCGAGGGAGAGAGAGGGGAAGGGAGGTGGCGGCGGCGCGAGGGGGAGAGAGGTGGAGAGAGGTCTAGGGCTAGGGGGAGCTCGGGTAGGCTTAAGAGGAGGAGAGGGGAGGAGCTCGGCCGTCCCTGCTCCTCTCTGTCGACGTGGCTGCGATGGATGGCCTGCCGTACACGAAGAAGAGAAAGAGGGGGGTACAGGGCCGTGGGAGTTGGTGGGCTGGCCCAAAAGGCTGGCCTGCCCCCTCTCCGTGTGTTCCTTTTAATTTTTTCTTTCGTTCTTTTTTTTTTGCAGATTGGAATAAGGAAAGAAATGAATGAGTTTTAGGGTTAGAAAATTTAGTGGAAAAATTTGTATAAATTATTTATAGCAACAGCAACAATTGGCAAACTTTTGTTTTCAAATTTTTTGAATTATGGTGTTGTTTGTAATTTGGTTGAATTTGATTGAACTTAATATTAATTGAATAATTGAACTTAGCAATTTAAAAGTTTTTAAATTCAAGTTTATTTGAAACAAAAGATTGATTTGTGTTGTAATTTTTATAAATTTCAAAAGGGGTGCTGCTTGGAAAATTAATTGAATTTGAAAATGTTTTGGTATTAAATGAATTATTGAAGAAACAAAATCAATAGTTTTGAAATTACAACTTTAATGGAAACAAACAATTGTTTTGATTTGAATATTCATTTGGAAATTGTAACATCACAAGTATGAAACAAAAGGTTTGAATTTTGGTTTGAAATTCAGATAGAAAAACAAAGGAAAACAAAGGAAAACAAATGGAAAAAAAGCAAAACAAATGCAATGAACATGATGTCATGATGCAAAACATAAAATAACAGAGAGCAAACATTCTAATGGCTATTTTTCATACTTGGGATGTTACACTCTCGGGATCGGTGTGAGTACGACTACGCCAACAACGAGATTTGATCTCGTAACGCTTTGTGTCTTCGAGGGTATGTGTTCTCCTTAACCCTCTCTTTACCCGTTGCACTTCGTCTCCTAAATTAGATCTTGGCCTTTCGGGTGTTTCTCGCGTAGGAATTTTTTTGTTTTCTATGCAACGAACCCTTCAATCTCGGCACCGAGATCACGAACTCGGTTCCGCACAACACCTAGCCGACTAGGATTGTTCCCAACAGGAGTAATGCCATGAGCCCTATTGTACTCATTCATGTCGAGATCGAACTCTTTCCTGGTTTTGGACATCTCGACGGCCTCTAGCAGAATGACCTGGCGTTGCTCCTCGAGTTGCTGCCGCACCACAGCCGGATCCGCATCCGCGGCTACGGGTACACTCAGCTTCTCGATGACCTCGGCAAAGGGAGCCGATCTTGGGGTCGGTGTAGCGGGAGCCTTGTAACCCGGTTGGTTCTTATCTTCCTCCAGTGGATTGTGGCCCGGCCGAGCCGACTTGCCAGCAGCCTCAGTGACATCGGTCGTGCTCTTCTCGGTTGTAGGAGCCGGACTGATCATCATCACCTCCATGCTGCCCGCAGAGCGATCGATACGTTGTCCGCGGACGGCGAGAACATCAGGAGGATCCTCAGCAACGAGCACCACCTCGGGGTACTCGCGGATGAACGTGGTGGCGACGTACACCAAGTGCGCGCCAAAACCGATGACAGAGCCGCTCGCGGGCACAGGCCTGCCGCCGAAATCACCGACGTTGTCGGCGACGAAGTCGAAGGAGCCAAATCTGTGGACAAGGCCACATACCACGCGCTCGCCCGAATGAAGTAGATGTCCCGTCTGGATAGAAACCCCAGCCAGCGCCGCTGCTGTCCCCATGGTGGGCGCCAACTGTCGTGGTGAGGTAAAGACGGATGTCATGGGACGGTCTAAGTTTGGGGCCGATGGACATTGTGGGTATCCGGGGAGGGATCGCACGCCTAACCGGCGCGCTCACTACACTACAACACACAAGGATCTACCCAGGTTCAGCGCCCTCGTGAGGAGGTAACACCCCTACTCCTTCATGTGTGTCTATATCAGTGGTAATCGAGTACAATGTGTTCCTTAAGCTCAAGGAGCTAGAGGAAGAAGAAACACTCTGCAGCTCTCTCTCTAAGGAAAATACCAACACTTCTCTCTCTCGTGTGTCGACCCTCGTGCAGGAGGGGTGTGGCCACCTTATATACTGGTGACCATCAACCGTACGTACAGGGTTAGGTGAAAATACATTGTGATGTAGCGCACGCTCGCGCACACTCACCGACAGACGCCGAAAGTCTTCTCCGTCGTGGCCGCTGCCCTGTCCTGTCCCCCTTGTCAGAGACATGACGTGGCCTCGCCCATACCCTACACTGCTCCAGTGTACGTATACACATCATCACGCCTAGTAAGTTGAACCGCATGCGCGTACTCTCCCTTGATTTTCGGGATTCCAACAGCTCCGTTGACCTCCCGTCGAGATGAGTAGATCTTTATCTACCCGGATTCTCCAAGTGCATCTCGGATAACCCGGGGGGACACTCGTATCTTCATTATTGCACCTTGCTTTCCTTACCGAGAGATAGATCCATCTCGGTACTCATATGGATCTCGGACAAAGGCATCTCGGTAAACAGTATCTCAGATACCATTTTATACCAATCTTGCCCCTACTCGGGGGTAGCCCCCCCAACACGCAAACTGTATATTGGAGTGGTCGACTTCACTCCAACATCATGAGGATTGTTGCCACAAAAGATCCAGTAGAAAACAATGCATATTTATACCAATTCATAGTAGTACTAGGGTTTATCCATCTCCCCAAGAACTAATAGAACTACTCACACATGAAGGAAGTAAACATCATCATGATTGTATTGCAAATAGAAAATGAATGTATTAATGAATACAAGTGTAAATCCATAACTAGATGTTCTAGAATTACAACGAGATGGGTGAGAGATTCTATCACATAGATGTAGATGATGGTGATGGAGGTCGATGTTGATGCCTACACGTTGATGGTGCTGATGAAGATGGATTTCTTGCTGCGAATTCCCCCTCTGGATGCCTTCTGGAAGCTAGGGTTTGGTACTACTTCGTGGGCGGCGGTTGTTCTGTTTATCTAATCTAAATTCCGAGAGAATGGGGGTAAAATTACTTGAAGAGGCAATTCCTACAAACCATGGTATGATGACTTGTACAGACAGTCGCCACTGTATCACTGGTCGTTACGACGTTCGTATCTTCCTAATGAGGCCCTGGTCTCTGTTCCGCAATGGTACCAAGATCTCTAGCTTGGTACTATGACTGGTACGGTAGTGCGCGGCCGTAACAATGCTCGTTAAAGTGGTACTCGATGTGGAGACACAGATGGTGTTGATGTACGGTGGGTGGTACAGTTGATATAAATTAATAGTAAAAACATGTAACAATGATATAGAACAAGCACCCAATAAATAAAAATTATAGATACGTTTTTCACATATCATCCCCTCCGCCAAACTCGTTTGTCCATCAACTTTTTTAGTTGTACGGGCTTCAGATCCATCACCTTACTGGTGACAGCATTACACATATGTGATGCTTTCCCACCTTATGCGAGTGGGCATATGACGCACCTTGGGGTTGTGGTGCTCCCTCTTATCCCTCTAGGTAAGGATAAAGGGAGAAGGCGACTAAGGGTCGCCTTGTGGGGGCATCGGAAGTTTCCTCTCGGGCAACAACCTACCCCGACCTGGAGCTTCTTGAAGCAGAGGAGAATTGGTTGTGCTCTTTCTTCTATTTTCCAGATATGTTGCTGGTGGTTGGTGGATTTGTTCTTCCTCCTTACGATACCAATAATCCTTTGTCAGGGTGTAATTGGGGCTTGAGGATGATTGGTAATCAAGGAGAAGTACTTCTCTTGCAGCAGCGCGTGTATGATTTAGTGGCGAAGGGCTTGACCGGCCATTATCTTATGGCCTGCTGGATGATTCGGCACGTGCAACCGCTGCAGGTCCGAATCCAAAGCTCAGTTAGTGGTAGACCTGTGAACGTGGTCTCTATTTGCGAGAGTTAAAATGTTGGCTAAGCTCGACCTCCTGCCACTCGGCGTGTCTTCCTGATGTGCGTGGCCGGGCTGCTTACGACGTTTAGAATCCTAGAATCCTGCCCCTCCGGTGAGATTTTCTTGTGCTTATAGGATCTGATAGATTACTTTTGGATGTCTAGCGATTTGACTCCTGCATTTTGCATATGTTCAACTACTCCCTCAAGGACTCCTCTGGTTAGGGGAATTATCTGCGTCTTCGGTACCGACGCGGATGGGTTTGCCGGACGCCTCCTCGGCGTTCCCATCCGCATGATCTCAATCGTTCTTGGGGCTCTACAAAGTGAGGCGGCGAGTCAACCACGCCACTCGAGCTAATGAACACATTGGACCAAGTTCTTGAGGTGTGTTACCCTTTTTTCCTCCGTAGCCCATCTTCTGTGATGGCCTGCGCGCCATTGCTTTGTGCTCGCGTGAGGCTTGATCTCTTGCCACCCCTTTTTCCTTGTAAGGATGCGATGTCGACGTCCAAAGAAGCGGCATAGTCATCGCCCGCAGGGATTGCTACTTTGAGGACGATGTTGAGCATGCAAAGGGCATGAACTTCTAGGCCAGTGCCGATCCTTAAGCAGGGTCGGCCCTGAGCACGTGCGGGCTGTGCGGCCGCACAGGGCCCTCACTCTCCCTCACTCTCCAGGGGCCCCCAGCTGGATAATTACGGGAAGCAGCTCCAGCTTGACCCAATCGTACTAAAAAATTGATAAGCAGCTCCAGCTTGACCGGACCTATAATTAGGTAGCCTTCCATTCTTTGGCTGAAAAAAGGCCCCGAGTCCTTCCGACTTTATACATTTTTTCTTGTGTACAAGGCCCTTTTTTCTGTTTTGCACCGGGCCCCAAACTGCTCAGGCCCGGCCCTGTCCTTAAGACAATGCCTTAATGCATTTTAGATGTTTATTAGACATGATTGTATTTTAGGTAGTTATGGCAGCAGATTAAGTTTAGTACTAGTTAAGATCGTTAACGTCTGATTGGATGACAGTATGGATTTAATGATATACTTAGTGGTAGTAAATTATGTATAGGGACCGTATCTAAAACAAGAGGAGTTTAATCCTCTTTTCTCATTAATTTTTAGATAAAAATATGATACCATACGGAGAACTAGAAAAAGACGGCGCGAAGCAAACCAACATGCACCTATGCGGTAGGGCGACCGTACGTACACGGCGGCGCACGCAACTAGGCAACGCAGCGGCGGCAAGTCAGCGAAGGAGCAGCGCTTTTCGAAATAGATCGTCCGATGATGATGAGGAGTGAGCAAAGCAAAGCAAAGCCAGGAACGAGAGGCCAGAACGGGAAAACCGCATTTTTTTTAAATAATACACTTTTTTACAGAAAGTAAAAAAATAATACGCACTTTTAATCATTTGCAAAAATATTGGGCAGTCGTGGCCTGCGAACACGATTACCGGCTAGTCGTTTTGCGCGAACACGAGTGGGCCGCCGCAGCCACGCGGCGCGCGCTCATTGGCCAGGCTACGTGGATGGCCGTTGTCGCGGTGTGCAGCAGCTAGTCGCTGCCTGCGAGCACGACAGGCCGTCCAGTCGCTGCGGCAGGCCACGACAGGTCCTTGTCGTTGTCGCAGGCCACGACAAGCACCTGGGATTAAAACCAGCGCACCCCGGCTCCTTCTTCTCCCTCTCTTCTTCTCTTCCTTTCTTCCTTCTTTCTTCTTCCTGTAAACCAGCTATGCCTCGAAATTTTGCAGCACATTCCACCAACTGAAACCAGATTGTCCACCGTAGTTGGATTGTAGAGGGCTATAGAAGGCTAGGGAACACTCGATCCCGTGATGAGCTAGCTCGTGGTGGTTGTTTTGGTGGAGATGGTGGTTGTTTTGGTGGAGGTGGTGCTTGTGGCGGTGGAGATGGGAGCAATGGTGGTATAGATGCTGTACGAGGTGCTGTCCGTGAGCTGCGTTGCCGTGGTGTTGCTGCGCTCACCGACCGAACAACGACGACTTGAATTATCACGCTGGAACGGTATGATTTCGACGCGATTTCTCTCTTATTTTGTACATGTTTACGTGTTGTTGTTAGATGCGTGCGATTATATAGTTTTATAGTTATATTAGTAAAATTGGTCGGCTAAAATCAGTAGGTATATATGTAGATGCGTGCGATTATATAGTTTTTTGTTAGATGCGTGCTAGTATTTTTATTTATGTTAGATGCGATAGTAATAAGTAGTTGAGCGCATAAATATTGAATACCTGATTAATATAACGCAGCGGTTATTTTCTCTGCCATCACAGATGTCTGATTTAGTGAAGTTCACGTTTTATTACGGTGCTGGAACTGTAGAAGAAAATGAGCTGGGAGTTTATTTGCGTTCGTACGACAGTATAGATGTTGAACTGTGTTCGCCGCAATCATGGAGTCTTAGTGAGTTGAGAGAATGGTTGACAGGAAGTTTAGGTCTTGATACTGAAACTTACACCGTCGGTGTACATGCTCTATGGAGCCGGTCAAGATCAAATCCTATATTTTATTTGAGGGCGATAGAGCGGGACTCTCAGTGGACTAACTGGCTACAAGGTTGCGAAAATAGGAGTGTAAATCCTATCGCCTTAGTACTCCCTGTCAAGAAGGAGGTGATTGAACCTGAGGTTGATTATGGGTACAATCCTGGACAGAGCAGCCAAGGGATTAACTATTCTGGTGAAGGTCAATATTATGAAAGGGGACAGAGTAGTCAAGCATTTGGAGGCGATGCCGGTAGTCCTGACATAGAAATAGACCAGCACAGTCAAACTGGTTATGTTAGCGGTGAGGCAGATGGTGATGAGATTGACGGGCAGATGCAGAACCAGATGGAAGATGAAGATACAGATATTGAAAGTCTGTATAACGAAGATTCTGATGAGTCAGATGAAGAAGTGGACGATGTAGTGCAGCCTAATCCTGCAGCATGGAGGCAGGACTTCTCTTCGGCAATGACCGTGAACGACGGGCATGATTCTGCCTGGCAATATCATCAGAACAACCTTGCGTTGGGTGCTATGTATCCTGACAAGGAAGCTCTGAAGGATGCAATAATTAATTGGGCAATGTCGACACAAAGAGTTTTTAAAACTAAGGTGTCAAGTCAGAAATACTTGACAATGGAGTGTGTTGATATCAACTGTCCCGGGAGGGTGCATGGATATCTCCCTAAGTATGGCACAAGTTGGAAGATCAGTGACTTGATTCAGCACACATGTGTTAATTCGAGTATACCACAAGCTCATAAGAACCTTTCCTCTACTCTTATTGCTCGGTTGTTGTACACCGAGATAGTGGAGAGCAAAGCGATGCTAGTGAAAGATATCCAGACCAAAGTGTTTGTCAGGTTTAAGTACCATATTTCCTATGGCACCGCCTGGAGGGCTAAGCAAAGGGCACTTGAGAACAGATTTGGTTCTTTTTTTGATGCTTACGACTCTGTTGTTCGGCTACTGCTCGCACTCCGTGACCGGAATCCAGGCACCTATGTGGATATCCAAGACTGGTATATGCCAGAGTTCCCGACAGTTAGGGTACTTCATCGAGTGTTCTTCTCTTTCGGTGTTTGCATCGAAGCTTTCAATCATTGTCGACCAGTGATTTGTGTAGATGGAACTTTTCTTACGGGCAAGTACAGGGGTCAGATCCTTACAGCCATAGGTACAGACGGCAACAATCAAGTCGTTCCACTAGCATTTGCTTTTGTTGAGAGCGAGAACATTGAAAGCTGGACATGGTTCTTTAGGCAGCTGAAAATAGCAGTGGTGAAGGATAAGCAGAATGTGTGCATCCTTCATGACAAGCATGCGGGTATATTGAGTGCGATAAGGACACTCACAAACCCTTTGCCTGATGAACCAACTCCGTGGACTGACATGCAGAGTCGTTGGTGTATGCGTCACCTGGGGGCCAATTTCTTCTCTCAGTTCAGAAACAAGAACCTTATGAATCTTTTCAAGAAACTCTGCAAGCAGAATCAGGAATGGAAGTACACACTGATACGTGGCAGACTGAATGTGTGCACACAGAGACATGTACGGGATAGAAGACTTGCACGGGACGCAGCTGTGGCGGCACATGTACAAGCAGTAGCTGCCCAGCTAGCAACAGGATCAGCTGCCTTGGAAGACGAGCCTGTTGGCCTGTGTGACTTGCCCGGATTCGACCCGCCTGGTACTAGGAGAAGACTAGGGAGGACGATTAAAACCTTTGAGCAGTGGATCGAACACGAGCCTCTTGAGAGATGGTCTTTGTTGCATGACACACATGGAGCAAGGTATGGTGTTATGACAACCAATCTAGCTGAAACATATAACTTTGTTCTCAGAGGCAACCGGGCTTTGCCACTGACAGCCATTGTGGAGGGAATTTTTTATGGAACCGTGAAATACTTCAGAGATAGACGTGAAAGAGCTCAGCAGCATATCATCAATAATCCGAACACACGGTACTGTGAAAAGATTACGAACTACATGAATGAGAAGATGGAAAAGGCTAGGTCACACACAGTTATCTCTATCGGAAATCAAGAAAGGAGGTTCGAGGTGCGCTTAGCTAACAACAAGTTTGGATGTGGTAATGAGTTGAGGACGCACGAGGTGAAAATTGGTAATGAAGTTTGGCCAAGTTGCGAGTGCACATGCAACAAACCAAAATTGCTTCACCTTCCGTGCTCACATGTTCTTGCTGCTTGCGGTCAACTCGGTCTCGATGCAATTTCATTTGTGTCTCCATATTATCTGAAAGAGTCTGTCCTGAATACATGGACAGGTGAGCTGATGGGGTTTCGTTCAATGGGTAATTTTAACACCGTTAGCTCCGCTCAGAGACAGTACATTCCAGACCCCGCTAAAATGCGTACAAGTAGAGGTAGACGACAGTGTCAGCGCATCCGCAATGATATGGATGAATCTGAAGCCGGAGGCCCAACTAGGCAATGCATTCTATGCAATCAGTTTGGCCACAGGGACCCGAATTGTCCAACTTATGTCATCGCCGGCGGGCGTGGTCGTGCTAGAGGCACTCGTGGTGGAAGAGGGAGAGCACGTCGTGGTCGTGCTATTCCGGATTTAAATTTGTAATATGTGTGGAAGTATGTTTTAAATTTGTAATATGTCTGAAAGTATGTTTTAAATTTGTAATTTGTGTGAAACTATGTTTTAAATTTGTAATAATTATGGACATATTTTGATTACACTCGTACATTATGTGCAAAATATTGTAATTAGTGCAGGATGTCGTTGTTGCGTCGAGAGATCGACGTAACCCACCGGGGACGGTTACAGCGGGAAAAAGCCCTCCCCACACTGATCACCCGCACTCCTAGAGAATACTGGAGGATTCACCCTGCCTGGGTTGAGCGGTATGTATTATAAAAACTGCATTGTACACAAAACTACTAACCGGTCACGTGCATTCAATAATTGTACTTTCGCTGTTGTAGGTTGAAATGGAGTGGTCTTCTACCTTTCGCGCGACTGGTAGAGCATAGAGATGGCGGTACACGCGTGATGATCGACCACTCTCTACTCTCTTGCCTAGTGGACCGATGGAGACCCGAGACACATACCTTTCACTTCCGCTGGGGGGAGATGGCTCCCACTCTACAGGATGTGTCTTATTTGCTCGGGCTTCCTTTGGCAGGTCAGCCCATAGGACCATTGGAGAAACCGGAAAATTGGCAGGACGTGATGGCACTACGGTTTCACAATGCCTTTCCTGGTCTTGATGTTCTGAAATGGAACAAACATGGACCGAAACTTGCATGGTTAAAACATTTCCAGGTTCGTAAACATGCCTCACGTATTTCTTATGAGTTATAACTTGTCACTAACACTTCTTTATTAATACAGATCGAGAACTTTGGGGATTTGGATGCCACACAGCTCAGCCTTTGCCTAGAGGCCTACCTATTGTGGCTTCTGTCTAGGGTGATGTTCACCGAGAACCATGTAGACACGGTTGGCGCGCAGTTTATCCCTCTTGCAATGAACATTGCCTACGCTGAAGAGCGGGATGAGGTTCGGCAGTGGAGTTGGGGCTCGGCAGTGCTAGCAGCTACGTACCGTGCTTTGTGCAAGGGTTGCTGCCTCTCAGAGAAGACTTTAGCTTTGCTAGGGTGCCCTATTTTCCTACAGTTGTGGTCGTGGGAGAGGTTCTCTATAGGACGGCCAGTCCTACGGTTGGAGGAGCCTTTCGGCATCGACGAGATGTTTGACGCCGATTACATCGACATGCCAAATTTCTCTATGATCTGGACCTCTCGGAAGGTATGTATTTTGTCGTTTATTCGGGCATGTCTTCGCAAACATTATGTGTACTAATATTTATTATTTCACAGAGATCCTATGCACATGAGCAGACAAAGTGTGCGTACACAGCTCTAAACGAGCAGTTCGATGTGTACACTTCGGTTATCTGGGAGCCGTATAGTAATGCAGCCATGTTTGCTAGATACCCCGGAGGCATGTCTCACTTGTGCGAGAGGGACCGGGACTACTGGATGACAAAGGCGAAGATCATCTTTGATGTTTGCGTCGAGGAGATGTCCCAACAGAGGGTTATGCGCCAGTTTGGACTTCTACAGTTGGAGACTCCTCCCCCTCATGATAGCCCCGTGCCAAACATTATCCACGAGTACGTATATTCTATCTATTCTTTTGTACTGTTTCACATATTTCCAGCACGATGAATACCTTATATGTCTAACCATTACGCATTATTTCACACATTGTAGCAACACAAGGAAGGGAGTTAGCTGGACGGAGGCTCAGTGGCTACAACGGCTTGGCACTTATGTGAACGAGTGGCACACCGCCTTGACACGACGCTGGGACGAGACCACTCCTTTTGATGCATCTATATTCCAGCGCTATTTGAACAGGTACATGGCATCAACACGGATACGTATCATGCATCACCCTCATCCGGACCAGATACCGGCCCCTACTGCATTTGATACATATCCAAGGCATGATACTTCCGGATCCAGGCAGTACGCGGTAATATATATTCTCGTTACTGAATGCACGGACTCCCTATTTACCTATTTATGCATCTAAGTTATTTCATACTATCTGTGATAAATAGGCGCAACTAACAGATGAGCTTCGGACCGAGTGTGCTCATTATGCACACTCGCTTTCTTCTGCACCTCTCATGATCAACCGTACCCAGCACCAGAACTGGGTTACGCGCTTCGAAGGGAGGCTAAAAGGTATCTGGGAGGCTATCACGTGCACGCGGGGTTCAGACATTGTTCAACACCACCATGTACCGCGCCCTTCGCCTCAGTTCAACCAATCGCAGCGCCGCTCCATGGACCAGCCAGAACCACCGCCGCAACGTCATCAGCCGCGTCCTCGTGTACCACCACAGCAGATGTTTAGGCCACCGGGTCTAGGTGAGGCTGGAGGTTCATCTTGGCAGCAGCAGCAGCAGCACACGGATAGTACACAACAAGGTACGTACGCATACCTTTAACTTCCATTTTCTTACCTAAAAATTGAGACGTACGTACATATGTAATAAGTACTTCTCTCCACCTATGCAGGACTATTTGGGCAGACTGGATCCGGATCCGGGTGGCAGACTGATAGCGGGTCCTTTGATTTTAGGATGACTCAGGACGCGTGGCTACAAAGTAACTTTCAGCAGACCCAGATTCCCATTATACAGACGCCTCCATCACAGGGTCCTACGATGCAGACGCCTCCACCATTCACCACACAGCCTACACAAGATGCAGATGATGAACAAGATGGAAGCTTCACAGTGCCTCGTGCAACTAGGGCACCCCACAGGTATGAGTGGTCGACTCCCGTACAACGCCCCCCACGTGAAGGTCGGCGACGCAGGAGGGAGTGATATCTTCCATTAGTGCATACTTATCTACATATGTATGAGACATATTTATCTACCAATGTATGAGATATATTTATGGACTTATGTATGAGATATATTTATCTACCTATGTATGTGTCTGTACTTACGTGTGACATATTTAACGCAATAAGATAAAACTGAAATACATTGCCAACGTTTCTTTCCTGCCAACGTCTCCCCCCATTTGTTTCCCGCCATCGTCCCCCGCCAATTTTTCCCGGCCACCGTCTCCCGCCATTTCTTTCCCACCAACGTCTCCCGCCAATTTTTTGCCGCCACCGTCTCCCGCCATTTTTCTCCCGCCACGGTCTCCCGCCATTTTTCTCCCGCCAGTCGTCTACCGGCACCGTCTCCCGCCTATATAAACCCCGACAATCTTTCATATGGATGTGTGTATGTTGTCTACTTAACTTAGAGTAATGGCTGATAGTGGTAGTCCTGGTCTCGATCGAGAAAGCTCATGGTATATTCTATATCATGCGGCACAAGGGTCTTGCAAGAATACGAGGGGGGGTAGAATTCCAGTTAGTTTTAATGAACTAATGACTGAGTCGGCCCACACTATTGCTCTGGGGGGGAAATTAGCCAGATATAACCTCCCGCCTAGATCCACCGATGAAATAAGGAGTGAACTATTGAGGTGGCATCACAAGTGGTGCAGAATAGTTGAGCTAAAAAAAATCGAGTCGGGGCTTCGGGGTATGTCAATCTTCAATACTAGCGATAAGATACGTTTTTCCGACGAGGCCTATGCAGTTCAGGTTCAGGTAATCGATTTACCAGTTTACATCATGTTCAAACCGATTTGCATAGTTCTCATTTCTTTTTTCGCTTTTATTCTCAATGTGCAGCACTATCCTGCAGACGCAGAGTTTCTGAACAAACAGATCCCGCACTATGGCTGGATGAGCATACTCTTCGGACCATGTCCACGAGGGTTTCCAGAAGACAACCGCCACGCTCATTGGATCCTGAGCACAATAGCAAAGGGGAAGACTGGTGCCGCATCTGAGGGGAAGAGTCGCGCCGCATCGAAGGGGAAGAGTGCTGACACATCGAAGGGGAAGAGTCGCGCCGCATCGAAGGGGAAGAGTGCTGACACATCGAAGGGGAAGAGTGACGGCGCATCGAACACAATTGATGATGACAACAGTGACGACGACTACACACCGAGAAGTGTAGCTAGATATAAGGCTATGTGTGAGCGTGCTGCTTCATCAAAAGCCGTAGCTGATGAAAACAGTGATGACGACTTCATGCCTCCATCACGAACACGTGGGAGAGCAAAGTGAAGCCGGCGTGTAAAATTAGTTTTCCTTTTACGTATTGTATTCTATCAAATTTAAATTCAGTACTGCTTTCCATACCTATTTGATTGTAAAATTATTATCCTTCTCGCAATATAATTAACCGGGTTAACAAAGGTAGAAAAAAAAAATTCGTACCTGTCGTGGTAGGGGAACCCGACTGGTACCTAAACACGATTAGCCCGCAATCGCGATGCGCCAATGCGACTGGGCACCTGTCGTGGTCTGCTGACACGACTAGGGCCTGTCGCGATCGCCCACGACGACAGGGTCCCTATCGCGGTGCGGGAGAACGACTGGCTAATATTTCTGAAATTTCTAGATTTTGCGTATTATTTTTTTACTTTCTGTAAAAAAATGTATTATTTAAAAAAAATTAGCAGCAAGTGAAACCAGAATGTTCTATTTCTCTCCTCCTTCCCTTCCCCACTCCTCTCTCTCCTCCAGCTCTCCGTCCCCCCGTTCGTCTCCTCCGCTCCAACCAAAAACCAAACCAAACCAAACCACCCCCAGATTTGCAGCTTGCCCCCCAGGGACACCCCGAATTCCCCGTTCCATCCCGCCCCACCTCGCCGCGCGCACCGTCCGGCCGGCCTCCCGAATTCCCACTGTCGCTCCAAATCTCCCGGGGAGAGCGCCTTGGCGCGCGAGCACTCCCTCTCTCTCTCTCTCCTCCCATCTCTCTCTCTCACGCGCTCCTCGCGATCGCATCGACGCGTCAGTCCGGCCAAGCGGAACCCGACAAATCGCGCGGTGCCGCGGCATCCCGAATCTCGCCGCGCGCCGGGCGCGGGGAATCTAGGGTTCCGGCCGCCCAATTCGCGGCTCTGGCCGCCGCGGTGGCGCGCGCCTCGTAGGGCCGTCGCCGGCGTGCGCGGGTGGGCGGGGGATCTCGAGGCCCCACCAACCCTAGGAGGAGCAGCGCGGCTGGGCGGCGATGGACGTGGACTCGCGCATGACGACGGAGTCCGACTCCGACTCCGACGCGACCACTGCGGCCGCGCTAGGCAGAGCCTCGGGGAGCGATACCTCCTCCTCGTCGGCCCCGTCCACGCCCGGGACGCCCACGGCGGCTCCGGCCTCGCCGGCCGCGACAGGGACGGGACCCAGGCCCGCGCCAGGGTACACGGCGGTGAACGCGGTGATCGACAAGAAGGAGGACGGGCCGGGCTGCCGGTGTGGCCACACGCTCACGGCAGTGCCGGCTGTCGGGGAGGAGGGCTCGCCGGGCTATGTCGGCCCGAGGCTGATCCTCTTCGGTGGCGCCACCGCACTAGAGGGAAACTCTGCCACACCGCCATCCACCGCTGGCAGCGCTGGGATCCGTATGCCTTTTATCTCATCTCTTGTAACTCTCATGTTGTCTCGTGGCCACGCTTCTTTATAGCCACTCTATCAGAGGACTTCTTTTTGGTGTGGGATAAGATAGCAATCTGGAACAGTGCCTCGTTTACAAATTTTCCGATTCCACTTTATTTAAAATAAAATTCCATGCTTCAGGTTATTTACCGAGAAATCACGGCATTTTCTGGCTGAGTCGCGGCACCTAATCATGACATTTAACCTGAAAGATGGCGAACAACTTATATATTTGGGAACAAAATTTAAGCTATTCTGATGAATTGAATGTAGTGGGCTAAAATGCTGAATATAGATACGGCTGGCTGGTTCCTGATGTCAAATTGATTTACTGGGCTCGAACGCTTAATGCCATTTCAGGTAGCAGTAAAGTTGATGATAGTGCATACCCATACTAATTCCCTATTCCTTGGACAACCTTGGGAATGCTAATTTTAATTCCCTGTCAAATACAATAAGTGACTAATCTAAATGATCTCCTTGGTTGCAGGTCTTGCTGGTGCCACAGCAGATGTCCACTGTTATGATGTATTATCAAATAAGTGGAGCAGGTAGGGTACTAATAAATGGTTTCCTACTTATTCTTCTTCAATATCTAATACTTGGGTCGCTATTTCAGTAAAATCTTTACAACTCATGTCTTTTAGGGTGCTATGATAATTTCATTTTAGTACCAAGAAAATCAGCAAACCTATTTAACCAAAACACTACTTTGTCAGGCTCACTCCACTTGGTGAGCCTCCTTCACCACGAGCCGCACATGTTGCAACTGCAGTTGGGACCATGGTTGTCATTCAGGTATCTGTTTTCTTAGTATTGGCGTGTTATTCTAGTGACCAGAGACTAGTGCCTAATCATTGTTTGGGACAACTAGATTCTGCCATTACCTGTTTCGGGGGTTCTAAACATCTCTCACTCTTTCAAAGAAAATCATCTGCACCTTATTATGACCCCTCTACTCTTATCTACAAGGTTAACTAGTATAACATGCTTGTTAAAAATCATGGAAGGGTTCCTGTAAGGGTTTTATCTATTGTTTGCTTAAGCTTTATTGAGGCAAAAATTAAGTATCTCACCTCTCTTTCATCTTTTGTTGCCGTCCAGGGTGGAATTGGTCCTGCTGGTTTATCTGCGGAGGACCTTCACGTTCTAGATCTTACACAACAAAGACCGCGATGGCATAGGTGATTATTGTTCCACACTAATTTGAGTATAGGGCTGTATTTCTTCTTTATCTCTTCTGAGGGTACTGTACGATCTATAGAGTGGTGGTTCAAGGACCTGGTCCAGGTCCACGATATGGACATGTGATGGCCTTGGTGGGACAGAGGTTCTTGTTGACTATAGGTGGAAATGATGGTAGGCAATTACTTACTTAAACTTTTTCACGATTAATAGTTATTCCTAGCACTTGAATCCACCCTGAATGGTGTTGGTACCGGGACAATTTTCTTCTGCTTAGGAAAGCGGCCTCTGGCGGATGTATGGGCTCTTGATACTGCAGCTAAGCCATACGAGTGGAGGAAACTTGAACCAGAAGGTGAAGGACCACCACCATGCATGTAAGTTTGGCTAACTGAAACGAGGAAGTGTTTCGTGTATTAAATTGCATTACACTGATGAGCTACAAATAATGTATTGGTGTCACTGGCTTGAGATATTATAACATTATCCTGACAATATACCATTATATCATCTTGTACAATTTTACTCCATTATTAATATTAGGCTATCTATAATATGTGTTGCTATTTATTTTGCATGATAATGGTACAGAGTAGCATGATGTGGCAAAGTTAACAGCCATATTGGTAATGCCCATTCAGTTTGTTGTGATCTGACTCCTGCATTTTGGTCATATTCTTTTATTTAATCTACTGGAAGTAGAATTAGTTTCGATCTTTCACTAAAGTTTATTGTGGTCTGTCCTTCAGGTATGCCACTGCGAGTGCACGATCTGATGGTCTACTTTTGCTTTGCGGTGGGAGGGATGGCAATAGTGTGGTATGTGAGACAAATGTCGACAGTATTATATACCCCCTCTGTTCCAAAATACATGACCTTCTAGAAAAAGGCACAATCTCTAACATGCAACTTAATCGTCATTTTTATATGAATGCATTAGTAAATTTAAATTAAATCAGAATTTTGAAATGTTTTTCATGAAAAATCTACTAATGATATTATTCTCGTTTGACCAATCTCAACAATCTTTCATATATATAATTATAGATAGTCAAAGTTGAAGTTTGACTGCATGTTTCTAGGACAACCTTTTGCTGGAGCTAAATTTATATGACTAAATGAAATGATACTCCCTCCGATCCATATTAATAGGTGCTGAAGTGGATGTATCTAGCAATAAAACATGTCTAAATACATCCACTTCAGCACCTATTAATATGGGTCGGAGGGAGTATTAAGAAGTGCTTGCAACATTTTAGTATTTTAATAATAGGTTGTTAATCTTTGTACTTTTAGGTGTTAGATGTCAAACTATCTTAACAAGGTTCCTTTATATCCTGTTATGTAAGGAGCAGAGCGATTTTTCCACAATTGCACATTTCATGTATCTATAAAATCTTGAACTTTAAGTTTTGATGAGGCAGCAGGTGCATTGCGTGAAGTGAAAACAATTTTTTTATTATTAACAATTCCATCTCACATGAATCAAGGGAAAATGTTCATGATTATGCGTGGCAAGTAGTTAATGCATACAGACACATGACTAGATCATGCACCCATTTGCCAAGTAGCAGCTATTGAGTCGTGACTGCATTATTCTCTGTTAGCTAGCTGTCCATATTTTTGCAAGGAAAACGGGGCATGCATTGCTCCAATGATGGAAGTATTAGTCATTGTATCTGTGAAGTACATGTCCTGAATTTAATTCCAGATGTCTAGTTCTCCTTGATTAATAAACGTAGTACATATTTCTGTTGCATTACTTCTTTGTGTTCAATACCTATCAATAATAGGAGGTAACAGTAGATTTTTGTTAACCATCAGCCCTTATCAAGTGCATATGGTCTCGCAAAACATAGAGATGGGCGCTGGGAGTGGGCAATTGCCCCTGGCGTCTCCCCATCACCAAGATACCAACATGCAGCTGTAAGATGTCATTCAATACCTATCACTTTTTTCTCTAAACTTTTTATCCCAGTGGTGTTTGTCTAATGCCTGTTTCATATTTGTTAGGTATTCGTGAATGCGCGTCTTCATGTGTCAGGAGGTGCTCTTGGAGGTGGTCGGATGGTAGAGGACTCCTCGAGTGTTGCAGGTTCCGGTTTTAAGACTTAATTTGCCTTTCTTACAGTATGAATTTGACAATCTTTGCATGAACACGCATCCCAAGCTCATATTTGTGCTGCTTATTGGCAGAAATGTCCCTTTCATTTTTGGCTTAAATGCATCCTGAGCTCCTTTTGGTGGATTCCTAGTATCCAAATTTTGCATAAAAGTCGGAGCTGTACAAAATACTTGAAAAATACTAGTTACTTTCAATGTTGTAATTTTAAAGTCATTGCTCGAACTCCACTTGCTAATTATGTCGATCTGCACCAACATTTCCGAATAGTAAAATATTTTGCAGTTCATTGTAACGTATGACCGTGAGCCAAATTTTCTTTTTCTTTTGCTAGCATTGAAATTAGCTTAGGCCATTTAAAGTTTTATCAGCATCATAGTTAGGGGCTTAGGCACTTTGAATACTTTCGCCGCCTACAAGGATTATAATTTGACTCTGAATAACCCGTACCATTCTACCTGATCCCAGTGCTGGATACGGCTGCCGGAGTTTGGTGCGACACAAAGTCGGTTGTCACAACTCCCAGGACAGGAAGATATAGTGCAGATGCAGCAGGAGGTGATGCTGCCGTTGAACTTACACGACGTTGTAGGCATGCAGCAGCTGCTGTTGGTGATTTAATATTCATTTATGGAGGTTTACGGGGAGGTAAGCTAATAGTTGTCCGTAGAAACATGCATTTGTCTTGCACTGTTCTATGAATATGGTATTCCAAGTCCCCATTTTTTGCTACCTTTAGGTGACTTGTTACTATATTTTATCATTGATCCGGGATGTTGCAGGTTGACCAAGAACCATCCATTTATAATTACAGCGTGTAGATTTCCTGCATAGATGTTTCCTTTTATCCTTCAACCTACCAATCTATATTTTTGGCTTGCATTAAATGCTATATATCATTTCATATTCATCAAGATCAAATAAAATGATTCATCCATCACGTGGTACCCCATTAGGGACAATTACTTAGCGCACAAATTTATTATTTTTCACACCTTGGTCATTGGGTATTCTAGGAAACCATGTTCTTTGTGAATGATGTATAAGGCATTTAACGTCTGTTCCTGTGAGTTACCAAGTTCATTGTATGGTTAATTGATGTTGTGGTTTGCCTCCATGCGAACAAATTGACATTCATTTCGATCTACCCGGCTGTGGCATTTTTTTTGTCTCATGAGCTTACTTATAAAGTATATACACTACCCATCTAGTCCTTTTCTGGTAGTACATTAGGAATGACTGCGCACTAAATTCTGACCATCACCGATTTTTTGGGGTCTGAGGATGATTTTGTTGGTAGTTCATGTTAGTACCGTAGTATTTTCATAATCCTTCGTTCCTTTGTCTCGAGCACTAAAACCATCTTTAATCGTCCACAGTACTTTATATGTTTTTTAGCTGGATAAAATTCATTTAGATTTGTCTGTTGAGTTGAGTATGATTGGTCATATTTTAGAATTGTATTTTCGTGCAGTATATGCGCATCACCTTTGCTTATTTCGTGCGTGCTAACAACATGGGATTACCATTGTAGGTGTATTGCTAGATGATCTTCTGGTTGCTGAAGATCTTGCAGCTGCTGAAACGACAACTGCTGCTAATCACGCGGCGGCCAGTGCAGCAGCCACTGACACACAAGCTGGAAGAGCAGCTGGAAGATATACTTACAATGAAGAACGTACAAGACAGGCAGCACCAGAATCAGCTCCTGATGGATCTGTTGTTCTTGGAACCCCAGTCGCCCCTCCTCTTAACGGGGACATGTATACTGATATTAGCCCTGAGAACGCCGTGCAGGGTCAGAGGTACACTCTATTTGTTTCATTTTTTTTTCGTGAATTTTGAGTAGCATGTTGATATTAGTTCTATAATTGTTATTTCACAGTGATTTTTATTCTGAAATTAATTACATCACAGGAGATCAAACAAAGGTGTTGATTACTTGGTTGAAGCTTCAGCTGCAGAGGCAGAGGCAATCAGTGCCACTTTAGCTGCTGTAAAGGCTAGGCAGGTTAATGGTGATGCAGAACAGTTGTCTGACAAGGAACAGTCTCCAGATTCCGCATCAAGCAGCAAACATTTAAGCCTCATCAAACCGGACACAGCTCTTTCGAACATGACACCTCCACCTGGTGTTCGGTTGCACCATAGAGCTGTGAGTACTGAGTAGGCCGTATGCTGCATTTTGTTGTATCATTTGTAGTTTGTTGTTTGGTTTGGCAGTTTATTTTATACCAGGTCAATTTACTGTTACATCTTGCAGTGCTCGTCACTGGATGACATGCTCTTTTTTCTTCTTACAGGTGGTGGTGGCTGCAGAAACTGGAGGTGCCTTAGGTGGCATGGTCAGACAGCTTTCAATTGACCAGTTTGAAAATGAAGGAAGAAGGGTCAGCTATGGCACCCCTGAGAATGCAACTGCTGCAAGGAAGTTGCTTGACCGCCAGATGTCCATTAATAGTGTTCCCAAGAAGGTACTTTTCATATGGAAAGTATGGTTAGTTGGTCACAGTCAAAACAAAACTGCATATGTTCTTTGATGTAAAAAGTTAGTCATGCATGTATAAACAATATAGAAGTCTGGTAGCTCAACTGCTATGGTAATGATAGTGAGCGATTTGGAAATTTCAGTGTTCAATATAGGCATTGGCTGAGATACGAGCTACTAGCCTACATACTGTTCTTGGCAACTACTCTAGTTAATTACTCAGTATTCTGTTTGCCGCTATACTTTTTCCAGGTGATTGCAGCTCTGTTGAAACCTCGTGGTTGGAAGCCTCCCGTGCGAAGGCAGTTCTTCTTGGATTGCAACGAGATTGCAGATTTGTGTGATAGTGCTGAGAGAATATTTTCAAGCGAACCGAGTGTTCTGCAACTTAAAGCCCCCATTAAAATATTTGGTGATTTACACGGTCAATTTGGTGACCTTATGCGATTATTTGATGAGTATGGTGCTCCTTCAACAGCAGGAGACATTGCGTAAGTTCTTTGTCGAGTGAACAGAAGTGACACTTATCTATGGCTATGGTTGGTTTTCAATATGCAAAAACTGCACAGCAAATTCTGATGCCATATGTAATATATTTTCTTCGTGTATTATCTCTAGATACTTCATTTAGTTTCATGCTCCAATGAAAAATGAGTATAGTTCTGTGTTCCCTCTACATGACAAATAAATATCCAGCCATCCTATATGTTGAATATTTTTGGGCGTTAGTTAGTCATCATAATCTTGTCTTAAACTGCAGGTACATTGATTATCTTTTCTTGGGTGATTATGTGGATCGTGGTCAGCATAGTTTAGAAACTATGTCCCTTCTTCTTGCTTTGAAGGTATTAACTATCGATTTACCTTCATACAAACTAGCTTGTTTTGTATGTCTTTTGTTTAAATTGTAATATCTAAACAACTAAATGTTTCAGGTTGAATATCCGCAAAATGTACATTTAATTCGGGGAAATCATGAAGCTGCAGATATTAATGCTTTATTTGGCTTCCGAATAGAGTGTATAGAGCGAATGGTAACTTCTTCTCTGTATACTGCATCTCGTTCAAGTTCAGCGTTATTTTCTTACGTGAGTATTCTTTGCTGGAAAAATAGGGTGAGAGAGATGGCATCTGGACATGGCATCGTATGAATAGGCTATTTAACTGGCTTCCTTTGGCTGCACTCATAGAAAAGAAAATTATCTGTATGCATGGTGGCATCGGTCGGTCAATCAATCATGTAGAACAAATCGAGAATCTTCAAAGACCAATTACCATGGAAGCAGGCTCTGTTGTTCTCATGGATCTCCTATGGTCAGCATTTCGACAACTCCCACTGATATTTCCCTTAGCTGGAGATATAGATATATTTTGATGCCATGATCTTCTTGTGATGTTTACACAGGTCTGATCCAACAGAGAACGATAGTGTTGAAGGATTAAGACCAAATGCTCGGGGACCTGGTCTTGTTACATTTGGGGTTAGTGCTCCTTACTCGCTATGTTGATGAGCTCACCTTCTCTTTCCTTTGGCCCCTTTAGTTTTCTGAAGCTGACACAAGTTGTTAACACAGCCTGATCGTGTTATGGAGTTTTGCAACAACAACGACCTTCAATTAATTGTACGAGCGCACGAGTGCGTGATGGATGGCTTTGAGCGCTTTGCTCAAGGCCACCTGATAACTCTTTTCTCTGCAACAAATTATTGCGGTGAGAATATGATTTGATTTGGTGTAGTTTGAACCTGTTGGCTTCATTGTGACTGATTGACATCGTACAAATGCAGGTACTGCAAATAATGCTGGTGCAATCTTGGTATTGGGTAGAGATCTTGTTGTTGTTCCAAAACTAATTCACCCTTTGCCCCCTGCAATCACATCTCCTGAGACCTCGCCAGACCACATCGAAGATACATGGATGCAGGTAAAACACTATTTTGTTGCAAACTTATTTCTTTATTTGAACTAGCTACTCTGCTATGGTACGTCTGTTGACTGCTGCACATGAAATGGCATTCAGGAACTGAATGCGAACAGACCAGCTACTCCAACCAGGGGCCGTCCGCAAGCAGCAGCAGTAGCAACAGCAGCAAACGATCGGGGTGCTCTTGCCTGGATATAGTAGATTCTTCAGATATTGGTTGATATGATCCATCTGAAGCCTTACTCAGCGGGATCTTGCCCCTTTTCCGCACAAGAAAATGTTTTTTGTTCGAGAGATGGGCTGGGACCACAGCTTTTGCCAAAAGAGAATTTATCTACAAGGAGTGAAATGGAAGTTACTGCAAAGCTGGATGAATATAGCTTCAGCGCAAAGTATGAGCTCTCACAGAGATTGTCTGAAGATCCGCGGAGGCTTCTCTTGTATATACTCAGCTGGCGGTAGATATGGTGGCATATGTGTTTTTTTTGCATCCAGTTGGACTGGTGAAAGGAGTAGTGCTATTGTACTAGGTATTCTTTATGTGTTCCCTTCAGGGATCTAGAGTTGTGATTTTGCAAAGGTGTTGTTGAGTTGCCACAAGGACTGGATGGAGGTCCGGTCATGTATAATAGCTCTGTGCCTACTACTTTTGCCCCGGCATACCCGCGCTGTAATGCCAGCCCGACGCTGATGTTGTACAATCTTTGTATTTAAAGTTTTGGCTGTGGAATGGAGGTCGTGATCTGATTTATTGGAGGAAAAAGGGTGTCACTGGTTGATGATTTATGTGTATGATGAAATACTCGCCTTTTATTGAAGTTTGATTCGGAATGGGAGTCGTCATCTGACGTATGACTCTGTTTCTCTCTTTTCTTTCTGATGAAATAAGTTTACTGGCACGTTCCACTCTGCTTCATAAGCTTCCAGATTGTGGATTCCGCGTAAATCTTCCTGATAACTTCCAGGCACGTTGCCTCTGTCCAAAACGGGTTTATTCTCCTCCAGCCAAAGGGAGAGCGCGCACAGGATTAGCAGGGACTTAAGCACCCACGTGTCGCCTGGGGCAATGGCCTCACTAGCTAGGCGCATGCCACCAAGTCGGCAGCGTTGCAGCAGGACGTGTTGGTCCTTTGGCTCATGGCAAAAGAGTTGAGATGCCAGCCGATCTGCAGTCCAGAACCTGTCCTTGACAAAGAGCTACTCTAGCAGTGACTGAAAACACTGTTTCATCATAGTTCTCGGCATTGGAGAAGTCATCCTCGCTCTCCTCGGTCTCTTCCTCGCTCTCCTCTGCGAGGACCTGCAACACTGTGACCGGCGACTGCGGCGGGACAACTCTGTTCGAACCGCCAGCCTCGTGGTCGTGGGTGCCATGGGGTAGGCCCCCCAACCACGAACTGGCCCACGACGGCCGTCGATCTCCTCACCGTGGATGCGCCCCTGCTCGTCGGTGCGAGGCGCGCGCTCGCCAGCGTCCTCCGTATCCGGCGGTGGTGTCTGGCGTGGCGGCGAGCTAATGCTGGCCCTAGCGACACCGCCGTGGTTGTTCAGAGGCCACATAGCGCCGGTTGTAGGGCCGTCGGTGGAAGGCGCGGATGGATCTACCGAGGTTGCTCACCGGAGTGGGGTGGAGCGCACGGCGGCGGGAAAAATTAAACGACGGAGGCGGCGAGGGAAGTGAGGGGATGCTTAATGAGAAACCCTCGCCACCCCGTTCATATACGGATAAACGGGTGACATTTTCGGCCCGCCGCTTTTTTAGGCCGGCCCGAATATTACGGGCTCTGCTTTCGACAAAAAATCGTGCCGAGCCCATATACTTGCTGGAATTTTAAAGCTCCACCCTTTGCAGGCGTCGCTAGAGTTGCTCTAAGGACCTTGAGGGCAAGCCTTGTCTTGGCGAGCTGAAGTGGCGTCCAAGGAACTAGCCACCCACAGTGTTGCCAAAGCCAAATTTGTCACATAAATCTATTTGGTATGAGTGCTAAATTTGCTACATTATGCGTTAGTTCTCTCTAGTCCTACCCCTCAATTCTATGATTTTATTCGTTCAAATGAATTGGGCATTAGATCTTCTAGTTGCTCATACACCAAATTATTTGATTTTGTGATTTTGGCATCAAGATTTGACCACTCTACCGTTGCCAAAAGTCAAATATTTGACAACCAAATTTGGCACACCATGTGGCTGCCGTAAGAGCTCAACTTGAGCAATGCTTGCATTAACCACGAGGTCACACTATCTCGTGGCGTGGAGCATCGTGTGCTCGCCTCGTGAGGCTGTCGGTCACGGCGTTCACAATATGGGGATTCCGAATCAGGCTCTTCGCACCAGATGGAAGTGTTGTAGAAGACCGGCCAGGATGAGCCGTGGCAGGCGATTTCGATCTCCATCCACTAGTGCCATGCAATCTCCGCAAAGGAGTCAGTTTTTTTTTTTTTTTTGATTGACCGCAAAGGAGTCAGGATAGCTGAACGATCCGTGGACACAGTGCATCCCGGAGTCCCGGACTGCCCAAGTCGACACATTCTTCCAGAGTGCGGATTTCCCTCATGTAGATTGGTCCCCCCCTACAATCAGAACCGTTGGATGTGGGAAAGGTCCACCCAAGTCAACAATTCCCACGTTTTTGCAGTTTTGCCCTTCAAAAAACGTTAAATTGACCCGCAGTCCAGTACGATATATAACTACAAACCCTAGCCCCCATCCGGTCCCGACCCCCAAATCCCCCCCCCCCGCCTGGCGGCGCCTCGCTGCGCCTCCGCTGCGCCTCCGGCGCCTCCTCCACCGCCCGTCCTCCACGGCGCCGGAGGAGCCATGCCGTCCCTCCACCGTCGCCTCCTCCACCGCGCCTCCTCCACCGCGACGCGGCCGGGCGCACGGACCGGCGGCCAGGCGCGCGCGACGCGGCCGGGCGCACGGCGGCCAGGCGCACGACGCGGATCGGCGGCCGGCGCACGGACCTGCGGCCCTCCGCTCTCGTCGACCTCTGCCCCGACCTCCTGCCGTCCCCGTCATGAGCCACGACGACCTCTGCCGCCCCCAGCCGCTACGAGTGCCATGGAGGACGCGGAGGGCTTGGGTCGCGCCGGCCATGGAGGACGCCTGCCCCTTTACCCGTCTGGTCGACGGATCTGGGCATGGAGGCACCTGATCCGTGCTATCCAACATGCCTAGCCTCCGGCCATTGATCTGGTCGAGCTGTGCCATGGTTGGATTTGTTTTTGGTTTCCTTTAGATCTGTGCACAACCGTGGACATCGTTTTGTTTTGTTGGTTTGTTTTTTTTTTGGTCTGGATCTGCACAACCGTGAACAAGTTATCAATCCTGTATGCATATAAACATGTTATGAATCTTGTCTGGATTTTTTTTAGATCTCTGTACATATTCCGAGATTTTGGTTACAAAATTCCAGTGATGATTCTCAAAATGTAGAAGCAATTTTAGTTTCCCTTCTGTGAGTGCCCCGAACCGTCAGTATTCTTTGTTCTTACTTTGTTTTTTTGTTCTTACATTTTTTTTTTGTAAATAATGTGGTCTATGAATGAATCATGGGATCTGTGATGAAAAACAGAAAAGAAACATGTATGATTGTTGTATGAATCTTACATGATATAGTATAATCATATTGGATCTTATATGCATTTGTTTTGTGTTGGATCTTGTATGAATCCGTGGATGGCCGTGCTGGAAATCGAATGGAAAATTGTGGTTATTTTTGAGTGGATTAAGTATGAATCTTGTACAGATCTTTTTTATTACTAGATGTATGAATGTGTTCCTCTGTGAATCTTATCTAAATCTAGTATAGATCATGTGTGATTTGTGTGAATCAGTTCTTCTGCAAGTATGGAATATTTCTGTGAAAATTTGTATCTGAAAAAAATTATATGTATTTTTGTTGATTATAAATCACAGGGAATATTTGAACATGTATAAAACTCGTTGAAATTCCAGTGAAAATCTTATATAAAAATCTTGTATGAAACTTATACAATTTTTCTTGATTATTTTTTCAGAGATAAAAGTTATATGTAATATAGTTTAATTTCCTGGAAAAAAATTATGTGGAACATGTTGAATTTCTGTGAAAATTCTTACATAAAAAAAAGTGTGAAACTGATATGAATATTTTTTAATATTCATGGATAAAAAATTCTGTGAAAATATTGAGGTCAAACTTGTTGAATATTGAAAACATTTCAACATGTTTAAACTTATTTAATTTTTCTGTGAAAAAATCTTATATAAAACTTGGTTGATTATTATATATAGATAAATATATATATGTAATATAGTTGAATATGCTTAATCTGGTTGCAATTATTTGTGGAAGAAACTGGGAAAAAATAAAGCCCACAGAACAACAGGGGAACACGTGGCTGATAAAAGCTAAAAACATAAGGTGCGTTGTGCAAAAATAGATTGTGAGGTGGGAGGGTTTTCTGGCAAAAAATGTAGCACGAATCTCCAACAAATTGACCAAATGAATGGTCTAGATAGTATGGGGGGACCAATGTAGGAGTGGTTATGCATTCCCGATTCTTCCAGCTCTGGGATCTGCATTCTGCTTTCAGGATCAGACGCGCCGGACTCCTTCACCAGCGGCCGCTGCCAGCACTGCTTAAAGCCGTCACTTCATGGCTGGCGTTTTACTGAAGGTTTTTCCTTCCGTACGTTTCCAATCTGGATCGCATCGAACACGACTCCGAGAAGGATTCGGTGTGACGGTGTGGCAAGTCGATCAGATCAAAACTCGGTTAGAACCCTGCCCTTTATAAGAGCGCTGAGTTGGGCAGGGCGTTGCGCCGCGATCGTTCGCCGTCACAGGATCTTCCGGCGTCTTCCGCCGCACAGCCTCGCCGTCCTCCGCTGCATCTGCAGGGTCTGGCTTGCCTTCATCGACGCCCGCCGGCTGCTTCGCAAGGACCTCCCGCACACGGTGGGCAGCTTCATAATAAACCTGCACGCGCTGCGGTCCTCGTGGCTGCTCAGCCACCCGTCGGCAGGTCCGGCGATCTCGACCAACATCGACCGCGCCGTCTCCGGCAAGCTCGACCACCTCCTAAACCCTTCAGTCTACGTCAAGGACCACTGCAACGGCCTCCTCCTGATCCGCGACACCGTGGTCAACCCCGCGACGCGCCAGTCGGCACGTCTGGCGCCGTATCCGCCTCCATGCTTGCACCCTTGGTACTTCTTCTACACCAACAAATACATCGCGTTTGATCCCGCCGTGTCGCCACACTACGAGGTGCTGTCGGTTCCACGGGTTCGCTACCGCCACAGCGGTTTGAAAGCAGCAGATCCTGCAATCGAGACATTGGAATGGCCGCCGTCTCCGTGCGCCATGCATGTCTTCTCGTCTAGGACAGGACAGTGGGAGGAGATGTCTTTTGTGAGAGAAGGGGATGCCGCGGGAACCATTGCAGACATGCGAGCAGACTCGCTGCCACGAAAGCGTCACGCTGTCTACTGGCAACATGCACTCTACGTACTGTGTGAAACAAACGTTTTGATGAGGTGAGACACTATAGCTTCTCAGCCTAGGACTATGTTGACGTCGCCATTGTTGTTTTATTAATCAGTTTGTTTTTATTTAGTAATGATTCGTGATGTCTAACTAATTGACATTTCCCCCCAGGATTTCAGTGTCTGACAGAAACTACCGTCTAGTCAAACCACCAGTAGGTACTGGCCATGGCGAATGTCACAATCTCTATCTTGGAAGATCGGAGAACGGGGTGTATTGTGCATCAGTCGAGCGCTTGATACTCCGGGTTTGGTTCCTGGTTGAATCACATTCCCGAATGGAGTGGACGTTGAAATATCAGAATGATCTGACGATGTATATGCTGCCACCTCAAAACCATATTGAAAGATGTGACACTCCATGGGTATTACACACCGTAAACACGTACGAAGATGAAGATGATGAAGCAATGTTCTACGGGGAGGTGATCGAACGCGACCCGGATAGTGGTGTTACTCTCTACCCGGAGGTGCATGAAAATCGCCGCTCTACTCACCATATTAGTATTTTGGGATTTCATCCTTACAAAGAGGTTGTCTTTCTGAGTGAAGCGTGCAAAAGAGGATTAGCATGTGATTTAAATAGTTGTAAGGTCAAATACATTGGAAGCTTATGGCCACCATGTTATGAAGATGCCACGAATGACCCATATGTTGAAGCGTCTTTTCCATACACACCTTGCATGATTGGAAGCTTGTGTGCCACATTGTAATTGATATTATAAATTATCTTGTTACTACTTGGCATGCTCTCTCAAGCAAGTTTCAGTTTTCCTAAATGTATAGCAAACATGCCCATGCGTTAGTACGGGTAAACCATATTTTTTTTTTCGTATACTGAAATGATGACATACATAAAGCTAAATACTTGCACACATACTAATAGTTCAAAATGAGACATTACGGACATTTTTGTATACTATTTAGAAATCCGTAGAATGATGGCAACAGTAGTTAGAAGGTAGTTTGCACGAAACATATAATCCAAATATTGACATTCTTGGCAAAGCAGTGAAAATTGCATTAATCCATATTCATCCAAATAGCCGATGGAATTTTATCGTAAACTAAAAGAGAAACTTGAGCATATACTAGAACAAAATATTGGGCCTTACGCAGACTACAAAATAAGAGTGATGTAATGCGTTCTATTTTTCAATAGTAGTTTGCTACCTGGTTAACAAAATTGTGCTCTAGAAAGCAAAACCCACAACGCGTGTTCTACCATTCTGCTCGATACTTTGCTAGTGGCGGTCATACAGAAACCACAAATCTGCCCTTGTTGTTCTTTAGAGTCTCACACTGAATGCACAAAGTGTTTTTAGAATTCCCGTTGAGCATCAGTTGGCACGTAAGTTACATTATGGTTTTAATGAGAACCACGTGGTGATACGTCTCATAGCATTTTTATGCATTTTCTGGGACTAAACAAGATGCCACAGTGTCAGTTCCTGTTTTCTGCTGTTTTTCTCTTCAGAAAACCTAGTCGCAAAATATTCTCGGAATTGGACGAAAATTGGCGTACGCGCATAATACATCAGAAGACTCCAGAAACCTGAAGGGGAGGAGCAAACGACCCAGGAGGCGGCCACGCCTCACCAGAGAGCGGCCCACCCCTGGCCGACGCCCTCCTGTGGCATGGGCCCCTCGGGTGGCCACCGACGCTATCTTTCGCCTATATGTTCCTTCTGCCCCAAAAAACCTAAAGACCAGACCGATATTCCATGAAACATCCAGACGGCGTCGCCGTCGTCAACCCTAGTTCGAGAGGGTTCCGAAGCTCTTCCCGGCACCCTGTCGGAGAGGAGAATCATCACCGGAGGACTCTACACCGCCATGCCTGCCTCCGGAGTGATGCGTGCGTAGTTCATCCTTGGACTACGGGTCCATTGCAGTAGCTAGATGGTAGTCTCTCCACTTTGTGCTATCATGTTTAGATCTTATGAGCTGCCCTACATGATCAAGATCATCGTTATGTAATGCTACATGTTGTGTTTGCTGGGATCCGATGAATATTGATACTATGAGCAAATTGTTTATTTATCCATATGTCTATGTTGTTTATATCTTGCATGCTTTCCGTTGCTAGTAGATGTTTTTGCCAAGTAGATGCTTGTGACTCCAAGAGGGAGTATTTATGCTTGATAATGGGTTCATGCCTCTAGAAATCAGCGTTCGAGTGACTAAAACGTGCACGGTTGTGGATGTGTTGTTTCTACTAGGGATAAAATAATGATGCTTAGTCTACGTGTCTTTTGCATTGTTTATATTACACACAATACTTCATGCAATAATCTGTTGTTTGCAACTTAATACTGGAAGTGATGCGAATGCTGGCCCGAAGGTGGATTATTTAGGCATAGATGCGCTGGATAGCAAGTCTATATAGTTTGTTGTAATACCCTATTAAATCTCATAGTTAACATCTTGTCATATATTGCATTGTCATGCCCTCATTATTTGTCAATTGTCCATCTGTAATTTGTTTACCCAACATGCTAGAAATATCTGTGGAGAGACACCACTAGTGAACTATGGATCCCGGTCCATTTTTTCATAATATTAAACCACCTACCGCAATCATACTGTTCTCTACTGTTTCCTGCAATCTTCACTGTTTTCTGCACCATACGTTTAATCCATTTGTTTTCAGCAAGACCGAAGAGATTGACAACCTCTCTATTTTGTTAGGGAAAAAATAGTGTGTTTTTTTGTGTGCAGGTTCCACATCAGTTGCGCTCTTGACAACCTTCTGAAGAACCTCAGTGTCTTCCTGTATTCGACAACTTGGTTAATTTCAAGGGAAACCTTGTTGATGTTCTACATCAAACTATGCGCTTGGAGTAACCTAATGAACAACACGCCTCCAAGGCATCAAGCTTCTTGGCGCCATTGCCGGGGATACTGGAATCTCCAGATAGAGGAGTCTCACACTTCCAATCACTTTATTTTGTTTTTTTCTTGCTTCTTTTATTTTTGTTTTACTTTGTTTGCTCTAAAACCCCAAAACACAAAAAATTAGATTCATGTATTTAGTTTATTTTTAGTTTTGTTTCCTGTTTTTTCATCATGTTGCTGCCTAAATTCACTACCAAAGAAATGAAGGTAGGAAGTGGATCTAGTATTGGGAAAAATAATATTGAACAATTCCTTAATAATTTTGTAAAGAGACATGATGATTTTGAAGATAGATCTCTGGTGGAGCTAGCCCACAATTATGAAATTGCTATAGCTTCTTTGGTGCGCATGCTAGAAGCTAGGTTTATTAACCTTCACTCTATTATGCCTAAAAAATCATATGATATCCTTGATTTTGCACCATTGGAAAAATGTTATTTGGATGTTCACCTTGCTGATTCTTCTATGAAAAAACCTTTGGGAAGAGTTGATAATGTTCTTACTATGGTTAACAAAAATCTTTTCCTTGTTGATTTTGTGGTTTTTGATATTGAATGCAATCCTTCTTGTCCTATTGTGTTGGGAAGACTTTTTCTTAGAACTGTTAGTGAAATTATTGATATGAAAGAAGGGAATATAAAATTTCAATTCCCACTTAAGAAAGTTATATAACACTTCCCTCGAAGGAAGATAAAACCACCCATTTGATACCATTGCGAGGAAAAGTTATAATGTTGATGTTTCTGGTCTTGATAATACTTGATTTCCTACTTGTGCCTAGCTACAAGGCATTAAAGAGAAATACTTATGGGAGGCAACCCATCATTTTTTTATTTTCTGTTATTTTTGTTTTGTTGAGTCAAGATGATCGTTGCTTCTGTAACAACATATTTGTTTCTTTTATTTGTTGTTTTGTTGTGCCAAGAAAAGTCTATAATAACTAGAAGGTACGTTTATTGGGATTACTGCACAGGAATAGATTTCTGGTATTCACTAGAAAAATTCCACACGCTCATTAGAAAGTGCTTTTTATCTGAATTGTTTTGTGCGTATTCCTGATATATGTAGCCATCTTTTGTTAGACTAAAGTTTTTCGATCTGAGCAACGCAAGTGCCCCGAAAAAAAAACATCTTTAAGGACTATTATGGTTTTGACAGATTCTGTCTCTATTTTGCATTCTCTCTTTTACGAGTTTTGAGTGGATTATTTTAGAGTGAAAGAGCTTCACTTAATGCTAGTAATAGTAGCTAATGTTTGAAAGTAATTGCTTATGAATTGTTGTCCAAAAGTAACCAAGTGTTTTTTTATGCACCAACCCCGCTAATGAGAAAACATTGAAGTTTTGATGTGAAGGAAGTTTTAAAGTGTTAAGCAAGAAGGATGATAATGAAAGATCAAGAAGAGTGAAAAACTTAAAATTGGGGAAGCTCCTCTGGACCTCCCCAATATATTCAAGAAGACTCAAGCGTCTAAGCTTGGGGATGCCCAAGGCATCCCCTTCTTCATCGGCAAATTATCAGGTCATCTCTAGTGAGACTATATTTTTATTCGGTCACATCTTGTGCACTTTTCTTGGAGCGTCAATGTTTTTCTGTTTTCAGTTTGTTTATATTTTTTTGCTTCTCTATACTAGCTGGATCCTAGCATTCTTTTTTGGGAGAGAGACACGCTCTGCTTTTTCATTAGAATACTCCCGTGCTTCGCTTATATTTATTGAGTATTCCTGTTTGCACCTGCTAGAATTTTAGCTCTCTGTTTTCATATATCTCTTGTCAGATATATTAGTTTCTTTTGAAGAAACTACTCTCTTGCTTCACTTATATTTGTTTGGAGAGTTTATAAATAAGTTGAGGTGTTTGGTTAGAACAGGAAATGCCGCATGTGGTTTGGTATAATAAAAATGCTTACATAAGTCTTGTAGATCACTGTCTTGAGTAATTTGATGCTTTTCAATTGTTTTGATTTACCAAGTAAGTAATGTTTAAACTTATGTATAATGTAAGTAATGTTTATTAGTGAAGAACTACCGTAGATCTTGCTGATATTTGGTTGTTCCAAAGTCTAGAAAGTTTCTAGTAAAAGGTTTTGGTTAACAAGAAAGACAACGTGGAGTCGTGTAATTTTTCAACCATGTTTTTTATATAAGTCCTTGCTGTACCGGTTGATAGTTGTGTTTGCTTGAATAACCATGCTAGACTAAACTCTATACTAAACGAGAATGTTGCTTGTGCATCCAAAACCCTTAGGCCAAATCCATGCCATATGTGTCCATCATAACTACCTATTATGTGGTATTTCTCCTCCACTCCAAGTATTTTTTTCATGTGCTACCTTTAAAATATTCAAAACTCGTATACTCCATGTTTGTGTTACTGTTTACCAGCTCATGAGGATGCAGGTAAACGGTTTTTATTTCGCTTATTTATTAGACTTTACACACCTGAACTAGTGGCATATACATCCGCTTATCCAATTCGCTAGAAGAGATGGCAACGGGGTGCCCAACCCCAAATTTGGTTACTAAAAAATTATCTTCACTCTTTTTGCCCCTGATTTATCAGTTAAGCAAAGTTCATAAGTGTGTAAACAAAAGCGAAGAGGGATTATCTACTAACCATAGTAGAATTAACGTCATTCATGGGAACCGCTCTTATAAAGTCTAGTTAACTTCTCACTTAATGTATTGTCTACTTTCTGATTTGTTGACCATTAACATACACACCTACCCCCAAAATATACACTCCTCCATGATATGTGATTGTTGGCAGGTACCCGAGTATTCGGTTAGCCATGGTTTGTGATAGCAAAGGTTGGGAAGAGTGTTAAATATTTTATGCTCTCTCTATATGTTTTCAAAAACTTAAAATCTCTAGTACATGATTTAATCCCTGCTTCCCTCTGCAAAAGGGCCTTTCTTTTACTTTATTGTTGAGCCATTTTTCCTACTTCTTTCTATCTCCACAAGCAAACACTAGTGTCAACTTTGGTACAACAGTTCTTATATAATGATACGTTTGACTTATTGCATTATTTTGGCCTTGACAATATCCATGAGATATATATGTTAAAAAAGTTGAAGCCAGTGCTGAAAATATCTTCCTCTATGTTGGTGATGGTGCAGATCTTTCACTCGTTGGGATACCCCAAGAGGAGAGTGTGATGAGCACAGCGGTAGGAAGTTTTCCCCTTAGTTAAGAACCAGGGTTATCAATCCAGTAGGAGAAAGAGAACCTTCGGAAGGTTGATGCCACTGACGGTTGTGCTGGCGCTTCACCAGTGTCAGCAACAACGTGGAACCTGCACACAACACAACCAAAATACTTTGCCCCAACGGTGACAGTGAGGTTGTCAATCTCACCGGTCTTGCTGAAAACAAAGATTAGACGTATAGTGTGGAAAAACAGTGTATGCTTGCAGAAAGTAAAGAAAGCAGGAAATTGTTGTGGTTTGTTTAACAGTGTGGAAAATGGACCGGGGTTCCGTAGTTTCACTAGTGGTGTCTCTCCATAAAAAAAAGCATGCTGGGTGAACAAATTATAGCTGGGCAATTGACAAATAAACGTTGCACCGTAGTGCACAACATGACATGAAGATCACTATGTTATTTAGTGCGGACATTACAACAAGATACATAGACCGACATCCATTTGCATCTATGACTAATAATCCACCCTCAGGTTATCATCCGAACCCCCTCAGGTATTAAGTTGCAAGCAACAGATAATTGCATTAAACAAAGTGTGTAATGTAAGCAATGATTATGCACGCGGACACTCTCACCGCTGTTTTCTCCCTAATGGTAACAACACATCCCCCCTTCACGTTTTTGTTACTCGAGCAAGGCAACAAGGAGGCATGAACCCACTATCGAGCATAAATACTCCCTCTTGGAGTCACTAGCAACTACTTGGCCAGAATAACCACTAGCAACGGAGAGCATGCAAGATCACAAATAACACATGCAAATAAAGACTATAATCAACTTGGCATAAGGTCAATAATCATCGGATCCCAGCAAACACAGCACAGAGAATTACATAAGATCAATCTCGATCATGATAGAAAGCTCACGAGATCTAAACATGGAGGCATATGAGGAGAAGACAACCATCTAGCTACAACTACGAACCCGTAGTCCAAGGATGAACTACTCACGCATCACTCCGGAGGCAGGCATGGTGATGAAGAGGCCTCCGGTGATGATCTCCTCTCCGGCAGGGTGCCGGAAACAGCTTCAGAACCCCCCTGATCTGGGGTTGATGGTGACGGCGGCTGCGGAACTTTTTCGGGGATTTTGATCAGGTGTTTAGGTTTTCCATCCGGGGGGCTTAAATAGGCGAAAGGGCGAAGGCGGTGGAGGCCGGGGGCCCCACACCCATAGCTGGCGCGGCCAGGGGGGCCACGCCGCCCTATGGTGTGGCCCCCCTTGCTGCCCCTCTTCAGCTCCTCTTCGGTCTTCTGGATGCTTCCAGGGAAAATAGGACTTCCGGGCTTCGATTTTTCCAATTCCGAGAATATTTCCAGAACAACTTTTCTGAAACTAAAAAATAGCAGAAAACAGGGAACTGACTCTGTGGCATCTTGTTAATAGGTTAGTCCGAAAAACTTATAAAAATGCTACAAATAAGGGAGAACACATATAGAAATTGGCATAATATGATCATGGAGCATCAGAAATTAGGGATACGTTTATGACGTATCAAGCATCCCCAAGCTTAGTTCCTACTCGTCCTCGAGTAGGTAAACGATAAAACAATAATTTCTGAGGTGACATGCTACTAACACAAACTTGATCAATCTAATGTAAAAGCATATGCACGCTGAGATCATAAGACTTTAAACACAGACATGATAAATAAAACTTTAATAATAAAGCATAGCAATTACTTTGCATCATGAAAAGTAACTCAAATAAAGGATCATGAATAATAATGCAAAGAAAGGTAAACGTTTGTTTCAGGTATAGAGAAAGCATGGCAAAGTGATATTTCGATAGTCCTTAAGAGTGGGGCAAAACATAAATGCCAGGACACCTTCAAAGTTCAAGAGGAAGACTAGAACAAATAATTTAAGAACAAATAATAACACATCATGAAGTAATTATTGATGCTTATGGGACAAATGCACATAGAACTCAGAATGGAAAAAATGCTCTCTCAACTGTGCATAAAGTTAGAAGATGGAGACTCAACATAAAAGTAAAAGAAAGGCCCTTCGCAGAGGGAAGCAGGGATCACTCATGTGCTAGAGATTTTATTTTATTAAACAGAGGTATTAAAAGTTTGACACTCCTCCCATCCATCTTTCACAAACCATGGCTAACCGAATCCTCGGGTGCCTGCCAACAATCACATACCGTGGAGGAGTGTCTATATTTTGGGAGATGTATGCTAATGTCAACGAATGGTAAACAGAAAATACAGTACGTCACAAGTCAACTGGATTCACAAGAGCGGCTCCCATGGTGAAGGACGCAACTGGTATAGAAGGTCATCCCTCTTTCTCTTTTGTTTACACAATTATGCTTTGACTGATAAATCAGGGGCAAAAATAGTGAAGAGAATTTGTATGCATTAATTTGGGGCTGGGCACCCCGCTGCCAGCTCTTCTATCATTTGGATAAGTGGATGAAGCCACTAGTCCAGGGTGTGAAATCCAATCAACAAGTGAGATAAAGATTCTCTATTTACGTCCTCATGAGCAAAAACAGGAACATAAAGCAGGAGTAATTTTGAAGATTTTAAAGGTAACACATGAGCAATTTACTTTGGAATGGCAGTTAAATACCACATGTAGGTAGGTATGGTGGACACAATGGGAAAAACTTTGGCTTAAGGGAGTTTGGATGCACGAGTAGAGCTCATACTCAGTACAGGTGGAGGCTAGCAAAATACTGGGAGCGACAAATCAAGAGAGCATAAGAGCCATAATCATGCATAGCGACATAAGCATCATTAATTAAAACATAAGCAGTATCACAAGTTCAAAAACTAAGTGGTCATAGAGGCTATTCGTGACTGGTTTGTAGTCATAAACATGGTGTGAGCATGCGCCAAGTCAACCAAATAAAACATTCGAAAGAGAATACCATATATTGATGCTTTACTATGACAAGAACAACTCATGAATCTTTCAATACATATTAAACACTCTCAGATATTTGAGGCTAATCATGATACTCAATAACCACAAGGCTTTAAAACTAAAAGAACATTTAGCATGGCATGAAAAAGTCCTAGCCACAGTCTATACAAGCTTCTACTAGTACTGTTATAAATTCTACTTCAAGCAGCAGTTTTCTTTTGTTTCTCCCAACAAGCACCATACAAAACATGCTTTAACAAAAATACTCTTTATGATACAGCAAGAAACATGAGAGTACTCAAATAATACTACTAAAACTAACAGCTCTAACAAGAGATGCATGCAAAACAGGAGCTGAATAAATGCAGCAGCTAGACAGAGACTAAGAATACAACGTATTCTCATGAAAAAGCGGAGCGTGTCACTCTCCAATAAAAGAATGCTGGGGTCCAACCAAGCTTATTATGAAAATAAAAACAAACTGAAAGCAAAAGCAAAAGAAAACTGAAAACAAAAATAAAAGACGCTCCAAGTAAAGCACATAAGATGCGACCGAATAAAAATATAGTTTCACTAGAAGTGACCTGATAATTTGTTGATGAAGAAGGGGATGCCTTGGGCATCCCCAAGCTTAGACGCTTGAGTCTTCTTGGAATTTTCTTGGATGTACCACCGGGGCATCCCCAAGCTTAGGCTTTTCACTCTTCTTGATCACATCATATCATCCTCTTCTCTTGACCCTTGAAAACTTCCTTCACATCAAAATTCTCACAATCTTCATTAGCAACGTTAGTGCAATTGAAATAAGAAATTCACATGGTTCAGTTTCAACACAAGTCTAACACTCAAAAACACATTAGCTACTGTCACAACTTCTTTCAAAACTCTTTTTCTCAAAAGAACACCAAAAGAAAGAGATTAAGATGCAAATGCGATAAATGGCCGAAATCTGTCAAAAACAGAACAACAGGTAAAGATCAATTTTTTTCAAAAATCTTCTGTTGCTCAAATCAAAAAGTAGTCTTCTAGAAAAAGTTGTGTATATAACTCAGGATTAAGCACAAAAGAAGCTCAGGTCATTTTGAATTTTCTGTGATTTTTAATGGAATTTACAGTGGACAGCAGAAATCTGTTTCCTGCGCAGAAATCCGAAATATAGGCTCAACTTTCCACTAGTGGCTTTACTTGGCTCAACAAAAACTCAAAATAAAAGATACAACAGGGTTGCTAAGGAAATAGACAACACCCAGGTGCAAGCACACCAAAGAAAACAAAGGAAAACTGAATGAAAACAGAGAAATAAAACGGGTTGTCTCCCGGTAGCGCTTTTCTTTAACGCCTTTCAGCTAGGCATAGAAAAATCAACTCAAGTGTTTTCAAGTGAAGCATTCAAATCAAGATTTGGCAATTCTTTAATAATGCATTGTATTTTATCTAAGTGGGTTTCAGAGGCTCCTCTCTTAGTACTTTTAGGCTTACTATTTTCATCAAATAAGTTCTCAGGAACAATCCAATCAAAATTCTTTTCTTGGGCTTCGTGTAGAGCTATTAATTTAAAGGGGATTGGTATTTTATCATTGTTTCCATTATTAGATTCAGTTTTTTCTAGAGCACCAACAATGTCTACACATGAGCCAAGCATATTAAAACGATCAAAAACTTTTCTAGCTTCTATAGCAACATCCCCAAATTCTTTAAGCATAGTTTCTAAAATGAATTTTCTTTTCTCAACATCTTCAATGTTATTTAAGTTGAGGAACATATGTTGCATTATGGGATAAGGTTAACAAACCTAGCTTCTAACTTGTGAACTAAAGAAGTTGCAGCAGTCTCGTAATTGGGAGCGAGTTCTACTATGGATTTTTCCTCAAAGTTATCATGCTTACTAACATGATCAAAGAATTCTTTAACAGTGTCCTTTCAAGTATAGAACCACTTCCTACCGGCAAATATTTCAAGGTAAACTTAGGGAAAAACATGATGAGAAATTAAACTAAGAGCAGAAAAGCAAAAATAACAGCAAGCAAATAAATAACAACTATAAAGTAAACTATTTTTTTTGTGTTTTTTGATATAGAGAAATAAACTATTTTGTGTGTGTTTTTTATATAGAGAAATAAAAACAAGACAAAAAAACAAAATAAAGAGATTGAGATTGAGAGACTCCCCTTGCCAGAAGACTTCCTTCTCCCCGGCAACGGCGCCAGAAAAAGTCCTTGATGGTGCAGATCTTGCACTCGTTGGGATACCCCAAGAGGAGGGTGTGATGAGCACAGCGGTAGGAAGTTTTCCCCTTAGTTAAGAACCAGGGTTATCAATCCAGTAGGAGAAAGAGAATCTTCAGAAGGTTGATGCCACTGACGGTGGTGCTGGTGCTTCACCGGTGTCAGCAACAACATGGAACCTGCACACAACACAACCAAAATACTTTGCCCCAACGGTACAGTGAGGTTGTCAATCTCATCGGTCTTGCTGAAAACAAAGATTAGACATATAGTGTGGAAAAACAGTGTATGCTTGCAGAAAGTAAAGAAAGCAGGAAATTGTTGTGGTTTGTTTAACAGTGTGGAAAATGGACCGGGGTTCGTAGTTTCACTAGTGGTGTCTCTCCATGAAAAAAAGCATGCTGGGTGAACAAATTACAGCTGGGCAATTGACAAATAAAGGTTGCACCGTAGTGCACAATATGATATGAAGATTACTATGTTATTTAGTGCGGACATTACAACAAGATACATAGACCGACATCCATCTGCATCTATGACTAATAATCCACCCTCAGGTTATCATCCGAACCCCCTCAGGTATTAAGTTGCAAGCAACAGATAATTGCATTAAACAAAGTGTGTAACGTAAGCAATGATTATGCACGCGGGCACTCTCACCGCTGTTTTCTCCCTAATGGTAACAACACATCCTCCCCCTTCACGTTTCTGTCACTCGAGCAAGGCAACAAGGAGGCATGAACCCACTATCGAGCATAAATACTCCCTCTTGGAGTCACTAGCAACTACTTGGCCAGAATAACCACTAGCAACGGAGAGCATGCAAGATCACAAATAACACATGCAAATAAAGACTATAATCAACTTGGCATAAGGTCAATATTCATCGGATCCCAGTAAACACAGCACAGAGAATTACATAAGATCAATCTCGATCATGATAGGCAGCTCACGAGATCTAAACATGGAGGCATATGAGGAGAATACAACCCTCTAGCTACAGCTACGAACCCGTAGTCCAAGGATGAACTACTCACGCACCACTCCGGAGGCAGGCATGGTGATGAAGAGGCCTCCGGTGACGATCTCCTCTCCGGCAGGGTGCCGGAAACAGCTTCAGAACCCCCCTGATCTAGGGTTGACGGTGACGGCGGTTGCGGAACTTTTTCGGGGATTTTGATCAGGTGTTTAGGTTTTTCCATCCGAGAGGCTTAAATAGGCGAAAGGGTGAAGGCAGTGGAGGCCGGGGGGCCCATATCCATAGATGGCGCAGCTAGGGGGGCCGCGCCACCCTATGGTGTGCCCCCCTGCTGCCCCTCTTGGGCTCCTCTTCGGTCTTCTGGATCCTTCCGAGGAAAAATAGTGCTTCCGGGCTTCAAATTTTCTAATTCCGAGAATATTTTCAGAACAACTTTTCTGAAACTAAAAAACAGCAGAAAGCAGGGAACTGGCTCCGTGGCATCTTGTTAATAGGTTAGTCCGGAAAACGTATAAAAATGCTATAAATAAGGGAGAAAACATGTAGCAATTGGCATAATATGATCATGGAGCATCAGAAATTAGGGATACGTTTATGACGTATCAGTTGGTCAAACACTTTTTTTAGAATATATTTCTTTGTGAGCTAAGTTTTATGCAAATTCTTATAGCATCATTGTCTCCAAAGTACTATTCATGAAAATTTGCACTTGTATGATTCATTTTGTTTACTATTTGTTAACTTGTTAGCAAACTATAGACTATTGACTTGGATCACTTCATTCAGTTCATGTGCTTTGCATTACTATTTGATCAAGATTTGTCAATGACACGTCTCCTCAAAAAATATGTAGTTTTATCGTTTACCTACTCGAGGACGAGTAAGAACTAAGCTTAGTGACGATCCATGTTGTTATTATATCAACTGCCACATGTTTTGTTTACACTTCATAGCATTTTGATGCACTTTCTGGGACTAACCTATTAACAAGATGCCACAGTGTTAGTTCCTGTTTTCTGCTGTTATTCTCTTTAGAAAAGCCAGTCGCAAAATATTCTCGGAATTGGACGAAAATTGGCGTACGCACATAATACACCAGAAGACTCCAGAAACCCAAAGGGGAGGTGAAGTCGATCTAGGAGGCGACCACGCCTCACCAGGGAGCGGCCCACCCCTGGCCGATGCCCTCCTATGGCGTGGGCCCCTCGGGTGGCCACCGACGCCGCCCTTTCGCCTATATATTCCTTCTGCCCCGAAAAACCTAAAGACCACATCGATATTCACGAAACATCCAGATGCCACCGCCGTCGTCAACCCTAGTTCGGGACGGTTCTGAAGCTCTTCCTGGCACCCTGCCCGAGAGGGGAATCATCACCGGAGGGCTCTACACCGCCGGAGTGATGCGTGAGTAGTTCATCCTTGGACTACGGGTCCATAGCAGTAGCTAGATGGTAGCCTCTCCACTTTGTGCTATCATGTTTAATCTTGTGTGCTGCCCTACATGATCAAGATCATCGTTATGTGATGCTACATGTTGTGTTTGTTGGGATCCCATGAATATTGATACTATGAGCAAGTTGTTTATTTATCCATATGTCTATGTTGTTTATATCTTGCATGCTCTCCGTTGCTAGTAGATGCTTTGGCCAAGTAGATGCTTGTGACTCCAAGATGGAGTATTTATGCTCGATAGTGCGTTCATGCCTCCAGAAATCAACGTTCGAGTGACTGAAACATGAACGGTTGTGGATGTGTTGTTTCCACTAGGGATAAAATAATGATGCTTAGTCTACGTGTCTTTTGCATTGTTTGTATTACACACAATAGTTCATGCAATAATATGTTGTTTGCAACTTAATACTGGAAGTGATGCGGATGCTGGCTCGAAGGTGAATTATTTAGGTATAGATGCGCTAGATAGCAAGTCTATGTACTTAGTTGTAATGTCCTATTAAATTTTATAGTGAACATCTTGTCATATATTCCATTGTCATGCCCTCATTATTTTCAGTTGCCCGTCTATAATTTATTTATCCAACATGCTAGAAATATTTATGGAGAGACACCACTAGTGAACTGTGGACCCCGGTCCATTTTCCTCATACTGTTAAACCACCTACTGCAATCATATTGTTCTCTACTATTTCCTGCAATGATCACTGTTTACTGCACCATACGTTTAAACCATTTGTTTTTAGCAAGACCGGAGAGATTGACAACCTCTTTGTTTCGTTGGGGCAATGTAGTGTGTTTGTTTGTGTGCAGGTTCCACGTCAGTTGCGCCACTGACTACCTTTTGTAGAAGCTCCATGTCCTACTGGATTTGATAACCTTGGTTAATTTCAAGGGAAAGTTTGTCGCTGTTATACATCAAACTGTGCGCTTGGAGTAACCTAACGAACTACGCACCGCCAATGCATCATGGGGCAACCTGTTTTGTGAACTTATGTTCCCTGCACGAGTTATCATTTTGTATACTAAACCATATTTTAGTTATTTGGAAGGTAAGCTTCTGGATAGCTCGTATGTATACCAAATTTCATGACTCGTGAGCGTTTCCTGGTGCAGTCAAGTGGCACTGAACTCCCGCCTGACAGAGAAAGATCATGATCTTATTAAGATAAAATAACACCCTAATGATCGAGATTGTCTCAATTGGTCCTTGTTCCTGAGTCCTGATGCACTGCAGAATTTGCTGACAGAATTTGTCATGGCCTTTTGGATGCGGAGCACGATCCAGAACCCGGGCTTCCTGAACCACCTCCTCTGCAACCTGTTGGTCATTTTAACGAGCCTTTCCTTCCTGTTCTGCCCGAGCCAGGTGCCCAACCGGGATGCATGTCCAAGGGCTGACCACCTCGGCTATCGGCTTGGGGCCAACGGAAAAAATTCGGCATCAGTTTCTACCCGCTCTCGCCCTCCAACTTGGCGAACTCGGAGGTTGTCTTGGTTGGGGAAATCGCAGGCGGGACGGCGACGTCCAGGAGCGTAGGGCATAGGCAATGCTGGGATGGGCGAGGTCCTGCCAGTTGCAATCAGAGGAGATAACGACAAGGCCGGCCCGGTCGCGTTCTGCAAGGTAGAGGCCGGCGCGGTGCGTGTCAAGGAGATCGAGTCGGGACCTTAGAGAATGGCGACATGCGGCATGGAGGAGATCGGCGATGGGGAGGAGGGCCTGCTGCCGCGACGCGAGGATGGCGTTGGATGCTCAGGTCATGGGGATTGGAGAAGAAGTCATGCTCATGCCTGTCTAAACTTGGTCAAGTGGATATGGAAGATCTCCTCTGAAGACCCGGGCCTATGGAAGATGATCATAAGGAACCAATATCTAAAGACATAGAGATCTGCTCATCGATTCCTATCGCCCTGGCTCGTAGTTCTGGAACGCCATCCAGAAACATAAACCGCAGTTTCGCTTGGGGGAGAAACACGAGGTAGGCAATGGAACCTCAATGGCACTATGGCTAGACTGGTGGCTTGGGGCGGAACCGCTGAGAGACCGGTTCCCCGGCCTATTCGCCATCTCACACCAGTCGGACCTCTCCATTGCCCAAGCTTGGGGAAAACGGCCGCTGAACCATCACCTTTCGCCGGACCCTCGGGTTGGGAGAACGGGTGGAGCTGGGAAACCTCATGGCGGAGCTGGACTCCGTGCGCCTCGCCGAGACCGCTGAAAATATCTCATGGGCACTAGAACCTTCGGGGAGGTTCACGTGAGATCTCTCTATCGCAAATTGTGCCTAGGGATGTCGAGAAAACACTTCAGTGAGATTTGGAGGATCTCAGTGCCGCTCAAAATACAGATTTTCCTTTGGCAACTCATTCGTAGGAGACTACCCTCCAATGAGAATATCCGTCAAAGGTACGGTCCCTCCAACGGCAAGTGTGCTCTGTGTGGGGACACAGAGGATCTTCGCTTGCTCCACAGCGAGGTTCATGTGGAGCGCAGTTAGGGAAATGCTCCAATGGGACTGGAATCCCACGTGTTCTACGGACATCTACATACTCATTAGTGGGTGCGTAGGCCATACCAAGCGAGTACTATTTATCTGTTGCGCCGCGCTGTGTTGGTCACTTTGGCACGTTTTTTCATTCTCTATTAGAGATTCTCTTAGGCTCGAACTTGACATTCCCATCCGTACTACAACCACGAGTTATCCATCTGTGACATCCAAATTGTTATGGGTTGATTTTTTTTCAAGCAAATGCTTTTGCAGCATAATACTAAATATTGAAATTGGTTTGATATTCAGAACAAGAGAGCGAGTTCTTATTTGCATTTGTTTTATATTTGCCTTTTTGCTCATTATTTGGTTCTGTCCAATTTTTCTATTCGGCGTTTGGCCCTAGGCGATGCACTTGCACGTCATCGTAGGCAAAAATAGCTAATTGTCCAATCATATACATGCATGAGCACCATTTCATTAAATTTAGATACAACCTCTAAGATACAATGCATTGCACAAGTAGGTTATTAAATTTTCAATGCTCCTATGATACCGTGTCAATAAACAATGCATTGGCACAGGACTCAGTGCCAGTGGCCGAGCTAGGAGTAGAAGGCAGTGATGTCAAAGCTCGAATAAAACTACACTGATGTCAAGAGTTAGAATTTATGAGGTCATTATGGAGTATTCACATCTGGGTTTTTATTGCTCATTAATCTTTCGTGTTGTCGCTTGACCACGTAATCAATAAGCAGCTCCGCCACTCTCAAGTGTTAGATGTCAGATTTGACCCGCGGATTACAAAATAAATAATTTATAACCTATATGAACTCAATCCGAATTCAAAAGGGGTTTGAATTTGGCGCATCCACATATTCATGTAGAAAAGTTGCTGCAATTTTTATGTGCTTACTGTATTGTTATTATTCAGTTAAGGATTCATGGTTATCAGGTTGATCATAGTGTTTTATGTTTGCTTAAAAAATCTTATCAAGGCCATTTTTAGCCGTAGACTCAATTAGAATTAATTAGTGTGTTCTTCGTACCCTTAGCTATGGTTTTTAAAAGTTTGTTTACTTCTACAGGGACCATTCATGTTATTCAAGTTACGTAATTGCTTATCTATCATGCTAGATTAATTGTAGTTGTTGTCTTTGCATGATTTCTCTTTATGTTGCATGCTTAGTTAGAGTTTAGTCACTGGTATGGTTGTTTTGCTAGATGTATACCTTAATTTCATGTTGTTGTTCATGTTGCCTTGTTTAGTTCTATCTATACTTCTTATAAAGCAAAACCCCACTAACATGCATTAGTGATTTTTCTATCTCAACATGCAAACTATCCACTCATCCACTCTCTTACCCAATCAATTGTCCATGTCATCTCCACTCATATTTATTAATAATTGCATGCAAATTACACATCATCAATTTCTTAAATCATCCAATTATTCATATTAACAATTTAAAATATATCTACGATTCAATTGAATTTTGCATATTCACTTAGAAAACATAATTTCTTATATCTCATATACTGTAATTTCTAAAGTAATCTCCGCAGCAACGCGCGGGGTATCCTTCTAGTTAATCTAAATAGAATGGGTCGCTATTGCATGGTTACGATGTAACTAGTTGTAGCTTGTTTAATTATATACTTCTATGCGTAGCTAGCATATGAAATGTTTGTGCATTGCATAATAGAGCTACACCACTATATATCGGCTACATATAACTTTATAAAAGGTTTTTTTTAGCCAAAAAGGATCGACTACCACGTTTTAGTTAACCCAAGTTTGTCCCAACCAAGACATACCAAGACATTCCGTTCTCACATCCTCTCTATGTTATGTAGAATGGACAATACACTGTTTATTTGAATCTTATCTGTGTCTTTATTTTAAATTGGAATTTTTTATGTTTCACCGTTATGACGATTAGTGATTGATAGGTTTGAGCACCAGGACTATGAAGAGGAACAACACCTGACAATAAGGGCATGCCCCATCCCCCTCTTTTTGATCTTGCTTTATCCAGTATTTTACTAGGAGCTATTATTTTGTTCTTTTATAAACATGCATGCTATATTGTTCAAGTAGCTTGCATGTCGATTGACACATGTACCAATCCAGATTTGCTTGTCACCTTACACTTTATACTCATTAGGATATTATTTATCTTACCTCTTCGAAGCAATTGTCTAACCCCTGGGTCATAAACATCCCTTGTAAACTCGTTGAGATATGTTGATTAGTTGTTGTTGCTTCCTCTACTCTCTTCTACTCTGGATAAAACTTACCATCTAAATATTTGCATGGGCAAAACGGGATTAGATCAATGAGTAAGAAGCGATTGGCTGCCCTTCACTAGTTGGAGGGGGCAATCATTCGTTTGTGCCGCATAAGGGCGGTATTTGATTTGAAGATTGTGACCATAGTGCAACCACATGCTATATGGGCATTAGTCTGGTTAAGTAAACTAGCCAACCTTAGTCGTTATTTGATGTACCGCAGATGAGGTGTCTACTATGGGAGAACCTTCGACATAGATGTGGGTTTGGCATGGGGACATACGCTCAGCCGAATAGACCCGGTGGGCATGTCACATCTTTGGTGATTCAGCTAAAATACCTCGTCAAAATCCATCTGCCGGTACTCCGACTGCTGAGTATTAAACCAAGGACCACTTGTGGGCAATAAGATGGGAGTGTGTCGTGTGGAAAAAGTGTATAACTTCTGCAGAGCGTAAAACTTTTCGATTGTGGGCAATAAGATGGGATGTGTCATGTGGGAAAAGTGTATAACGTTTGCAGAGTATAAAACTATTCGAATAGTCGTATCCACAGTCACGGATGACGCTTTTCTTTGTTGACATAAAAGAATATTTTTTATACTTCTCTTTGCCCTTACCCTGAAATTCTATGGAGAAATCACTTTGATGAAAAAAATATTACTCCCTCCATCCCAAAATATAAGGCAGCCCTTTACTTTCACAGGGTCAACGACGTCCAACTTTGACCATGATTTGTCCTTATAATATGTCCACAAAATTATTATAATGATATATCAAACGAAAGAATTTTACAAGACGAATCGAACGGTACCATTTATACATTCTCAGTCCATATAATTTATTATATACTATAAGGATACCCCGCGCGTTGCTGCGGGGATCGCTTTAGAAATTACGGTATATTGTATACAAATGTTTATAAAAGATGCGATACACTATAGTTCTAAGTGAATACGCAAAATTGAATTGATTATAATATATTTTTTAATTATTAATATGAATAATTGGATGGTTTAAGAAATTGATAATGTGTAGCTTACATGTAGTGATTAATGAATGGTACATGAACAATTGATTGTCTAGGAGAATGGCTGATGTGGATAGCTTGCATGTTGAGATAGAAAAGGTATTAATGAATGTTAGTGGTATTTTTCTTTATAAGAAGTATGGATTGGTGGTCAAAGTCGAGCATCAAAGACCAACAAACAAAAAAGCGCGCCTTGTATCTTGGGACGGAGGGAGTATATGAAAAGAAAAACAAGATTTTCGTATAAAATCGCTTTTATCAAATCTACTATACTGTTGTAAATAAAATTTACTTTTATGCAAAATAACTACATAAAATTCCTTTGAAGCCATATGATTATGCATTCTCCAAAGTCCGCATAGAAGAGCTCAGCTCTTAGAGTTGCTTCCGGCAATCTGGGGCATCGCAGTTGCATGGCAACTCGATGATATCTCCAGCCTTGGAAACGACGTTGTTCATGACATAACCAAAGCTCCTGCAAAGCACACAAAAGTTTGTAAACCATCGTTGTAATGTATAAATTTTAGAGATAAAGCAACACAAATCAACTCACCTGAAGTCAAAGTATCGTGTCGGCAGCAAAAAATATATCACATTCACCAGCTTAACGTCTTTGTGAGATGTCAAGAGACACTTAACAAAGGTTTCGGTTGTAGAAATGGTTGATGAACATTGCCAAGTTTTCAATGGAGCTAGCATCAATGAAACATTGTGGTGTATCATAGTCGTTCCCGACATTAAGCGAGGGCAGATGCATATGATCAGATCCAACCTTTTTCTACGCAAACAAGCAATTACAACACCACATTTTTTAACAAGTACAAGTGCAAATCAAGATAATGAAAGCACTCCAAATGAATCTTAGACAAATGAAATTTTGAAAAGTAAAGCAGTTAGTACCTCTCGTCCATCCAAACGTTGAATAGTTTGAAGACAGTCAATGTCGAAGATGTATTTGTTCTGTACCAAACCATCAATATCTTCACTCCCGATCCTCACACCAACATACTCACAGATAGAGTCTCAGGGAGGATTTTGTACCAAAAGCAAACACACCAGGTGTTTTAAACACATACATATTAACATATTAATCTAGCTCGTTAGATATCTAATAACCTGAAATTTGGCCACCATAAACTAGAGTACAAAACTCCAACCAAAGCCAAAATTTTCAGCTATGCTTATATCTGACATTGCATCATTAGCAGCTTTGCACACCCAGTACCACGTATAAAATTTTCTTACAAGGTACAAATAAAAAGTGTCTGCAATATGGTCTAGAGGTTGGTAAATCAGTCTTTTTTTACTAGTACCTTGTCAGAAACTTTCGTACGTGGAAGTGTGTGCGCAAAGCTGAAAATGATGCAATGCTAGATATAAGCGTAGCTGGAGATGTTGGCTTTAGTTGGTGTTTTTAACTCTATTTTATGGTAGTAATTCTAGGTTATTAGATATCCAACGAGCTGGATTCATATGTAGGTGTTTAAAATAGCTTCTAAAAGATGGTGTGTCCGTTTTTGGGACACTATCCTACCCAGGGACCCTATCTGTGAGTATGTTGGTGTGCTGAGCAGTAGTGAAGATTTCGATGGTTTGCTATAGAACAAGTACGTCTTAGACATACACTGTCTTCAAACTATACAAGGTTTGGATGGACAAAAGGTACTAACTGCTTCACTCTTTAAGTTTCCATTTCTCTACAATTTTGAGTACTTTCATTTTCTTGATTTGCACATGTACTTGTTGAAAAATGTGGTGTTGTAAATGTCTTATTTGCACAGATCATATGCATATTCACTCTCTTTATGCGGAGAACGATTATGAGACACCACAATATTGCATGACTCTAGCTGTATTGGAAACTTGGAAATGTTCATTAACCACATCTACAACCCAAACCTATTTGTTTAGTATGTCTTCACCTCTCACAAAGACGTTAAGCTAGCGAAGGTGATGTTTTTTTTTGCTCCCGACATGATACTTCGACTTTAGGTGAGTTGATTTGTTTTGCTTTATCTCTGAAATTTCTACATTACAATGCTGGTTTATAAACTCTTCTGTGATTTTTATGAGCTTTACTATGACTATGGCTATGTCAGGAAAAACATCGTTTACTAGCTCGAGATATCATCGAGATGCCATGGTACAACGAAGCCCCAGATAGCCGTAAGCGACTCTACTGTCTGAGCTCTTCTATTCGGAATTTGGATGATGCATAATCATATGGCTTCAGAGCAAAGGTTAGATGATTCTTCTGCATAAAAGTTAATTTTATTTGCAATAGTATGGTAGATTTGATAAAAAGCGATTTTGTACCGAAACCTTGTTTTTTCTTTTCAATATAATATATCTTCATCAAAGTGAATTCTCCATAGGATTTCAGAGTAGGGGCAAAGAGAAGAATAAAACAGGTTCCTGTATGTCAAAAAAAATACATTTGTTGTCCAAAAGTTTGGATACGGCTATTCAGTTAGTTTTACGCTCTAGAAAGATTGTACACTTCCGCACATGACACGATCCCGTCTTATTTCCCACGAGTGGCCATTGGTTTAATACCCAACATTTGGAGTACCAACAGAGGGAGCATGATGAGGTATTTTAGCTAAATCCCCAAAGATGTGACATGCTCATCAGGTCTGGCCGGCTGGGCGTATGTCCCCACACTAGTAGGAAAAAACTTATAGGGCCAAACCTATTAGCAGTGAGCCCTTTAGGGCCCACGCTTCTGATAATTTGTGGCGGCGTGTGATCAAGGACGAACGCTTCCATCAAAGTTTAGCCGCAGCATGTTTCCTAGTGTGCTTACTGCCAGAATACTTCGCCAAGCCTTATGGGCGAGGCAGACGGTAGTAGAAGCGTGTTCAGACCTGGACACGCTTCCGGTAAAGTGTCCACTAGTAGAGCACGCTGCCAGTATGTCTCGATCTATTTATTGTGGGCACCAAGGCCCTGATTCCTTATTTAGGATTGAAACCTCCTTGCTTCTGGACAGAGCCCCCGCCGCCTCTCCGAGCACCGTCACCGGCCCCGAGCTTCATCTCCCCACCCTGCCCCGAGAGGAGGTACGTGCTCTCCTCTTTCCCCTCTTCGATTTGTACAGATCACGTATTATGTTGGATGCTAGTATGATGTTAGGTTCATATTGTTATATGGTAACATATTTGAGTTGCTATTGTTGCAAATTTAGGTTTAGATTTAGGTTAACATTTTGTTACTTAGTTAGATGCCAACACGTGTATATTGATTTCCTATTGTTAGATATATGTAGTATGCTACAAAGCATTAGTGAATGAATCCGATTCGGTTCATTAGTGGATTAAGATAATGTAGTGTTAGTGTTAGATTAATTTAGTATAGTTTGCAACTAGTTTGTTGTAGATGGATCGAGCGTTGCATAGGATCAATATTAATAATGTACTAATTAACATCAACGGGTATAAGGAGGATGTTGCATTCTCCTTCCTTGATTAATGTTAGGATATCATTGATTAAGTTAGAATATCATTGATTAATGTTAGGGTATCATTGATTAATGTTAGAACATCAATAGGTATACGGAAAATGTTGCATTGCCAGTCATAGAAGTTGCCCGTTGAGGAGGTCTCATTCGTGTGATATGGGATTACACCCTGTCGGATATATACTGAATAGGGGTATAGAATATGGTAGACAAAGAGCCGGACTACCAGGGTGGCCTACATGGTAATGGGCTTAGGTCCATTGGGCGGCCCATTAGTCCGACGCGCAGAAGCCGGATTCTAGAAGAACCGGGATCACGGCCCACGTGATCTGGCTTGGAGGAGAAGACGGATTCCTTGCTTTCCAAGTTACAAGTTAAACGTAGTCTTCTAGGTTTCCTATTCTGTAAGCCCTAATCTGTCACATCCCTGTTTTTAAGCACTTGTATAATAGTATTTTAGCATGTCTCTTAAGACCTTTGTAATGCAATTAAGTGGACAACATGTTGTGTACTGATGTTTATCTATGCAATATTAGTGGGGTGTTTCTTTTCACTCACTTGAGGAGTTTTTCTCCTAAGAAACACATTGCTTTATTATTGTTTTCCCATGTTTTCCACTAAGGCTCTTATGAGATTATTTTTCAAGACTTGAGGTGACCCTTTGTTTCAACTTGAAATTGTGTTATTAATGTTTAGGAATCATCTTGAACTTGAAATAAAATTAATTGGAAAAGATTCCATTAGCTTTTCCAATATAATTTTTGCCCTGAAAAACAGCCAAGTAGCTGTTTTCAACCCTTGTTTTCCACCACAAGGATTATCCAATTAGGGATTTTCTTTGATCAAAACTACTCTCTGATATGAGTACAACAAAACTACACTCTTGGAAAAACCTACAAAGAAAATTAACACACAATGCCAAGATGGTTTTTGAGCCATCTTGATAAGACAGAATTTTGAGCATTTTAAAAACAGAGATTGTAACTACTTTGCCATTTATTTTCAGAGCCATAAACCCATTTTTTTTCAAATCAAATGGTTGGATCTGAAACTTGGATAGTTGTTCTTTGTTGAGCATTTTAAATCACTCATTTTAGAGCTGGTTTGCTTGGTGAAAACAAACCCAACTTTTGCTATCTCTGTCTGTTTTTCCAGCACTTAGAAAAATTCAGAAACACTGCCTAACTGAATTTTTCTGACAGAACAGTGAATACACTTTTGGGCTTAATGTTTTTAGCTTTTGTGCACTGATCCAAGCCTTGCCACTTTGCCAATTCGAAAACAATGTTATTGAGCTTCTAGAAGGTGACATTGGATCCCATGTTGGCTGGATAGGAGGGGAGAAAACTGAGGTGGCATTTGACTATTAGGTGATGTCACAATAGTGGTTGAAATAGTGTTTATTCTTCCTTTTGCCCATCACTTGGCCTTTGCTGTGGCCTTGCTCACCATTTTGGTACTGGCTTGACCCCTTAGGACCAATTGGAACCGTGGCCAACCCTGGAGAAACCCCAAGGGGCAAGGGCATGCCCATGCCATGCCAACCCGAGCCCTCCCCCTTTGACTCGTGTCTACAAAGCCCTAGAGGCCTATCCCTCTCGCCACAGAGCTCCACTCACCCCTCTCACTCACCCCACCGAGCATCGCCTGCTCGATCACCCTCTGTGGGCGAGGCGAGCCGCGCCCATTTTCGGACCCGAACGGATCGAGCTCGAGGTGACGCCGCGATCACCGCACCTCCCGCCCTCCTTTCACCTCCATTGCGACCCCCTAGCTCTGGCCTACCTCCCTGACACCCTCTTGCCCTCGATCGCTTGCAGATCCATCGCCGCCGTCCTCGGAGCCGCCGCAGAACGCCGTCGAGCCGCCGCCGTGTCCCTGCCTCCTCGCCACCCGTGCCCGCGCCAAGGAGTCGCCCAGGCCACCCTCTCCCACACCTGCACCGCCCCTCCACGTGACTCGAGCCCTAGGTGAGCAACCGCGAAGAATCGCTAGGTGTTCGTCCGGGTTTTGAGAAAGAGAGAGAGAAGAGAGACGCGGGGAGGAAGAAGGCACAGGGACCGTCGATCTGCGAATCGACGGCCCCCTTTGAACGCATCGCTTCGCGCGCGCGCGCGCGCAGGCGGGCTGTGCTGCGTGCTAGCTGGGCCGTGCGCAGCAGATCGGGCCCGTTTGGGCATGTTCCTGTTAAAAATAAAAATAGCATTTTTTTTCTGGCAGAATAATAGGTGTTAGCTTTGGGCCTAGAAAAGGTAGCAAATGATTTTATTTAACCTTGCTAATTTTTGTACTACTAGCCTTACAAAATTGCAACCATATCCCACTGGCAGAAACTTGTTTTGAGTTTTTATGATTTTTCTAAAAATCATATGCCAGACAGTACCCTAAAAATTGAAATGAATAGAACTTCAAAAATACAAAACATTTTTGAGCAAACTCAACTGTTTTGGAAAGCCCTTTTCAATACCTATCAGTAGAATTTTAGTTTGCATCAAGGTGAGTTACCATTTGGAAATGCCATCCATTTTGGTAAAACATCAGTGGGCTATTCCATGATTTTTAGAGGGAGTTTGGGATATTATTTTTGAGTGAGGCAAGTTGGAGAAGCTTTGTAGTGATAAGGACTATCACATCCTAGAAGGATTTGCTTTTTAGAGCAACAGAAAAATTTAGAGAGACAGAACAAGTTTTGGCTATTTTCTGCCTAAATTTTAATTCTAGATCTTGCCTTATATGTTACTTTTGTGAGTTGCAAATGATGTGATCTTGCTTGTTATGTTGTTTTCCATTGTGGTTATGATGTATACAAGTTATATGAGCATGTTAGAATAAATGTTTTGAATGGTAGCATTTTAGAACTAGTTTTCCATGCATAGGTCTTGCTAATGGCTAGATTTTTATGTATGTTTTGAGTAGTTCTTTAATGGTATTTTTAGGCTAGTTGCTAAATTGTTTTTCATGGAACCAGTACCACTTAGGTACTGTTAATTAGTTTATAGCACCTCTGAATGCTTGGTGTTTGTTTTTGAAAAAGGTTTAAAATAGGAATGCTTAAGGACTAGATTGCACACTAGGAGATTCATGAATGTTTTTGTGTCTTGTTTTCCACTAGGGAAAAATAGGACTTTTTGGTATTGAAACCAGAGGATGAAAAGTACTTGTGGCAATATTTTCCTTAGGGTTTTCACCTCTGATAGATTTCCTTTCAATAGCACAAAAGTATGAGTAGCACTTGGGTGACTAGAAATAAATCTCCTCACATGTGTAGCTTTTTAAGCATATCTATCCTTGTTTCCTAGCTATGTTTTTATGTTATTTTTGTGAGATCCAGTAGCATATATGGTACTGGTTAGAGGTGTATTTTGCCTCTGAAATCTTGCACACTTGTGCATAACATTAGCTAGTATAGTCTAAACTAGTCTAGTAGTTTCCTAAATTTTCTACTAGTATAAGTAGGAATTTTTGGGTGTTTGTTTGTTGTTTTTAGCACTTTTATAAAAGTGACCAGAGGCTTATTAACCTATTGGTGAGCATATTTACTAGTGGAACACCCACTGGTATGTTTGCCTCATAGTGGAAAATAGGTTGGCTTGTTGTCATAAGCTTATTTTCACTACTTGAGTAATTTAGCAAATTATGTGTGCTAGCCATAGGAATTGTTGTGGGGATTTTTAGGCATCAAAATGTGTTTTATGGGACACCCTACTGTCCAGTAGCATGTGCTATATCCCACTGGTCCACAATGTTCTTAACTAAGAATCATTGTTTTGGCCACACATAAGCACTAGGAAAAAGCAGATTTTCCAACTATAGTTTTTATGCCAATTTTTCTTTAGGGAAAAATTGAGAACTATGGGTGGTACTTTTTGATTGCTTGCTGTATGTATTGCTTGTAGCATTGCTTGCCTTGCTTGGTTCTGAAAGTGTGTCTTTATTTCTTTTTACGACGTTAGAAAACGAGGAGGAAGGAATTGCTGAAGAAGGGTATTGCAACTCCTGTTACTTTCAGGATCAGGACCATCACTTGTACCAAGGCAAGCCATCCTAATGCTTGCTGTATAACTACTTATCATTATCTATCATGCATGCTTTTCACTTCTGAAGTTTTTACAAAACTATACCTTCAAAACTATTTTTGTGTGAATCCTATTACTACTATTAATACTACTAGTATAAGGACTCATAATCATAGTCAACTTGGTATTACCAAGCCCTTAGACACTAAATGGTATATAAATACCATACACCTACTTAAAACTTGAGTTCTTAAATGAACTAAATAAAATGTGTTTTTGTAAACAAATGCCTTACTGAAGGAAAACCCGGAGGAAGGGTGAGACCCTGTCTGCCGGAAGAATTGTTATGAGGGGAAATTTTATGAGAAATGTTTACAAAAGACACATAACCTAGTCTTCGCTGGACAACCATTATCGTACTGCCACTTTACCCCAATATGGGTAGGGGCTTGATTAAAAACTTGTTAGGGTTAGTATATGTGCTATCTCAAAGGCTATAGGGGATTGGATCCTCCGAACCGAAATGTCGCTAGGAGTGAGTATACGGGACATCTAAAGTGTGGGATTAATTTTCCCTCCGGATGCAGCAATTGGGTCTCCTGTTTGAGCGGTGTGTGACATGGCTTGCCAGGGAGGGAAACCCCAATTGAAGAGATAGTCATGTACTAGCTTGTACAGAGTGGATAGTCAAGACCAGTTATCTGATGTTCTCATAGGTTGGGAACAGTCCATGGTTGTTTCATGGCAGACTCTGGATCTGGTGGAAATGTGTACACCTCTGCAGAGTAAAACTATTTCGAGATAGCCGCGTCCTCGGATATGGACGGTTGAATGGCCATGTAGCTAGTATTGTGTCAACTTTTCAAAAGAGGTTTTGAAGGAAGGCTTTTGTACCTAAGAGGTACTATGGAGGAATGACTTGGTATCTGCGAGATACCGATGAGAAAGAAACTACTACTAAAAGTTTCTGAAAAGAAAAACTTTCTTTTCCAAAAGTATTATAAAACCTCCAAGATCTGTGATATCTACGAGAGCAAAACTACATTATTTTAAATGATTTTGTTTACAAAGAAGTGAACTTGAAGAATCAACCATGGCAAGTCTTTTATCTGTCATGGGTAGCTGAACCATATGTATGGCCTACCCACTCCACCAAATAAGCATGTATGCATTATTGTAAGCTAATAAAGGATGTCTTGTTGAGTACATTCAAATGTACTCATTTGGTTTCGCCCCTGGTATCTACTTATCAGACTACGAGGAGCCACCTCAGGAGGAGTACTATGAGGAGGAGTTCTACGCTGATGGCCCTGCGAGTTAGGATCGTCTCCCAGTCAGCAGCCTGTAGGATGAGGCGTGACTCGGGTTCTACTACGCTATGCTTATCGTCTTCCGCTGTGTTTACTTTGAATGCCTGTCCTGCGTGACAGTTATCAAGAACTTGGTCATGTGACCATTTATGTAAGACTCTATATTCGTGTAATGGATGATGTATTCTGTATGCCAACTACGTATGTTGTTCACGACTGGTTCTTCTGGGATCGTGAATGAATGCATATGAGGGGTTCTGGACCTACCGGTCTGGGGCCTCTACAAAGTTGGTATCAGAGCCATCCTGACTCTAGGAGACCTTAGTTAGCATGGACGTTAGTGTATACTCCGATAATCTAAGTTACTAATACAAAAAAAATTGGATATATGACTAAGTATAAAACTATTCCCTATATCCCACCACCTCTCTGGGTTAGACTCTACTTGCATTAAAGTTATTTCTTGCATGAACCTAAAACTTTGCACACTTGTATCTAAATTAAGCTACTTAAAATTTTGTGTAGATGGACGTGGACATCACCGTGGCCTTTCAGTTGGGACGTCCACGTGGCGAGTCTTTCCTTTTCGAGGAGAGGCTAGTATCTATGGCTACTGTGTTGGGACGGCCACTTCCGGAGCTGCGAGGAGGACTAGTTGTCGGGGCACCTCTGGAGGGAGACTGGTACGCGGAGGTCACTATCCGCGCACCTCTGGCTAGCCCGACAGTGGAGGCCTACGTGTACCGTGCTGTTGATCGTTCTTGGAACGAGGCTGCGGTGCGCGTGATACAGGAGTCAGTAGCGCGTCTGGCGCACATCGGGGAGTATATGTTCATCGGTTCCCGGTTCGAGCTGATTGGGAGACGTGATGAGGATGGCATACCACTTCCTGTTGAGCCAGACTTTACCACTGTTGGTCCACACTTGGACGAGATGGAGATTCTGTTACACCGCACTCAGACCAGGCTAGACGACCAGCGTCTTGACACCCTCCACGGCATATTGGTGCACCAGACACTGATAGCCGAGACTGACGAGCTGAGGGCTGAGCTTCACGACAGCCAGGAGGAGAGTGGAGCTCTGGCTCAGCAGTTGTCCGAGTCGAGGGAGCAGTTGGAGGCTACTACCGCGAGGCACCGTGCCTTACGGAGGCAGCTGAGAGCCACCCGCCTTGGCCGTGCACGCCTCACCACTAGACTGACGGCCTTGGAGGGGGCTAACGCCGTTCTGCGCGGCAGGCTTCAGATAGCTCGTGATGACATAGCCACGAGAGACGCTGCCGTAGAGGAGCTGGAGGAGGAGGCCGCAGAGCTCCACAGGGAGATTGAGGATCTTCTGCCTGTTGAGGATGTTCCCTCCGACTTAGAGGGGATGGACATGAGCGAGGCTAGCGAGCAGGATGATGATGACCTGTTTGACGAGGAGGAGGAGGACCCTGAGGAGCGTATCTTCGACGTTGGGGACAGCGACGACTCTGTGTAGTCGCTGCCTTCTCACCCTTAGCACATGGTGCTGGTCTAGATACTAGTTAGGTATGCTAGATCGTTTTGCTAGGTAGTTTGCTAGTAGTAGCCTTGCGATGACCCCACCAATCGCACCCCCTGTAGCTCGATGAAGCCTTCCTTGTATGTTATGGCTTGTGATGTGTGTGTGTAATGTAAGGAACTCTGTTTAATTATGGTGATGAATGAAATGTTAGGCTTGGTTTTCTGTTGATTGTCACTACTTTGCGTTCATTTCATTCAAGTTTGCGACTGCCCCGCTCTTGTTTTTGAAACATATCGCTAGTATTCCTTTTGTTTAAATATTAAGGTACTGGGTTTTCAAAAACAAGAATTTATTTCTTAGACTTACACATGTTTCACTTCAGCATGGCACCCCCGTCGCGAACCCCCACCGCCACCACCACCCACAGTGGAGGCGCTGTTGGCCCTGCTGATGGAAGATCGCCAGGCCAGCCGAGATGAGAGTGCAGCCACCATTACCGCTCTGCAACAGCTAGCTGCTGCCGCCAACAATAATGGCAATGGCAATGGAAATGGTGCTCGCTCGAGACTGAGAGACTTTCAGCACACCAACCCCCCAGTTTTCACCAGGATTGTGGAGCCTCTCGATGCTGACGACTGGCTCCGCACCATTGCAAACAAGCTGGAAGTTGCTTCGGTTGATGAAAATGATAAGGTCCTGTTGGCCTCCCATTTTCCTCGCTGGTCCTGCCAGGACTTGGTGGGAAACTACACGTGAGACTGTTGCTGCTGGTCACGTGTTCACCTGGGAGGAATTCTCTGCAAGGTTCCGCAAGTATCACATTCCCCAGGGGATGATGGCACTTATGCGGGAGAAGTTTCTAAACCTGAAGCAGGGAAGTATGCCGGTGTCTGAATACTGGGAGAATTTCACTACTCTGTCCCGGTATGCACAGGATGATATTAATACTGATGCTAAGAAGAAGGAGAGGTTCTTAAATGGGCTGGATGATGAGCTCCAGTGCTCTCTGGTAGTAGTTCCATTCCAGGACATGGAGACTCTTGCTAATGCCGCTATGGTGCTGGAGCACAAGCGGAAATCTGCCGATGATAACCGCAAGAGGAAAATGACTGCTCATGGAGGACCTAGTGCTCAGAGGACTCGCAACACTCCGTATGCGAGGCCACCAACCCACAAGGCGCCTGCTTATGCACCCCGCCCCAACCACAACTATGCACCAAGGCCCAACAACTACAACCACCCTGCACCGTACGCACCAAGGTACGGAGGAAACAGCTATGGTGGTAACCATGGGAATCACTCTGGGAATAATCATGGAAACCGCTATGGAGGTAACACTGGAGGAAATGGGAACCACACCAACAATGCTCCCAAACCAAACCCAAGCTCAAAGCCTTCTGGAGGTTGCTTTGCCTGTGGAAAGGAGGGTCACTTCGCTCGCGATTGCCCCAACAAAGCTACTGCTCCAGCCCAGCCTGCTGCAACCAAGATGAACCATGGTCCTTCCACTGGACGGCAGAATAGGATGAAGGGACACCTGAACCATATCAATGCTGCAGAAGCTCAGGAGGCACCAGACATGGTGATGGGTATGTTTCCTGTCAACTCGGTACCAGCCGCAGTACTGTTTGATTCTGGTGCATCACATTTCTTTGTCACTAAACCGTTTGCTGAGAAAAGTGGTATGAAGCATTCCCGTATGCACAACCCTATGTTAGTACAAATACCTGGGGATAGTACTAAAGCCAACCTAATTTGCAATGAGGTACCAGTAGAAATTCAAGGGAAAACTTTTCATGCGGATCTTATAGTGCTGGGATCCAAAGGGATAGAAGTGGTACTCGGTATGAACTGGATGGCCAAGTATAAGGGAGTTATCGATTGCACTAAGAAATCTATTGAAATGATCTCAGAGGATGGGGAAAAGGTTGCGTACACTGCAACCCGACCCTCGTCACAAGTTCACTGCCACACTGGTATAGCCCAACCTGCCCTTGAGGAAGTCCCGGTAGTTTGCGAATACCCGGATGTTTTTCCTGAAGAATTACCCGGTATGCCCCCTGATCGGGATATCGAGTTTGTGATTGAGTTAGTGCCCGGAACTGGACCCATAGCACAGAAGCCGTATCGGATGAACCCGAAGGAATTAGATGAGTTGAAGACTCAACTGGAGGACATGTTAAGGAAGGGATTGATTCGCCCTAGTGCATCGCCCTGGGGATCTCCGATCATTTTTGTGGGGAAAACGGGACGGTACCACTCGTTTATGTGTGGACTACCGCAAGTTAAATGATGTTACCATCAAGAACAAATACCCGTTGCCCAAAATTGAAGACTTGTTTGACCAGTTGAATGGGGCTGTAATCTTCTCCAAGATTGACCTTCGGACTGGTTATCATCAATTGAAAGTCCGTGATACTGATATCCCAAAGACTGCTTTCACCACTCGTTACGGGCTGTATGAATACACCGTAATGTCCTTTGGTCTAACCAATGCCCCTGCCTATTTCATGAATCTCATGAATAAGGTATTCATGGATTTTCTAGACAAATTTGTCGTGGTGTTTATTGACGACATTCTTATATATTCGAGGAGTGAGGAAGAACACGAAGAACATCTGAGACTTGTGCTCGGAACACTTCGTGAGCATCAACTGTATGCTAAGTTTAGTAAATGTCAATTCTGGTTGATGGAAGTCGGATTTCTTGGACATGTAGTATCTACGGGAGGAATATCTGTTGACCCTGCTCTAGTTCAGTCTGTGGAGAAGCGTGCTGCTCCGACCAACCAGACTGAAGTCAGATCCTTTCTGGGGTTTGGCAGGATATTACCGCAAGTTTTGTTCAGGGATTCTCGAGTATAGCCAGACCCCTCACCCAGTTGCTCAAGAAGGATAGCAAGTTCCTATGGACGGACAAGTGTAAAGAAAGTTTCAATGAGTTGAAGCACCGACTAGTGTCTGCCCCAATCCTTATAATGCCGGATGTCACCAAGAATTTCGACGTATATTGTGACGCTTCTAAGCTTGGTTTGGAAGCGTGCTTATGCAAGAAGGGAAGGTGATATCTTTCATATCCCGCCAGTTAAGACCCCACGAGTTGAATTATCCCACTCATGACTTAGAGCTTGCTGCCGTTGTTCATGCTCTCAAGACATGGCGGCACTTTCTTATGGGAAGGCGAGTGGAAATTTACACAGATCATAAGAGTTTAAAGTATATCTTTACTCAACGTGAGCTCAACATGAGGCAGCGCCGCTGGATTGAGCTCATTAAAGATTATGATCTGAGTATTCATTATCACCCGGGAAAGGCAAATGTGGTTGCAGATGCTCTTAGTCGAGAGCCGGCCTCTCTAAATGCGATGATTTTAGTAAGGCAACCCGAGTTGTGGAAAGAGCTGGACCAGCTTGGCATTGAAGTGGTCAGCTATGGCATGTTGGACGCCATAGAACTTAAACCAACCCTGGCTGACCAAATCAAAGAAGCGCAGAAAGGCCAGAAAAGTATTGATGGGATTAAAGCCCGCATGGAGAAGGAAAAGGTTGCTGGGTTTACCATCGATGCTGATGGGGGATTATGGTATGAAGGCCGTATTTGTGTTCCCTCCGAATCTGATCTTAAGCAGACCATCATGGTCGAAGCTCATGAGACCATGTATTCTATCCATCCTGGAGGAACAAAGATGTATCAAGACCTGAAAGAGAGATTCTGGTGGCATGGAATGAAGCGAGAGATTGCTTCATTTGTAGCCAAGTGCCATGTCTGCCAGCAGGTAAAAGCCGGGCACCAGCGTCCCGCTGGATTGCTCCAACCATTGCAAGTGCCTGTTTGGAAATGGGATGAAGTGGGAATGGACTTCATCACTGGACTTCCTAGGTCCAGCCGAGGAAATGATTCTATATGGGTTGTCGTGGACAGGCTCACAAAAGTTGCTCACTTTATTCCTGTCCGGACAACCTATCGTGGAGATCAGCTTGCGGATCTTTACATTTCTCGGATTGTCAGCCTACACGGAGTCCCAAGCAGGATTGTATCTGATCGAGGTACACAGTTCACATCTAGATTTTGGAAGAAGTTGCACGAGAGTTTGGGAACCAAACTAGCTTTTAGCACAGCATATCACCCGCAGACTGATGGTCAAACAGAGCGTGTGAACCAAATTCTGGAGGACATGCTCCGTGCTTGTGTGTTGTCCTATGGAATTAAATGGGAAGACTGTCTGCCCTTCGCAGAGTTTTCTTACAACAACAGTTATCAGTCTAGCTTGCAAATGGCCCCTTTTGAAGCTCTGTATGGACGTAAATGCCGTACACCTTTAAATTGGACTGAGACTGGAGACAGTCAGGTTTTTGGTGTGGACACTTTGAAGGCTGCAGAGGAGCAGGTCCAACTTATTCGGGAACGTTTAAAGACAGCTCAATCTCGTCAGAAGAGTTATGCTGATACGAAGCGTCGTGATGTCTCTTTCAGCATTGGAGATTTCGTGTACCTTCGTGTTACGCCACTCAAAGGGATGCAGCGTTTCCATGTCAAAGGAAAGCTGGCCCCCAGGTATATTGGCCCTTTTAAGATCTTGGCACGTCGTGGCGAAGTTTCTTATCAGTTAGAATTACCTGAGGAGCTATCTGCTTTTCACAATGTTTTCCATGTGTCATTACTCCGGAAATGTCTGCAAGTACCGGAGAAAGATCTCTCGTATCAAGACGTGGATTTCAGGACCATTGACATAAATGATGATTTGACTTATCGTGATAGACCCCTGCGGGTTCTCGAGGAAATTGTGCGTGCTACCAGGAGGCGGGCTATAAAATTCCTTAAGATTCAGTGGACCAATCACTCTGAGGAAGAAGCTACCTGGGAGCGTGAGGATGATATCAGGAAGGAGTTCCCTGATTTTCTTAAAGCCTAGACCCGCGAATCTCGGGACGAGATTCTTTTAAGGGGGGGAGATTTGTCACATCCCTGTTTTTAAGCACTTGTATAATAGTATTTTAGCATGTCTCTTAAGACCTTTGTAATGCAATTAAGTGGACAACATGTTGTGTACTGATGTTTATCTATGCAATATTAGTGGGGTGTTTCTTTTCACTCACTTGAGGAGTTTTTCTCCTAAGAAACACATTGCTTTATTATTGTTTTCCCATGTTTTCCACTAAGGCTCTTATGAGATTATTTTTCAAGACTTGAGGTGACCCTTTGTTTCAACTTGAAATTGTGTTATTAATGTTTAGGAATCATCTTGAACTTGAAATAAAATTAATTGGAAAAGATTCCATTAGCTTTTCCAATATAATTTTTGCCCTGAAAAACAGCCAAGTAGCTGTTTTCAACCCTTGTTTTCCACCACAAGGATTATCCAATTAGGGATTTTCTTTGATCAAAACTACTCTCTGATATGAGTACAACAAAACTACACTCTTGGAAAAACCTACAAAGAAAATTAACACACAATGCCAAGATGGTTTTTGAGCCATCTTGATAAGACAGAATTTTGAGCATTTTAAAAACAGAGATTGTAACTACTTTGCCATTTATTTTCAGAGCCATAAACCCATTTTTTTTCAAATCAAATGGTTGGATCTGAAACTTGGATAGTTGTTCTTTGTTGAGCATTTTAAATCACTCATTTTAGAGCTGGTTTGCTTGGTGAAAACAAACCCAACTTTTGCTATCTCTGTCTGTTTTTCCAGCACTTAGAAAAATTCAGAAACACTGCCTAACTGAATTTTTCTGACAGAACAGTGAATACACTTTTGGGCTTAATGTTTTTAGCTTTTGTGCACTGATCCAAGCCTTGCCACTTTGCCAATTCGAAAACAATGTTATTGAGCTTCTAGAAGGTGACATTGGATCCCATGTTGGCTGGATAGGAGGGGAGAAAACTGAGGTGGCATTTGACTATTAGGTGATGTCACAATAGTGGTTGAAATAGTGTTTATTCTTCCTTTTGCCCATCACTTGGCCTTTGCTGTGGCCTTGCTCACCATTTTGGTACTGGCTTGACCCCTTAGGACCAATTGGAACCGTGGCCAACCCTGGAGAAACCCCAAGGGGCAAGGGCATGCCCATGCCATGCCAACCCGAGCCCTCCCCCTTTGACTCGTGTCTACAAAGCCCTAGAGGCCTATCCCTCTCGCCACAGAGCTCCACTCACCCCTCTCACTCACCCCACCGAGCATCGCCTGCTCGATCACCCTCTGTGGGCGAGGCGAGCCGCGCCCATTTTCGGACCCGAACGGATCGAGCTCGAGGTGACGCCGCGATCACCGCACCTCCCGCCCTCCTTTCACCTCCATTGCGACCCCCTAGCTCTGGCCTACCTCCCTGACACCCTCTTGCCCTCGATCGCTTGCAGATCCATCGCCGCCGTCCTCGGAGCCGCCGCAGAACGCCGTCGAGCCGCCGCCGTGTCCCTGCCTCCTCGCCACCCGTGCCCGCGCCAAGGAGTCGCCCAGGCCACCCTCTCCCACACCTGCACCGCCCCTCCACGTGACTCGAGCCCTAGGTGAGCAACCGCGAAGAATCGCTAGGTGTTCGTCCGGGTTTTGAGAAAGAGAGAGAGAAGAGAGACGCGGGGAGGAAGAAGGCACAGGGACCGTCGATCTGCGAATCGACGGCCCCCTTTGAACGCATCGCTTCGCGCGCGCGCGCGCGCAGGCGGGCTGTGCTGCGTGCTAGCTGGGCCGTGCGCAGCAGATCGGGCCCGTTTGGGCATGTTCCTGTTAAAAATAAAAATAGCATTTTTTTTCTGGCAGAATAATAGGTGTTAGCTTTGGGCCTAGAAAAGGTAGCAAATGATTTTATTTAACCTTGCTAATTTTTGTACTACTAGCCTTACAAAATTGCAACCATATCCCACTGGCAGAAACTTGTTTTGAGTTTTTATGATTTTTCTAAAAATCATATGCCAGACAGTACCCTAAAAATTGAAATGAATAGAACTTCAAAAATACAAAACATTTTTGAGCAAACTCAACTGTTTTGGAAAGCCCTTTTCAATACCTATCAGTAGAATTTTAGTTTGCATCAAGGTGAGTTACCATTTGGAAATGCCATCCATTTTGGTAAAACATCAGTGGGCTATTCCATGATTTTTAGAGGGAGTTTGGGATATTATTTTTGAGTAAGGCAAGTTGGAGAAGCTTTGTAGTGATAAGGAATATCACATACTAGAAGGATTTGCTTTTTAGAGCAACAGAAAAATTTAGAGAGACAGAACAAGTTTTGGCTATTTTCTGCCTAAATTTTAATTCTAGATCTTGCCTTATATGTTACTTTTGTGAGTTGCAAATGATGTGATCTTGCTTGTTATGTTGTTTTCCATTGTGGTTATGATGTATACAAGTTATATGAACATGTTAGAATAAATGTTTTGAATGGTAGCATTTTAGAACTAGTTTTCCATGCATAGGTCTTGCTAATGGCTAGATTTTTATGTATGTTTTGAGTAGTTCTTTAATGGTATTTTTAGGCTAGTTGCTAAATTGTTTTTCATGGAACCAGTACCACTTAGGTACTGTTAATTAGTTTATAGCACCTCTGAATGCTTGGTGTTTGTTTTTGAAAAAGGTTTAAAATAGGAATGCTTAAGGACTAGATTGCACACTAGGAGATTCATGAATGTTTTTGTGTCTTGTTTTCCACTAGGGAAAAATAGGACTTTTTGGTATTGAAACCAGAGGATGAAAAGTACTTGTGGCAATATTTTCCTTAGGGTTTTCACCTCTGATAGATTTCCTTTCAATAGCACAAAAGTATGAGTAGCACTTGGGTGACTAGAAATAAATCTCCTCACATGTGTAGCTTTTTAAGCATATCTATCCTTGTTTCCTAGCTATGTTTTTATGTTATTTTTGTGAGATCCAGTAGCATATATGGTACTGGTTAGAGGTGTATTTTGCCTCTGAAATCTTGCACACTTGTGCATAACATTAGCTAGTATAGTCTAAACTAGTCTAGTAGTTTCCTAAATTTTCTACTAGTATAAGTAGGAATTTTTGGGTGTTTGTTTGTTGTTTTTAGCACTTTTATAAAAGTGACCAGAGGCTTATTAACCTCTTGGTGAGCATATTTACTAGTGGAACACCCACTGGTATGTTTGCCTCATAGTGGAAAATAGGTTGGCTTGTTGTCATAAGCTTATTTTCACTACTTGAGTAATTTAGCAAATTATGTGTGCTAGCCATAGGAATTGTTGTGGGGATTTTTAGGCATCAAAATGTGTTTTATGGGACACCCTACTGTCCAGTAGCATGTGCTATATCCCACTGGTCCACAATGTTCTTAACTAAGAATCATTGTTTTGGCCACACATAAGCACTAGGAAAAAGCAGATTTTCCAACTATAGTTTTTATGCCAATTTTTCTTTAGGGAAAAATTGAGAACTATGGGTGGTACTTTTTGATTGCTTGCTGTATGTATTGCTTGTAGCATTGCTTGCCTTGCTTGGTTCTGAAAGTGTGTCTTTATTTCTTTTTACGACGTTAGAAAACGAGGAGGAAGGAATTGCTGAAGAAGGGTATTGCAACTCCTGTTACTTTCAGGATCAGGACCATCACTTGTACCAAGGCAAGCCATCCTAATGCTTGCTGTATAACTACTTATCATTATCTATCATGCATGCTTTTCACTTCTGAAGTTTTTACAAAACTATACCTTCAAAACTATTTTTGTGTGAATCCTATTACTACTATTAATACTACTAGTATAAGGACTCATAATCATAGTCAACTTGGTATTACCAAGCCCTTAGACACTAAATGGTATATAAATACCATACACCTACTTAAAACTTGAGTTCTTAAATGAACTAAATAAAATGTGTTTTTGTAAACAAATGCCTTACTGAAGGAAAACCCGGAGGAAGGGTGAGACCCTGTCTGCCGGAAGAATTGTTATGAGGGGAAATTTTATGAGAAATGTTTACAAAAGACACATAACCTAGTCTTCGCTGGACAACCATTATCGTACTGCCACTTTACCCCAATATGGGTAGGGGCTTGATTAAAAACTTGTTAGGGTTAGTATATGTGCTATCTCAAAGGCTATAGGGGATTGGATCCTCCGAACCGAAATGTCGCTAGGAGTGAGTATACGGGACATCTAAAGTGTGGGATTAATTTTCCCTCCGGATGCAGCAATTGGGTCTCCTGTTTGAGCGGTGTGTGACATGGCTTGCCAGGGAGGGAAACCCCAATTGAAGAGATAGTCATGTACTAGCTTGTACAGAGTGGATAGTCAAGACCAGTTATCTGATGTTCTCATAGGTTGGGAACAGTCCATGGTTGTTTCATGGCAGACTCTGGATCTGGTGGAAATGTGTACACCTCTGCAGAGTAAAACTATTTCGAGATAGCCGCGTCCTCGGATATGGACGGTTGAATGGCCATGTAGCTAGTATTGTGTCAACTTTTCAAAAGAGGTTTTGAAGGAAGGCTTTTGTACCTGAGAGGTACTATGGAGGAATGACTTGGTATCTGCGAGATACCGATGAGAAAGAAACTACTACTAAAAGTTTCTGAAAAGAAAAACTTTCTTTTCCAAAAGTATTATAAAACCTCCAAGATATGTGATATCTACGAGAGCAAAACTACATTATTTTAAATGATTTTGTTTACAAAGAAGTGAACTTGAAGAATCAACCATGGCAAGTCTTTTATCTGTCATGGGTAGCTGAACCATATGTATGGCCTACCCACTCCACCAAATAAGCATGTATGCATTATTGTAAGCTAATAAAGGATGTCTTGTTGAGTACATTCAAATGTACTCATTTGGTTTCGCCCCTGGTATCTACTTATCAGACTACGAGGAGCCACCTCAGGAGGAGTACTATGAGGAGGAGTTCTACGCTGATGGCCCTGCGAGTTAGGATCGTCTCCCAGTCAGCAGCCTGTAGGATGAGGCGTGACTCGGGTTCTACTACGCTATGCTTATCGTCTTCCGCTGTGTTTACTTTGAATGCCTGTCCTGCGTGACAGTTATCAAGAACTTGGTCATGTGACCATTTATGTAAGACTCTATATTCGTGTAATGGATGATGTATTCTGTATGCCAACTACGTATGTTGTTCACGACTGGTTCTTCTGGGATCGTGAATGAATGCATATGAGGGGTTCTGGACCTACCGGTCTGGGGCCTCTACATAATCCGGCTATTATATAAAGCCGGACGGGAGATAGATTAAACAGGTTCCAAGCACAAGTTGGACACAAGTTCAAGCTCTACGCAACTCGCCGAGAAGCTCATCCTCGCCGAGTAGCTAGATCTATTCCCTCACATTGTAACCCTGTTATACGGGCTTTAGTCCCAATTAGTGAGAAGTGCAGGAGTAGGTACGCCGTACTGTCGCGACGTACCGAACCTGGGTAAAATCCCGTGTTCTGTGTTACTACGCTATCCCATTACCCCACGTCTCTACCGTAGTCTCATGGCACCCCCGTCTATGAAAACTACTACGATGTCTCGACAGTTGGCGCCCACCGTGGGGCAAACGACGTCAGGCGTGAAATTCCGATCTGGGATACTCGGCGGAATTGGAAGATCGATCACTGTCGGAAGCTTGGAATTCGACGACGACGTCGGGCGCTTCCTCGACAACGGATCCTACATACCGGCGCAAAACCACCTGGTAAGTGCCTGCGTGTTACCGATTGGATCCACTAACATCTTTATCGGACTAACTGCAGAAGCAATGGGGTTTTGCGGTGGAAGCAAATTTATCCCACCCGCCCTATACCCAGTCGAAGACGACTATGATCCCGGATTCTGCTCAGATCGCCGACAAAAAAGTGATACACACTTTATCGGCATGGTGCAATCCGAAATCGCTGAAAACACGGATGACGGAAATCCCGTGCAAGAGGCAGATAACAACCTACCCGTCATAGAGACGGAAGAAGAAACACCCGTCACAGAGGCGGAAGATCCGACATCCGTCAACAAGACGATGAACTCGGAAGCAGAGTCCGTGCTTGCCGCCATTGAGGCGAGGTTGGAGTCGGAAACCGGATCGGATAACTTCGACTCCGAAGACGAAGACGAGGATGCCTTCGTAAGAAAGGTTAAGTCCTTTCAAGAGGGATTCCATGAAGTGCTAATGGCAAAACCAGCTGACACAGCGGGTGCCGACAGCCAGGAAAGCCCTAAAACCCCTCCGCCGGTGGAAGAGAGAGAAGACGGAGAAACTTCTCCGATATTCCCCAATGTTAAGGAGATGACAGAAGATGAGCCTGTCAAGAAACCTCCCTCTTCCAAGAAAAAGCACCGTGCTTCTAAAAAACTCCAATACAAACTCCGGAAGAAAAAATCAGCCGATCTCGCTGATGAAAACCTGGAAGTTGGAGATATTAGCGGCACAAAGCCCGCGGAAAAGAAATCTAAGGAAATCACTGCTCCGCCAATGACAGAACTGGAAGAGCAAGAGCTATTACAAACACCAGTGGGACCAGATGAACCCCCTGAGATGCTGGAAGCCAGGAGACAAGCTTTTCAACGGCAACAGCAACATCTGCTTAGATCTCGGCAACATCTCCAACAAACCCATAATGACATCAAAGTCATGAAGGAAGAAATAGAGGAGTACGAGAGAAAGCATAGATCTGCCTTAAAACCTACTAGGTTACCCGGAATCGCAAGACCGGAAGAACTGCCGCCAAAAGAAAGGTTCTATAACCCATCTTGGCAAAAGCAGTTAAACGGCAAAGATGCCAAGGGCGAACCAATATACAAAACCGCAGCAGAAAACGCGGAAGCAGCGTTCGCCATTCTAAACAATGATCTGTACTCCAACGGGGAAAAACTCCAAGGGGTGTATGCTTTTTTAGGAAAAGCATTACAGCAGCAGCAGCGAGGCCAAGAGCGATCGGGGAGGCTGCATGATAATTCCGCCCTCTGTAAAACAGCTACTTGCGCTGCTGGAGCACCTGGACCGGAAGAACCCGGAGATTCGGATAAAAAAGAGGATCCGAGAAAAGACAGGAAAAACCCAGACAACCGGGACGCAACGTCTAGAATCGGACCTCATCTCCCGAAAGATGGATATAAACCACACGATCGGGAAGACAAACACCGGAATGACGGCAAAATAATGCCACCTCCGAGAAACCCAGCTGAAAAAGCTGGAAGATATGATATACCTCACAGACGTGAAAGATCTCGGACACCGCCTAAGGATAAGGAAAGGTACAGGAGCAGGACTCCACCTAATCCCAAGGGGCGTGACAACGGAAGAGATAGAAACAACCCCGGAAAAGCGCATCCGCGCAACAATGGAAAAGAGAGGAGTAGATCCCCTTCTGTCCATTCAGCCGGAAGATATTCTGCACACATTGATAGAGCAGAAAAGGATGATCTATACTTTGGTCCTAAGTGTTTTACTGACAGGATCCGAAGGATAACCCTGCATTCTGGCTTCGCCAAAGTTGGTCCAACCTACCAAAAGTATACCGGCAGTACAAACCCGGATACCTGGCTCTCAGATTATTATACAGCCGTCCAAATCAACAATGGGACAGACCTGGAAGCTGTCAAGTTTCTTCCCCTAATGTTGCTAGACGGAGCCAGAGATTGGATCAATGGTTTACCATCAAGAACTGTCGACAGTTGGGATGATATGGCAAGAGTATTCACTCAGCATTTTCGGGGAACATACAAACGCCCAAATAGCATCAACCAGCTGAACCGTTGCACCCAATTTGAGGACGAACCATACGTGGATTTCATCTCCAGATGGACTGCAATGAAGAATAGTTGCTCTGGAGTAACTGACGTACAAGCAATGCATGCTTTCGTCAATGGCCTAAAACCCGGACTCGTACCGTTCATGGTTGGTTCTAAACAGCACAAAGATCTCGGATCTATGCTTACAACCGCTAATGAGCATGCTGCAGCCGAAGATGATATCAGAGCAAGAGGAGGCAATATTGAGTCACTAATATTCGCCAAGAAAACCCCTCGTTCTGACAAAAAAGGAACTCCAGAGTCAACGACAAAGCCCAAGGAGGTCAACATAGCCTTTGGAGGAGAAAAGGTGAATAAGGGGAAAGGCCGCAGTCCAGATCCAATCAATTACACTCCCGAAGAATGGGAGAGAATTAAGTCGGAACCCTGCGTCCACCACTCGCAATTTGGGAAACCAACCCACACAAACGCGCAATGCCGGCTAAACAAGCATATGAAAGGCAATGCAGGATCCGGAAATAAAGGGAAGGGTTCCAAAAGGAAACCTGCCAAACAAAAGCCAGAAGCTGAAAAAGAAGACAGTGAATCGGACACTGATGACAAAATCCAAGAACAACAGCGAAAGGGCGAACCCAAATTTCCGAGAGTTGACGGAGAAGCAATGTTAACTTTCTTAGCAACCCCGTCAGCAAAGGTGGCCAAAAGAACACTTCGGGAGATAAACGCAGTTGTTCCTGCGACCCCGAAATTCTTGAAGTACTCCAACACACCGATAATCTGGGATCAGTCTGATCATCCCGGAAATATCCCTGAACCCGTCACACAAGCTCTTGTTGTAAGCCCTATTGTTCAAAACACTAGGCTAAGAAGAGTGTTGATGGATGGAGGATCCAACATCAATATAATGTATCTGGATACACTGAAGCACTTGAAGATCTCCGAGTCCCAGCTCAACTACAGCAATATACGCTTCCATGGCATTGTTCCTGGCAGGCAAGCACGATCCCTAGGAGAAATTTCCCTAGATGTCACCTTCGGAGATAAAGATCACTTCCGGCAGGAAAAAGTATCCTTCGAAGTAGTGTCGTTCGAAAGCGTGTATCACGCAATACTCGGGCGTCCGGCTTTCGCCAAATTTATGGCAAGATCCTGCTATATCTACAACAAGCTGAAGATGCCAGGACCCAAAGGAGGAGTAATCACCATTGCCGGTGATTTCAAGCTGGCAAATGAGTTGGAAAAAGAAAACGCCCTTTGCGCTCAGAGAGTTATAGCGAAGGAGGAACTGAAGGAATTAGCCAAGGAGGTATCGCCGAAAGAAATGCCGGCAGGAAAAGAAACTCGGAAGCCAACAGATAGCTTCAAGGCATCCGAGAATACAAGACAGGTAATCCTAGATCCCAAAGATCCGACAAAATTCGTCGTCGTAGGGACTGGGATGACTGACAAATAGGAAGGCGAGCTCATCAAGTTCCTCCGTGAGAACTGGGATATTTTTGCCTGGTGTCCAGCTGACATGCCAGGCGTACCCAGGGAACTTGCTGAGCACCAACTCAAGGTCATTCCCGGATCAAAACCCGTCAAACAAGGTCTCTGTCGTTTTGACGGAAGAAGACGGAAGGCTATTGGCAAGGAAATTATCCGGCTTTTAGCAGCGGATTTCATCAAGGAAGTAATCCATACTGATTGGTCCGCAAATCCGGTCCTAGTACCGAAGAAAGACACCACTGCTCTTAGAATGTGTATAGATTACACAGGATTGAACAAGTTGTGTCCGAAAGATAGGTTCGCGTTACCGCGAATCGATCAAATAATAGATGCCACTGCAGGCTCCGAGCTTTTATGCTTTTTGGATGCATACTCCGGGTACCACCAAATACGCATGAAAAAGGAAGATCAAATCAAGACTTCTTTTATAACCCCGTATGGGACGTACTATTACATAACCATGCCTTTTGGCCTGAAGAACGCAGGTGCAACCTACCAGCGTTGCATGCAACGCTGTTTGCATAGTCAAATTGGCAGAAACGTTCATGTTTACGTGGACGATATCGCTGTCGTAACCAAGGAAAAAGATACACTCCTTGAGGATTTGCGAGAAACTTTCGAAAACTTACGCACTTACAAGATGAAGTTGAATCCATCTAAGTGCGTATTCGGGGTTCCCTCAGGAAAACTTCTGGGTTTCATTGTTTCCCATAGAGGAATAGAACTTAACCCGGAAAAGATCAAGGCAATCTTGAACATCTCAAAACCTACATGCGTAAAAGATGTCCAAAGATTGACGGGTTCCGCTGCAGCCGTCAGCAGATTTATCAGTTGGCTGGGGGCTAAAACCTTACCACTCTACAAGCTGCTGAAAAAATTCGACAAAGTCAAGTGGATTGCGGAAGCCTGGGAACGTCTAGAAAGTTATGTACCTTTCCGTACTTAGTTCAATTCTATGTAAACATCTTTTGAGATCATGAAATAAAGTTGTCGGAATGCTGTCATCCATATTCTTTATAAGTGTAAAGTGTTTCCGCCTCATCTATTTCCCAATGATCTTACAAATTGCTCAACGTTAACCCGAATTGTGCTTGCGTACTCGGTGTTACAAAACTGAATGATTTTTCAGCCTGTTAACGGCTAAGGGAAACTTGAATTGCCTGCGTGCCCAAGTTTCACTTAAAACTTTCCTTGTTTTCTCTAAGTCTTATCTGATTGTGCGTGTGTTGGGTTACTGGAACTAGTTAGTAAAAATGCCTTTAGCATGATCCATGTTTCCGAGTTTCAAAAACTGCTTGGTTCGTCCCTAGTTACTCGGCATGAAGATTCATATTGCTATTTGAGCCATTTCAAACACTAAGGACAGTTAAAACATACACACTAGAGAACTTAGAAGATAAAGGAATGATCAAAACCCAAAAAACTTGCAAAGAATTTCATAATTTAAACTGCAACAGACGGAAGTTTCATTCATACAAAAGAAGCATTACATTTTGGATTACATTAAAAGAACAGTAATGCTCCTATTGTCTATTTTTTCTATCCAGGTTTCAGGTAACCCTTCAAGCATCCGACTCCTCCTCGCTGCTTTCGTCTTCGGGGATTGGAGGGATCTCCGCTTCTGGATAGTTGACGGAGATATTTACCATGGAGGCAATCTGGGTGGCGTGGCCCTTGACTTCACCAAAGATGGTGTTTCGCTGCATATCCGTGTATCCTTGAGGGACACCGGACGCCACGCGCCAGGATTTAGCACTAGGGTAGTGCATGCGCATGAGGCCAAGAGCCATGCGTGCACCACCCCGTGCAGCGGAGCGAAGGAGAGATTCCTTAGACTCCGCCACCTCCATGATGGCACCCGGAAGTTTTTCAACTTCCGAGCACTCCTCAGATTTTTCGGGAAGAAACTTGTCTACCAGCTGCGTTGCAGCAGCCTTGATCAAATTCCATGTCTCCCCGAAAGCTCGGATGCCTGCAACCCGAGTGCCATCTGGGGTATCTCCTGGTTTTTCCAATAACACACCCAAAAGGGTTAGATGGAAAAACAGAGAAAAGTAAAACATGGAAAGATGATAAATAAGTCAGAAATTTACCGATGAGCTTGTCGATCTCGGAAACTTCCTCCAGGCGAAGGTTTAGAGCGTCGGTCAAATCCTGAATGGTGGATTTGTCCTTCTCCGCCTGCTCGGAAGCCTTGGAATTAGAAACTCCAAGGGCCAGATTACTGGCTTCCAAGTCTTGTTGTGCTTTCACAAGGTTCTTGTGAAGCTCAACATTCTCCTTGCGGAGAATTTCGGCATTGCCAGAATCTTCTGCTGCTTGTTTATCCTCAGCTAATGCAGCTGAAAAGCAAGGGAAAATCCGAGTTAGCCAGCTCCTCGGAAAAAACTTAGGCAAATAATTGAATCGGAAATTTCAGAAGGAAAATGTTTACTTTGTGTTTCCGACAATGCGAGCTTAGCTGATTCCAGCTCTGTTTCCCTTTCTTCAAGAATAGAGAGAAGATTTCTAACTTCTTTATTCTTGATGGTAAGCTTCCTGAAAACTTCCCTGTTGATGGCTTCGGAGGTTTGCTGAAACATAGCAAGGAGAAGAATGAGTACAAAAAGCATCAAAGCAAAAAAGCACGCATTTTAATTAATGCTTGGGGGCTAGAGTTATATACCTGGCTCATGCGCTGCAAACCTGCCAAGTTTTCTTTGAACTCTTTCGCGTATTCCGCGAAGAGATTCCCGGCTGCGTCCAAGCCGTCATTGATAGCTTTGAAATCCTTGTCAAAGGTGGGAATTTCCTCGTCGAAAGTCCGAGGTAATTTTCCCACCTCTGGAGCCGCCCTTTCCCTCGTGTCCGTGTTGGACACAATGGGCTGGCTGGGCTCTGGGGGCTTGGTGGTGGGGGCTGCAGTAGGCTCTTCCGCCATTGTGCTTGGCGTGTCCGGGGCGACGGCGGGAGAAGGTTGGCTGCCTCGGCTGGAAGAAACCTTGTGTTTCTTCAGCTTCTTCGGCTTCAGGGTGGAAGGTGGCAGGCTAAAAACATAAAAACCCGGAAAAGGTTAAAACACCGAAGATGGATGAAAAAAGTTCCCATAAAAGAAAATTCCAGAAGAAAGAACCTGGAGGTGGCGACGGGGATTCCGTCAAGATCGATAATTTCTTCCGAGGAATTTATCTTCTTGCGCTTGCGTCCACCTGTAGCGGCGGTGTGCAGCGCGTCCAGCTCAGCCTCAGACACCAAGTCCGAATCTGAAAGATCCTCGAACTGTCGAACAAGCAAGATCAAAATCAGAAGCTAGGAAATCCGAGATAAAATAGAACTGTACCCAAATGACTGAAAAATTACCTTGGGAACCGGATTTTCGGCCGTGTACATTGGCCGACTCTCTGTGTATTGGTCGCGCGATGCGACCAACTGGTTGATGCGCCGCCTAAGTTCCTTTGCGGGCCAATCCTTGGTGGATGTCCGCATCGGATCCTTGACTCCCGTGTATTCGCACAGGAAACGGCCGTTGTGGTTGGCTAGTGGCTGGATCCGCCTAATCAGCCAGCATAGAACCGTGTCCATGCCGGTTAGAGGTGGATCCATGGAGGTGAGCTTGGCGATGCGCCGCTTGATCTTTAGCAGATCTGGCGGCAGAACTTGGACGGCTTCTGTTCCCCAGTTATCCTGGGGAACGGCGGCGGAATTCACAAAAGGTGGAACCCCGACGGCCTTTTTAGGAAAAGGCACGTCGGGATGATAAAAGAAAGAACCCGTCCAAAATTTGACGGATTCTGAAGTTTTTATCTTGGGGAACCAATCCTCTCGGAATCTCCGAAGAGTGAAGGATATAGTTCCGCAAGTTGGGAGTGCGCCCTCCGAAGAGTTTTGCTTAACTCCAAAGCAGTACATCCAGAAATCTAACCTAGGTTCTAGCCCTAAGTAGCCTTCGAACAAGGCCTGAAAGCCGGCCATGTATAGAATGGAATTGGGGGGAAGATTGTGGGGCTGGATGTTGTAATGAGAGAGAACCTGGAGGAAGAAGGAAGATGGCGGAAGCCCCATACCTCGCAAAAGGTGGGAAGAAAGGAGTACCCTCTCGCCATCCCGTGACGCGGGTTCGGTTTCTTCTTCTGGCAGCCGCCATTTCTTCTTGAGAACCAGGCCCTCCTTTTCCAAGTTTGGAAGGAGAGCCGGGGGGAATACTGCAGGCACTCCAGTTGCCTGCAGATTCCGCTTCCTCGTCCGCTCCGGTGGCGGCGGCGGCGGCCTCCGCGGCAGCGAGTTCGTCGCCGAGGAGTTCGATCTTTTCCTCCGCCGTTTCAGGTGCAAACGGCGGGGTTGTCGTGGCGCTCGATGTCGCAATGTCCGCGGCGGCGGAAGTGTTTTCTCCGCCCGCCGCGGAAGCCGCAGTCTTCTCCGGCATGTCGCCGGTGAGCTTGGGCGAGCCTGGCTGTGGATCCAGATCGCTAACGAGCTCGTCGATGGCGGCGCGGGTCGGCGACGACGGCGAGGAAGCCATCTTTTGGTGGCGCGTTTCGGTGTGTTTGGATGCTAAGTGCGCCTGGAACAAGTGCTTTGCTCTCGAGCTCGCGTGCGCAGCAATGGCGTAGGCAGTGAGGGAGTGAGGAAAGTTTCGGAGGAGGACGATGATGGCTAGTTATAGCCAGAAACCCGTTCAGATACATGCCAACGGCTCTTTCGATCGTTGGATGCTCGACGCGTGTCGCTCGCCGGAAACTACGGGAAATATAACGACAGGGGAATGATGGCTATCTCCTCGTTTCCCGTGAGAATCTGTCAGAGATACGTTGCAGGGTTTCCCGCGTGAAACCAAGCGTCGCCTGCGTCAGCATGATTAAAGCGCTGACGTTAGAAGTTCCTTTTCCGCGAAGGATCGCGAGAAGAAAAGCCGGACTTTCATAGTTCCGAGTTTTATGTCACTATCTCCTTCGAAAGGAAAGTAGAAAGAATCAAGACTGCTGAATCAAGATTTCCCGGACAAAATGTATTTGACGAAAGACGGAGAATCAGAGTTTTGATCCTTCCTGGGGGCTACTGTCGGATATATACTGAATAGGGGTATAGAAGATGGTAGACAAAGAGCCAGACTACCAGGGTGGCCTACATGGTAATGGGCTTAGGTCCATTGGGCGGCCCAGTAGTCCGACGCGCAGAAGCCGGATTCTAGAAGAACCCGGATCACGGCCCACGTGATCTGGCTTGGAGGAGAAGACGGATTCCTTGCTTTCCAAGTTACAAGTTAAACGTAGTCTTCTAGGTTTCCTATTCTGTAAGCCCTAATCCGGCTATTATATAAAGCCGGACGGGAGATAGATTAAACAGGTTCCAAGCACAAGTTGGACACAAGTTCAAGCTCTACGCAACTCGCCGAGAAGCTCATCCTCGCCGAGTAGCTAGATCTATTCCCTCACATTGTAACCCTATTATACGGGCTTTAGTCCCAATTAGTGAGAAGTGCAGGAGTAGGTACGCCGTACTGTCGCGACGTACCGAACCTGGGTAAAATCCCGTGTTCTGTGTTACTACGCTATCCCGTTACCCCACGTCTCTACCGTAGTCTCATGGCACCCCCGTCTATGAAAACTACTACGATGTCTCGATACACCCCTAGACCTGTAGAAAGTATTTGGATTTATGTAGAACAAAATATACTCCTTCGAGTTACAGTTTGTTACACATAAATTGGAATGCTTTCCTTTGTTCTGGGAACATGTCTTCCCGGACCGCAGGAATGAGATCCCAGTCCGGATAACTTATATGACTGCCAATGTTGCATTCTCCTTCATACCCTATTGGTTAATGTTAGAATATATCATTGATTAATGATATTCTAATTAACATTTGAGTTACTATTGTTGAAAATTTAGGTTTGTTTAAATGGACGTGTTTCATGATCTATTTAATGATATCCTAATTTACATCAATGGGTATAAGGAGAATGTTGCATTGTGGGTCATAGAAGTTGCTCGGTGAGGGGATCTCATTCATATGATCTAGGATTACACCCCAAACTATCGGGAAGTATTTGAATTTATGTAGAACAAACTGTACTCCTTCCGATTAAAATTTGTTACACATAAATTCGAATGCTTTCCTTTGGTCTGGGAATGAGAACACACACCGGGCAACTTCTATGATTGCCAATATTGCATTCTCCTTCATACCCCATTGATGAATGTTAGGATATCATTGATTAATGATATCTCCTACTTAACATTTGAGTTACTATTGTTGCTAATTTAGGTTGGTTTACATGGACGTGTTTCATGATCTATTTATTTTTATGTGCTGATTGTGTCTACTACAAATTGTTTTGTTTGTAGATGGTCGAAAGGGTTGAGGTTACCATGGTGGACAAAAAATGTGGCGTTCCTTCTAGCCCGCTACGCGTCATACGGGAGTACAGAAACTCTCTCGCGGTCATTGTTCGTGAAGAATTTAACATCAACGAGGATAGTCTCGGCGGCGCTGACCAAAACGGTTTGCGCAACATGCTCCTCCTAAATGTTCACCAAAGGTACAAACTCCCGCCAAGTTACGATAACTACAACCAAATTGGCAATCTTGTGAACCAAATCCCCCTCATCAAGTTCTCAATAGCCTTCTGTGATTGGAAGATGAAGTTGCGCAGAAGGTATCTTAGCAGCGAATTCGTCGTGGTACAAAAACGCTATCCTGCTATCACTGCGGAAGATTGGGAGGAGTTCAAGAATAAGAATGCATACATGCTCACGCATCTCTCTCTAGTAGAATTAGATGTTCTAATTAGACCTTCTAATTAAAACCTCTCTAATTGGATTAGACTTTCTTCTAATTGGGTTTTTTGAGGTGTCCTCTCCCGATTAGACCTATCTCTAATTGTTATTTTCTCTCATGTATTGAGAAATTTCTAGAATCATATAGCTCTAATCATAGTAGATTAATGCAAACAATTAGCGACGCCGAAAGGATGTATCTCTTCGTCGGTGCCGAGTCGTAGACTGTGGAGCGATGGCGGGTTGACACGAGCATACGCGTGCACACCATAAGAGGGATTACAGGTGTAGCGTACCTGCACTTAAAATTTGGCAAGGTACCTGTGTATAGTGCAAAACCCTGGATCGATTTCATTTGCACACACAGTTTAAGATGAATATCACAACATTGTATCATTATTACACGAATGATCCAGACTTGGTAAAATAAATTATTCAAATACAACTTTGCATAGCACAAGGCTAGCTTGAAAGAGTACAGCAGCGGAAATTTATTCTTCAAGGAGTCTCCATCATCTTCATGTGCCACAGGCGAAACATGTTGGTTGCAGACTCGAAAACTTAATCGTAATCTCACTCGTCATCTGAACAATCTGCAACAAATAAAATTGTTTCAACGGAGTGGGTCAGAACCATTAAAAATGGATCTGGCAAGTGACACTATGTGGACACTTAATGGAATAACTCTAATAACCTATATGCATATTTGGCTGGTGGAGTTTGAGGCTAATTTGCACAAAGCCATTTTTTCCTAATTCTTTACAAAACATTTTTCTTTTGTCAAAGCAGGTATGGCATGAAAACCACCCTCTTTTCCACCTTTGTTCAACCTTCAAAATTTTTAACTTCAAAAATTGGAATGTTGGGAAACCTACATTGAATCCTTGATTAGCTGCTCAAATGTTCCGTAACCAGGGACACGGCTAAGTACTTAGTTTTAACTCTGCAGAGGTTGTGCACTTTCTGTTGGGACGCGTAGTGATAAACGAAAAACTTTTCCTACGCGGTACTCCCAAGATCTAGCCGAGGTAGAAGGCCACGAGTATTACCACTAGACGCGTAGGTGCGGATTATCGATGTAGCGCGTCTGGTCGGGGCAGTGCAGTCCCACGATCCGGTCCGGCCGATCCAATCCCTCGAACGTCGAAGTGCTGAACGTACAGCACCTCTGCCGGTATCCACACGTACGAGGAGGAGCTCCGACGGCGGACTGCTAGGTCCGGTGCGGCGGCTGGACTGAGTGGGGCTAGGGTTCCCAACGCATGGGGGAGTGGACTAACGTGCCCGCTGGGCAACCTGCGCCCCTCTTTATATAGCGTATGGTAATGGGCTTCACAACACTTGTGGCCCATTCCCTCTGTGAGTCCGACTCACTAACTCAGTCCATTTCCGGTTCGGGTCCAACCCAACCAATATTTGCTCCCGCTCTTAAGTGTGTGACCCTGCAGGCTCATGGCGACTTGGACACGATTAGAGTCCGACTCTCAATCGATCAATCGGTAGTGGCTCCTAGCAGAACGTGCCGACTCCCAAGTTCCATTGAGTCATGACGACATACCTTTCAATGTGATATTCATCTTAGTCCTTTTTGCCTCACGATATACCTTGTCGAGCTATAGGCGATTTATCGTCATCCCTTAAATAGCTCAACTCTCTTCTCGATCCGTGATATGTGATTCATCTGACTAACTCTTTAGTCAATAGACACAGTTAACACTTAACTGAGTCGCGCATGGCCATGCTTCCTGAATCATATCACTCGAGAGGGCCCAGAGAATATCTCTCCAATCGGAGGGGCAAAATCCCATCTTGATTATCCACATCACGCAGCTTGCTTCTCATTCGACCCGAACTCTGCCTTTATAGTTGCCTTGTCACAGAACAACGTTTGACAGAACCTAAGTCGGTGATCCACAACTCGGATTGTGCGACAACCTCAGGTCTAAGGATTACATTGATTGAGACTACAAATGACGACTTGATCGTTGCATCTCAATGTGGGTCAGTCCGACTTGCTAAACTCTTTAGCCAAGTCCGTGAACGTTGGAATGGCATCACCATGCCCATGACAAGTGGAACCGTGTCATCAGCCAACACTCACATTAGTCTAGGGTGTGTGTCCAGCACAACCTAAAGGACCAAGGACAATCTAGTATGAACAACATGAATATATAGTTCCACAATCGAATCACATATTCAATGATATATATATCAGATGTTCAAAACAAGGACAACTTAATAACTTTATGAATACAGTGGGAATTACATCATACATGATTGCCTCTAGGGCATATTCCCAACAGTCTCCCACTTGCACTAGAGTCAATCATCCTGGCATCATATGCCTAGGCATCTAATGCCCATACCTCTCGTGTGCGCCTCATGCTTAGGCTGTGGTAGCGCCTTTGTCAACGGATCTGCAATGTTTGCATCCGTGTGTACTTTGCATAACTTGATATCACCTTGTTCGACAAACTGGCGAATGAGGTGGTACCGCATGAGTATATGTTTGTTCTTCTGGTGTTGTCTAGGTTCCTTGGCCTGTGCAATAGCACCATTGTTGTCACAATATACGTCCAAAGGATTGGACGCGCCCTGAACCACACCAAGATCAATCAGGAGGTTCCTGATCCAAACAGCTTCCTTTGCCGCCTCTGAGGCAGCAATATACTCAGCCTCTGTTGTAGATGCAGACACCGTATCTTGCTTGGAACTCTTCCAGCTCACAGCTCCTCCGTTCATTACGAACACGTATCCCGATTGCGAACGAGAATCATCTGAGTCGGTGAGATAACTCGCATCCGTGTAACCCTTTACACTGAATTCCTCATCACCTCCATAAACTAGGAACATTTCCTTAGTATTTCTCAAATACTTAAGGATGTTTTTAACCGCTGCCCAGTGGGCTTCGCCAGGGTCAGCCTGGTATCTGCTCGTAACACTTAGAGCATAGGAAACATCTGGCCTAGTACAAATCATGGCATACATGATGGATCCGATTGCCGAAGCATACGGGATCACACTCATCCGACTTCGCTCATCAGTTGTCGAAGGACACTGAGTCTTGCTAAGTTTTATGCCATGGGACATCGGTAAGAATCCCTTCTTGGACTCTTCCATTTTGAATTTCTTCAAAACCTTGTCCAGATAAGTACTCTGACTCAATCCAATGAGCCGCCTGGATCTATCTCTATAGATCCTGATTCCTAATATGTAAGTTGCCTCACCCAAATCCTTCATTGAGAAACTCCTTTCCAATGACTCTTTGGTTTCTTGCAACATCATGACGTCATTTCCAATCAGTAATATGTCATCCACATATAAGATTAGAAAGTTTACTTTGCTCCCACTAAACTTCTTGTATAAACAAGAATCATGATCGCTCTTGATGAAGCCAAACGATTTGACTACCTCATCAAAGCGAATGTTCCAACTCCGAGATGCTTGCTTCAACCCATAAATGGATTTCTGAAGTTTGCATACCTTGTTAGCATTAGCTGGATCGACAAAACCTTCGGGCTGTATCATATACACGTCCTCAGTTAAATTTCCATTAAGGAAAGCCGTCTTGACATCCATCTGCCATATGTCATAGTCGAAATAGGCTGCTATGGCTAACATGATCCGAATTGATTTAAGCATCGCTACAGGCGAGAATGTCTCGTCATAGTCAACTCCTTGAACCTGTCGGAACCCCTTCGCGACAAGTCGTGCTTTATAGACGGAAATATTTCCATCCATATCAATTTTCTTCTTAAAGACCCATTTGCACTCGACGGGTCTTGCACCGTCAGGCAGATCAACCAAATTCCAAACTTGGTTTTCATCCATGGACTTTAACTCGGATCTCATGGCTCCAAGCCATGACTCGGAATCAGATCCCACCATCGCTTCCGAATAAGTTGCCGGCTCATTACTGTCTAACAGTAAAACATCACGAGCACTCTGTAATCTGGCAGATCTCCGTGGTTCAGGTGCTATTACCGGTGTAGGTACCACGACCGGCTCAGCCTCCAAGGAGTTCGCCGACTCGCCCCTAGCGGGTTCCTCTCGAATTTCTTCGAGTTGCACCGTGCTCCCACTGACTTCCCGACTGAGAAACTCTTTCTCAAGGAAGACACCATTCCGAGCGACAAACACTTTGCCCTCTTCCCGGTTGTAGAAGTAGTACCCCAAGGTTTCCCTCGGATACCCCACGAAAATACACTTATCCGACTTGGGCGTGAGCTTGTCCGACTGAAGTCGCTTGACAAATGCTTCACAACCCCAAATCTTTAGAAAAGACAAACTTGGCTTTTTACCAGTCCACATCTCATGTGGTGTCTTCTCTACTGACTTTGATGGTACTCTGTTTAGTGTGAAAGCTGCAGTTTCTAGACAATAACCCCAAAATGATAAAGGTAGATCTGTCCGACTCATCATTGATCGTACCATGTCCAACAAGGTCCGATTTCTCCGTTCCGATACACCGTTTCTCTGTGGTGTACCCGGCGGAGTGAGTTGAGGAACTATTCCACAACTCTTTAGATGGTCATCAAACTCATGGCTCATGTACTCGCCTCCACGGTCCGACCGTAGAAACTTTATTTTCTTGCCGAGCTGATTTTGTACCTCACTCTGGAATTCCTTGAACTTTTCAAAGGCTTCCGACTTGTGTTTCATTAAATAGATATATCCATACCTACTCAAATCATCAGTGAAGGTAATGAAGTACTCATAACCACCTCTGGCTGTCGTGCTCATTGGTCCACATACATCACTATGTATTAGTTCCAACAAGTCGGACGCCCTTTCACAACTCCTTGCAAAAGGTGTCTTGGTCATCTTGCCTAGTAGGCATGATTCGCATGTCTCGAATGACTCTAAGTCAAACGAAGTTAGAAGTCCATCATCATGGAGCTTCTTCATGCGCTTCCAGCTTATATGACCAAGCCGACAGTGCCAAAAGTAAGTCATATTCAGATCATTTGGTTTCAACCTTTTAACATTTATGTTATAGACCGATTCACTATCAAGATTTAAAATAAATAACCCGTTCTGAACGGGTGCAAAGCCATGAAACATATCTTTCAAATATAAAGAACAACCATTATTCTTAATATTCGACTCATAACCTTGTCTCATCAAACATGAGGCGGAAATAATGTTTCGACTAAGCGCTGGAACATAATAACAATTATTTAGTTCCAAAATAAATCCTGAAGGTAAATGAAGTTGCATCGTGCCGACTTCCAACGCAGCGACTCTCGCCTTGTTGCCGACCCGAATATCAACCTCTCCTCTTGCCACGCTCCTAGTTCTTACCAGTCCCTGCAACGAGTTGCATATGTGAATAACTGATCCGGTATCATATACCCAAGAACTATTAGGCGCATCAGCAAGATAAATGTCTATAACATTGCACACAAGCGTACCTGAGTTGGAAGTCACACCTCCACTCTTGGCTCTGTCAGCCAAATACTTGGTGCAGTTCCTCTTCCAGTGGCCATCCTGCTTGCAATAGAAGCAATTGGCTCCGGCTGTAGGAGAAGGCTTAGTCTTTGAGGGAGCACTCTGGACAGGGCCATGGGTGCTACCTCCTGACTTATCCTTCTTCTTCTTAGTCCAAGAACTCTTCTTGAACTTAGCCTTATTCTGCACCATCAACACTTGACTGGCGCCTTTCTTGATATCAGCCTCTGCCGTTTTGAGCATCCCATGTAATTCAGTGATACTCTTATCCATACCATGCATATGGTAGTTCGAGATGAACGGACCATACGCACTAGGAAGAGAGTTCAGAATTATATCAGTGGCGATCTCTTCTTTAATTGAGAAGCCCAAGCGATCCAAAGACTGTATGTAACCAATCATCTTGATTACATGCGGACTCAGTGGATCGCCGTCTTTCAGCTTACAGCCAAGCAAAGCTTGAGAGACTTGATACCTCTCAGTCCTTGCTTGAGCCTGGAACATACTTTTGAGGCTTTCGATCATATCGTAGGCCTCAACATTTTCGAACTGCTGCTGCAAGTCCGGTTCCATGTGTGCAAGCATAAGACAGCTAATCTCCGTAGACTCATCTCTAGCCTTACGGTAGGCATTCATGACAGCGACAGTCGCATCGTCATCAGGCTCATCTGGAAGTGGAGTTTCTAGAACATGTTCTTTCTTGTCATGCTTGAGGACTATCCTCAGATTACGATACCAGTTGGTGAAATTAATTCCATTAAGCTTATCTTTCTCTAGGATTGACCTCAACGCAAAAGTGGACAACTGAGGAAGGTTGCTAGGTGCCATTGATCTACAACAGAAAATACGCAAAAACACTTAAGACATGTATTCATAAAAGAGCAGGCATATTAAAACGATTTAATACTTATGCTCCCACTAGAACCAACATCCCTCCGATGGTTGCTAAGTGATTCAAGATCCTAAATAAGCAAGCCGACTAGTGAGCTTTAGCATCACCGCTAGCCGTCAAGTGATCTAGGTAGGCAACACCTTGCCAATCGTATCTCTATACGACTCCTGTTAGTTGGGTGACATCACATGCCCCGGCTCCCAACCTACCTCGCCCCGAGCCCCACAACCGTTGTGATGGACTCGTCTAGATTACCAAGTGCTTCTGCGTGTAAGAGTCCGACTCAAACCCACCTAACCGGAAAGAATTGGTAGCACCTCAATTTCATGAGCCCACTACCAAGAATGTCCGACTTGTGATGGTGCAGCACTGGCGGGGCGACCGACTAGACCTTCTTTGAGGGATTAAAGAATCTACCAACTATCTAAATAGAGGTAAATAGAGACATAACAATAACACAAATAAAACAATTATAATGTGAAATGGTATGGCTCTCTTCATGGTGATCTCCATCTCCACGAAGCTTGTAAGTCGACTCGTGCCAACTCTTGTCACGTGCCATCTTACTCCATGTAGCCGACTTGTACATCGACTTGCATGCCTTCCGGGTTCTCCAACAAGCTACACTAGCTAAGTAAATGAAATTTACATAGAGAATCCGACACGCAGGCCGGTATACAATAATATGACAGCACCTAGGCTCCAGCCGGCTGACAAAAAACATGATACGCAGATCATGTATGGATTACACACATCACATGCACATAAGCCATACCATTCACAACTTCCTGCAAAAACAAGTTATGCATAGATACGATATCTACCGGCGTTGTGAAACTCGCAACGACATCTAAGGCGCTACGACAGGACGACGGCGGTCCCGCTAGCCGGATAGCGGGCGGGGATCGAAGGGGCAGCGCCCCTCGCGGGTGCGGGCAGCGCCCGTTGATTTTGGAAAACGCAGATCTCATCTGCATTCCGATCATGGATTTCTTCATCGGATAAAACGATTTTACCCGAATCTGATCCGTATTCCGACTCGACCAAACTCTTTGATCTTTGATCACCGCAACTGGATTTATGTGTCACGGTATACCCCGATGGCGGAAACCGACCGGTAGGGGTAAGTTGTTCCACGACCTTAGCAGTATGATCACGGAAACCAGATCATCCATTAACCCCGAGTACGATTGATCCAATCAACCTTGTACAAAACCGATCTATCTCATAGACCGACCACCAAAACAGCAATTAGATCACATCTAACGCTAACTACATATCACATATGTACGGATCTCGGGCCTAATACCAGAAGCTACCGCTCTGATACCACTGTTGGGACGCGTAGAGATAAACGAAAAACTTTTCCTACGCGGTACTCCCAAGATCTAGCCGAGGTAGAAGGCCACGAGTATTACCACTAGACGCGCAGGTGCGGATTATCGATGTAGCGCGTCTGGTCGGGGCAGTGCAGTCCCACGATCCGGTCCGGCCGATCCAATCCCTCGAACGTCGAAGTGCTGAACGTACAGCACCTCTGCCGGTATCCACACGTACGAGGAGGAGCTCCGACGGCGGACTGCTAGGTCCGGTGCGGCGGCTGGACTGAGTGGGGCTAGGGTTCCCAACGCATGGGGGAGTGGACTAACGTGCCCGCTGGGCAACCTGCGCCCCTCTTTATATAGCGTATGGTAATGGGCTTCACAACACTTGTGGCCCATTCCCTCTGTGAGTCCGACTCACTAACTCAGTCCATTTCCGGTTCGGGTCCAACCCAACCAATATTTGCTCCCGCTCTTAAGTGTGTGACCCTGCAGGCTCATGGCGACTTGGACACGATTAGAGTCCGACTCTCAATCGATCAATCGGTAGTGGCTCCTAGCAGAACGTGCCGACTCCCAAGTTCCATTGAGTCATGACGACATACCTTTCAATGTGATATTCATCTTAGTCCTTTTTGCCTCACGATATACCTTGTCGAGCTATAGGCGATTTATCGTCATCCCTTAAATAGCTCAACTCTCTTCTCGATCCGTGATATGTGATTCATCTGACTAACTCTTTAGTCAATAGACACAGTTAACACTTAACTGAGTCGCGCATGGCCATGCTTCCTGAATCATATCACTCGAGAGGGCCCAGAGAATATCTCTCCAATCGGAGGGGCAAAATCCCATCTTGATTATCCACATCACGCAGCTTGCTTCTCATTCGACCCGAACTCTGCCTTTATAGTTGCCTTGTCACAGAACAACGTTTGACAGAACCTAAGTCGGTGATCCACAACTCGGATTGTGCGACAACCTCAGGTCTAAGGATTACATTGATTGAGACTACAAATGACGACTTGATCGTTGCATCTCAATGTGGGTCAGTCCGACTTGCTAAACTCTTTAGCCAAGTCCGTGAACGTTGGAATGGCATCACCATGCCCATGACAAGTGGAACCGTGTCATCAGCCAACACTCACATTAGTCTAGGGTGTGTGTCCAGCACAACCTAAAGGACCAAGGACAATCTAGTATGAACAACATGAATATATAGTTCCACAATCGAATCACATATTCAATGATATATATATCAGATGTTCAAAACAAGGACAACTTAATAACTTTATGAATACAGTGGGAATTACATCATACATGATTGCCTCTAGGGCATATTCCCAACACTTTCACCATGAGACCCAACAAACCCAGACTATCCTCAAGCACTCAATTTTTGCTAAGGAAAAGGAGAGAGTTGAGACGAGACCTTTGGGGAAAAGTCAAGGCAGAGCCATTATACCACATGGTTGCACGGGAAGCATCTTCACTTGGACAAAACTTTGGTCCCTTTGTACCTGGGTGGCAATCCTCAAGTGAACTCTCAGGTGAGAACCCCCACATACCATGGTCCTAAGTATAGTAAACTATCTTAGGTGAAAACCCCCATGAACATGGTCCTGAGTAGCCACTCAACATAAACCATGCAAAACCACTTCCAACCAGATTATTCATTAACTTAGTAGATTTTAACACTTCCAGAAAGCAATTTTTGCATAGCATCAATAATTCTACTAAGTTGTCATGGGTGCTAGACACAACTAGTATAAAGGAGATAGTAGTTTTAGCATAGCAATACTATCCAACACATGCAATAAAAGAAATACACTAAGTCATGCATAGAAAATACATAGGAAATTTATGAGGGGTGTGCCACTTGCCTTGGCAATAGGAAGAGCAGGAGTGGCAGTTGCAAAAGCCTTCGTTTCTCTCCGAAAGTTCTAACACAATAAAACAACCACAATAAACATACAAGCAAACCAACAAATCAATTGGAAAATATGCCATGTATGATATGCAAAATATTCTAAGTCAAATGATATGCATGACATGCAAAAATTACTCAAGACACATAAACAATAATAACTTAAACAAGTTAGCTAGGTCAAGGTCAAGGTTGGGAAACATGAATTTGGTAAAATTGACTTAGAAAAATCTTCAGCTTGTATTCTAAGGATTTAGTCATAGACACCAGGACTTGTTTTATGTCCAATGTGACAAATAGAAGAGAGAAGTTAGTCTTCAAGAACCATCTTCAGTCTTGTCATTCTTTTCTTGGTTTGAAGACTCCATTTCTTCTTGTAGACTTGAGGAATTGTAGACTTCATCATTTGGTGCCGCCACTAAGTTACATAGATAAGAAAAGATAAGAAGAAAAGAAAGAAAACAAGACTTAGGGAAAAGTAGGGGTTGATCATCTTGAAGCTCCTCTTGATTTTCTTCTTGGAGATGCTTCTGACATTGCTAAGTCCTTCATGAGTTTTCTATCTTCATGTTGAAAATCTTCAAGTTGACAATTGTAGCATCCTCTCCATGGATTTTTCACTAATCCAGACTTAGTGGTTTTCAACTAGGAGGGTCAACTAGGAAAAATAACTTAGAAATATTCTAAGGTCTTTGGTTTTTGTCTCTCTGGTCTAAGGTTAGTCCTTAGCACAAATTAGCTAGAGAAAACATATTGAAAATAATTACAGAAAATAAACTAAGTCAAAAATAGTCACATGAGCATATAACAACCAAAACCCTTTTAACTTAGCCAAAAACTATTTTGGGCGCAAGGGACTGTTAACAAACATCATAAGGTATCCAAAATATTTTATTTGCAATTTTTAGATGTATAGAATTTAAACTATGCCAAAAATCACCAAACAAGCCTATTTAAATTTGACCAATTTATGTTTGTCAAATTTAAATTTGGACAGTTCTAAAATATTCTACGTGTTCAGGCCTTTTCAAAAAGTTCTAGTTTGCTTAATTTGGATCTACGGTTAAAAAGTAATGATAGATCTAAGTTGCAGGGGCTAAACTGAAAAGAAAACAGAAGAATCTTCGCACTGAAGTCCCTGGCACGCTGTGCTGACGCGATGATGACAGAGCGCTGACTGGATCCGACGTGGTTGCTGACTGGGCTTTGACTACTGATTTTGACCAAAAATAAAGTTGCTCGGATGGGAAAACAATCTAAACGAAAGTTGTAAAGAATTACGTGCTCTTTCTAACTAGCACAAATATAACATCAGTTGATGAATAGTTTAGTCACAAATCATAATTTACCTTTCTGGTCCGAAACTTTGACCGTGAATAACTCCTAGCTCGCTCGACCAAAATAGGTGAGGTTTGGGGCAAACGAAAGGTCTTGATCAGGAGAACAACTTTGGTTATCAGGCCCCGAAAATTTGAGATGGTTTTCTTCTCCGAAAAACGTCAAACGCAAACTGTATTGTACAGAAAATTCCGTATGTCAAAACAAAAACTGTTCAAAAACAAAATTGTAGGTCAGGGTTAAATCTAACTTCTCACCAAAGGAATATCGATTTGAAGATCCGAGCGCGAAGAGATCTAGGAATTACGAATTCAGATCTGAAAGATGGCGCTTCAAAATTCTTCCTCCACGGTTGATGAAAAGAGTTGAGACCTCTCGGGATGGAAAGATAATGGAGAGGGCTTCAATATTTCTTCAGGCTCCGGCGCGATTCGAGATCGTTTTGATGGGTAGATAAACGAAATACTATTTTGCTGATTAGGGTTTCGGTGGGACGAAAATTGGAAAAGAAATGCCGGCGGCTACAGATGTTTATATAGGCTAATGGTCGGTGGAATAGCTTGGGCTCGAAGTTATGAACGCGTAGGAACAAACGAATCCGGATTTGGAGTCATATTTGTTGAGATATTCGTGTTTAACCGAAGATAGTTTAGAAAAACTGGTTTTCTGAAATTTGGTTCGATCGTGGCTGGTTCCCTAGCTGGCTCGCTTCGTGGGCCAGCCCAGTTCGGCCAAATGTTTTTTTTTACTGTTTTCTTTATAACTTTTGATTTATAGATCTAAATGATTTCAAACCAATTTCTATAGTTTTGTAAAAATAAAACCTTTCACATGAAAACATTTAGGTGTTGTTTTAACACACTTAAAATAATTATATTTTCAAAATATGATTAAATAACTATGGCTACATGAAATCATTTTAATTGGAAATATGACAAATCATTTGAAAGGGGGTTTTATAAAATCCAAAAACATTCTATAAATCAAATATTATTTTACAAAATTCATTTAACTTATTTTTCATATTCATATTTTAAAATATGAGTAAACTCTAATAGCAACTTAATGTTATTTCAAAATAAACAAATAGATACTTTGAATAATAAAACTTATTTTGTATGATTTCTTTTAAGTGTTATATGACATGTTTGTATTATTATTTCCAATAGCATTGGAATAACATATAGTACTTCCTTTGTGTTAGAGTTTTATTTGTTTTTGGTGGCTTGGTTTAACCAGAAAACATAAGTTTTAAATTTTTGTGATTTTTGAATGTTTCCAAAAATCAGGGATGTTACAACAGGTATGATCCTTGACGAGGGAAGCTTAACGATATCTTTGCAACTAGGTCTAGTTGTGAGAATCAATGATTGTTCATAACTCTTCTACGACTACATCGAATCCGCTACCCGATGAGTCGTGATTTTGATCAATGCATGTATGGGCATGCAACGTTATGTGCATAGTGATCTTGGTGGTTACATAGAGAATTTTTTTTAATTCTACAGCGTAAACCAGTAGTGGTATCAGACCACGCTATGTGTAGATAATCATTTGATCTAGAGCACAATTTTGTGCGGGTATTACATAAGTTTGTGCAAGTATATTAGAAAGTTCGCTAATATTTGATTTACCTTTGTTGCTTCCAATAAGTTGTATTTGTATTGTTTTCGACGACATGGTGTGGATTTTTACAGATTTCTTTCAATCCTAGGATGCTCAAGTTGCCCCTGGCATATCTCGCTTGATCCGAAGAAATTCTCCAGTAGTTTTGGGTTGCACCATAGTTGGTCTCATATAACGACATGGTGGAAAGGGCATGTGGATTGGATCCACACTAGGGCTCATGGTTATGAATAAGTTTAGATTGAGGCTCTATGCATCTTCGTAATATCTGTATTTCAATCATCCCACAATGTCAATCTAGTAATGAGAATAAACATACCTCAATTGCGTAGGTTATGACGATAATTGATCGTAGAACCTACAACCACGCGAAAACTTGCAAACGAAGTGTTAGAGGCGTTTAGCTTGGCTTTGCAAGGTGTGTGTGTGTTTGATGTAACTATCTTGTACTATGTTTTGACACGATGACCAATGCCGAAGAATTTTCATTGTTTGACATCAACAATAAGGCGTTCATCACGAAGCTCAGAGGAAGTATGTGACAAGAGAAAGTGGTTGTTTCTCTGTCATGGAAATGCTTGAAGCACTTTTGAGCGCAGCAAAATTTACTCGGATTTTCTTCTATGGTGAGAATAACGAAGAAGGAGGATCCTCGTTGGAGATGCGTCAAGTATCTCTGAAGAACAAAGGCTATATCAAATTACACGAATTATAAATTGGCTATGATGTTTATCCTTTGTTGTTTGCACCTTGATTGGTTGGTACTCATTTATTAGGGTGATTCCTCACTTAAAATATCAAGGTTGTTCGTGTTCTCTCATACTATAGAAACTGTCATAACAGACTTGCATTCGCATTCATCACTTGTATCCAAGGGTCAATGTGTTCTTATCGTCTGCATGCGGATATGGAATGATGGATTGTATCCAAAGATCATTTCGTACATGCGAAGTCAGATGGTTGACTTGACGATCATGCATAACTAGTTATGAGCTCGGAACACATACATCAAAAGATGAGAAAGAAACACATGGATTGATTGGCATAGTGGCCTACTCTTTAGGTTGTGATTGGTTGAGATGTATCCATCCTTCTTGTCATAATTTGTTTCGATCTCATTTCACTCAAAGTTTATTTTGAGGAATATCCGTTTCAGTGGGAGCATATCTTAATTTCAATTTTATTGAACTTAGTAGTGCAAAATTAATTTTGAAATATAAAGTCTAAATAAACTTGTTTTATTGTAGATATGGATCCCGCTGAAAACATAAGTCTGAATGAGTTGTTGGGGATAAATAAATTAACTAAGGAAAGCGGGACCTTTTGTGAATGGGTTCATGACCTCAGAGTTGTTCTCAGAAGTCTTGAGGTAGAGCATGTGCTGGACAATGAGGTCCCAACACCTAATGGGGAATTCTCTCCATTTAGGAGATTAAAAGTCTCAATATTATATGATCATGTTGGACAGGGTGAGTTTTGAGCTAGGTGATTGTTATACACACGTTCGCCTCTTCTGTCTCATGGGAGTTTTAATGGCTCAGTTCTCCATGCAAGTATGTCATGGTCGTCATAAGCTTAATGTTGAGTTGTTGAAGTGAAAACTCATGTGCATTGGTTCATTGAGGGAGCACAAAGACAAGTTCACATGGATAGTTTAGAAGCTAAAGGATATTGGTTTTCTATTTCCAGAAAAAGCAAGCAGTTTACATACTCTTTATTTCACTCACATGACATTACTTTGGTTTTTTGGCTTGCTACAATCTGATGGAAGTGGAGGAGATAGTTGAAGAAATCGTCAATATGCTCATGTCAGCTAAGATGGATGTTTTTGTCCACACAATGATGGCTATACCAATTTACAAAGACAAGTGGAAATTCCACATGAGGTTTAAGACTTATACCAGTTATTGAATTTTTCATGTCTCAAAGATATTTTGGTATTGGATACTAAAATTTCTCAACTTGCAATTTATTGCAGAGTGATAAGGAATATAGGCAAGAAAGGTGGAAAGCATGGAAGGCGCGGTGGAAGACGCATTTAATGGCGACACACGACCTGCATCATCTACAAAGTCCAAGTCAATAGAGAGGATAAACACTACGACTTCGAAATAATAGTTATTTTGAGTTCGACAATTTTGTAATGAATATTTTATATTTCGTGAACCTTGTTGAGTTCGAATTATAAAATATATGTGGGAATTCCAAGCTTAGGAATTCAAAAGTTTATGATCTTATTTATTGTGTTATGTCATTGAATTTTATTATTAAGTCTTGAAAATTTTGATTCAAATTATTACTTAAGTTTGAGTAACATTTTTATGGCTTGTTAAATAAATTGGAGATAAGTTTTTTCTTGATTTATCAAGGTTTTGAGATTGTCTCCAAATTATTCAATAAAGCTAAAAATCCATAAAGTGCTAGGCACTTGTGAATTTCGAAATTCACATAAAGGATGGATGTTTTCTCAATTGATTGACTTCGATTGAAGACTCAATGTGATAATTTGATCATATTGATAAAGTGGAATGGGTGAAATAATTGAATTTTCAATGTTTCATAGAATTTAATGGAAGTACTTTGAATCAAAAACTAGGATCAAAGAAATTTGATTGGAGTAAAAAAGGACTTAATAAGAATTATAACATGATTCACAAAATAAAGTTTTCTTAGTCAATATTACTCATGATTAATTTTGGGAAACTCTAAATTATTGTGATAATGAAATCTTTGTGAGACAAGGATTTAAGAAATGTTATAATTCTCAAAATGCGTTGGTATGATAAGTGAAAGCGTGAAACGAAAATAATTCTCAACCCACTAAGAAAATTATTTTGTTTGTTTGTTAAGATTTGAGCATTGTCATTAATTTACTTTAAATCAATATTGCTCAAGTATGATGTATAATTGATTAAGGGGTTTCGCATAAAACCAATATGTTTATTGGTAGTAAATTTCCACTTTAAATCCAAGTGTTTAACACGTTGGTTTAAGGAGAAAAGTGTCTTATCATTATAGAGAGGTGAAAATTATATTAAGTTAGATTGCGAATATTTGGAGACAGGATTGAATGAGAGGGGCAACATGCAAATGTTTCCAGTTCATCACCTTATCTAGAAATTTATGTATGAGATTCATAAAGTTCGAACTTAATATTGAATAAAGGTCATATGAGGAATTTCAGTTAATATTCACTTTGTGATGTAGTCATCAAAGTTCCGAGACAATGACCATGAAGTGCAAAAAAAAAAAAAAGATAACAATGCTCATATATGACATTGGATTGTCATAGAGATCCAAGAAAAGGAGGAGATGTTGACCCCAAGATTTTATCTTGATAGTGGTTGGAGTGGTCTAAAACCATGGGAACATGAATATTTTCACAAGGGAAAAATATATGAATATGTGATATTCATGAAGCTAGTCTTGATTAAAATTTCTTTATCAAGGACGAACAAATGATAATGATAAGTTGAAAAAATCATTATATCAACTGCTTGATGTTGTTATTAGAACAGTTAGCAAATAATTTGTTAAATGCAATAAATTTTAGTTTACTGAATAATCTGAATTATTAGATTATGAGTGTTTAATTCAGTAGTATTAGTGACATAATAAGTTTTTCTTTTTCGTTATATAAAGCGAACAGTCTTAAAATTCAGTGGGAGCTGAATATGATCTTTTAATTAGGTTGGGCCTGAATTGAAAGAGAGTTGCCTCATAATATAATTTAAATGAGTTTTAAATGAATTATCAGAAAATGTCTTATTAAATTCAGAATCTATGAGGTAGATTAAGGAGTTTAATAAACAATATGACGAGTGTGCTAAGTGTAATTATGAAAGAAATTTCAAATTGCAATGAGACATAAGAATTTGTATTAAACGTAAGCATGATGTGATATTTTGCAATAGACTTGACATTCGTAGTCTTGGTGAGAAAAATAGAAAGGGTTGAGATCAAATCATAAAATTTGTGATTTGACCAATCTCATTGTCATGGAGAAAAACTTAAGTAAACTTTTTTTAAGTAGTTAATTGTTTGTGATTAACCCAGAAATACTATGGTGAGATGATTCTCACATGAATATTTTATGGTGGTATTAAAAAAGACTCAGTGGGATTTTGTATAGCTTAAAATAATATTATGAGATGTTTTCTCACATATGTATTTGTAGTGGAATTACAAAATCAAATCTCTATTGTTTTTAATTCAGATTATGATTCTTCAAATGATAATATTGTATGTTGTATAAACAGTAGAGTATTATCAGTGGACTCTATAGTATATTACTATGGATAGTTGCAACATAATGTGAGACATTGTAAATTGCAGGTTATTAGATAAAAGTCATTCGACTTAGTGAGGTTTCAAAAGACGGTATAGATAATTCATTCGCATACGCTTGATTTATTAATACTAGTACGAAATTAGAGTCACGCTATTCCAATTCCTAATAAATACAACGCAAGTTTATCACAAATTGATTAGATCAAAAGGTGAAAGACAATGGTCTAAGGAACCACATGCATAGTGTGAATAACACGGAATGTCCATAGGTGTTATGTCATCATACGAACTAGAGTATTATTGACTCTAGTGCAAGTGGGAGACTGTTAGAGATATGCCCTAGAGACAATAATATTTGGTTACTATTTTATCTCCAAGTTTAGAATTAAATTTATGTCATCATGCTATAACCGTTATAACACTTGAAAAGTGAGTTTTCAATCAAAAATATTTGTGTGGGTGTGAAGAAATTAATAAACAAGATTTCCTAATCTTGTCTCTAAGATTAGATTATGGTTTGTGAGATGATCATATTTTCCTAATCATGGACTTAGTTAAAGTCTAGTAAAACATACGAGTTTATTGTTAGAGTAACAATAAACCAAACCGCATATATGATCTTGCTAAAAGAAACTAAACAGTTCTAATGTTTTTAGCAAAATGCATATAAAGTTGTCATTGACTATAATTCCTATACGATGAGAATATCTAGTGACGACACAATCGAAAGTTATACTTTGGATGTCTTCAACCGTCCACCATTACAGGGGATCATAAGTTGACATCTAGGTATAACCTAGAGCGTGTAAATGAACTGAGATCGTTCAAGACTAGTACTTAACTCCTCTAGATGATAGAGATATACATGCTTTGGGTCCTCTCAGTATCACTGATGTCAACCAATTGATGACCCACAAGTATAGGGGATCACAACAGTCTTCTAGGGAAGTAAAACCCAAATTTATTGATTCAACACAGGGGGGCAAAAGAATATTTATAAGCCTTAACAAATGAGTTGTCAGTTCAGCTGCACCTGAAAGTAGACTTGCTCGCAACAGTTTATTAGTGGTAACGGTTTTATAGCAGTAACAGTAATAAAATAACAGCAGGAATAAAATAGTAACAACGGTAGCAATTATAGGAAACAACAGGATTAAAGTACTGTTGAAAGTGCATTTCGTTTTCCCGGTGTTTTGTGTGTTAGTTAACAATACTAAGTATATAATTTATCTAGGTGCTAAGTGTGCAGGTGTTATCTTTAACATCAGCATCGATCACCAAAAAGATCGGTGAAGATTGGCTAAGAGATTTGGGACAGTGAGGAGCCGAATTATTCTAACCGGATTATTCTAGGAAACCGGATATTCCGGTTAGTATGGTTTCTGTCCAGTTCGAGACAGAGAAGAGCCGTAATATTGGGACCAGATTATTCATAACATACCAGATATTCCGGTTGAGGAAGTTTTGCTCAATATCGACTAAGGACTGAAGCCTCAACTCACAGAAGCCAACCAGATTATTTGAACCGGACTATTCCGTGCCAACCGGAATATCCAGTTTAGGTGCCTGCGCGGGACAGAAGCCAACCGGATTATTCATGCTGGATTATTCAGCCCCAGTCGGAATATCCGGTTGAAATCAACGAGTTCGTTCAGATCTAGAGAAATATCCCGACCGGATAGTCCGGTCCAAACTAGGACCGGATATTCCGGTACCTCTTTTCCAGCTCAAACGGCTAGAATTGAGGAGGGGGTATAAATACCCCTCCTCTTCCTCCTTGAGCTCCAGTTCATCCATTAGCATTCAATAGCATTTATTGAGCTCACCAAATACAAAATTACTCCCAATCCCTCCCACCAAACTCGTTGATCTTTGGAGGATTGAAGGAGAAGGCCCCGATCTACATCTTCACCGAGTCGTTCTTCATTTCCCCCTCATTAGCTTGAGGGATCTTGCATAGGGTTTCCTCTTGTGGAGAACCTAGGCAGCTTGCTACTCTTGGTGATTCTTGTGATTGTTGGGAGCCCCCAATTTGGTTGTGGGTGTGTGACCCAAGTTGTTTGTAAAGGATTCGATTCCGCCTCAAAGGGGATCAATAGTGGTTCTAAATGGATAATTGATAGTGGATGCACTAGTCATATGACCGGAAGCAAAGAACTTGTGACAGAGTTGCGCCCAAATTACATTCAAGCAACTGCCACTTATGGAGACTCGTCCTCATCTAAGGTATCGGGGTTAGGCAAGGTTGTGATTTCTCCCGATATCACTATCGTGAATGTCATGCTTGTCGAATCCCTTGGTTTCAATTTACTTTCGGTCCATTCTCTTGGAAAGATGGGTTTCTCCGTCTTTTTTGATGAAGATATTGTGGTCCTTTTGAGGAGCAAGACTCTTTACATAGAATACATGGGACATGTTGAAAATGAGTTGTTCGTGGTGGACTTTTTGAAGTCTACCAACTTTCAATCAATGTGTCTTTTCGGAAAGGCAGACGTGGGGTGGTTGTGGCATCGCCGCTTATCCCATGTCAACATGAGAACTTTGCAAAGTCTTCATAAAGGTGTCCTTATTGTCGGACTAAAATAAAATGTTTCCTTTTCCAAAGATCGCGTTTGTAGGTCGTGTGTTGAAGGAAAGATGCATGATATCTCGCACAAGGCCAGGACTATTATTTCATCAAAGAGGATCTTGGAGCTTCTCCATGTTGATCTCTTTGGTGCCATGCCCGAGGCAAGTCTTGGTGGCAAGAAGTATTGCTTGGTGATTGTCGATGATTATTCAAGATACACTTGGGTTTATTTCTTCAAGTGCAAGAGTGAGACTCAACAAACCATCATCGACTTCTCCAACCAAGTGCAACGTCAACACAATGTGCAAATCATGTATATTAGGAGTGATAATGGTTTGGAGTTCAAGAACTACTCTTTGAATGAATTCCTTAGTGATGAGGGTATTCGTCATCAATACTCCGCCACTTACACTCCTCAACAAAATTGTGTTTCCGAAAGGAAGAATCACACTGTCTTTGATATGGCAAGGACCATGCTGGCGGAGTATACTTCTCCCCAATATTTATGGGCAGAGGCCATATCCACCGCATTCCACTCCTCCAACCGCCTCTACATCCGCAAAGGCTTGGACAAGACTCCATATGAGATCCTCACCGGAAACAAGCCCAACGTCTCCTACTTCCGTGTATTCGGTTGTAAGTTCTTCTATTTGATCAAGGGTGTTAGGTTATCTAAATTTCAATCCAAAACTATTGAGGGTATATTTACGGTGCCGAATCCCACACTTATAGAGTCTTTGACAAAGCCTCACGGATTTTCATAGAATCTTGTAGTGTGGTGTTCGAGGAAAATGATGGCTCCCAAATGGCGCAATTTCACGTTTTAATGTAGATGTTGAAATGCCTCAAGAATCCATAGGAAGGATGGGTGTGGGATTTTTCTGCCCCATTGAGGGACACCTTATGGAGACTCGAGAAGGACTATGCTCTACTCAAGTGGAGCCATCATCTACAATAGAAGAACAAGCCAAGGAGCCAAGTGATGCACCTAACCAAGAACATGTTGAAGACCCTCCTCTTATTGACCAAGTCACTACGCAAGATGCAACCACTCCTATCATTCATGCTAGTCAAGGTCAAGGCCAAGATCAACCATCATCCTCCTCTTCTCCTCAAGTTGAAGCAAATGTTGAAGTTGTTGTTGTTGATGATGATGATGATGATCAAGGCCAAGTTGGTTAAGACGGGGACCCAAATGATCAAGATGATCAAGTGATACCTCTTCGCAATAATCAGGAGATCAAAGCCCGTCGTGCTAAAAGGATAAGAAGAGCTTTGAAGCATATTGATGCCCAAGACAACAAGGTCTTGGAAGATATTCAAGCTAGAAGATCCACAAGAAGCCAATTGGCACATTTTAGTGAGCATCAAGCTCACATATCTATTGTGAAACCAAAGAAAGTGTTTGAAGCTCTTGAGGACTCCGATTGGGTTGAAGCTATGCATGATGAGTTCAATAACTTTGAGTGCAACAAGGTTTGGAAATTGGTTGAGAAGCCCAAAGATTGCCACAATGTTATTGGCACTAAGTGGATTTTCAAGAACAAGAAAGATGAGCATGGCATTGTTATAAGAAACAAGGTAAGATTGGGAGCTCAAGGTTACACTCAAGTTGAAGGCATTGACTTTGATGAAACCTATGCTCCTGTGGCTCGCCTTGAGTCCATCCGTATCCTTCTTGCATCTGAATCCTCGCATAATTTCAAATTGCAACAAATGGATGTCAAAAGTGCTTTCTTTTAATGGTACACTCAAAGAGGAGGTATATGTGAAGCAACCTCCGGGGTTCGAGAATCTCAACTTCGCTAACCATGTATACAAGCTTGATAAGGCGCTCTATGGACTTAAACAAGCACCACGTGCATGGTATGAGCACCTTAGAGAGCTATTGGATGACCGTGGGTTTGAAGTTGGGAAGATCTACCCCACTCTCTTCACAAAGAGGGTAAAGGGAGAGCTTTTCATATGCCAACTCTATGTGGACGATATTATATTTGGCTCAACTAACCAAGATTTCAATAATGATTTCTCAAAGCTTATGACTGACAGGTTAGAGATGTCTATGATGGGAGAGCTTAAATTCTTCCTTGGATTTGATATCAAGCAATTGGCCATTTCTCAAGCCAAGTATACCGAAGACATTATCAAGAGGTTTAATTTCCAAAATGCAAAGATCAAGCCATCTCCTATGCAAGTCAAGTGCCACCTGAAGCGTAACCCGTATGGTACAGATGTGGACCAAAAGTTGTGTCGTTCTATGATTGGTTCTTTGCTTTTTCTTTGTGCATCTAGGCCCGATATCGTTTTGAGTGTAGGTGTGTGTGCAAGGTATCAAGCGGCCCCTAAGGAAAGACACTTAGTGGCGGTCCATAGGATCTTTTGGTATTTGGTTCATACCTCAAGGTTTGGTTTGTGGTACCCAAAGGGGGGACAATTCTCTCTCAAGGGATACACGGATTCCGATTGGGCCGGTGATCAAGATGATAGGAAGTCCACTTCCGGGGCTTGCCAATTCCTAGGTCTTTGGTGAGTTGGTCTTCCAAGAAGCAAAATTGCATATCTCTCTCCACCGCCGAAGCCGAGTATGTAGCCGCCGCAAGTGCTTGCACCCAATTGCTATGGATGAGGCAAACTCTCAAGGAATATGACGTTCATTTGGATAAGGTGCCTCTCATCTGTGACAATGAAAGTGCCATCAAGATCGCCTACAACCCCGTGCAACACACAAGAACGAAGCATATTGAGATTCGTCATCATTTCACTTGAGACCATGTGGCAAGAGGTGATATTGCACTAGCTTATGTGCCCACCAAGGACAATCTCGCGGATATGTTCACGAAGCCACTCGACAATGAAAGATTCATGTTCTTGAGGAATGAACTAAACATCATTGATTCTAGGAGTTTGACTTGAGGGTCTTGCACACACCCCTTTAGTTGAAACGTGTTTGGGTTTAGGTGTAGGCATGGACATAGGGGGAGTGTTATCCTAACACATTGGGTTCTCCCTCCACCATTATGCCCAAAGCAAATATTCATTGTTATCTCTCTTTTTCTAATGTTGAATTGTGAGCTTCAATGTCGAGAATTGGCAATGTACCCAAGATATATCTTCGCGTTGACATACCATATTCTCTTACATGGCGTCTTAGGCCACCAACCTCTTCTCATGAAGAGTTGGTTCTTGTTTGGTTCTTATGTGGTGTTTTTCGTTGTGTTTTTCCTTCTTTTCTTGTGTTTTGTGAGTCGTTTTTGTTGTTTGGGAAACACACTCTCTCTTTTCCTTATTTGAATTTTGTCTTCTTTGCAAAAGTTGGAGTGTGTAGTACCATCTCAGTTTGAGTTCTTATCCCAAGCCTAATATTTCCCCCCTTAGACATTTTCTCTTCCAAAGATTTTAATCACTTTGATCTCTTGGTGGAAGGAAGACCCGGCTAGCGGTACTACCGCCAGCTGCAGCGGTACTATAGCTGTAACTGATAGTAGTACCCAGCGCACGGTACTACCGGTGGTCTTGCACGGTACTACCATTGCAGGGGCTCGTGCCCAGCACAGACCCAGTAGCGGTACTACCTCGTGGCTCCAGTAGTCCCAGGTGGGCAGTACTACCGCTGAGCACAGCGGTACTACCGCCAACCTGGGACTACTAGAGTCACGAGGTACTACCGTTGTAGGGGCTCGTGCCCAGCACAGACCAAGTAGCGGTACTACCTCGTGGCTCTAGTAGTCCCATGTGGGCGGTACTACCGTTGAGCACAGCGGTACTACCGCTGCGGTGAAAATCCGTGGGGATAAATACGGATCTGGGAGAGGGAGTTACCCATTTACCTCTTGTCTCCCTCATCCTCCCCCCACACCGGATCTCGTCGCCGCCAAGTCTTCCATCCGCCGGGGAGGGCTCTCTCCGATGATCTAGTGCTCCAATCACGCCAAAGAAATCCCGGGGATCGCACCCAACTCTTTCTCCATGACGATGAGCTCCGGTACCCCATTCTATCTCTCTCCCTCGAGTAAATCTTGTGAGATGATGATGTTTAGGGTTCTAGAGATCTCCTAGTCTAGGAGTAGTTCGTTGTGATTCCTCGTAGAGTAAATTCCCTAATAAATTTTGGTGCATTTCATCTAGATTGGAATCGGTTGTCCCCTTGGGTGCCATGGCAGAATCCGCCAGCAACGGTACTACCGCTGGCAACAGCGGTACTACCTCTATGGCTGGAACTGCTGGAGATAGAGGTACTACCATGGCCCCCAACGGTACTACCGCTTCCTGGAGTTTTTGAACCTCTAGTTCTTGTGTGAATTTTCTCGTAGATCATTTTGATTGAAGTTAACCTTACCTCATTGCTATCCCCATATGCTATCTTAGGTGCAGGTGCTAGTGATTCTAAGGGAGGAAGTCGCAAGCGTGCAGCTAAGAGGACTCGGAAGAATCTCGAGGAAGATGAAACTCCAGAGGTCATGCCACAGGGTAATCTGACAAGGAGACAGAGATTTGTGCTGATGAAATCACATGCTGCTAAAGACAAATCAGTAGTCAACATGTCTGATGAGCAGTTTCGTCATGAGAGGAGGACCAACCCCTAAACCAAGCCAAGGGAATCTAGGGCCAATGAGTGCTTCTGGACTCGTTTTCAGGAGAGGATTTTCTATGAGGAGTACCCACTGAACAGGAACAACGTAGTGACTCAATTCTCCATCAATGTTCCTTTCATGAGGTCCAAGATGGACTATTTTGGTGAGGCTCTGGAGATCTCTGAGGAGTTTGGTCTTCTGGATTTCATCGAGATCAATGAAGACTATGATGAGAACCTCGTGGGCCAATTCTATGCCACGCTATATTTCCACACTGATGAGAGGAGAATCACTTGGATGACCAAGAACCAGAAGTTTTCTGCTTCATGGACTGAGTTTGCTACTGTGCTAGGACTGCAGGACTTTGGGGAGATCCCCGATGCTTCTTTTAACTCCACTTTCTTCCGGGTTCCTTACCCGGAGAAGTCTATGGCTCCTACTGAGATGTATGATCTGTATATCCCTGGCCGTGTTGTGGTTGATCAGTCCAAGAATCTGTTGCTTGTATATGATATCCTCCACAGGATCTTCAGGAACACTTTGGCTCCCCGTGTTGGAAACTTCGATCAGATTGATGGGTCACTCACTGACTTGATGGTTTACGCTCATAGGCGTCGTGATGATGGCCTCCGACTTGATGTTATGGATATCCTCGAGAATGAAATGTATAAATGTGCGATGAGGAGGAGAGTTCCTATGTTTGCTGCTTTGGTCTTCAAGCTCATTGCCACCACTTGGCGCAATGCCAAACTTTCTGATGCTCTCTTGGACAATGAGCAAGAGCTCACTACTCACTGTGTCAAGGATCTACGAGTCAAGAAGCATGCCACTCCCTTGCTAGGTCCGGATGATCCTGGTCCGGACACTGATGGCTCTAGTGACTCATATTTCGAGATGGAAGGGAGAGCTCAGAAGTTTGGCTTTCGCAAGTGGATGTCCTCAACTCTAAATAAGGTGCTCTGCCGTCAGATTGACATGGAGAACAAGGAATATCTTGTTCATGTGCGTAGCAAGAAGGAGCGTCAACTTACTCGTGAGAGATTTTCCCATCTTGGGGTGCCCGTTCGTCCAGGTTCTGAGGATAGGATCACCTCCATGGAGTGGAAGTCAAAGCAAGGCAACACTTGGTTGGATCCAGAACTTCTCGATGATGCTACTACTTCTCATGAGTCGTGGACTCGTGGTGATACTGACGATGAGGTAGAAGATGTCAACTCATAAGCGTGATCTCGGAAGCCCAGCTAGTGCCTCTAGCCCCGACGAGTGACCTCCAGGGACGTTAGCATCGCCTCTTCCCTTTTTGGTGTCTTGATGCCAAAGGGGGAGAGAGTTCTATATAGGATCGTTTATCATTTTCTTGGCCTTTGTGGCGTTGAGTAGGTCTTCGTGGCGAGCTCACACCCCTCCAACGAGACGTACTTTGTTAACAAGGAGGAACTCGGGAATACATCGTGTCTCCATGTGCTTCATATCGGTTACCTTGTTCCCTTTCCCCTTTACTCTTGCTTGTATTGTTATTGTGCTTGTTCTTGTCATATAGGTAAATTCACCGTAGTTGCATCATCTAGAGAATTTACCTTTGTGTCAAGCCTAATTGTGAAAGAAAAATTAAAATTGGTCGTAGAACCTATTCACCCCCCTCTAGGTGCCCATACTATACTTTCAGTGTGGCTGCTCCTCATCCCCCCTCCGGGTCTCCTTTAGACTCTGTTGGCGTGCCAGAAAAAATAAGCCTCTCGGATTTTGATTCGTCTAATTCCGAGAATATTTCCAGAACAACTTTTCTGAAATAAAAAACAACAGAGAACATGAACTGGCACCGTGGAATCTTGTCAATAGGTTAGTCCATGAAAATGTCCGGAAAACGAAGAAAACATGTGAAAGAATAAAGGTACTGGATAGAAAACAAGCATGGAGCATAGAAAATTATAGATACCATTGAAACGTATCAGCGACCTAGGGTGGAGCTGCGCCTAGCACCCCTGGATACCCTCTGGATCTTCTTTGGACTCCATCTTCGTTCTGGGTGAAAAACGATCTCCGTGGATTTTTAGCCCTTTCCGAGAATATTTCTTTAAGAACTTTTCTGAAATAGAAAAACAGCAAAAAACAACAACTCGCCTAGGGCATCTTGTTAATAGGTTAGTGTATGAAAACATCCGGAAAACATGTGAAAACATGTAGAAAACATAAAGGCATTGGATAGAAAACAAGCATGGAGCATAAAAAATTATAGATACGTTTGCAACGTATCAGGCTCTAATTAGAAACCCTAACTAGACCCTCTAATCAACTATAGAAAGGCTTGAGAGCCAATTGTATGTATTCTCAATGAGGGAGGGGTGGGATTATATAGTTGGACAAATGGGAGGCTTTCCATAGGGAGGGTGGTTGGTTTGCCATCTCGCTCCCTTGGCCCCACCAAGTCCCCTAGGGGGAATCGGATTGGACTCCTATATGGAGTCCAACTCCCCAACCTTCTTTCCCATTTTCCTTTCCTCACTTTTCCACCTCATTTATTTATCAAATAAATCAGGGGAAATCCCAGTGGATAGTGGTGCACATTGTGAGACCGTGGGCCCCACCTGGGAGCCCCAAAAAATGGGTTTTCCCATAAGAAGGAAACTCCCCCCTCCGACACTTCCCCCTTTATGGAAGGTCCTCCGAAACTCTTCCGGAACCCCGTGAACCCTATGGATAAAATAATCGACCTTATATAATGATGTCAGAAACATATTCCCGACATTTTGGGACATCTCATGTACCCCGTAATCTCTTTGAATATTAATTCTATCATGCCAGAAATACCCAGACGATACTGGCTCTTTCTTCGGACCATCCAATGTGAACAAATGACTATGGTATCTTAAGTGTGTGACCCCTATAGGTTCAATAACAATTATAAATGATCGTGAAACCAATTTCCCAATCAATAATCAACATCAGAACTATGGACGTCCATATTGATTTCTACGAGTTATACGAATAAAACTGCTGAACTTGTTGGTTTGTTGAGTAAGTTACTATTACTTCGCGACACCAATTAATACCTTGAGACAAGATGAATGATATGACCATGATTAAACTATTCAATCACCTTATCACATTATTCCGAATATACGATATGATTTCTTTACTCGTTACCGTGTTATAGTATCCACATGAGTAGTTCCATGTCTTTGTCTACGCAGACTTATTTACTGATACTATTTCACCGATTGGATCCTAGATGTATCTCTCCATTTTCTAGAGGAGTAATTCCCAATATTGAACTATCACAATGAAATGAATACTTTCGAGACCACCCATTGATAGCCTTTTCGATCACCCAGTTTATGTGTGATGCTTGACTATACCAAAATGTTTTCTCCGGTAAACATCAATGGACATTCTCATGGTCTAAGGAAGCAAACAAAACAAGCATCCTATGATGATACTATATACAAAACAAATATCGTAGTATCTCAATTACTTGGGTCTACCTAGCCACATTGTTGAAACAACAAAGTGTTGTTGTCAATATTGACAAAACATATTTCCATGTCCAGGAAAACGTGGTCATCTAATATTCACAAGTTTGTTTGTGAGACATGACAAAGGGTATAACGGTGTGCTTATGTTTCTACGCGTGCGTATGGGTTTTCCTCTAAATCTCGTATTCAGTGACCATAGCAGTTATAGCATAAAAACATAATACTTTAATCATGAAACATGTGTATAGTATTGTCTCTTGGGAATACACCCAACATAAAAAGGCATTAACCGAAACAAAAAATTCACATAGATAAAGAAGAAGTAAAAAAAGTAGGTTTAATGACCAACGATACGATCAAGGACGACCGTACCGCTCACTGTATTGCAACACCATTTGTGTCTCCACATCGAGTACCACTTTAACGAGCACCGTTATGGTCGCGCAATACTGTACCAGTCATTGTACCATGCTGGAGATCTTGGTACTACTGCGGAATGGTGACCAAGGCCTCAGCAGGAAGAGACGAATGTTGTTACGACCAGTGGTACATTAGCGACTGTCCGTACCAGCCACCATACCATGGTTTGTAGGAATTTACTCTTAAAGTAATTTTACTCGGTGCTATCGGAATTTAGATAAGATAAACAAAACAACCGTCGCCCACGAAATAGTACCAAACCCTAGCTTCCGAAAGGCATCTAGAGGGGGAATTCACAGCAAGATATCCATCTTCATCAGCACCATCAACATGTAGGAATCAACATAGATCTCCATCGCCATCACCATCATCTACATCTACGTGATAGAATCCCTCACCCATCTCGATGTAATTCTAGAACATCTAGTTGTGGATTTACACTTGTATTCATTCATACATTCATTCTCCATTTGCAATACAATCATGCTGATGTTTACTGCTTTCATGTGAGTATTTCTATTAGTTCTTGGGAGATTTCTAAACCCTAATACTACTCTGAATTGATATAAATATGCATTATTTTCCACTACATATTTTGTGGAAACAATCCTCATGATGTTGGAGTGAAGTCGATCACTCCAATGTACAATCCGCGGGACATGAACTGGTTGCTAACGTTTGTTTGATGCAGAGGATTCAAGTGAGCACACATGGACAAAAGGTGGCTCCTCCTCATTGGTTATATTCAACGTGGGAGTAACGGAGAATAAAGGAACTAATACTAAATCCATGAGGAGACCCTTAATTATTATTGCCAGTATGCACATCGCCGATTATCTAGGCAAGTAGTGGTTGTAGGTAGTGTGTTGCCTAGAGTAACTCAGGGCACAGTAATATATGAAGCCCCGCCCTCACAAAACATATATATCTAAATAAACATGCACGCCTAATCAATTTAGAAATATGCTAGCGTTATAACCATACTTTCTGAGAACGATTTTAGCCCTATTGCAGTTCCGATCACTTCACCATTCATTAGTCCGCTCTCATTTAATTTATTGTTTTATTTTATCTACTGTTTGTTCGCAATCATCACAATTAAACACTTTCAACATTCTCTTAGTTGTTTAGATTTAAAGACGAATTGCAGCCATAATTAAGGATAAATTATCAAAGCTAAACACACAAGGCCATTTCCATAGCTCCATCGTGGTTCGATACTCTTACTTATAAACTAGCTATAACAACCGTGTACACTTGCAGGCATGATGATCCATGTATACCTGCATAGTAGCCTGATGTTCCATGTTGTTTTCATGTTATTTCCCACATGTTTTCTATACACTTTATGTAATTTTAATCGATTTCCGGGACTAACCTATTAACAAGATGCCACAGAGCCAGTTCCCTGTTTTCTGCTGTTTTTAGTTTCAGAAAAGTTGTTCTGAAAATATTCTCGGAATTGGAAATTCGAAGTCCGGAAGTCTTAGAATTCCCGAAGCTTCCACGGAGTCCCGAAGAGACCCGGAGAGGGGCCAAGGGGAGCTCACACCGTAGGGCGGCACGGCCCCCCTGGCCGCGCCTGGGGGTGGTCTATGCCTCCAGGTGCCCTCTGCCATCGCTCTTTCTCCTATATAATCCCCCTGATATATCAACCCTAGAAATATACCACTTTTCCCGAGAAACACACGAGGCCTCCGTCACCGTCATCCCGAGATCGGGAGGGTTCTGGAGCTCTCCTCGGCACCCTGCCGGGAGGGGAATTCACCACCGGAGGGGTCTACACCACCATGCCCTCCTCCGAAGCGATGCGTGAGTAGTTCATCCCTGGACTACGGGTCCATAGTAGTAGCTAGATGGTTGTATCCTCCACTTTACGCCTCATGTTTAGATCTCGTGAGCTGCCTCACATGATCGAGATCATCTTTATGTAATGCTACATGTTGTGTTTACTGGGATCCGATGAATGTTGAATGCTAGGTCTTTTGATTATCAATCTATCATGTTATCTTCATGTATATGTTATTTATGATCTTGCATGCTCTCTGTTATTAGTAGATGCTCTGGCCAAGTAGATGCTAGTAACTCCAAGAGGGAGTATTTATGCTCGATAGTGGGCTCATGCCTCCTTTGAATCTGTGCTCGAGTGACAGAAATGTGACGGATGGAGGATGTGTTGTTTCCATTAGGGATAAAACAACAATGCTTCGTCTAAGGATGATTCTATTGTTTATATTACACACTTTTCTTACTGCGATTATCTGTTGCTTGCAACTTAATACCCAATGTTTGTTCGGATGATATTCGGAGGGTGGTTATTAGTCATAGATGCAGTTGGATGACGGTCTATGTATCTTGTTGTAATTCCCGCATGAATCACATAGTAATCTTTATGTCTTGCATATGCACTACGGTGCAGCCTTCATTTGTGTCAATTACCTAGTTGTAATTTGTTCACCACACATGTTATTTATCTTTCACGGAGAGACACCACTAGTGAACTATGGACCCCGGTCCATTTTCCCCATACTGATAATACACACACTGCTTCCACTGTTTTCACATTGTTTTCCACACCATACGTTTAACCTCTTTGTGTTCAGCAAAACCGGTGAGATTGAAAAGCTCACTGATTCGTTGGGGGCAAAGTGATTTGATTGTGTTGTGTAGGTTCCACATTGCTGCTGAACCGGTAGTGCGCCCTGCCATCTCAGCTGCATCAACCTTCTGAAGTTAATCCTTCCTCCTACTGGTCGATTCAACCTTGTTTTCTTTCCGGGGGAAACTTTCTACTGTGCTCTTCATACCTTCCTCTTGGGGTCTCCCAACGAACGTGTGTCCACACGCATCAAGCATTTTCTGGCGCCGTTGCCGGGGAGGAAGAGAATTACTGCAAGGGGAGTCTCTCGCTTCCAATCTCTTTAATTTGTTTTAGTTTTGCTTAGTTTATTTTATTTTATCTTGTTAGCTTCTCTATATCAAAAACACACACACACACACAAAATAGTTCTTATTCTAGATGTAGTGTTTATCCTGTTTTTAATCTTTCTAAAATGACTACTCCTGATGACACTAAGTTGTGTGACTTCACTAGCTACAACAACAATGATTTCATTAGCACACCTATTGCTTCACCTTCTCCCACTTATGATTTTTATGAGATTAAGCCTGCACTATTAAATCTTGTTATGAGAGAGCAATTTTCTGGTATTAGTACTTATGATGCCACTGCCCATCTTAATAATTTTGTTGAACTATGTGAGATGAAAAAATATAAATATGTAGATGGAGATATTATTAAACTAAAATTGTTTCCTTTCTCTTTGAGAGCAAGAGCTAAAGAATGGTTGCTATCTTTGCCTAGATATAGTATTGATTCTTGGACTAAGTGTAAAGATGCTTTCATTGGAAAATATTATCCTCATGGTAAGATTATATCTTTAAGAAGCAACATTATGAATTTTAAGCAACTTGATAATGATCATGTTGCTAAATCTTGGGAAAGAATGAAATCTTTAGTAAAGAATTGTCCCACTCATGGACTAACTACTTGGATGATCATCCAAACCTTTTATGCAGGGCTGAATTTTTCTTCAAGAAACCTTCTGGATTCAGCTGCTGGAGGAACCTTTATGGCCATGACCTTGGGGGCCGCAACAAAGCTTCTTGATAATATGATGGTAAATTATTCTGAATGACATACTGAGAGAGCTACAACTCATAAGAAGGTAAATTCTGTTGAAGAAACCTCCTCTTTGAGTGATAGACTTGATGCTATTATGTCTATGCTTGTTAATGGCCATGCTCCTATTGATCCAAACAATGTTCCTTTAGCCTCTTTGGTTGCTCAAGAAGAGCATGTTGATGTGAACTTCATTAAAAATAATAATTTCAACAATAATGCTTATAGGAATGATTTTGGTAGCAATAATTATAGGCCATATCCTCCTAATAATAATAATTCTTATGGTAATTCTTATAACAGCAACAAAAGTGTACCCTCTAATCTCGAGAACATGCTTAAATTTTTTATTAGTACACAAACTACTTTCAATAAATCTGTTGAGGAAACATTTGGCGAAATTGATGTTCTTGCTTCTAAAGTTGATAGCCTTGCTCTTGATGTTGATTTTCTGAAACTAAAAGTTATGCCTCATGATGTTAAATAAATCAAAACCTTAAATTCCATTTAAATTCTAATTGATGATAATGTTAGGATGTTACCTAAATTGCATGCTATATGGGAAAGAGAAGATGAAATAGCTAGAAAGAATAATATAGCTAATTTTTCACCATTACCACCACTAGTAAAACTGAAGCCTCTCATGCTAGTAAACCTTCTACTATCAATGGTAAAGTAATTAGTGTTTGCAATATTCCCACTGCTTCTATTCAAAATGCAAAATTGCCTGAAACTGCTAAAAATGCTCCTGATAATAGTGCTGAAATTTTTAGAAACATGGGAGACAATAGCCCCATTACCTTTGATAAAAATGATATTGATTTTGATGATTGCAACATAACTTAATTGATTAAGTTCTTATAAAATCTTGCTATTTGTCCTAATGCTAGTGCTATGAATATGGTTTTCACAAAACATATTACAAATGCTCTCATGCAAATAAGAGAGGAGGAATTAAGATGTGAAGCCTCTATACCTAGGAAGTTAGATAATGGGCTAGAACCTATCATTAAAATCAAAGTGAATGGTTTTAATTGCAATTCTCTATGTGATCTTGGTGGAAGTATCTCTATTATGCCTAAAAGACTTTATGATATTCTTGATTTGCCACCTTTGGAACCCTGTTATATGGATGTTCGTCTTATTGATAATGTTAGAAAGAAACCTTTGGGGAGAGTTGATGATGTTATTATCATGGTTAATAATAATCTTTTCCCTATTTATTTTTTTGTCTTGAATATTGAATGCAATGCTTCTTGTCTAATTATTTTGGGAAAACCTTTTCTTAGAACTGTTGGTGCTGTTATTGATATGAAAGAGGCGAATATTAAATTTCAATTCCCACTCAAGAAAGGTACGGAACACTTTCCTAGAAAGGGAATGAAGTTGTCTTTTGATTCTAATATTCGAACTCATTACTATTTAAATGCTTATTCACTTGAAAATACTTGAATTCACTTTTCTAAGCCTAGCTAAAAGGCGTTAAAGAAAAGCACTTCTTGGGAGATAACCCATGGTTTTATTTTTGCTTTGTTTTTCTTTGTTTTCTTTGAGTCAAAGGGATGTATACTTCTGTAGGAACTCCTTTGTATCTTTATTTTCATGTATTAGTTGTGCCAAGTAAATTTTCTGACGAAAGTTGGAGTTGGTTTTGGGATTTCTGCGCAGGAAACAGATTTCTGCTGTCCACCGTAAAAAATCGTGAAAAATCCAGAAATATCAGAATGACCTGAAATATTTTGTGCTTATTACTCAGCTAATTCTGCAAGTTTTTCGTTCTTTAAGTTTTTTTTATTTTAGCAGTGTAAGTTCCCTGAAAAAATTCGTCTTTACAGACGGTTATGGTTTTGCAGATTCTGCCATTTTTCTTTCATTTGCTTTTTTACGATGTCAAGTGGATTTCTTTGCTTCACGAAACATCAGTGGCTGTAGGTAATGTTTGAAAGTATCAATAGCACTTGTGCCCATACAGAACTCATGGATTTTTATTGTTGCAGTAACCCTCTAATGCGAATTACTCTTTGAGTGTGGTGTGAAGGAAGTTTTCAAGGGGCAAAAGAAGAGGTGATATATGTGATCAAGAAGAGTGCAAGGTCAAAGCTTGGGGATGCCCCCGTGGTTCATCCCATAAAATATTAAGAAGACTCAAGCATCTAATCTTGGGGATGCCCAAGCCATCCCCTTCTTCATCACCATTTATCAGGTCACTTCTAGTGAAGCTATATTTTTATTCGGTCACATCATATGAAATTTACTTGGAGCATCTGTTGTTTTCCGTTTTGTTTTCTTTTGTTTTGCTTGCTTCAATAATATCATTGGAACATATCATATTTGTTTGGGAGAGAGACACGCTCCGCTTTTTCGTTTGAATACTCGTTATGCTCGTATTCTTTGTTTTTCTTATAGTTGTTGCGAAAATTCTTGTTTAGCTCTTGTTTTCATTGCATCTCTTATTCAGACATGTTAGTTTTAGTAGTGTTATGTGAGTAATCTCATGATTTCCTACTATATCAAGTAGAGATTTTCTGTTAAAACATATTTTGTATGGTGCTTGTTGGTAAAAAAAAACTGCTACATTTGGAAAAAAATAATATAAACGATGCAAATAGAAGCTTGTATGGACTGTGGCTAGACTTTTTCATATCATGCTAGATGTTATTTTAATTCTAAATACTAGTGGTTATTGAGTAGCATGATTTGTCTCAAATAGCTGAGAGTGTTTAATGTGCCATTGAAAGAATCATGAGTTGTTCTTGTCATATTGAAGCATAAATTTGTGGTGTTCTCCTTTGAATGTTTTATTTGGTTGACTTGGCGCATGCTCACACCATGTTTATGACTACGAACCAGTCACTAATAGCCTCTATGATCATTTAGTTTTTGAACTTTTGGTACCACTTATGCTTTGATTAATGATGTTTATGTCGCTATGCATGACTATGGCCATTATTGCTCTCTTGATTTGTCGCTCCCAGTCTTTTGCTAGCCTCCACCTGTACTGAGTATGAGCTCTACTCGTGCAATCCAACTCCCAAAAACCAAAGTATGCCAAATGTGTCCACCATACCTACCTACATGTGGTAATTAACCGCCACTCCAAGTAAATTGCTCATGTGCTACCTTTAAAACTTTCAAAATTACTCCTGTTTTGTGTTCCTGTTTTTTCTCATGAGGACGTAAATAGAGAATCTTTATCTCACTTATTGATTGGATTTCACACCCTGGACTAGTGTCTTCATCCGCTTATCCAATTGATAGAAGAGCCGGCAGCGGGGTGCCCAGCCCCAAATTAATACAAACAACTTCTCTTCGCTATTTTTGCCCCTGATTTATCAGTCAAAGCATAATTGTGTAAACAAAAGAGAAAGAGGGATGACCTTCTACAGCAGTTGCGTCCTTCATATAGGAGTCGTTCTTGTGAAGTCTATTGGCTTGTGACATAATGTATTTTCTGTTTACCATTCGTTGACATTAGCATACACCTCCCTAAAAATAGACACTCCTCCATGGTATGTGATTGTTGGCAGGCACCCGAGGATTCGGTTAGCCATGGTTTGTGTAAGATTGATGGGAGGAGTGTCAAGCATTTATACCTCTGTTTATTAAAATAAAATCTCTAGCACATGAGTGATCCATGCTTCCCTCTGCGAAGGGCCTTTGTTTTACTTTTATGTTGAGTCTCCATCTTCTAACTTTATGCACAGTTGAGAGAGCATAGTTACCATTATGAGTTTAATGTGAATTTGTCCCAGAAACATTATTAATTGATTCATGATGTTTTATTGCTTGCTCTCAGACTATTTGTTCTAGTCTTCCTCATAAACTTTGAAGGTGTCCTGGCATTTATGTTTTGCCCCACTCTTAAGGACTAGCAAAATATCACTTTGCCATGCTTTCTCTATACTTGAAACAACCGTATAACTTTCGATGCATTGTTATTCATGATCTTTTATTTGTGTTACTCCTCATGATGCAAGGTGATTGCTATGCTTTGTTACTAAAGTTTTATTTATCATTCTTATGCTTAAGTTCTATGATCTCAGCTTACATATGCTTTTACATTATTGATGATCAAGTTCATGTTGGTAGCATGTCACCTCAGAAATTATGTGTTTTTATCGTTTACCTACTCAAGGACGAGTAGGAACTAAGCTTGGGGATGTTGATACGTCATAAACGTATCCTTAATTTCCGATGTTCCATGTTGTTTTCATGTTATTTCCCACATGTTTGCTATACACTCTATGTCATTTTTATCGATTTCCGAGACTAACCTATTAACAAGATGCCACAAAGCCAGTTCCTTGTTTCTTCTGTTTTTAGTTTCAGAAAAGTTGTTCTGGAAATATTCTCGGAATTGGAAAATTCGAAGTCCGGAAGTCTTATAATTCCCGAAGATTCCACGGAGTCCCGAAGAGACCCAGAGAGGGGCCAAGGGGGCCCACACCATAGGGCAGCGCCCCCCCTCGGCCGTGCCTGGGGGTGGTTTGGGCCCCCCAGGTGCCCTCTGCCATCGCTCTTTCGCCTATATAACCCCCCGATATATCAACCCTACAAATATACCATATTTTCCTAAGAAACACCCGAGGCCGCCGCCATCGTCATCCTGAGATCGGGAGGGTTCTGGAGCTCTCCCCGGCACCCTGACGGGAGGGGAATTCATCACCGGAGGGGTCTACACCACCATGCCCTCCACCAAAGTGATGCGTGAGTAATTCATCCATGGACTTCGGGTCCATAGCAGTAGCTAGATGGTTGTCTCCTCCACTTTATGCCTCATGTTTAGATCTCGTGAGCTGCCTCACATGATCGAGATCATCTTTATGTAATGCTACATGTTGTGTTTGCTGGGATTTGATGAATGTTGAATGCTATGTCTTTTGATTATCAATCTATCATGTTATCTTCATGTATATGTTATTTATGATCTTGCATGCTCTCCGTTATTAGTAGATGATCTGGCCAAGTAGACGCTAGTAACTCCAAGAGGGAGTATTTATGCTCGATAGTGGGTTCATGCCTCCTTTGCATCTGTGCTCGAGTGACATAAATGTGACGGATGGAGGATGTGTTGTTGACATTAGGGAGAAAACAACAATGCTTTGTCTAAGGATGATTCTATTGTTTACATTACACACTTTGAGTAATGCGATTATCTGTTGCTTGCAACTTAATACCCAACGTTTGTTTGGATGAAATTCAGAGGGTGGAATATTATTCATAGATGCAGTTGGTTGACGGTCTATTTATCTTGTTGTAATGTCCGCAAGAATCACATAGTAATATTTATGTCTTGCATATGCACTACGGTGCAAACTTCATTTCTGTCAATTGACCAGCTGTAATTTGTTCACCACACATGTTATTTATCTTTCACGAAGAGACACCACTAGTGAACTGTGGACTCTGGTCCATTTTCCTCATACTGGTAATACACACACTGCTTCCACTGTTTTCACACTGCTGCTACTGTTTTCACACTGTTTTCATACTGTTTTCCACACCATACATTTAACCTCTTTGTGTTCAGCAAAACCGGTGAGATTGACAACCTCACTGATTCGTTGGGGCAAAGTGATTTGATTGTGTTGTGTAGGTTTCACGTTGCTGCTGAACCGGTAGTGTGCCCTGCCATCTCAGCTGCATCAACCTTGTGAAGTTACTCCTTCCTCCTATTGGTCGATTCAACCTTGGTTTCTTTTCGATGGAAACTTGCTACTGAGCTCTTCATACCTTCCTCTTGGGATCTCCCAACGAACGTGTGTCCACACGCATCATAGCCCAATTCATAAAAGTTCCTTGATTGGCATCTTTCTCGAGTTGATGACGATGCCTGCTAGCGTAGTCTTCATTGCTCGAACCACATGAAGACATCTTGATCTAGGGCTTCGAGGCAAAAACAACAACAAAAACACTATGAAAATACGAGATACGATCCTCGAAAAAGTCGGAGCAATAAATAGCAATATGTTTCATGATCAAAGGAAGGTAACGAGTAAAAATGTAGCAAAGCGCGATGTCCGTGGGGCCTAGGAGGTTTCGAGGCGTGGTCAGGGGTGGGGACGCACCTAGAGACCACGTGTCCTCCTCATACATTGTCTCCGGAACATTTTTTACACAAATTTTTTATTTTTCCTAAAAACTGACTAATATAATTTTTGGGGGATTTTTTCAGAGAGGTTTTCTACCAAAATAGATAACTATTCTTTTTCTGGTTCTGGATCCTTTCGGTATTTGTTTTCAGTAAATTCCTCCGAGGTAATTACTTGGTGAACATCAACATCTTTCCCGAAAGGATCACATGAAATATAATGCTTGAGTCTTTGGATATTCATCACTTGTGGTTTATCACCTTTAAAAGGCGTTTATCTTGATAGCTCCAGAACGATAAACATCTTCAACAATAGAAGGTCCTTCCAACTTGGATATGATTTTTCCTGTAGAAGATCAGAGACGAGACCTATATAATAACACTTTATCACCAATGTTAAATTCCTTTTCCAAAATTCTTTTGTCCTGCCAAGTGTTTACCTTTTCTTTGACAAATTGGCATTCTAGTGGAGATTATTCGAATTCTACCTAATTACGGGACTCTGTCATGGAGGCATGTCATGGATAATAACACATGTGGAATGTGTAGATCAAATCTTCAAACCTTGATGCATGCTCTCATTGAGTGTATTCATGGCAGGAAAGGATATTCTTCGGTTCAAACTACCTCGGCTGCATCCTACCACTCGGGCAAGGGACAATTTATGTGAACCTTTGTTCTAAGAAAGGGAGCGAGCGGTTACAACCATTATGATGTATTTTATTTGTACTTCACGGAATAGTCTTACACATGATGAGGCAGGTTTTAACCCTTCTAAGACTTTGGAGTTCATTTATTAAATGCCACAAACACTAGACATCCCAAAGGCATAATAAATTTTTAGGTTGATGTGTTTAGCCAACAAATGGTCGCGCCCTCCAAATTCTAACACGTTGACCAAAGGGGGCGGGTCCCTCCCTTTACTGTTCGTTGTTAGGTAAAAGATGAGACCTTTCAAGCAGCGGATTTTACGCGCTGAATATCACCTGTTTTCATTCAGTCTTCACGAGAATTCGAACCCGGGTGGGTGGGCGCGCACTCGGTGTCTCTACCGCCGAGGTAGCACTCAGTTCTTCACCACTCCAGAATCTACTATCAAACTAAATTCTAATGGGGCGATCCGGAGTGATAGAGACACACGACTTTGGAGTGTTGTGAGGGATGCTTATTCTTTTCGTGCTACTACCAAGCAAAATCTGCAGATGGATCAAGGAGCCATTGATTATTGAAGATTCGTCTTCTTTAAGAGATGATTTTGCATTTGCTGCTAAGCGTGGTTACTGTGGGATGATCTTCGAGATCGACTGTGTTGTCTTGTTCCAACACTGTAATGATCTCTCTATTGATTGTTCGGTGTTCAACCTATTTCAAGCGAGATTAGTTAGGCCTGTGCTAATGGAGGTTTCTTAGCGTTGTATCCTAGGCAAATTGTTTATGTGGCATATGAATTAATGAAGAGAGAGGGAGGTCGTATCTTAGCCATAGCCAAAAATAGCTCATAGGCTAATTATATGGACGCAGGTAACCAAAATCATTAATTTAGATACTACACATAAGAAACAATGCACTGACATAGTTCTCTCTTAAATTTTTATTATGCCTATGATAACGTGTTTAGAAACAGTGCATTGGAACAAGCCTTAGTTTCCATCAGTTTTTCGTCTTTTGATATTTTCTTTACTCGTAATAAAGCTTTGCAGTTTCCTAAAAAAAAAACTTTGGCGTGCAGTTTTTTTTTCAGCGGATGGCGTGCAGATTCAGGACGCGCGGGCTGCATGCCGGCCGGCAACGGGACGGACTCGAAGGGTTGGGCTATTTGTACCAGAGCCCAGTAGTTGAAGCCGAAAGTAGCACCACCTGGAATAGGGTTTAAGCTTCCGGTGCCGTCGCAGCAACCAAGTCTCCCGTCCGATTCAATAAGCGAAACCCCTCGCGCACGCGATGGGAGCCGCCGCCTCCGCAGCCTCTTCTCCCCCGGAGGCCGCCGATCCACCAGCCAAACGAGATGTCCAGCCTGTCGCCGCTTCTCCTCCCCTGGAGGCCAGCGATCCACCAGCCAAAGAAGATACCCAGCATGCCGCCGCCGCAGCTGCGTCCCCGGGGGCTGCTGCGACCGCCGATCGACCAGCAAAAGAAGATATCCAGCCTGCTGCCGCGGCAGATGCGCCCCCGGAGGCAGCTGTGCCCGCCGATTCAGCGGCAAAAGAAGAGATCCAGTCCCCCGCAGACGCAGACGCTCCTGGCGGCGACGCGGAGGCGGCGGGGGAGACGGTGGTCCTGGACGCCGGCGCGGAGTCCGGCGAGCAGGAGGAGGAAGGGGAGTGTGGCTTCTGCCTGTACATGAAGGGCGGCGGGTGCAAGGATGAGTTCGTGGAGTGGGAGAAGTGCATAAAGGAGGCGGAGGCGGTAGAGGGCGGCGACGTCGTCGAGCACTGCGCCAAGGTCACCACCACGCTGCGCAGTTGCATGGACAAGTTCGCGGATTACTACGAGCCTATCCTCTCCGTCGAGCGCCGTATGAGCGAGGATCTGGAGGCCGAGGCCAAGGCCAACCAAGATTCCACCGCCTTGCCGCCAGCAGCGGCTGAGGGGGAGGAGGGCGACAATAAGAAGCAGGCAGAGGAGGAGGTGATGGTGGTGGTGGTAGAAGAGGAGAAGAAGGAAGATGTTGCGGCGTGAGCGTGATTTTTTTGTGGAGATTTGAGGCATCCAGATGTGAATTTTTTGGCGTCTCCAAGAATATGCGATTTTTTTGTCTGGAAATTATACGTGTTGTGAGCTCTGACTCATGAATTGTATGCAGGGATCTTGAGCCTTAATAATCAATTGCATTGATACTAATTGACTTGGTTAGCTCTTGAGCTCCGTTTTGTAGTTGCAATTCGTAATTGCATATCATGTTTGAAAACAATTGACAGTTCGCCTAGTAATCAGCTCCATTATAAGTCTGCCAGAGGATTTCTGAGTGAAACTTTGCATCATGCTGGTGGGAATTCAATAGTTTGAACATTGTAAGAATTTGTGTCTGAGTATGAAGCCATGGATATTAATTTTGTGTCATAAAAACTTGATTTGATGAATTGTTGTTCAAACTCCTCACTTTGCTGGTCAAAATACGAAAAATATGAAGCCATGGATATTAATTTCAACGACACTTATTTTGAGATGGAGGGAGTACATCAATACTAATTGACATGGTCAGCAATGTGCTATGTTTTGTAGGTGCTTGCAGCTCATGCTTGAAAACAATTGCCAAGCATTAGCAGTTTGCCTACTGCTGGGAATTGTCGCTATCATTAGCTAGTTTTACATATTTTGGGCGTGAAATCTACATAACAGTAATGATTTTTGTTTGAGTATGAATCCATGGATATCAATTGTGTCACCTAGCCGGATTTCATGAATTGCTGTTCAAACTCTTCACTTCGTCGGTCCAATTACGAAAATCTTTGAACAAAAACATTCAGAACGGTTCAATCGTGTTTGTGTAACAACATTTTTGGCAGCGTTGGTGTAACCTTTGCCGTTGGAATTCCGAACCAGTGCTGCTGTTGCCGTTGAAATGGTGAGTCGTTGAGAACCCCGATTTGTATTTGCCCCAGATTATCCGATGGATCTCTCACATGAGGTTGGTCACTTGACCAGAGACGATTTGACAGGGAACGGCAAGAGACAGGGAAGAGTAAAAGAAAGGAAAGGAAAAAACAAATAGAAAGGGATTACCTGTTAAAGGCTACTAGGGACAGGCTCCTAATTAAGGTCCTCTCTTATCTGTACAGCAAATCCTTCCTTGGAGAAGGCAGGATGTTAGCTCAATAATCCCACGATTTCTTTCTTATGCCACATAAACAGGAGATCTGATCTTTGCGCAATTTACTTTTTCCTGAAGCACCAGGCTTTTTTACAAGCATCATATGTGCAGCCGTTTCCGTCGTTTGATAATAGAAACACAGGAGTCCTGATGAGGAGTAACATGTTTGTAGCCCATAAACGATTTTGGAGCAGAAGTCAATTTTTTAAGAAAAAAGTTTCAACTTCAGCTCTGATTTCCCACACAGAAGCAAGAACAGAGTCATAAGCAGAGGACGCCGAATACGTCCAGGCGATGGCATGTTTACAGTTTGCATTCTCAGACAACCTTCTTTCACTGGATGTCCTGACTGTAGTAATGCTACTGTTCAATACAAGTGTGGCTCAAAGAACAAACGTTGCAACGCAGACAGACACGCACAACTATACGAGTTAAAACAAAACCAAGAAATATTTTAGAATGGTTGGTATAGTTTCGACGACATTCTCCATCCAAACAGAGTGGGAACTACTTGAACCGTGGCGGGCGGTACAGAGGAAAAAGGGTTCGACATGGCACACAAGCCAGTAAAACTGAAGCACTAACCTACAACGCTAGGGAGGTTAACGGCAGGTTTCTGAAACACCCTTATGACACCCGACCCATCAGCGCCATCGTTTCCAACCCTCCACGAGCGGTCCTTCTTCCTCTGGGGCTTCCGGTGGTGCTTGTGGGACGTTTCTTTCTTCTTCTTTGTGGAGTTCTTGGCCGCTTCGCCGTTAAGGTCGAAAGACTGAAGGTCACGTAGGGCATGGCTGATGTTGCGTTCAGCTTCAGCTTCATCGGTTTCCTCGTCATGTTCATCAGATTCATAGTCATCTGACTCATCAGCTGCTGCTGCAGCGGCTGAGCCTTCCAGGTCACTGGTATCCTCTAGATCAGATTCATCGTCTATCTCACCAGGAGGAAGCTCAAAGTGCGGGATCTTTCCATCAATGTAATCCTTCAGTATCTGTCGGGAAGCCCTGGTCTCATCAGGCAGGCCGGCATGGCTGATATGCCCTCGAGATTGGCAGTACGCCATCAACAACTCTGCAGCAGTTGGTGGCCGAGATGCTTGCTCGTATGCCTTGGGCTTTGGCAGGGTGATTTTGTATACCTGTTCTAGGATATGTCTCGGCACACGATCTGCCACCACCTTGAATTGCTCCCCTGTGCTTTGTCATTCTATCAATGGGCAAGACACCGCAAGCAACCATCTCATGCCTTGAGCTTGAAAAAGAAGGGAAGACCAGACCAGGACAATCGCAGAGCATGAGCTCTTCTGAGATTATCAGTGTCTGGAAATGCTTGGTCTTGCCAGGTGTAGATGTTACACCCGTCTTCTTCTCACCCACCAGAGCATTGATAGTTGAACTCTTCCCGACATTCGGATAACCAACAAATCCTACAACCACATGCTTGGGTCGCGCTGAGGCAGGGTCAGAAGAATTAGATCCATGGTCCGCTCGAGCAGCTGGTGTTCCCTTTTGGCTAACAATGTACTCCGCTTCGCCTTGCAACCTCACCAGGAGTTCGTCCCGGTCATATATCTTGGTGTCAAGATCTGTATCTGATTCTTCCATGGCATACCCGCTTAACTTTTTTCCCTCTAAAGCAGCGGTAGCGGCTTTAGCAGACCAGAACAGATAGAGTATATCATGTTGCTTAAAGTAATCTGCCCATTTTCTCCTGCAATTTTTTCCAAGTTGAGAAAATGTCATGGATCACAACAGACACTAACGTAATTGAGGAAAGCGAAAAATGCACCTTCAAAGAGCTACTAACCTGACATCCAGCGGGAGAAGATCAGCCTTATTTACAAGCAGTAGTGTTCTCTTGTGCTCGTCAATTTCTTGTGCGTATTCCTTTGTACGTAGGCAAAGATACATGTCAGAAAACAGCAGAGAACTGCGAAAATCCACAATAATACACAGTTCTAAACTAGCAGGGGAAAATATCTCTTCTATGTTAGCTCACAGCTATTCTCAAACACCACGAATATACTTATATCAACAAGCAAAAAATGACAACTTGACAACGATGTAATCACTCAAACAGAAGTTGGGCCCTGTCAGAAAATTCAGATTTATAAATAAGTATCCGAGAGGTCACAGAACCACATAATAGCAACAATAAAACACATACAAACAACCCTTCAAACCTAGTTGTTGCTACTAGCAAAACTAAACCATAACCATTACAGCACTTACGATGCTGACGTGAATGCAAACTGACAGCAAAATATATCTACACAACCACATGACCGGTACTTCTTTAAAAGATGCATTATCCTCATGCCTGAGATTGCACGGTGCACAGTTGCAGTTTTACAATGTCTGAGCAAGCTAGATAATAATTTTGTGTCTTGAGAATGAAAGCAAAAAAGGATGTAATTACTGATAATTTTGTGAGTCCTACATTGCAGTTTTCAAGCAGCGCGCCCTCAAGGCGGTCAAACTGCAGTATAACCTAGCCTAGTTTTCAGTTTTTGCCTTCTAGTTCTGTTGGTTTTGTAGCCAAGGTTTTGGTTTTTTTGCTTTGCCTTGTCGTTTTGTCCTCGTTTAGCTTTATATGTTTTTGCACCGTTCTAGGTGTCCTTCAAATAAATAGATGCATTTGATGCGTGCTCGAGAAAAAGTTTCAAGCAGCAGAAAATCTCACGGCAAGCTTGAGAAGACCAGAGCACAAATAATGCAACTGTCAGCAGTTACAAACAGTTTTAACCAAGGCACATGTCATGTAACCACAATGGGAATTCATTGATAAAGCATATAGACAGCCATTAATATTATACCAATAAAGTAAAAAAATAAAGTTCCAGGTTCTGAAGTAGGTACCTCAAGATCAGGGCAACGGTAGAACAAGGGATTTCGAGAATCGACGACCATCACGAGCTTCAATAAAGAAGAAAACCCGTGAGTACTTCCACATAATTTCTTGAAATGTTAGCCCATTCTAACAAAAAGCAATAGGGGTAGTCACAGTCATAAAAACAAAGACCAATAAATACCATAGTTTAACTTAACAACAGATAAAGAACAGATAATGTGTGCAATTCGGTAATTTGAATGTGGACACATTAAAGTTAAGAAAAAGGTTGCTGATGATAAATGGGTGTGCACATGCATGTACTCAAGCCCAAAGAAAGTGCAAGATGTTGAGCAAAATCGAACATTGCATATTTGAATTGGACCTATGTAATGTGCAAGTGACTAAAAAGTGAGATAAATGGGAAATGAGATTTCCCGGGTAAACGACAAAGGAGTTTACAGTCAATATTCATATAAACCTCAACTGTACCATAGATTTCTGGGATACATGTACTAACCAAATCACTTCGTTCAAGTACTCTCCAGAGCTGTCTCCAGATATCAATATTCTTCTCAAAGGGTGTAAGGACAAGTTCTTCATTCTCTTGCAATCTGCAGAACGTTTCTTTTATAAGCGACTTCAACAAACAACATCTACCCAATGTAAAATTTACTTAGATCGACTACAAACTGAGATGCTCAAAAACCACTTAGGAATATGTACATTGTTTCCATTTAGGCCAGAGAAAAAAATTAAATGTGTACATGTGCTTTGCTTTGCATATATACTGTCCCGTTTAAACGATTCAGTTAGCACTTCCCCTGTAGTACTTCACATTTTCAATGCCCAAAACGAACGAAACAGCTTCGATTTTATCATAAATGTTCAAAACCAAGTGCAAGTATTGTTTTCTGACAAGACTAAATTCCAAGTTTAATGTCAATGGTTGCAGGAAAAAATCTAGGGTTTATGGTTTGTAACACATGACCTGGGCTTTATATTGATATATAGTGATATGGTTTCAGAAACAACATCCTAACCTACCACCCATCTGAAGTATAGGTAGACGATTAATGCCTTTCCAATTGTCGGCATGCCAAGGTGGGGAATTGGTTAGGTGGATTTTATGACGTGATATGACCATTGTAGATTTCCTCCAACTAAGACCACAAAATCCGATGTTCTTTGAAATATACCCAGACAAACATTCCATGTACATGCGAACTATGTAGTTTTTGACGGCTGGAAACATGGGAGAACAGCTACACCAACCTTGCAAGGTTCCTCCGCCACTCCAGGAAGGCCCGCTTCTCGTTGGTGTTGAGCTCCTCGGTCGTCATCTGGGCAGTCCATGCGGGCCTGAAAGCATTACGATTCCATTCATCCATTATAAATCACTCATCCAACAGGACCAACACCACAGAACCCAAAGAAAAGAAACAATGGTGCCTGGCACTCACCTGCGGGGCACCCTGAGGCTGTCGGCGTGCAGGGCCTCCTGCTCCTCCCGCAGAAGCCGCCTTTCCTCTTGCGTCGCCCCCTTCCCGTCCCTGCAGCGCAAACATCGGCCGCGGCCGTCTCAGAGGCAATTCGTCGAACACCTGCGGGAACCCAAACAAACTGCCCCGGAGGACGGACGCTTACAGATCGACGAGGCCGGAGCCCAGCGAGGCGGTCAGGGCGGCAGCGCCTTCCGCATCATCCCCGTGGAGGAGCTCCTCCTCGGCCGCTCTCTGGAGGACGGCGTCGATGTCGCTGACCTCGATGACGGACTCGAGCGGCAGCGCCTGCTGCGCGCGGCGGGAGATGACGAGCTGCTGGCCCCTCTCCTTCGCTGCCAAGGCCTGTTTGTTGCGCTGCCGGACCAGCGCACGTCCTAGCCCCTCGCCGCGGTCCTTTTTCCCGCCGCCAGCCATCTCCACCAAGTCTGTAGCACCGGAGAGGAAGGCAGGGGAGCAGGTATGAGCAACTTCGGCGGCGCGAGGGTTGTGGAGTCGAGCCTAAACGCCATAGGCGGTGTGTTTTGCAGGCCGAACTGGGAAACGGCCCATTACCTGTATTTTTTTCTTTCTAGGTTAGATTACAAAAAAAAAGACTTATTAAGCACGGCCCAATTCAGAACTGTGGGATCAAAACTAGGCTGTGGCTACTTAGCTCATACTAACATTTTCTCAAAAAAAAAAAAAACTTAGCTCATACCACTAAACCTCAGTTTCCTTAAAAAAAACTAAAACTCAGTTATCTTCTTAAGAAAAAAGTAAAAACCAGTCGCTCATTAAAGTTTACTAGCATAGCATGAAAAATACCTTCTTGTTTAGTCAAAAAAATACCACCATAATAAGAGAAGGGTTATAGCTACTGCCTTGCTAACTGCAAGTGATCGGTATAGAAGGCATATGATTACAAACTTATATATAAATTCTAATATTAAACGGAGAAATATTTCTCTTTTGTCTGTCGGCCTCTTGGAAATCGTTCGTCATGCTGGAGGCATACCACGAAAGGCCTTAATGGGAACGAGGCGGGAGGGACATAAGAGGAGTCCAAAAGGCGGAGAGGGAACCATCATGTCTCCAACCTTCCCCGCCAGATGGAGTTATATCCCCCTCTTTGGGGTTTTTAGTACGACAACACGGGGACGCCACACTGGGGGTGGCGAAGGCACTGATCTCGCGAATATCTTCTCCTCAAGCCTCTCCATCTCGATGATGACGTGAGAACACACGTTCGTTAGGATATCCCAGGAGGAAGGTATGAAGAGTGCAGCAGCAAGTTTTCCCTCAGTAAGAAACCAAGGTTTAATCGACCAGTAGGAGAAAGAAATCACTTATGAAGGTTGTTGACAACTGATGTTGGCAGGGCGGACTACCAGGCTCAGCAGGAACGCGGAACCTGCACACGACACAACCATGATACTTTACGCCAACGAAACAATGAGGTTGTCAATCTCACCAGTTTTGCTAAAAGCAAAGGATTAGATGTATATTGTGGAAAATGGTGTTTTTTCAGTGAAAGAAATGAGAACAATAATTGCAGTAAAAGAACAGTGCTTGTAGTAGGTTGTATTATCAGTGTAAAAGAATGGACCGGGGTCCATAACTCACTAGTGGTGTCTCTCCATAAAAGATAGATAACATGCTAGGTAAACAGATTACATGTGGGCAATTGGCAGAAATAAAGGCTGCACCGTAGTGCATATGCAAGACATGATGATTACTATGATATTTATGTGGGCATTACAACATGATACATAGAACGTAATCCAACTGCATGTATGACTAATAATCCACCCTCGGAACGTAATCCAAGCAGACTTTGGGTATTAAGTTGGAAATAACAGATTATTGCATTAAGTAAAGTGCGTAATGTAAACAATAAAATTTATCCTTAGACAAAGCATAGTTGTTTACTCCCTAATGGCAACAACACATTCCCCATCTGTCACGTTTCTGTCACTCGAGCAGAGATGTAAGGGAGGCATGAACCCACCATAGAGCATGAATATACCCTCTTGGGGTTACAAGCATCAGCTTGGCCAGAGCATCTACTAGTAAAGGAGAACATGCAAGATCACAAATAACATATAAAAGATAGATATATAATTAACTTGACATAGCATTAAATATTCATGAGATCTCAGAAAACACAACATGTATCGTTACAGATAGATGATCTTGATCATGTTAGGCATCTCACAAGATCTAAACATGGTGGCATAAAGAGGACAAGACAACCATCTAGCTACTGCTATGGACCCGTAGTCCAAGGATGAACTACTCACTCATCACTCTGGAGGCAGCCATGGTGATGTAGAGCCCTCCGGTGACGATTTCCCCTCCCGGCAGGGTGCTGGGGAGAGCTTCAGAACCCTCCCGGACTAGGGTTGACGATGACGGTGGCTATGAACTTTTCGTGGACGGAGGCTCGGGTATTTAGGGTTTTCCCGAGGAAGAGTATATATAGGTGAAAGGGCGATGTCGGTGGGCGCCCGAGGGGCACACACCACGTGGCGGCACGGCCAAGGGGGGCGCGCCGCCGTATGGTGTGGCCACCTGGTGCCCCCCTCCGGGTCTCCTCCGGACTTCGTGTACATGACAGAAAAATAGGACCTTGGGATTTTGTTTCGTCCAATTCCTAGAGTATTTCTAGAACGACTTTTCTGAAACCAAAAAACAGGAACTGGCGTTGTGGCATCTTGTTAATAGGTTAGTCCCAGGAAATCCATAAAATTATTGTAAAGTGAATAGAAAACATGTAGCAATTGGCATGAAAACAACATGGAACATCAGAAATTATAGATACGTTTGAGACGTATCAAGCATCCCCAAGCTTAGTTCTATTCTTCCTCGAGTAGGTAAAACGATAAAAGCAAAATAATTTCTTAGGTAACATGCTACCAACATAATCTTGATCATCATATTTGTAAAAGGATTTTTAAGCTGAGATCAAAGTACTCTAAGCATAGGCATGATATATATAATTTCAACAATGTAACTTAGCAACCATGTTACAACATAAAAATTGACACAAACAAAAGATCATGAATAATGATTCGCTGAAAGATATATGTTTTTTTAGCATAAAGAAAACATATCAAAGTGGTAGTCCGCTTGTCCTTAAAAGGAGAGCAAAACATAAATGCCAGGACACCTTCAAAGTTCAAGTGGTGACTAGAAACAAGTAATTTGAAAACAAGTAATAACATATCATGAATCAATCAATAACAAATTTTGGGACCGATGCACATTATACTCAGAATGACAACTATGCTCTCTTAATTGGTGCATAAAGTTAGAAGACGAAGACTCAAAATAAAAGTAAAGAAAGGCCCTTCACGGAGGGAAGCGGGGATTAACTCATGTGCTAGAGCTTTTTATTTGAATAAAACAGAGGTATTGAAAACAATTTTGAGAGAGGTGTATGTCTATGTCAACGAATGGTAATGAAAAACTTACCATGACTAATGCCAAGTGATGTGTGTGATCGCACGTTCGTTGGGAGACCCCAAGAGGAAGGTATGAAGAGTGCAACGGCAAATTTCCCTCAGAATGAAACCAAGGTTGAATCGACCAGTAGGAGGAATGAGTAACTTCAGAAGATTGAAGCAGCTGAGATGGCATGGCGCACTACCGGTTCAGAAGCAACGTGGAACCTGCACAACACAATCAAATCACTTTGCCCCAACGAAGCAGTGAGTTTGTCAATCTCACTGGTTTTGCTGAACACAAAGAGGTTAAACGTATGGTGTGAAAAAGGTAGGAAAACAGTAGGAACATTATGAAAGCAGTATGAAAGCAGTAGGTGTTTTATCAGTATGAGGAAAATGGACTGAATTATAGCTGGGAAAATTACATGTCACTAGTGGTGTCTCTCCGTGAAAGATAGATAACATGTGTGGTGAACAAATTATAGCTGGGCAATTGACATAAATAAAGGCTCCACCGTAGTGCATATGCATAAGACATAAAGATTAGATAGAATTCCTTATTTGGCCCTTACTTAAAACTTTGTTCCCTATTTGGCCCTAAAAAAGAATTTCTTCCCTATTTGACAAGTTAACTTCATTTTCTTTCTAATATAGCCTATAGTGCATTCTAAGCACAAATGAGGATGTAAAAAAACTCTTTTGCCCCTGATAAATTTTTGTACCAAAATTCATAATAGAAGTTGAAAATAAGCATAGTTAGATTCTACGCCATGTTGGTCCCACACGATACAAATAAGCATAATTAGATTCTATGCCATGTTGGTCCCACACGATACAAATAAGCATAGTTAGATTCCCGCGCTACAAACTTTCACACCGAATAATTTGATTGATTATTTTCAGAGGAGAACAGATCAGATAAAACCAGCAGGTGCAGATGGGGTTGCATTGAGATTTGATGCTCCCTTTTAGCTAGCTCACTAGAAAGACAAACTTGGGAAGATCGTTTGTAGTACTAAAAGAGCATTACTCTCGCTCTATCGCCGGCGCAAAAACAACGACATTGCTGCGTAAACGCCAGCAAACACAAGAAGAATTTCTTTTGAGCTCATTGGTCATGTAAGCACACTACACGTATACATAAATGCATTTGTCAGTCAACGGCAAGCTGAGGTACGCGGCCAGAATATTTTTCATGTTCTTGCCATGGACACGGACTGGCCGGGTCACGGCCGTGCGGAGCCGTGGAGAAGCAGGTCGGGAGGGTCTAGCGCTAGGGCAACCGGCAGCATCTGCTCTGTGCGCGTCTGGCCGAGAGGACGAGGACCAACGCTGCGACGGAGCGAGCGTGGACCGTGGAGTACTTGTGGGCTAGGCTGTGTTGTGTATGAGCCGGACATGTATAAATGTTTTTTCTCAAAAACTTAGGTATTCAGACGAAGACACACCTGAATACACACAGGGCTGTCGGTGCATACATGATTCGTTTTGCTAATTATATACGTATTTTTGCCGCGAAAATAATTAAGCATCTAATTAAGTAAGTACTAATTAGCAAGTGCTAAGTATAAACATATGGCTATCGATGAGTTTGCGCCAACAACAAGTTCATTGGTGCGTGCGTGCGTACCAGAACATCGTAGGCGAAGCCCTCGATGACGTACTCTACAAAATGAGTGCAAATCACGTATATATCTTTAAAAATAATATTTGTATCGTGTGGGACCAACATGGCATAAAATCTAACTATGCTTATTTTTAACTTCTATTATGAATTTTGGTAAAATAAATCATCAGGGGCAAAAGAGTCTTTTTACATCCCAATTTGTATTCAGAACGCACTATAGGGCCATGTTAGGAAGAAAAAGAAGTTAAGGTGTCAAATAGGGAAGAAATTTTTTTTAGGACCAAATAGGGAACAAGATTTTAAGTAAGGGCCAAATAAGAAATTCTCTCTAAAGATTACCATGTGATTCATGCGGGTATTACAACAAAATACATAGACCGTCGTCCAACTGCATCTATGACTAATAATCCACCTGTCGTGGGATATTCACGGCAGACGTTAACAGGGGTAACTTATCCTGGGGTAAATCGACTCTGGTGTTTGGGAGAGGGTTTAGCTCAAGGGAAACCATGCTATCAATCGATCTGGTAGCTCTGGCAATCAAGTCTCCGATCTAGGGTTACAATATCAACTCTCGTGTTACAGGGATACTCGAATATCTGGTGAAGCTCGCGTTCTTTCTGACCCTAGGAGCCGGTTTATATCTTACCCGGCCCCCTGGCTTCCTATCCAAGGCACACTCGGAGTCCTACTCAGTCACCGCATACAAACCCTAGATTTCCTTATCGTAACCCAAAAGCCGGGTTACGAGGCCTATACTACTTCTTGGGCCTTCTAGAAACTCTTTTTCCTTGAGCCGGGACTTGCGCGGTTCCCTTTGGGCCGAGTTACATCTTGGCATTGGCCTACCGGGTTATCATCCCTTCATCAGTAGTCCCCAGAATAGCTTGGGCTTCGCGGGATCAACCATGAAGCGCACGCTATTCCCTGCAAAATAATAAACATACAAGTTCATAAAATACCGGGTTAGAATGCTTTGATAATAGCTAGGCCTAACTCTGCAGGTGGTCCACATAGTACCCCGACTTTTCCCCGAATCTAGTATTACTTTCCCGGGTTAACACTCCGAGAAAGCACACAAGACCCGGACTCGCATCACTCGCCTGTCAGTCCGAATATCGCGCTTATAATCTGTTTCAATCTTTTCCGGATATCTCGTAACGGGGCCTTCAATGGTTATCCCAAAAAATCCGGTTGAGTATCTTTTCCCCAAAAATTTCGCTCCTGCCGCTTAAACCTGGGGCGCTCCACCCCGCACCTATAAATAAGCGTCCCAAGGGTAACCCTAGAGCCAGCACTCCATTTCCCCCATCTCTCCATCTCCACCTCCTCTCGGCGCCCTCTTCTTCGAGCTCGAGCCTACGCCGCCGCGCCGTCCACGAGCGCATCACCGGAGACGAGCCGCAGCCGTCCTAGCGCCGCATCCGTCCCCGCGGCGTCGCCGTTGACTTCCGCCGCCGCGCCCTCGAGCGGCTCACCGGAGAGCCCAAGAGATCGCCGTCGTTGCGCCATCCGCCGCCGCTGCGGTCTCCTCCTCGATCCCACCGGTAAGCCACCTTACTCCATGGATTTCACTTTCAATTTCACTCGATTAGATTGGATCTAGCTCCGCCCATAGATGCCTTTCTTGCTTCTTGTTAGTTGAACACTCCGCACCCCGTAATTCCATAGCCAACGCCTAGCGTAGATTTAATTGCACACTGCACAACGCTCGTTTAATATCTGTAATCGCAAATTTCCCCATAAACTTTTCCGCCTAGATCCAGTCAGCCATGAATTTCTTGTTGGTGTTATTCTCTAAGTCGGATAATCCGTCATTGCCGGGTCTCATGTAGTTTACCTTCTGCGCTTTGTCTCCTTTCTAGATTACGTCCATGGCTCCTAAGGCCAGCACGAAAACGAAGGGCAAACAGCCGGCCAACAAGGCGAAGCCGAGTCAATCGATCTCTGCCAATTGGGCGAGATCGACCGTGACTAAGGCCAAGCTGGACAAACTGGCAGAGTCGGGCGTCTTGCCCGCCCGAGAGGACATCCACTGACGTGTCCCTGGGGACGAGACCCGGCCCTCTCCGGGTATTGATGAGGTAATAGTTTTTGTAGAGCATGTGATCCGGGGTTTCCGCCCCCCTGGTCACCCTTTCTTTCGAGAGCTACTCAACCACTACGGGCTCCGAGTGTTTGACATCGGCCCTAATTCCATACTGAATATCACCCACTTTATTGTCTTGTGCGAGTCTTATTTATGCATTCCTCCAAATCTCGCACTCTTTCTTGAACTTTTCCAATGCAAACTGTGCCGCGAAAGCGGCGACGGGGCCCTCCTGGTTTGCGGAGGGGTATCTATCCAGAGGCGGAAGAATTCACTAATGCCGACTCTGAGTCTTAACTCCCATGTCAAACACTGGCAAAAGACCTATTTTTATTGCCAGTATACCTCCTCACCCGGCGAAAAGACATTGCCGGGTTTCTCCGAAGATCTCCTCACTCTCTCCGACAATCTTAGCTCCTATGCCTCTGAGTCGGATCGCCAATCTATCCAGCCCCTCCTCACCAAGCTCGCTGTACTCTCGGCCCAAGGCCTTCTTGGGCTTAACTTAGTCAAAACCTGGGTAACCTTTCGGATCCAACCCAACGCCGTACGGCCCAAACTCATGTGTGATTACTCTGGGCACGTCACGGATTCCCTTCGTTACTCGCTGAGGAATTACCCGGCCGCGGACGTGAACAAGATTATCAAAACTTCCTGACCGAGAAAATGGAAGTGATCCGGATTATAGCCGGCCTGGACCCCTACACGCGGGATAACCCGGCTCCAGCAGTAAGATCCAGCCCTTACTCTTTATCCGATATTTTACTGATACAATCACTAACTTTTATCACTGTGCCTTTATCTCAAGAGGATAACACTTTCTGGAAGATCGAGACCCCCCTCCTTCCGAGAACTCAGAGGAGGACGAGGAGCCGGCTGACTCGGACGAAGGTAGCATCCGGGTTTCACTCATTTCCATTTCTGTTGACTTTATTTTTCCAACTTGTTTTCCTTTTTACGACAATATTCTATACTTTCCAGGGTTGGAGGATAAGGAGGAGACTCAGTCGGACGAGAGCGAAGCTGAGCCGGACGTTGAGGTTGGAGCCAAGAGGAAGCCCCGGGGGGGTTGTATTCAAGGTTCCTTACTCCTCTATTGCCTCCAAACCCTATTCATTCGCTAACATGTGTGAGCTTAACCAACACTTGTCCGATTCGCCACACCTGAAGGAACCCGCTCCAGTCAAGCGCAGGGTAGCCTGGAACTCCCCGGGCGAGGACCCTCTCAACCCGGGTATCCCTTCGTCCACAGCTCGCCGTGCCGGTATTCCCCAAACCCATCCTTCCAACTCTCCTAAAAAACATCCTTCTCCCAATCATCCGCTAGCTGGACAATTCCGGGTCTCACTTTCGGACCCTTTATCAGCTTCCTCCTGGTCTAGTAATGACCTTCCACCAGACTTTGTGGTGAATACCGGGTAAGCTACCTTTCTTGCTATTCGATATACCAACATTCTCCATAAGTTTCATTCATCATGTATTAACTGCCCCTTTTATTTTCCTCAGAGCCAAGGTCACCACCAGTGACCCGGACGATATGGACGTGGACAACCCGGTGATGGAGGAATCGGTAGATACTGTGAAGGCCGCGGCTGGCGGCGCTGAAGAAGAAGAAAAAGTCCTGCTGAAAGACCCGGCCGAGCAGGAGGCCGAGTATCCGATTCCCTCGCACACACCCGGGGATGACGACGTCGTGATCCTGGGCACAGGGAGGAGTGATCCCTCTCCCAACACCCAAACAACCCGGGTGTCCACCCCCAAGAAGGAGAGAACCCCGCCCGAGGATCCCGGTTCTTCCAAGCTGGAGCTCGACAATCTCTCCTATGAAGAAATGATGAATGCGCTCTTCGCTTTGAAGACCACCGAGAGAGATATCCTGGAGGCCATGGCTGCTGAGCACCAGGTAATCCTGACCAACATTGTGTATATACTCATCTAGTCCCCAAGTTCCGAGTTTAACTAGGTACAGTTTACTCGGTACTTCCTTATATATCCGGCTGTTTCTTATATCCGACTAATCTTTCCTTTTCCTTTCTTCGTAGGCACAAGTGGCCCGGTCCGAGGAGATGTTGGCCAAAACCAATCAACTTGTTGAGACCGAGACAAAGCTGCGCGCAGAGCTTGAAGTTGAAGTAGAGAACCTTGATAAAGATGTAAAAAGGTACAAGAAGAAATACCACAATGCCGAAAATACGTTGAAGAAGCTCTCGGCTCAAATTGCCGACACTTATCGCGCTCTTCTTGGTAAAGATCTATAACTCGCTAATTATAACCCGGGTTTTCCATTACGCACGATACCCGGGTGTTACTGCTTTAACCTTTTCTGTTTATACTGCAGGTCCGGGTGACGCGGCCCCAGACGAAGATGACATTGAGAAACTGAAGACACTGAAAGGCGTAATCCGGTAATTTTTTGCCGGCACCAAGTGGATTCTGGAGGCTATGCAGTGGCCGGCTATGGGCTATTGTGGCTTGGACACTTTGCTTGAGGCGTGTTCCACTATCCCCGAGTGGATCGACCTCTGGAAGCGTTCTTCGTGCCGGGTTGGGGTAACCCGCGGGCTTATGTTGGCCAAGGCTTATTTTCCCAAGCTTGAGCTGGCAAAACTCGTGGCCGGGTTTCCCGAGTTCAACCTCGACGGCTCCAAATTTTCCGCCAAGAATTTTAAAGCTATTCAAACTGAGGTGCGTCACTCGGCGAGCTTGATCGCCGACAGTCTGGAGTTAAACAGGATCGTTACGCCTTATGATGCTGAAGATAAGCCGATCAAAGCGGATCTGCCCAAACCCTTTGACATGCTGGAGAGGTGGAAGGCGAAATCTGCCAGGAAGAGGGAGGAAGCTGCGAAGAAAAGGGCTGAGGCCGACACTGCGCCTTCCTCCTCTACGCCGGCTGTCCGTCCACCAGCTCGCGCCGACTCTGCTGCTAACCCAGGTAAAGGTGATGAGAAGACCGCCGAAGAGCAAGTCCAAGACCTGGCTGCCAAGGGCAACGTTGAAGACTCGACCAAGGATGCCGAGTGAAGTTTCATTTTTTACTGCCTTAAACACTTTATTCGGCCAATGGGCATCTAAAACAATTATTATTTTAATAGTGCGCCTGTGCACTTTTCGATACTACTCCCTCGGTGTGTAACACACTAAAACCTTAATAGCTTTTGTGGCCCTTCTGGCCTTTTGCATGGACTTGTTATTTCCTAGCTTTAAACTTTTCGTTGCTGATTTTCCGACTTTGGCTATTTTTCCTGTTGTGAGACTCGGTTTCCGGGTCTCGGGGGTTTTGACAAGTGGATTTTTTTAAGTCCTCAAGTCCCCAAGACTCGGATATTTGGGTATTTAAGCTTAATAGCTAGACAATTTGTTACTTTTTTTCAAATTCCCAAGTCCCCAAGGCCCGAGTTTCCGAGTCTAGGGGTTTGGAGTTTTCAAAAGAGCAAATTGTTTCTGCTAAGGCCCAAAACCTAGAGTTACTCACACAGGTTTGAAGTTATGCTTAATATATTGCGAGTTTCCGGCTGTTAACCTTGTACTCTGCATAACTTGTGGTTTGGATGACCCTTTTGATCCTCTTTGTTGTAAGCCGGCTTTCGCGTGGGCAATCGATGCTGCTATAACTGTATAAAAACAGGGTCAGGCAAGTCCCATTGGGCATCATGACTGATTATAAGTACACGCTAGCAAAGCATGCCACGTTCTTGCGAGTCACATCAAGCTTAAGCAAGAGAAATCAAGAGAATGTGTCTCTATTGTCCGGTTATAAGATTGTAACTGTACTTATTCTAAGTAATCGGTACTTATAACTTAATGGCATCGTGGCCGGGTCTTTGAGTTTGCAACTGTGCTATTCAAGCAATCAGCCCCCAAGACCTATATATGTAATCTTTAGAAAACTACTGTACTTATAAACAAAGGACTAATACTTACCTGAAAACATAAAAGACAGAAAGCAAAAACAGGAATACGAAAAACTTAACAAAAAACACATAAGAAAGAAACAACATCGTAGTTTAACCATCTCTTTATTGATATGAGAAAAGTTAGGTCAGCAAGCCGCCTCATTAAAAACCCTCCAGTCCCCTTAGGTACCCTGGATAGGAAAAGAGTGCGTCTGAAACCTGCTGCCTGTTACATCGTGTGGTTCCACTTGTAATCCTAGTCTAGTCTAGGTATAGTAGGGACGTAGCTGAGCCACGTTCCATGGTCTTTCCCTCTCTTGCATAGACGAGGTTGTGTGAGCTAAGGGGAACAACCGATATGAGGAGAATAACAGCGAAGGGGAACAGCATGAATTCGCGCCAAGCATCATACGCCGAGTCGCGGTTTATACGGCTCCCGCGACCAATCTCAACCAAGAGGCCGTAACCGCGGCCGCGGCCGGGTCAGCACAAGCATTAGCCCAGCAGCAGGGGCCGGCTAACGGAAACACGGTTTTGGCCCAGGTTGACGGAGAGTCGGCATCGGTTACCAGTCAAGCGCCGGAAAACGAGCTACACGCAAACACGTTCGGATTCCTAGCAAACCGGACACCAGGAGCGGGTCCTTCCAATCCACAACACCCGGCCTTGTTCGACAACAATCTGATCCTAGATCCGACGGTTCTTGCCACAGTTATCACTCCGGAGAATGCGGCGGAACGAGTTAGGGATTTGGACGTAGCCCGTCGTGCATTGGAGCAGCAGAGAAGGCAAGTAGAAGCAGAAAGGCAAGGGATGGTCACACGGCAACGTGAGCTGGATGCATTGGAAACTCGGCTCCGAGAGGAAACGACTAGAATACATCAAAGGCATCAAACTAGATTACCAGCATTGGGAGGAGTCATAAACCCGGCCGCACTATTTATCACGCCTCAGGATCAACCGATTCCAGCGGCAAATCAAGGAACCGCCCCTCAGCCGACAACCGGAGGAGCACAACCGGTAAATACGCAGGCCGGGTTACTTGCACCACAGACTGGAGTCACTGAGGCAATACCGTACCACCGCCACCACTACCACCACCATCGCGTTTTCGCACACCAGCAGGTCATTACAACAATCCCATGAACAACGTGTACGCGGCAACGCTTGCGCTAAATAAAATCCCCGTGAGGGAGTCACCCCACGCAGAGGAGACCCGGCGGGCGATAGATATGCTGCGCACCGCGGTAGCGCAACAGGTTAATTACCCGGATCACAGAAGTGGAATGCATGGGACGCCGTATGTCAGCCAACAACAAGGTAACGCTGGAAACATCCAAACAAGTTCGGCACGGCGGAGGGAAGATCAGCAGCAAATGCCGCCTCCTCCACACATCCAGGCAGTACCAGCAGCATCAGCAGCACATGCCATCGTGGATAGTTCCAGGGCCAGGAGAGCCGTGGCCGGGTCTGCGGCACATGGGCCACCAGCGGTACCGCAGCCAGCTGTACCCCCTGCAGGATCACATGTTTCCCGAGTAAGACCAGCTTCAACCATTCTTGCAGGGCCTAAGTGTCTTTCGGATAGCATCAGAGCTGAACCTTACCCGGAAAAGTTCAAAGAACCGGGTAAAGTGGTAAATTATGAGCCGACTATGGATCCGGAAACATGGTTGAGCAGCTATGAGATGGCCATGTCGATTCGCAATGCGTCCGAGAATCTTCAAGCCAAGTTCATGTATCTAATGATGACAGAAGGAGCAGCAAAGTTATGGTTCGCCAATCTACCGGAAGGATCTATTAAGTCATGGGAAGAATTGAAAACTGCATTTATCAAGCACTTTCACGGGACGTGTAGAAAGTTATTCACTATTGACGACTTAGAGCGATGTGTTCAGAAGAAGGGAGAATCGGCGCGCAGCTGGGTGCGCCGGGTTATGGAAATTCTCCATTCATCTACGGATATTCAGCCCAAGGATGCGCTGCAAGCTATGGCAAAGACCTGCAAGTACACACCCTTAGTACAAAAATTAACTCGCATGAAATCTAGTCGGAATGCTTCGGAGGTCACAATGGGAGAATTGATGGATGCATGCAACAAACATGCCGCAACGGACACTACGGAAGAGGAAACTTATGATAAAAAAGCAAAAGCAAACACAAGTAGTAATGGAAGAACTGGCAACGGATCAGCATCGGGTAACAACAGCCAGAACAAGCGTCCGTTTGAAGGAGGCTCTGAGTTTGTCGCCAATACTGAAGCTGGATCTTCCAGACCTAGGGCAGAAGGAAATTTCAATGCTGGAAATCACAATGGAGGAAACTATCAAGGGCCACCAAGGCCGGGTAATAATTGGGACATATTCAGAATGGCATGCCCGAAGCACAGCAGGAACGGTAGGCCAGCTAACCACTCCTTGGAGCAGTGCGCCGACCTACAGAGATGGAAAAATGAGGAAGTGAACAGAGCCATGCGAGGTGCAGGACGGGGAGGAGGACCGGGTCCAGGAGGAAACCCGGGCAACGGTCCACCCCCAGCCGGTAACCCGGCAGCTGGAAATCAAGGTAATAACCAAGGGGGAGCAGGAGGTTTCCAGGCTAACCCCAAACAGTTGGGTCAATATCATGTGCATACCACAGGAGGATCTAACAAGGACAAAAAGATACTGAAGCAAGCGGTCAATTCAGTTTCTTCGGCTGTCCCGAGATACCTGAGATGGTCAGAACAGGATGTAACATGGAGCAGAAGGGACCACCCAGAAAGAGTAGAACACCCGGGAGTCTTGGCATTAGTAGTCGCACCGCAGGTAAATGGGTATGAACTGAAAAAGGTTTTGATGGATGGTGGAAGTAGCATCAATATACTGTATTGGGAAACCTTCTTACGCATGGGCCTCAAGGAGTCTCAGCTACAGAAAAGCTCAACAATTTTTCATGGGATAGTGCCGGGTCATTCAGCGTGCCCCGAGGGAAAAATCGCATTGGAGGTAGCTTTTGGGGAATCAAAGGACAACTATCGAGTTGAGTGGCTCACTTTTGAGGTGGTCAAATTGCGCAGTCCTTATCACGCGTTATTTGGAAGGCCGGCTTATGCCCAATTCATGGCTAGGCCGTGTTACGTATATCTACAGCTAAAAATCCCGGGTCCCAAGAAGACCATTACCATACATGGAAATCGAGACATAGCAGCTGAATGCGATGAAGGAGACGCAGCAATGGCCGAGCAAGCCTGTAGAAAAGAGGAACTCAAGCATTACCGGTCTCAAGCAGACCCGGAGGATAGAACCACGTCAAAAAGGCCGAGTACTGAAGACGAAAGAGCAAAGTCCAAGGCAGCGCAAGATGCTAAGATGGTGGTTTTTATCAAGGATGATTCCCCCAAACAATCTGCCATAGGAGAAGAAATCGCACGGCCGCTCACAACAAGCCGCGCTATGGAGACACCTCACCCGGGTTGGCTAGTAAATCCGGTACTCATCATGAAAAAGTCCAGCAAATGGAGAATGTGTATCGGTCACGTCAGCCCGGGACCGGTTCCCAAGAAGAACTAAACAATGTAACGGGCAGCAGGTTTCAGACGTGCTCTTTTCCTACCCAGGGTACCTAAGAGGACTGGAAGGTTTTTAATGAGGCGGCCTGCTGATCCAAACTTTCTCGTATCAATAAAGAGATGATTATCAAGTCCTATTTTGTTACGGCTTTTACTTCGATTACAAGTAAGTAAGTATCCATTGCCATCAATACATCAGTATCATTAAGTATGTTGAATATGTATAGGTCTCGGGGGCTGGTTGCTCAAGTAGCGCAGCCACAAACCCAAAGACCCGGCCTTGATGCCTATGAGTTATAAGGGCCGATTATTCGCAAACGAGTACGGCTGCAATCTTATAACCGGACAAAGGAGCCAAATTTTCTTGACTTTTCTTACTTAAGCTCGATGTGACTCGCACTAAAGTGGCATGATTTGCTCGCTTACGATTACAATCAGCCATGAAGCCCATTGGGACTTGTCTGACCCTGTTTTCGTATAGATGTAACAACATGGTATCCACGCGAAAGCCGGCTTACAGTACAAGATAGTCAAAAGGGTCATCTAAACCACAAGTTATGCAGAGTACAAGGCTAATAGATGGAAACTCAACGTTTATCAAGCATAACTTCATTATCTATATGAAACAATTCCGGGTTTCGGCTTAGCAACAACAAGTTTGTTCTCTTCGAAAAAACCACACACCACAGACTCGGAAATTCGGGCCTTGGGGACTGTGGGTTCCGAAACAGAATCAAGTTGTTTTGTCGCCAAGCTCGAAAGACCCCAATGTCCGAGTCGTGGGGACTTGGGGACTTAAAGAAAAGTCCACCTGTCAAAACTCACGATACTCGGAAATAAAGAAGGAAATGAAAAGAAAATCGGATATCAAGAATAAGTTCAAAAGTAGACAAGTACCAAGTTCATCAAAAGGCCTAGAAAGGCACGAAGTGTATCACAGAATTAAAGTGCGTTATAGGTTGCGACACTAGTATCAAGGGTGCACAGGCGCACCGTCAAAAGAATACTTGTTTTGAGTAAAAACATGAGATGATTGAAGTATTTTTATGGCGTTTGCCTATTCGGCTTCCTGAGTAGGGTCCACATCTTTGCCCTTGCCCTCCGGGTCTTGCTCCTGGACTTGCTCTTTAGCTCTCCCGGCATCATCACCCGGATTCTTTGCGGCAGGACGGACAGGCGGAAGAACAGTTGGTGTAGAGGTGGTTGGCCCTGATCCTAACTCGGCCTCTCTCTTCCCAGTTGCTTCCCTCTTCCTGGCCGAATCAGCAGCCCATTTCTCCAAAATATCAAAGGGAGGGGGTGCGTCCTCCGTAACAATTTTGCCTTCGGCATCGTATGCACTCATGATAGTGTTCAGATCCATACTATCGGCCAAAGTGGTGGCCGAATGACGCACTGCGGACTGTACGGCCTTGAAGTCCTTAGGTGTAAACTTGGAGCCATCTGCTTTGAATTCTGGAAACCCGGATATTACCTTTGCCGGATCAAGCTTCGGAAAGTAAGCCTTAGCCAGGGTAAAGGCCCGGGTCATACCAATCCGGCATGCCGAGCATTTCCAGATTTCAATCCAGCCAGACACAGTGGAGCAGGCTTTGATAAGATTTTCTTCACCCGGGTATACTTCAGTAGGCCACTTCACGGCGTCCAGTATAAACTTTGTGCCGGCAAAGAAAGTCTGGAGCACAGTCTTTAAAGTTTTAGCCTTTGCAATGGCATCCTCTTCTGGGGCCGCAAGGTTGGCACCTGCAGTTGAAGCAAAGGAAAGACGTATCAGTAATCCCGAGTGTCATATAATAAAGTAAAGGCATGAAGACAGTCGGCAGCAAAAACTTACTAAGCAAGATCTGATAGGTATCGGTGACCTGGTCCGATAGTTTCTTCAGTGCAGTTTGAGCAGTATTGCACTTCTTTTTGTATTTAGAAACATCCTTCTTCAAGGTTTCCACGTCATCCTCAAGGGTTTCTCTCCGCTTTACCTCGGCGAGAAGAAGTTGTTCGGTCTTGAGCAAAATTTCATCAGACCGGGTCGTCTGCGCCTGTAAGTAGTAAGGAACACAAGTATCAGTCGGATATTATGGCAAGTTGAGTATTGCGTAAAGTACCAAGCACAACTCCAGCAAGTCATGCTTGGAACTTGGGGACTAGGCATACACTACGAGATATCAAGTATTATTACCTGGTACGCTGCGGCCATGCGCTCCAGAATATTGCTCTCTGAAGTCTTCATAGTGAGGAGAGTGCTCATCAGTTGATCAAAAGTATCATTACCCGTGTCAGAGGACCCGGGGCCTTGGAAATTCCGAGAAGGAGTTTTCTTCTTAGCAGGGGGCGGCATCCGGGTCATCCGAATGTCGGAATCTGATGCCCCCTCTCCTGCACCCAAAGTGGCAGCTCTTTTCTTCTTGCTTGCGTGAGAGGCTATCGGATACTCGGCTTCTTGTCTGGCCGGGTTTATTGGTGACGCTTGTTCTTCGCTGCTAGACGCGGCTGTTGCCTTGTCAGCCAGGTTCCCCTTACCCGGGTCATCGGTCTCCATATCCTCTTGGTCGCTAATAACGATCGTGGCCCTATGGATAGTACGAGTGAGCAGTTAGTGTACAATCAGGAAAGGGTGATGAAAGTGTGATAGAGTATCAGGAAAGGGATTTTACCCGGTATTCACCGCAAAGTCCGAGGGGAACTCGTTGCTGGACCCGGGCGAAACTGAAAAAGTATTAAGCAAGGTTTCGTAAGGGAACGGTTCAGGAAGATTGTTTCCTCCGAGAAAGGATAAGGTTAATACCAGCGCGTCCAGCCGGAGACAATGGAATACCCGGGCTAAGAGCGTCGTCACCCGGGTAATTCCGAGTTGCTCTGCGCTTGGTCATGGGCGACTCCTTCAAATACGGCCGGTGGAATAATGTCAAGATAGCTCAGGTATATCATCAAAGGAATACGAGTTGAATACAAGGAGGCGATATGAAACCTTGAAGATGATCCCTTGGGGTTTTCTCTTAGATCCGACTTTAATTGTCGGCTCTACTTCATCTTCATCACTGGCGGATTCCACCTTGCCGTCAGTTTCTTCTTCTTCGTCATTCTCCTCTTGTTCTGGAAGTCATCAAGGTTATAGTTGGAAAATGAAGGGGTTACGACAAACTTAAAGGAATCAAGTAAAACCCGGCGAGCACCTTCGTCCGAGTTAACGGCCTCTTCTTGTTCCTCTGGACTCTCGGAGCTAGGGGAAGTGTCGATCTTCCAAAAATCATCATCAACCTGAGATAAAAATATCAGAACAAGGGTTATCAACCGTATCAAGCGGAAAGAGCGAAGGTAAAAACGTTAAAATCGGATCTTCACCTTGGGGGCTGGGTTCTCGAGTGTGAAGGGTTCTAATCCGGCTATGTTCCGGATTACCTCTAGTTTCTCTGTCAGAAAACCCTTGATAGTTTTATTGGTGTCACCAGCCGCAAAGCTGTTGTCAGAATACCGGAGCGGGTCTGTGGTTTGCCCCGAATACTCGCACATTAACTTTGTGCGGATGGAATTGGGCTGAATCCGGAAATCGACCCAAGTTTTCACCAGGTTGAGCCCGATAAGACCTTGGGCCGCAAGAATAGTGATTTTGGCTAGCAAAGGTTGAATGGCCTCCCTGTCCGAGTCAGGGGCAAAGGCATTAAAATTCTCGGAGATGTCAAGAAGACCCTCTGAGTAACCCGGCAGTTTCTTTTGGCCGGGTGGGGAAGTGTCTCGGCAGTAAAAATATGAAAGCTGCCAATGTTTGACGTGGGAGTTAAGGGTAAGAGGTGGCATCATAGAATTCTTGCGGCGCTGGAGAGAGACCCCGCCGCAAGCGAGAAGTGCCCCGTCACCGCTTTCGCGGCACGGTTTGCACTGGAAAAGCTCGACGAAAAGAGCCAAACTTGGCGGAGTGCACAAGTATGACTCGGAGAGGACGATAAAGTGGGAGATATTTAACACAGAATTAGGACCTATGTCAAATACACGAAGGCCATAATGGCTCAGAATGTCGCGAAAGAAGGGGTGACCTGGAGGACGAAAGCCCCGGGTCACGTGCTCTACAAAGCATATTACCTCGTCCTTTGCCGGCGTAGGTCGGGTCTCCTTACCCGGCACTCTCCACTGGATATCCTCTTGAGGAGGGAGAACTCCCAGCTCGACCAGTTCTTCTAACTTGGTTTTGGTGACCGTAGATCGCGCCCAGTTGGCGGATATGGAGTTGGTGGTCTTGGCCTTTGCCTGCTGCTTTCCATGTTTCTTGGGAGCCATGGGTGTGACCTGCAAAACACGAGGTATAGGAGTGTGAGGAATAAGGCTCGGAAATCATAAGCTGGTCGAGTATCAGTGAGCGGTATCGAGACAGTATGAAGGTTACATAATATCCGGGTGTTATTTTGTGAAGCAAGGTTCAAGCCACCCGGGTATCAAGCATCATTATAAAAATCATGAAGGCTTATGCATTGAAAGAATGTTTGAGGGTAATGGATGGTTATACAGGTACCTATTATGAGTAAAGGGAATCGGAAAAAGGAAGATTTTCCGGATGATAGAGTCAAGGGCGGAAAAATTGGGCGGCCTGAGCCCAGGATAAAGATTCCATTTCTAGGTTCGTGGCAAAATTAGCAGTTGTGGGCGGTAGGGAAGTGAAATAAAAGCCAGCATTCAATCCATTGGATGAGCTAGAGTGAATACAAGTGACTCGATTCGGCATGACCGGGAAAATGACCGGCGGGTTGACCTAGATCTAATCTGAAGAAAATCAAGAAATTATGGAGGCTAATTAACGGGTATGGGAAGCTTACTGGAGGAGATCGAAGTGAAGCTCGACGGAGGCAAATCACGCAAGTTTGGTGCCCCTTTGCGATTCCCGACGGGCCGGTTGAGGGTTTGGCGGCGGATCTTGGCGGCGGTGCAGAGTGCGCGGTGGCGGAACGTAGCCGGCGGCCAATGGGTTTCGGCGATGCGCGCGGGATTTCCGTGGTGGCGCTCTGTGAATTTGAGCACGGGGGAAGAAAGGAAGAGGAATGGGGGAAATGAGCCGTTGGGGTTAGGGTTACCTCTGCGACCATATTTATAATGGTTCATGTGGATAAGCTTGGTTCCACGAGCGGGAGCCGGGGATTACGGAGTAACGGCTATCTGTTTGAATCTTGCGAAATACGCTTTAAGTGTTGAACGTGATATCTGGGTAGAAATAAGAAGGATATATTCTTCATAATATCAAGATCAATTATCGAGTAAAGTGCAGGATCTTGACACTTTTATCAGGGCTTAGACCCGGAAAGCTAAGCCGGGTATTTGGAGAGGAGCCGGGTTACTATATGGCCACCGTAGAGTTGGGCCTAGCTGTTTATTGAAGCGTTTTAACCCGGCCTTCATGCATTTGGGCATTTGATGTCTTTGCAGGGAATAGCAAGCGCTTCAAGGAAGGGTCCGCGAAGCCCAAGCTATTCTGGGGACTACTGATGGAGGGATAATAACCCGGTAGGCCAACTCCAAGGTATAACCCGGCCCAAAGGACGCTGCGCAAGATCCGGCTAAGGATAAAGAAACTTCTGGAAGGCCCAAGTTTGTAGGCGTCGTAACCCGGATTATGGATTACGGTAAAGGAAAGTTAGAGTTTGTATGCGGTGTCCGGGTAGGATTCAGGGTGCGCCTTGGAGAATAAGCCAGGGGGTACGGGTGCTTTATAAACCGACCCCTAGGTCTAGTTGAGAGAGATCTAAGAACCCTAGTAGTACCAGTTGATATCGAGCATCCAGTGTATACGAGAGATTGAGTTAATATATTGAGATTGGAGACTCGGCGACTTGATTGCCGGCTACCAGATCGAGTTCCATCATGTTTTCCTCTGAGCTAAACCCTCTCCCAAACGCCTGTGTCATCTTGCCCCAAGATCAGTTACCCCCGGTAACGTCTGCCGTGATAATCCCACGACAGGTGTCATTGACAGTATCCGACTCTTCCCTTGCATCTACCAAGTAATATGATCCGTTGTGCAAATTCTGGCTTACGATGAACGGTCCTTCCCATGGTGGAGATAACTTGTGTTTTCCTTCCTTTGATTGGACCAATCGCAACACCAGGTCTCCTTCCTGGAAGACCCGGGTTTTGACTCGCCGACTATGATATCTCCTCAGATCCTGCTGATATATGGCTGATCTCTCCAAGGCTTGTTCTCTGTGCTCTTCTAGCATATCCACGGCATCCTGCCGGGTCTTCTCATTCTCCACCTCGACGTAAGCCGACACTCGGGGAGAGTCGTGAATAATGTCACTCGGCAATACCGCCTCTGCACCATAAACCATGAAAAACGGGGTCATCTGAGTAGATCTGTTAGGTCTAGTGTTAATTCCCCAAACCACTGATGGCAACTCCTCCACCCATGCTCCAGCAGCTCTGATGCACGGGACTCGTAGCCGTGGCTTTAGTCCACGAAGTAACTCCTGATTTCCCTCTCCACTTGTCCATTAGCTTGTGGATGGGCTACTGAGGCTACGTCAAGCCGGATACCATTGTTCCCACAAAATTTTCCCATCTCACCAAGGGACATGTTGGTTTCATTGTCTGTTATTATGCTGTGAGGATACCCAAACCTGTAGATGATCCTTTTTAAGAACTTGACTGTTGTGGTTGCTTCGCAATTGGTAACTGGCATAACTTCGACCCACTTGGTAAACTTGTCAATGGCCACCAAAAGATGGGTCTTCTTGCAGGGTGACATGTGGAAGGGGCCCACCATATCCATGCCCCAAGCAGCGAACGGCCAGGTTAATGGGATTGTTTGCAACTCCATAGCCATCACGTGGGTTTGGCGAGCGTACCTTTGACATCCGTCACACCTTGCCACCAAGCGCTCTGCGTCTGCTAAGGCCGTGAGCCAGAAGAAACCGTGTCGATATGCTTTGGCCACAAGGGATCTTGTGGATGCACGATGCCCACAATCACCTTCATGGATCTCTTTCAGAATCTGCCGGCCCTCCTCTGGTGCTACACAGCGTAAAAAGACTCCTGCTGCACTCCTTTTATATAACTCCCCATTGATGATAGAATAGCCCTTTGCCCGTCTCAGAATTTGCCTCGCTAAAACTTCCTGTGGTGGTAACTCGCCCCGTGATAGGTAAGCTAGAAACGGCTCTGTCCACTCGGGAACGGCACGTATCGTGGCCACGAACTCCAAATCCGGGTCTTGGTTGGCCACCTCTTCTTCAGACTCGGTTTTAACATATGGCAGCCATAACTCGTCCAGGAAAACATTGGGTGGAACCGGCTCTCTGCGCGAGCCGAGTCTTGCGAGCGCATCTGCTGCCTCGTTCTTTCGCCTGTCAATATGCTCCACCTCATACCCGGAAAAACACCCGGCAAACCTGTCCACCTCTCTGCGATATGCTGCCATAGTTGCATCCTTCCTATCCCAGGTTCCTGAGACCTGCTGCACCACAAGATCCGAATCTCCATAGCATCGTATCCGCCTGATGTTCATCTCCTTGGCTATTCTCAATCCGTGTAATAATGCCTCATACTCGGCCACGTTGTTGGAGCAATCAAAGTGAATTTGCAACACGTAGCTCAGCTTATCTCCTTTGGGCGATGTAAGTACCACCCCATCTCCTGATCCCTCGTACTGCTTAGAACCATCAAAGTGCATTACCCAAGACTCGGAACTTGGTGTCATTGTAGGCATGCTTGTGTGAGTCCAATCATTGATAAAATCAACTAAAGCTTGAGATTTGATTGCAGACCTGGGCTCGTAGTTGATGTGATAATCTCCCATCTCAATGGCCCACTTGGCTATTCTACCTGTTGCATCTGAGTTTCTGATAATATCCGACATTGGTATGGAGCTAACCACTGTTATGGGGTGTTCCTGAAAATACGGTTTCAATTTCCGGCTGGCCATGAAGACCCCGAAAACCAACTTCTGCCAGTGTGGGTAATGCTGCTTTGCTTCCGATAATACCTCGCTTACGTAATAAACCGGCCTCTGTGCCGGGTGATCTTTTCCATCCTCTTTATGCTCAACAACAACCACTGCGCTAACCGCCCGGGGCCCGGCCGCAATGTATAGTAACATGGGCTCCTTAGGACCCGGAGCTGCTAAGACTGGTGCCTTAGATAACTGCTTTTTTAGTGCTTCGAACGCCTCATCCGCCTCTTGGTCCCAAACGAACTTGTCGGATTTCCTCAAGAGCTGGTATAAGGGTATTGCCTACTCTCCAAGCCTGGATATGAACCGGCTTAATGCTGCTACGCATCCTGTAAGTTTTTGAACATGCTTCAGGCTTTCCGGCTTTTTTAGACTCTGAATAGCTTTGATTTTATCCGGGTTTGCCTCGATTCCTCTCTCGGAAACAATGAATCCGAGTAATTTTCCAGCTGGGACTCCAAATACACACTTTGTGGGATTAAGCTTCATCTGATACCTTCTCAGGTTCCTGAATGTTTCTTTCAAGTCATCAATGAATGTTTCTGCCTTCCTTGTTTTGATCACCACATCATGGACATAGGCATGAACATTGCGTCCAATCTGATCCTCGAAACACTTCTGAATGCACCGCTGGTAGGTCGCACCAGCGTTCTTCAATCCAAAAATCATGGTTTTGTAACAGAAAGCTCCAAAGGGGGTTATAAACGATGTTTTCTCCCAATCTTCCTTCTTGAGCTTGATCTGATGATACCCGGAATATGCATCCAGGAAACATAATAGGTCACTTCTAGCTACTGCATCTATAATCTGATCTATCCTTGGGAGAGCAAACGGGTCCTTTGTGCAATGCTTGTTGAGACTCGTGTAATCAATGCACATCCTCCACTCATTACTCTTTTTCATTACTAGAACCGGATTTGCCAACCAATCCGGGTGAAAAACTTCCATGATAAAGCCGGTCGCAAGTAGCCTGGCTATCTCTGCTCCTATAGCCTTTCTTCTTTCCTCATTCATTTTTCTCAGGCCCTGCTTCACAGGCCGGGACTTAGGATCAACATGCAAACTGTGCTTAGCTAACTCGGTCGGGATACCCGACATATCACTGGGAGTCCAAGCGAAAACATCTTGATTTCCGCGAATAAACTCATTGAGTGCCTCTTCTTGCTTACTGTCTAGGTTAGATCCTATAGCAAATTGCTTGGAGGGATCACCTTCAACAAAAGCCACCATCTTTGTGTCCTGTGCTGCCTTGAATTTTGCTCTCTCATCCTCCGTATTCAGCCTCTTCAATGCTGTTCTGTCATCCGGGTCTACTTGAGACCGGTAATACTTGAGTTCTTCCTTTCTGCAAGCTTGTTCTGCCATTGCCGCGTATCCTTCGTCACACTCAGCTGCTATAACCCGGCTCCCATGTATGGTGATGGTTTGCTTGGGACCCGGGATTTTTAGCTGTAGGTATACGTAACACGGCCTGGCCATGAACTTGGCGTAAGCCAGCCTTCCAAACAGCGCATGATAGGGGCTGCACAACTTTACCACCTCGAACGTGAGCCACTCCACTCGGAAATTGTCCTTTGATTCTCCAAAAGCGACCTCCAATGTAATCTTTCCTTCGGGGCACGCCGAGTGACCCGGCACAATCCCACGAAAAACTGTAGAACTTTTCTGTAACTGGGATTCCTTGAGACCCATGCGTAGGAAAGTTTCACAATATAGGATATTGATGCTGCTTCTGCCATCCATTAGCACCTTTTTCAACTCATAACCATTAACCTGTGGTGCAACCACCAACGCTAAGACACCCGGATGTTCTATTCTTTCCGGGTGATCCCTTCTGCTCCATGTTACCTCTTGATCCGACCATCTCAAGTACCTCGGGACAGCTGAAGAAACCGAGTTTGCTGCCTTTTTGAGTATCTTTCTATCCTTGTTAGAAGTTCCTGTAGTGTGAACGTGGTACTGCCCCAACTGCTTGGGGTTAGCCTGGAAACCTCCAGCTCCTCCCTGATTGTTACCCGGATTGCCACCTCCGGGGTTGCCTCCCGGGGGTGGGCCGTTTCCCGGGTTACCACCCAGACCCGGTCCTGCTCCCCGGCCTGCACCTCGCATTGCCTTTTGTATTTTCTTATTCTTCCATCTTTGTAAATCCACGCACTGTTCCAGCGAATGATTAGCCGGCCTGCCGTTCCTGCTATGACGTGGACAGGGCATCCTGAAGGCCTCTATATGGTTAGCCGGCCTTGGCGTTCCTTGGTAATTTCCTCCATTAAAGTTTCCTCCGTTGAAATTTCCTTCTGCTCTGGGTCTGGAAAACCCGGCTTCTGTATTGGCGACAAACTCGGAACTTCCCTCATACGGACGCTTGTTCTGGTTGTTTCTATTATTTCCTCCATTGTTACCCGGCGCAGATCCATTGCCGGGTCTTCCACTGTTGCTCGCGTTGGATTTTGCTTTCTTGTCATCAACATCCTCCTCCGTGGTATCTGTGGCGGCGTGCTTGTTGCACGCGTCCATCAATTCTCCCATTGTAACCTCTGAAGCATTCCGGCTGGACTTCATGCGCGTCAGCTTTTGCACTAAGGGTATATACTTGCATGTTTTTGCCATAGCCTGTAATGCATCCTTTGGTTGAATATCCATGGACGAGTGGAGTATTTCCATAACCCGGCGCACCCAACTGCGCGCCGACTCTCCCTTCTTCTGGACACATCGCTCTAAATCATCGATTGTAAACAGCTTCCTGCACGTTCCATGAAAGTGCTTGACAAAGGCCGTTTTCAGCTCACTCCATGAATTGACGGATTTTTTCAGGTAGGTTATTGAACCACAACTTTGCTGCTCCCTCTGACATCATCAGGTACATAAAGTTGGCTTGAAGATTTTCAGATGCATTGCGAATCGACATGGCCATCTCATAACTACTCAGCTAGGTTTCTGGATCCATGGTTGGCTCGTAATTGACCACTTTACCCGGTTCCTTGAACTTATCCGGGTAAGGCTCAGCTCTGATGGCGTCCGACAAACACTTGGGCCCGACTGAAATTCCCGGTACTGGCCTCACCCGGGAAACATGTGATCCGGCTGCAGGTACGGCGGGGGGTGCAACCGCTACCGGCCCTCGTACCGCAGACCCGGTTGCTGCGCGCCTGGCTCGGGAACTGTCCACGATAGCTTGCGCCGCTGATACTGCAGGTGTTGCTGGTCTACGGGGAGGAGGCGGCATTTGCTGCTGCTCTGCCCTCCACCGTGCTGAGCTCGTCTGAATATTGCCGGTATTTCCGTTATGCCGGCTAACATACGGTGTTCCATGCATTCCACTCCTGTTATCCGGGTAATTGGCTTGTTGAGCCACTGCTGTGCGCAATAGATCTATCGCTCGCCGGGTCTCCTCCGCATGGGGTGACTCTCTTACGGGGATGCGATCCAACGCCAATGTTGCTGCATATACATTGTCCATGGGGTTATTGAAGTGACCTGGTGGAGTGTGAAATCGTGGCGGTGGTGGTGGTGGCGCTGTATTGCCAGTTACGATCCCTGTTTGCAATGTGGGTAACCCGGCTTGTACGATTGCCGGCTGTCCTCCCAAGGTTGCAGACTGATGTCCGGTTTCCTGATTCACAGCTGAATTGGTTGATCCTGAGGTGTAATAAACAGTGCGGCCGGGTTTATAGTTCCACCTGTTGCCGGTAATCTCGACTGATGTCTCTGATTGTGCATCCTGGTCGACTGAACTTGGAGTCGGTTCTCCAATGCTTCCAGCTTGCGCTGGCGCGCTGCTATCCCCTGTCTCTCGGCTTCCACATCTCTCCTCTGCTGATCCAATGCACGGCAGGCCACATCCAGATCCGCAGCGCGTGCCGCCGCGTTTTCCGGGGTTATCACCGTTGCTAGCACCGTAGGATCTAAGATCAGGTTATTGTTGAACAGAGCCGGATTTCGTGGATTCGAGGGCCCCGCTCCTGGCGTTCTGTTTGTCATAAACCCAAACATGTTTCTTTGCAATTCGCTTTCCGGGGTATGGCTGGTGACTGAAGCCGACTCTCCGTCAACCCGGGCTATGACCGGGTTTCCATCAACCGGATTTTGTTGCTGGGCCAGCGCTCGCGCCGCCCCGACCGCGGCCGTAGTCACGTCCCCCTGATTAAGATTGGTTGCAGGGGCCGTGTAGACCGCGACCTGGCGCGCGATGCCTGGTGCAGATTCATACTCTTCCTCATCACAGCTATCCTCTTCGTACCGATCCTCTAGCAGGTGCAGGATAGACTCGGTATCATCTTCCCTCGTGACCCGGCCACGCGGGGTCCATGCAGGCTCCTCCGGCTGTTCCCTCTTCGTGGTGGGCTCTTCTATCGGATCGATCGTCCCGACCGACTCTTCCCCATCCGACTGAACGCAGGTCGCTCCTTCTGACACGGAATCATATTCAACATCATCAGGAATAGAACCGGACGTACGTACCATGCCGACGAAGACGTTGACCCGGCCAATTGTGACGATAGATCCGGCATCCAGAAAATCCGACTCTGGCCCCCAGCCAAAATCGTCCACCATCTTCTCTCCTTCGGGGTTGGTGTAGATCTCGTCGATGACGAGGTTCTTCATGCTCTCCCGAGCTTCTCCCGTGATGTAAACACCCTTGGACGCAGGCCCCACGGTGGGCGCCAACTGTCGTGGGATATTCACGGCAGACGTTACCAGGGGTAACTTATCCTGGGGTAAATCGACTCTGGTGTTTGGGAGAGCGTTTAGCTCAAGGGAAACCATGCTATCAATCGATCTGGTAGGTCTGGCAATCAAGTCGCCGAGTCTCCGATCTAGGGTTACAATATCAACTCTCGTGTTACAGGGATACTCGAATATCTGGTGAAGCTCGCGTTCTTTCTGACCCTAGGAGCCGGTTTATATCTTACCTGGCCCCCTGGCTTCCTATCCAAGGCACACTCGGAGTCCTACCCAGTCACCGCATACAAACCCTAGATTTCCTTATCGTAACCCAAAAGCCGGGTTACGAGGCCTATACTACTTCTTGGGCCTTCTAGAAACTCTTTTTCCTTGAGCCGGGACTTGCGCGGTTCCCTTTGGGCCAAGTTACACCTTGGCATTGGCCTACCGGGTTATCATCCCTCCATCACCACCCTTCGAATATCTTTCGAACAAATGTTGGGTATTAAGTTGCAAGCAACAGATAATTGCAGTAAGCAAAGTGTGTGATGTAAACAATAAAATCATCCTTAGACAAAGCATTGTTGTTTTCTCCCTAATGGCAACAACACATCCTCCATCCGTCACATTTCTGTCACTCGAGCACAGTTGCAAAGGAGGCATGAACCCACTATCGAGCATAAATACTCCCTCTTGGAGTTACTAGCATCTACTTGGCCAGAGCATCTACTAATAACGGAGATCATGCAAGATCATAAATAACATAAGCATGAAGATAACATGATAGATTGATAATCAGAAGACATGTCATTCAACACTCATCAGATCCCAGCAAACACAACATGTTGCATTTCCCTCCCGTCAGGGTGCCGGGGAGAGCTTCAGAACCCTCCCGATCTCGAGATGACGATGACGGTGGCCTCAGGTGTTTTTCGGGACGAAGTGGAATATTTTAGGGTTTACATCTCGGGAGGAATAAATAGGCGAATGGGCAGAGACGGTGGAGGCCTAGGGGCCCCACACCACCCCACAATGCGGCCAGGGGGCGCACCTCCCTATGGTGTGGGCCCCCTGAGGCCCCTCTCTAGGCTCTTCAGGACTCCGTGGAACCTTCAGGAATTCTAAGACTTCCGGGCTTCGAATTTTCCAATTCCGAGAATATTTCCAGAACAACTTTTCTGAAACTAAAAACACTAGAAAAGTGGGAACTGGCTCTGTGGCATCTTGTCAATAGGTTAGTCCGTAAAATCGATAAAAATGACATAAAGTGTATAGCAAACATGTGGGAAACAATCAGAAAACACCATGGAACATCAGAAATTAAGGATACGTTTATGAAGTATCAACATCCCCAAGCTTAGTTACTACTCGTCCTCGAGTAGGTAAACCATAAAAACACATAATTTCTGAGGTGACAGCTACCAACATAAACTTGATCATCAATAATGTAAAAGCATATGTAAGCTGAGATCATAGAACTTTAACACAAGCATGATAAATAAAACTTTAATAATAAAGCATAGCAATCACCTTGCATCATGAGAAGTAACGCAAATAAAATATCATGAATAACAATGCAACGAAAGATGTACGTCTGTTTCAAGTATAAAGAAAGCATGGCAAAATGATATTTCGCAAGTCCGTAAGAGTGGGGCAAAACATAAATGCTAGGACACCTTCAAAGTTCATGAGGAAGACTAGAGAAAATAATTAGAGAACAAGCAATAATACCTCATGAATCAATTAATAATATTTCTGGGACAAATGCACATAAAACTCAGAATGGTAAATATGCTCTCTCAACTGTGCATAAAGTTAGAAGATGGAGACTCAACATAAAAGTAAAAGAAAGGCCCTTCGTAGAGGGAAGCATGGATCACTCATGTGCTAGAGCTTTTATTTTATTAAATAGAGGTATTAAAATGTTTGACACTCCTCCCATCCATCTTACACAAACCATGGCCAACCGAATCCTCGGGTTCCTGCCAACAATCGCATACCGTGGAGGAGTGTCTATATTTTGGGAGGTGTATGCTAATGTCAACGAATGGTAAACAGAAAATACAGTACGCCACAAGACAAATAGACTTAACAAGAGCGGCTCCCATAAGAAGGACGCAACTGGTGTAGAAGGTCATCCCTCTTTCTCTTTTGTTTACACAATTATGATTTGACTGATAAATCATGGGCAAAAATAGTGAAGAAAATTTGTGTGTATTAATTTGGGGCTGGGCACGCCGCTGCCATCTCTTATATCAATTGGATAAGCGGATGAAGCCACTAGTCCAAGGTGTGAAATCCAATCAATTACGTCCTCATGAGCAAAAACAGGAACACAAAGCAGGAGTAATTTTGAAGGTTTTAAAGGCAACACATGAGCAATTTACTTGGAGTGGCAGTTAAATACCACATATAGGTAGGTATGGTGGACACAATGGAAAATTTTTGGTTTTGGGAGTTGGATTGCACGAGTAGAGCTCATACTCAGTATAGGTGGAGGCTAGCAAAAGACTGGGAGCGACAAATCAAGAGAGCATAAGAACAATAATCATGCATAGCGACATAAACATCATTAATCAAAGCATAAGTGGTACCACAAGATCAAAAACTAAATGATCATGGAGGATATTATTACTGGTTCATAGTCATAAACATGGTGTGAGCATGCACCAAGTCAACCAAATAAAACATTCAAAGGAGAATACCACAAATTTATGCTTCAATATGGCAAGAACAACTTATGATTCTTTCAATGACACATTAAACACTCTCAGCTATTTGAGTATAATCATGCTACTCAATAAAAACAAGGCTTTAGAACTAAAATAACATCTAACATGATATGAAAAATTCTAGCCACAGTCTATACAAGCTTCTACTTGCACCGTTAAAAATTCTACCTCAAGCAGCAGTTTCTTTTCCCAACAAGAATCATACAAAACATGCTTTAACAAAAATTATCTACATGCTACAGCAAGAAAACATGAGAGTAATAACATAACACTACTAAAACTAACAGCTCTGAATAAGAGATGCAATGAAAACAAGAGCTAAACAAGATTTTTTGCAGTAACTAGAAGAAAAACAAAGAATACTAGCATAGCAAGTATTCAATTGAAAAAGCGGAGAGTGTCTCTATCTCCCAAACAAGGATGCTAGGTCCAATGATATTATTGCAGCAAGGAAAACAAAAGAAAAACAAACAGACTCTCCAAGTAATATTCATATGATGTGACCGAATAAAAATATAGTTTCACGAGAAGTGACCTGATAGATAATTGATGAAGAAGGGGATGCCTTGGGAATCCTCAAGCTTAGATGCTTGAGTATTCTAAAAATATGCTTGGATGAACCACGGGGCATCCCCAATCTTTGACCTTGCACTCTTCTTGATCACATATATCACCTCTTCTCTTGACCCTTGAAAACTTCCTTCACACCATACTGAAACAATAATTCACATTAGAGGGTTAGTGCAACATTCAAAAATCCACGGGTTCTGTATGGCACAAGGGCTATTGATAATTCTAAACATTAGCTACAGCCACTGATGTTTTGTGAAGCAAATAAATCCACTTGACATTGCAAAAGAGCCAATGCAGGTAAAATGGCAGAATCTATCAAAACCAGAACAACTTGTAAATACGATTTTTTTCGAGACAGTTACGTTGCTCAAATCGAAAAATAAAGAACGAAAAACTTTCAAAATTAGCCGAGGAATAATCACAAAAAATTTCAGGTCATTCTGGATTTTTCACAATTTTTTACGGTGGACAGCAGAAATCTGTTTCCCGCGCAGAAATCCGAAAACCAACTCCAACTCTCGTCAGAAACTTTACTTGACACTACTTAAACATGAAAAGAAAGATACAAAGGACTTACTACAGAAGTATACAACCCCTTGACTCAAAGCAAACAGAGAAAAACAAACCAAAATAAAACCATGGGTTATCTCCCAATAAGTGCTTTTCTTTAACGCCTTTTACCTAGGCCCAGAAAAGTGGATTCGAGTATTTTGAAGTGAAGAAGATGCTCACATCAAAAATATGAATTAAGAAAAAGAGAGCATAAATAAGAAAGTATAAAACAAATTTAAGTCTAACCCACTTCCTATGCATAGGAATCTTGTAAAGAAATAAATTAAAGAAACTAAAACTAGAAATCATGGGAAGGTAGAAAAGAGCAATTTCAAAACTTTCAACGGAAAGAGAGGTACTTTAGTAACGTACAAATTCCTACAACCATATTTTATTGTCTCATAATAATTTCCAGTAGCATCATGAACAAACTCAACAACATAATTATCACATAAAGCATGTTTGTCAGGGTCTAAAAGCACACAATTCATATCAAGCTCAAAAATAGTGGGATTAAAATTAAAAATATGCTCCTCTTTTTCCCCACTTTTAGCAATAACAAAACAAGATGATTGATCACTCATAAAAGGTATAGGACACATTATAGCAATCCTATTTCCAGTAGCATTATAATTTATAACATCAAGTAACATAGGACCATCATCTAGAGAATTATCATATAAATTTTCTAAACAAACTTCCTCATTATCATGCATATCAATAGTTGAAATAAATAGAGGAGTCTCATAGGATTCATCAAAGTAGCATGGATTGTCATAAATAACAGTAGCAATATCATTATCACAAGTTTAATTCATAGTAGCATCAAGGTCACAAGTTATTTGTCATACATTCATTCGGGAGGGTACTCCTAAGGTATTGAAGGCCATATCAACAGGTGTTCCATCTTGAAAATAGGGCATATCTTGCCTAGGATTTTTTTTGGAAATGATATCAAGTATCAACTTCATAAAAAAAGGACATTTCAAAAGAATCAATAGGATCATCACAATTATGAGTTAAAGAGTTACTCTCATTTGGAGGTACAAATGGGTAGCTCCATTCTTCCTCCTCTTGATCATCACTCTCGTCCTCTTTTTCATCCAACGAGTTTCCAGATTCAGCAATTTCTTCTTCCATAGGCTCATGCAAGGCATTAGTCTCTTATTTAGGTTGAGAGAATTTATTAAGATATTCCATTATATAGTAATTAAAATCCTTGTAATTATCAAAGCAATATTCAAGTATAGCATAAATCTCGTATTTATAAGGTGCATCATCAATACTTTCAAGAAAATAGGCAATTTCGAATGCACCCTTCCAAGCAATAAATTCTTCAATTTGTTCCATATCATAATATTCATAATTTCCCTTAACATAAGAAGATATGGTAACATTATCATTATAGTCACATTGAAAAGGAGGTGTTTATACCTCCTACAACAACGAGATTTATCAAAGCAATCAGTAACATTATAAGTAGAGCACAAGTTTCTAGCATAGTCATTCAATTTATTAATTTGTTCCCAAAAGTGTTTCCCTTTCTGTGACAAGTGGTGTTCCTTATAATATTTTTGTTGACCTTCCATGAACCCATCTTTCCAATAAGATCTAGTTTCAAAGACATCAAACATTGATAGCAAGCATGCTAAAGCAAAAATAACAACTAGAATAAGAACTTATTTTTTATATAGAGAAGCAAACAAGATAAATAACATAAGCAAAACTAAAACAAAGTAAATAGATTGGAAGTGAGAGACTCCCCTTGCAGAAATTCTCTTCCTCCCCGGCAACGACGCCATAAAAATGCTTGATGCGTGTGATCACACGTTCGTTAGGAGACCCCAAGAGGAAGGTATGAAGAGTGCATCGGTAAGTTTCCCTCGTAAAGAAACCAAAGCTGAATCGACCAGTAGGAGAAAGGAGTAACTTTAGAAGGTTGAAGCAGCTGAGATGGCACGGCGCACTACCGGTTCTGAAGCAACGTGGAACCTCCACAACACAATCAAATCACTTTGCCCCAACGAAGCAGTGAGGTTGTCAATCTCACCGGTTTTGCTGAACACAAAGACGTTAAACGTATGGTGTGGAAAACAGTAGGAAACGTATGAAAGCAGTATGAAAGCAGTAGGTGTTTTATCAGTATGAGGAAAATGATCGGAGTCCACAGTTCACTAGTGGTGTCTCTCCGTGAAAGATAGATAACATGTGTGGTGAACAAATTACAGCTCGACAATTGACAGAAATGAAGGCTGCACCATAGTGCATATGTAAGACATAAAAATTACTATGTGATTCATGCGGGCATTACATATAAATACATAGACCGTCATCCAACTGCATCTATGACTAATAATCCACCCTCCGAATATCATCCGAACAAACGTTGGGTATTAAGTTGCAAGAAACAAATAATTGCAGTAGCAAAGTGTGTAATGTAAACAATAAAATCATCCTTAGACAAAGCATTGTTGTTTTCTCCATAATGGCAACAACACATCCTCCATCCGTCATGTTTCTGTCACTCGAGCACAGGTGCAAAGGAGGCATGAACCCACTATCTAGCATAAATACTCCCTCTTGGAGTTACTAGCATCTACTTGGCCAGAGCATCTACTAATAAGGGAGAGCATGCAAGATCATAAATAACATATGCATGAAGATAACATGATATATTGATAATAAAAAGACATACCATTCAACATTCATCAGATCGCAGCAAAAACAACATGTAGCATTACATAAAGATGATCTTGATCATGTTAGGCAGCTCACAAGATCTAAACATGAGGTACAAAGTGGAGAGAACAACCATCTAGCTACTACTATGGAAACGTAGTCCAGGGATGAACTACTCACGCATCACTTCGGAGGAGGGCATGGTGGTGTAGACCCTTCCGGTGATGAATTTCCCTCCCGACAGGGTGCCGGGGAGAGCTCCAGAACCCTCTCGATCTCGGGATGACGATGACGGCGGCCTCGGGTGTTTTTGGGACGAAGTGGAATATATGTAGGGTTTACGTCTCGGGAGGAATAAATAGGCGGAAGGGTAGAGGCGGTGGATGCCTGGGGTCCCACACCACCCCACGACGCGGCCAGGGGCGCGCCGCCCTATCATGTGGGCCCCCTAAGGCCCCTCTCCTGGTCTCTTCATGACTCCATGGAACCTTCGGGAATTCTATAACTTCGGGCTTCGAATTTTCCAATTCCGAGAATATTTCCAGAACAACTTTACTAAAACTAAAAACATCAGAAAACATGGAACTCGCTCTATGGCATATTGTCAATAGGTTAGCCCGAAAAATCGATAAAAATGACATAAAGTGTATATCAAACATGTGGGAAACAATAAGAAAACAACATGGAACATAAGAAATTAAGGATACGTTTATGACGTATCACCAAGCAAAGTGTTTAGATTTTTAGAGCGGTTTCTATTGTTTATTAGTTTGCATCTCCCCCCCCACCATGCGTTTCACAAACCAGGGCAAGCTGTATCCATGGGTACCCACCAACTTTCATCAATCCATGGGGAAGTGCCTTTTAGTTATATTAATTGGCACCAGCTCTCTGCAAATTTAGACGAGCGTAGATTCCATACTCATCGGGTGAAAGAGGGAGAAGAACTTTGCTAGAAACAAATCACAATAAACTTTTAACTACTTCCTCGTGAGCTAAAACAGAGGCACAAAACAGGTATAATTTTGAAAGTTTTAAAGGCAGCACATGAGAAATTTATTTTGGAGTGGCGGTAAAATACAACATATAGGTAGCTATGGTGGACACATTTGGCAAACTTTTGGTTTTGGGGAGTTGGATGCACAAGTAGATCTCATACTTAGTACACGTGAAGGCTAGCAAAAGACTGGGAACGACAAACTAAGAGAGCAATAATGGCCATAATCATGCATAGCGACAAAACCTTATTAATCAAAGCATAAATGATATTACAAGTCAAAAACTAAATGATCATAGAGGCTACAGATGACTGGTTTGTAGTCATAGCATGGTGTAAGCATGCGCCAAGTCAACCAAATAAAGCATTCGAAGGAGAATACCAAAATATTATGCTTCTATATGATAAAAACATCTCATAGTTTTTTCAATGACACATTAAGCACTCTCAAATATTTGAGACAAGTCATGCTACATCAATAACTACTAAGCATTAAAATAATATCTAGCATGACATGATAAAGTCTAAGCCACGGTCTAAACAAGCTTCTTTTTGCACCGTTATAAGCATGAAATATTTTATTGCTTTCAAACACCAGCACTTTATTTTAACAAAAACTCTCGAAATAATCTATCAATGAAACAAAAGAGTACTACTACTCTACAAGAACTAAAAGCTCTGAATAATAGATGCATGAAAACAGGAGCTAAAAGGAGTTGCAACAACTAGACAATAAATTAAGAATACGAGTATTCATATGAAAAAGCGGAGCGTGTCTCTCTCCCACACAAGAATGCTAGGATCCAACTGAGTTTATTGCAGCAAAGAAAATAAAATAAAAGCAAACATACGCTCCAAGTAAAGTGCATATGATGTGACCGAATAAAAATATAGTTTCACTAGAAGTGACTTGATAAGTTGCTGATGAAGAAGGGGATGCCTTGGGCATCCGCAAGCTTAGACGGTTGAGTCTTCTTGGAATTTGCTGGGATGAACCACGGAGGCATCCCCAAGCTTAGGCTTTTCACCATTCTTGATCACATTATATCATCCTCTTCTCTTGACCCTTGAAAACTTCCTTCACACCAAACTCGAAGTAATTCTTATTAGAGGGTTAGTGCACAATAAAAAAACTCACATGTTCTGCATGGACACAAGCATTACTAATACTTTTTAAACATTAGCTACAACCACTGATGTTTTGTGGAGAAAATAAATCCACTCAACATAGTAAAAGAGAGAATGCAAAGTAAAAAAAGGCAAAATCTGTCTAGACCAGAACAGTCTATAAAGAAAAAAAATTGAGGCACATACGTGGCTCAAATCAGAAAACTCGGAACTAGAAAATTTTTCGTAAATAGTTGAGGATCATGCGCAAAAAATTCAGGTGTTTCGATTTTTCTGGAAATTTATACGAATTAAACAGTGACAGCAAAAATATGCTCCTCTTTTTTCCCACTTTTAGCAATAACAAAACAAGATGATTGATCACTCGTAAAAGGTATAAGACACATTATAGAAATCCTATTTTCAGTTGCATTATAATTTTAACATAAGTAACATAGGACCATCATCTAGAGAATTATCATATAAATTTACTAAACAAACTTCCTCGTTATCATGCATATAAATAGTTGGAATAAATAGAGGATTCTCATAGGATTCATCAAAGTAGCATGGATTATCATAAATAACAGTAGCAATATCATTATCACAAGTTTCATTCATAGTAGCATCATGGTCACAAGTATAGCAAATATCAATTTCATCAAAAAGGGATATTTGAAAAGAATAAATAGGATCATCACAATTATGAGTTAAAGAGTTACTCTCATTTGGAGATTTTCATCCAATGAGCTTCCAGATTCAGCAATTTTATCTTCCATAGGCTCCTGCAAGGCATTAGTCTCTTCTTTAGGTTGAGAGCATTTATTAAGATATTCCATTATGTGGTAATTACAATCCTTGTAATTATCAAAGCAGTATTCAAGTATAGCATAAATCTCGTATTTATAAGGTGCATCATCATTTCAAGCAAATAGGCAATTTCGGATGCACCCTTCCAAGCAATAAATTCTTCAATTTGTTCCGCATCATAAAATTCATAATTTCCCTTAACATAAGAATATATGGTAACATTATCATTATACTCACATTAAAAAGGGAGGTGTTTATACCTCCTACAACAACGAGATTTATCAAAACAATAAGTAACATTATAAGTAGAGCACAAGTTTCTAGCATAGTCATTCAATTTATTAATTTGTTCCCATAAGTGTTTCCCTTTGTGTGACAAGCAGTGTTCCTTATAATATTTTTGTTGATCTTCCGTGAACCCATCTTGCCAATAAGATCTAGTTCCAAAGACATCAAACATTGATAGCAAGCATGATAAAGCAAAAATAACAACTAGAATCAGAACTACATTTTTTGTGTGTGTTTTTGATATAGAGAAGCAAACAAGATAAAATAAAATAAGCAAAACTAAAACAAAGTAAAGAGATTGGAAGTGAGAGACTCCCCTTGCAGAAATTCTCTTCCTCCCCGGCAACGGCGCCAGAAAATGCTTGATGCGTGTGATCACACGTTCGTTGGGAGACTCCAAGAGGAAGGTATGAAGAGTGCAGCGGCAAGTTTCCCTCAGAAAGAAACCAAGGTTGAATTGACCAGTAGGAGGAAGGAGTAACTTCACAAGGTTGAAGCAGCTGAGATGGCACGGCGCACTACCGGTTCAGAAGCAACATGGAACCTGCACAACACAATCAAATCACTTTGCCCCAACGAAGCAGTGAGGTTGTCAATCTCACCGGTTTTGCTGAACACGAAGAGGATAAACGTATGGTGTGGAAAACATTAGGAACATTATGAAAGCAGTAGGTGTTTTATCAGTACGAGGAAAATGGACCGGAGTCCACAGTTCACTAATGGTGTCTCTCCGTGAAAGATATATAACATGTGTGGTGAACAAATTACAATTGAGCAATTGACAGAAATGAAGGCTGCACCGTAGTGCATATGCAAGACATAAATATTACTATGTGATTCATGCAGGCATTACAAGAAAATACTGTAACAGCCCAAGTATGAAAACCTACCAATTAGAATGTTTGATTTCTTGTTTATTAAAGTATTGCATCATGGCATCATGTTGATTGCAATTGTTTTGTTTGTTTTCCATTTGTTTTCCACTGTTTTCACAACCCAAATCCAAACTTTATTCAAACAATGTTTTCATACTTGATCTGTTACAACTTTTGGAATAAAAATAACAAATAAAAACAACCCTTTTATTCCCTGTCAATCACCCTTTAATTGGTTGGTTTAATCAAACCATTATGTCACTCATTTAAATTCCAAATCAATTTCAAATTCAAACCAAGTTTCAAAACCAGTACCCTTTTGAATCCATAAATTTCACCACAACATTGTATCCTTTAAATCACTTCAAAACCCTAGGGGTAACCCTAGTGAAAATGCTTTGTTTTCTCAATATTAATCAATATTAAAATTCTTCCAAATTTTGGTTTCAGAGACAAACAACATTTTTTTAATCTCAAACTTTTGAAAACCAACCGTGGCATTTGGTTGCTATGGGTCTAACAAGCCTAACTTAATTTTCTGGAATTTTTCCTAACCCTAAAGGCCTCCTTTTCTTTCAATTTTGTTTGCTACAAAAAAAAAATAATAAAAGAAACAAAAAATAACAAAGAGAAAAAGGAGGAGCAGCAACTAACCTAACTACCTCCAAGGCCCAACCCCTTTTCTCTCTTTCTGGCCCAACCCCCTACCCCTTGTCGTCTTCTTCCTCACAATACGAACACCGAACAGCCACACGATCCCTTCTCCCCTCCTCAGATGCCATGCCGTACACCTCCTCACCCCCATAAAACTACCCCTAGCCCTAACCCTAGATACCTAACCCTAGCGCCTTCCTTCTCCCAGCCGCCATCTTCTTCCTTTCCCCTCCATCTCTCTCTTTTATCTGTACTGAACTCTGCAACCACCAAACACACTGTACCTCACCCGAGCTCCTCAAACTCCGGTGGTCACCGGCGTTCCGGGCTCCTCCGGCCGTGCAAACGGCGGGAATGGAGCCGCCCCACCGCGGGCTCCATCCTCCACCCCGCGGCAGCGGCCGAGAGGCCCCGATTCTCCGCCGCCATCCTCACCAAGACGCCACCGCCGCACCTGCTCCTGCCCGACTCCTCCTCCCTCCTGTCCGTGGAGGACACCCAGGTGAGCAGCCCGATCGCATCTCCTCCTTCCCTCGCCTCCTGCCCTCTCGCTCTCCCCCTCTCCTGTACCCGCACCCTCCCAGCACCGGCCACCACGGAGAGCTCCGATCGCTGCAGGCCTCTGGTCGCTGTCAAGTTACAGAAAGAACGACCTGCATCTGTTCGGATTCAGAAAAAAGCCCGCAGTACTGCACCTTAACTTCCCCCCGAGTCCCCTTCAAACACCAACCGCACAGCAGCCCTTCTGGCCAGCGCAGTCACACCGCGCGCCATCCCCCCACGTCCCAGGGTCGAATCCCGCAGCCCCCCCTTTTTGCTTCTATTTTGTTCCAATTTAGGTGCAGTGCAAGTTTCTGAACCTCATACACCCACAGATTCCTCTTCTGTCACAAAACCTCACCAGCCCCACTGGTTCCACCCCCCCTTTGCGCAGCAGGAGGGGAGGGGTTCGATTCCCCCCTCCCACAGTAAACCAAAAACATTTTATTTTGCATTGTTTTGATACTCCAACTTCTCAGTAATCACCATTAGGCCCCTGGTACTTATTCTATGTCACTGGAAAATTAATTCTAAGTCCTTGGTTCATTAAAAAATGGCAGATTTGCCCTATATCTTCTAAATTGCATAAATAATTCATTTTAGCTCCAAATCCAACAATTTTGATATGTTTTCAATACCAAATTAAATGTTCTATCCAAATATAAAATTTGATTGCTGTTTTGAATAATTTAAATTGCTGAAAACAACTGTTTCTTGTTTATTGCAATTAAAATTGCCAAAATAATAACTTGCTCATTTTAAATCCAATTTCCACAAATGAAATATGTTTTCCATGCAAAATTAAACCACCTCTCCAAATATAAACTTTGTTTTCTGTTTTGGATAATTAAAATTGGTTAAATAATTTAAACCTTGTTTAATTCATTTAATATTGTTAAATTTATAACTTGATCAAAACAAATTCTTTTGGGGCATATAAAATATGTTTTCAAACCATAAAAACATAACCTTGTCAAATATGAACTTCACTTCATGTTTTGAACAAATAAAAATTCAAATAAGTTCATGTTTGGATTAAATTCATTTAATTCTTGTTTAACTTGTTTAATTCCTAATTAATTTATTTGAAATCCTTTTTCAACAAGTGAAACATGCAATCCACCTAAAATTGTGTGTTCTTTTCAAATATAAACTTTGTTAATTTTTTTGCACACTTTAAACTTGATGAAAACAACAAATGCTTGTGTGACAGCTTTAAGAAACCAAAATTCCATAACTTAATAACTGAATTTCTAAACTTGTTAAGCCTTATTTCCATTTGATTCTATTGTTGTTATTTTGCTGTTTTCCTCATCCATGCATCATGCTAATCCACTTTCATATGATGAGTAGTTGTAAAACAATTAATTCAACCATAATTCATGGGCTTCCAGATGCAATCCAATTGCATATGGGTCCATTTAATCCTGTTTCTATCTTGTCAACTAGTTTATTTTGATGCAACCCTTAACTTGACATGCATCATATTTGATTGTGCACAATGCCATGATAATGATTGTTTATCTTTCTGCAATGTTTGTTTGCTTCTTCCCGGATATACGACGACGTTGAGACCGACGATACTTACGACACCCCTTCTAAGGATTTAGCTCAGTACCAGGCTACTGGGTTTTGCAGGCAAGTTATCACTCACATGAACCATCGTGTTCCTTTCAACATTGATTACCGATACTTCCCGTTGTTCTTTTCTGCTAGCCTTAGTAGTAGTTGTTTCTGTTACGAACCTATCACATGTATCCTTTAACCCTGATATTACCTCACCTCCATACCTATAACCATTGTTTGAGCCCGTGTCTTACTAGCATGCTTAGGTTGCTTTTGCTCGAGTCTGTTATCCGTTACTTTCTGTTACTATATCATTTACGTTGTGGGGGCTCGATGTTTAATCAATCAATCATGCTAATGTTACTATTAATAATAAATTTGATGATAAGGCACCGGCAGGAGGCCCATGAGAGGTTTTGAGGCCTGCTAGTGTCGACCCTAATAGGAAAAGGGTCTTGTCTACTGATCCATGATGAGCGCACTACCCGCATTTGGGAAGCGAGTATGGGCGCCCCCCTCAACTTGACCTGATTCGCATCTCGTCCAAATCGCCTCATTTAGTTCGTGTGTTCTATTTGCCGCATGCATGTTTTTGCGAGCCCAGGCCAGGGTGGAACTTTTGTAGTCGGCATATAGGGGGACACGTTCTTAGAGTGCTATGAGGGTCCATTTTCTTCTGGGCTCGATTAGCCGTGCGCCCAAGGTGCTTTGGGCTTGATGCGAGGAATGGTTGGTTGTGTAGAGTACCCCGCTTGGTGGGTTTGATTCCCATCTGGCGGGTTATTCTTGAGTGTACGGCCAAATTGGTGCAACCCTGCAGGGATAATCTTCTCGAGAAGCCGTGTTTTCCGCGGTTATGGATTACTTGGTGAAAGTACTGGCTAACAAGTACTCAGGACAACTTAAACATAATGATCAAACATGTTACACCCAATGATTAATAACTTGACTAGTAATAGGTTGATGACACAATAATTTGATTCACCTTTAATACAACTGTGTGAGTTATCCTCGGATTGCTTCTTTGGATAAGGGGCGAGATCCAGGATGGGTTTGTTTGAAGTTATCTTTCAGTTGGTTACAATCCTCGATCTTATCTCCTTTCTGTTAGCCGGAAGTGGTAGAATCTCTGTAGTTGGTTAGTGCAGCCAGTTGCAGCACCTTTTATATCCCCTCTCTTCCGTTGAACCCAAGGCATCTGTGCTTGGTGTTGACGGGTTACACTTTGGTGAACTGTGAGTCTTGCTTGCCAGTACGTTTATGTACTGACCCCTTTGGGGCTGTGGTTTCCGCAGACCGACGTTTCCGAGGATCTACATGGTGGCTACTACGTGGAGTATGACGACGAGACTGCTGACGAGTAGATAGCGGACCCGGGCAGGATCCGAGACTTCGTGGATGGGCTCCGTCTTTTCGTTTCCGGCCTCTTAGGCCTATTTGGTTCTTGTCTGTACTCAGACATGTTGAATGCTTCCGCTGTATTGTAATGATGTATTGTTGGGGCATGTGCCCTCTGAATGATTGTATTTGCTATCTCTGCTCTAATGAGAGCCATTTGCAACTTATTTCAATCTTTTGTGTCGTAGAGATCTGTTGTGATATCAGTTGTTCAACGCCGTTGACGTACCATGTGTGTATGGTTTGAAGTACGTCGACGGAAGTGCCTTTGATCTCTAGTGGATAGTTTACATCGACGATGGAATAGCAGGGCTTGTGTTGTCGCGCATAAGCGCAGGCCTACCAGGAAGCTGGGACGTGGGAGCAGTTATGCCCCATAATCCAAGCATCTGCTATCCAGTTCGTACGGTGAGTATCCCTTAGAAATCAGGGTGCGACAAATGGTATCAGAGCCTGTCTGCCTGTAGGATCCCTTTTTACTGGTCGCAGTTGAGTCTAGAAACTATTTTGTAGCTATATAGGAAAAATGAAACGTGAGAGTAGGAATTCTGCCCTTTTATTTCTTTCCCCACCCACCCTCCCTTTTCTGGTAAGGAAGTGTAACGTTGTTTTCTATTCTCACCTAAAACTTTCAAGTTAGGATTTCACGAATTCTGGTTTCTCTAGGATGGTTATATCTACTAGTCCATAGGAATGGAGGTGGTTGTGACATGATTTATCATGTTGCCTACTCACGATTGAGAACGGAGGCGTGTAAGCCCCGGAAGCAGATCCTCTATTCCTTAAGCAGTAGATATTGATCCTTTAGAAGCCCGGATGGGTTTTCCGTAGTACCTCAGGAATCTTGTTCTCGTTTTCCCCGATGTTGATATCCTGTTCTTCTCAACATCCTTTTCGTCCGTTGAAATCTTGTTGTTGTTTTCCACTTCAAATCTTCTACCGACGTCTAATCAAAACTTCCTCGTAAACTCTTGTCCAGCTAAGGTGCTATTTGATACCGGAGAATCACATTCCTTTGTGTCAACAATCTTATCCACAACATACAACCCAATTCTGGTTCCACTAAGCAATCAAAACTTTGTTCACCCCCCGGGATCTCAAATGTTGACCTCCAACATAAGTAAGAACAATCCAATTCTAATGGGAGGCCACATATTCCTCGTTACTCTCATGTTGATGATTCTGACATTGATGTCATTCTTGCTGTTGCATTGATGTCAATAACTCTGTTCCACCTTTATTACAGATAATCTACTCTCCAAATGAATCAAGTTCTTTTCAGCTATACACCTTCCATACAAAACCTCTCCCTTTACTTGAAAATGTTCCGGTGGTTTGCTAATTCCCTGACGTCTATCCAATGTGCACGATGTGTTTCACGTGTAACAGCTCAAGTGGATCTTTCCAAGAAGTTTCCGGACCTTTTCCCTTCTCAGTAGGAATCTCGGGGCGCGATTCCTTCAAGGGGGGGCGTTTTGTAACAGCCCAAGTATGAAAACCTACCAATTAGAATGTTTGATTTCTTGTTTATTAAAGTATTGCATCATGGCATCATGTTGATTGCAATTGTTTTGTTTGTTTTCCATTTGTTTTCCACTGTTTTCACAACCCAAATCCAAACTTTATTCAAACAATGTTTTCATACTTGATCTGTTACAACTTTTGGAATAAAAATAACAAATAAAAACAACCCTTTTATTCCCTGTCAATCACCCTTTAATTGGTTGGTTTAATCAAACCATTATGTCACTCATTTAAATTCCAAATCAATTTCAAATTCAAACCAAGTTTCAAAACCAGTACCCTTTTGAATCCATAAATTTCACCACAACATTGTATCCTTTAAATCACTTCAAAACCCTAGGGGTAACCCTAGTGAAAATGCTTTGTTTTCTCAATATTAATCAATATTAAAATTCTTCCAAATTTTGGTTTCAGAGACAAACAACATTTTTTTAATCTCAAACTTTTGAAAACCAACCGTGACATTTGGTTGCTATGGGTCTAACAAGCCTAACTTAATTTTCTGGAATTTTTCCTAACCCTAAAGGCCTCCTTTTCTTTCAATTTTGTTTGCTACAAAAAAAAAAACAAAAAAAACAAAAAATAACAAAGAGAAAAAGGAGGAGCAGCAACTAACCTAACTACCTCCAAGGCCCAACCCCTTTTCTCTCTTTCTGGCCCAACCCCCTACCCCTTGTCGTCTTCTTCCTCACAATACGAACACCGAACAGCCACACGATCCCTTCTCCCCTCCTCAGATGCCATGCCGTACACCTCCTCACCCCCATAAAACTACCCCTAGCCCTAACCCTAGATACCTAACCCTAGCGCCTTCCTTCTCCCAGCCGCCATCTTCTTCCTTTCCCCTCCATCTCTCTCTTTTATCTGTACTGAACTCTGCAACCACCAAACACACTGTACCTCACCCGAGCTCCTCAAACTCCGGTGGTCACCGGCGTTCCGGGCTCCTCCGGCCGTGCAAACGGCGGGAATGGAGCCGCCCCACCGCGGGCTCCATCCTCCACCCCGCGGCAGCGGCCGAGAGGCCCCGATTCTCCGCCGCCATCCTCACCAAGACGCCACCGCCGCACCTGCTCCTGCCCGACTCCTCCTCCCTCCTGTCCGTGGAGGACACCCAGGTGAGCAGCCCGATCGCATCTCCTCCTTCCCTCGCCTCCTGCCCTCTCGCTCTCCCCCTCTCCTGTACCCGCACCCTCCCAGCACCGGCCACCACGGAGAGCTCCGATCGCTGCAGGCCTCTGGTCGCTGTCAAGTTACAGAAAGAACGACCTGCATCTGTTCGGATTCAGAAAAAAGCCCGCAGTACTGCACCTTAACTTCCCCCCGAGTCCCCTTCAAACACCAACCGCACAGCAGCCCTTCTGGCCAGCGCAGTCACACCGCGCGCCATCCCCCCACGTCCCAGGGTCGAATCCCGCAGCCCCCCCCCTTTTTGCTTCTATTTTGTTCCAATTTAGGTGCAGTGCAAGTTTCTGAACCTCATACACCCACAGATTCCTCTTCTGTCACAAAACCTCACCAGCCCCACTGGTTCCACCCCCCCTTTGCGCAGCAGGAGGGGAGGGGTTCGATTCCCCCCTCCCACAGTAAACCAAAAACATTTTATTTTGCATTGTTTTGATACTCCAACTTCTCAGTAATCACCATTAGGCCCCTGGTACTTATTCTATGTCACTGGAAAATTAATTCTAAGTCCTTGGTTCATTAAAAAATGGCAGATTTGCCCTATATCTTCTAAATTGCATAAATAATTCATTTTAGCTCCAAATCCAACAATTTTGATATGTTTTCAATACCAAATTAAATGTTCTATCCAAATATAAAATTTGTTTGCTGTTTTGAATAATTTAAATTGCTGAAAACAACTGTTTCTTGTTTATTGCAATTAAAATTGCCAAAATAATAACTTGCTCATTTTAAATCCAATTTCCACAAATGAAATATGTTTTCCATGCAAAATTAAACCACCTCTCCAAATATAAACTTTGTTTTCTGTTTTGGATAATTAAAATTGGTTAAATAATTTAAACCTTGTTTAATTCATTTAATATTGTTAAATTTATAACTTGATCAAAACAAATTCTTTTGGGGCATATAAAATATGTTTTCAAACCATAAAAACATAACCTTGTCAAATATGAACTTCACTTCATGTTTTGAACAAATAAAAATTCAAATAAGTTCATGTTTGGATTAAATTCATTTAATTCTTGTTTAACTTGTTTAATTCCTAATTAATTTATTTGAAATCCTTTTTCAACAAGTGAAACATGCAATCCACCTAAAATTGTGTGTTCTTTTCAAATATAAACTTTGTTAATTGTTTTGCACACTTTAAACTTGATGAAAACAACAAATGCTTGTGTGACACCTTTAAGAAACCAAAATTCCATAACTTAATAACTGAATTTCTAAACTTGTTAAGCCTTATTTCCATTTGATTCTATTGTTGTTATTTTGCTGTTTTCCTCATCCATGCATCATGCTAATCCACTTTCATATGATGAGTAGTTGTAAAACAATTAATTCAACCATAATTCATGGGCTTCCAGATGCAATCCAATTGCATATGGGTCCATTTAATCCTGTTTCTATCTTGTCAACTAGTTTATTTTGATGCAACCCTTAACTTGACATGCATCATATTTGATTGTGCACAATGCCATGATAATGATTGTTTATCTTTCTGCAATGTTTGTTTGCTTCTTCCCGGATATACGACGATGTTGAGACCGACGATACTTACGACACCCCTTCTAAGGATTTAGCTCAGTACCAGGCTACTGGGTTTTGCAGGCAAGTTATCACTCACATGAACCATCGTGTTCCTTTCAACATTGATTACCGATACTTCCCGTTGTTCTTTTCTGCTAGCCTTAGTAGTAGTTGTTTCTGTTACGAACCTATCACATGTATCCTTTAACCCTGATATTACCTCACCTCCATACCTATAACCATTGTTTGAGCCCGTGTCTTACTAGCATGCTTAGGTTGCTTTTGCTCGAGTCTGTTATCCGTTACTTTCTGTTACTATATCATTTACGTTGTGGGGGCTCGATGTTTAATCAATCAATCATGCTAATGTTACTATTAATAATAAATTTGATGATAAGGCACCGGCAGGAGGCCCATGAGAGGTTTTGAGGCCTGCTAGTGTCGACCCTAATAGGAAAAGGGTCTTGTCTACTGATCCATGATGAGCGCACTACCCGCATTTGGGAAGCGAGTATGGGCGCCCCCCTCAACTTGACCTGATTCGCATCTCGTCCAAATCGCCTCATTTAGTTCGTGTGTTCTATTTGCCGCATGCATGTTTTTGCGAGCCCAGGCCAGGGTGGAACTTTTGTAGTCGGCATATAGGGGGACACGTTCTTAGAGTGCTATGAGGGTCCATTTTCTTCTGGGCTCGATTAGCCGTGCGCCCAAGGTGCTTTGGGCTTGATGCGAGGAATGGTTGGTTGTGTAGAGTACCCCGCTTGGTGGGTTTGATTCCCATCTGGCGGGTTATTCTTGAGTGTACGACCAAATTGGTGCAACCCTGCAGGGATAATCTTCTCGAGAAGCCGTGTTTTCCGCGGTTATGGATTACTTGGTGAAAGTACTGGCTAACAAGTACTCAGGACAACTTAAACATAATGATCAAACATGTTACACCCAATGATTAATAACTTGACTAGTAATAGGTTGATGACACAATAATTTGATTCACCTTTAATACAACTGTGTGAGTTATCCTCGGATTGCTTCTTTGGATAAGGGGCGAGATCCAGGATGGGTTTGTTTGAAGTTATCTTTCAGTTGGTTACAATCCTCGATCTTATCTCCTTTCTGTTAGCCGGAAGTGGTAGAATCTCTGTAGTTGGTTAGTGCAGCCAGTTGCAGCACCTTTTATATCCCCTCTCTTCCGTTGAACCCAAGGCATCTGTGCTTGGTGTTGACGGGTTACACTTTGGTGAACTGTGAGTCTTGCTTGCCAGTACGTTTATGTACTGACCCCTTTGGGGCTGTGGTTTCCGCAGACCGACGTTTCCGAGGATCTACATGGTGGCTACTACGTGGAGTATGACGACGAGACTGCTGACGAGTAGATAGCGGACCCGGGCAGGATCCGAGACTTCGTGGATGGGCTCCGTCTTTTCGTTTCCGGCCTCTTAGGCCTATTTGGTTCTTGTCTGTACTCAGACATGTTGAATGCTTCCGCTGTATTGTAATGATGTATTGTTGGGGCATGTGCCCTCTGAATGATTGTATTTGCTATCTCTGCTCTAATGAGAGCCATTTGCAACTTATTTCAATCTTTTGTGTCGTAGAGATCTGTTGTGATATCAGTTGTTCAACGCCGTTGACGTACCATGTGTGTATGGTTTGAAGTACGTCGACGGAAGTGCCTTTGATCTCTAGTGGATAGTTTACATCGACGATGGAATAGCAGGGCTTGTGTTGTCGCGCATAAGCGCAGGCCTACCAGGAAGCTGGGACGTGGGAGCAGTTATGCCCCATAATCCAAGCATCTGCTATCCAGTTCGTACGGTGAGTATCCCTTAGAAATCAGGGTGCGACAAATACATAGACCGTCATCCAACTACATCTATGACTAATAATCCACCCTTCGAATATCATCCGAACAAACGTTGGGTATTAAGTTGCAAGCAACAGATAATTGCAGTAAGCAAAGTGTGTAATGTAAACAATAAAATCATCCTTAGACAAAGCATTGTTGTTTTCTCCCTAATGGCAGCATCACATCCTCCATCCATCACGTTTCTGTCACTCGAGCACAGATGCAAAGGAGGCATGAACCCACTATCGAGCATAAATACTCCCTCTTGGAGTTACTAGCATCTACTTGGCCAGAGCATGTACTAATAATGGAGAGCATGCAAGATCATAAATAACATATGCATGAAGATAACATGATAGATTGATAATAAAAAGACATACCATTCAACATTCATTAGATCCCAATAAACACAACATGTAGCATTACGTAAAGATGATCTTGATCATGTTAGGCAACTCACAAGATCTAAACATGAGGTACAAAGTGGAGAGAACAACCATATAGCTACTGCTATGGACCCGTAGTCCAGGGATGAACTACTCACGCATCACTTCGGAGGAGGGCATGGTGGTGTAGACCCCTCCGCTGATGAATTTCCCTCCCGGCAGGGTGCCGGGGAGAGCTCGAGAACCCTCCCGATCTCGGGATGACGATGACGACGGCCTCGGGTGTTTTTCGGGACAAAGTGGAATATATTTAGGGTTTATTTATCGGGAGTAATAAATAGGCGAAAGGGTAGAGGCGGTGGAGGCCTGGGGTCCCACACCACCCCACGAAGCGGCCAGGGGGCGCGCTGCCCTATCGTGTGGGCCCCCTGAGGCCCCTCTCCTGGTCTCTTCGTGACTCCATGGAACCTTCCGGAATTCTAAGACTTCCGGGCTTCGAATTTTCCAATTCCGAGAATATTTCCAGAACAACTTTACTAAAACTAAAAACAGCTGAAAACATGGAACTCGCTCTATGGCATATTGTCAATAGGTTAGCCCGGAAAATCGATAAAAATGACATAAAGTGTATAGCAAACATGTGGGAAACAATAAGAAAACAACATGGAACATAAGAAATTAAGGATACATTTATGACGTATCACCAAGCAAAGTGTTTAGACTTTGAGAGCGGCTTCTATTATTTATTAGTTTGCAACTCCCCCCCCACCATGCGTTTCAGAAACCAGACCTAGCTGTATCCACGGGTACCCACCAACTTTCATCAATCCATGGGGAAGTGCCTTTTGGTTATATTAATTGGCACTAACACTCTGCAAATTTAGACGAGCATAGATTCCATACTCATCAGGTGAAAGAGGGAGAAGAACTTTGCTTGACATAAATCACAATAAACTTTAAACTACTTCCTCATGAGCTAAACCAGAGGCACAAAACAGATATAATTTTGAAAGTTTTAAAGGTAGCACATGAGAAATTTACTTTGGAGTGGCGGTAAAATACAACATATAGGTAGCTATGACATATTTGGCAAAATTTTGGTTTTTGGGAGTTGGATGCACGTAGTAGATCTCATACCCAGTACACGTGAAGGCTACCAAAAGATTGGGAGCGACAAACTAAGAGAGCAATAATGGCCATAATCACGCATAGCGACAAAACCTTATTAATCAAAGCATAAATGATATTACAAGTCAAAAACTAAATGCATAGAGGCTAGAGGTGACTGGTTTGTAGTCATAACATGGTGTAAGCATGCGCCAAGTCAACCAAATAAAGCATTCGAAGGAGAATACCAAATTGTTTTGCTTCTATATGATAAAAACATCTCATGGTTTTTTCAATGACACATTAAGCACTCTCAGATATTTGAGACAAGTCATGCTACATCAATAACTACTATGCATTAAAATAATATCTAGCATGACATGATAAAGTCTAAGCCACGGTCTAAACAACCTTCTTTTTGCACCGTTATAAGCATGAAATATTTTATTGCTTTCCAACACCAGCACTTTATTTTAACAAAAACTCTCGAAATAATCTATCAATGAAACAAAAGAGTACTACTACTCTACAAGAACTAAAAGCTCTGAATAATAGATGCATGAAAAATAGGAGCTAAAAGGAGTTGCATCAACTAGATAATAAATTAAGAATACGAGTATTCATATGAAAAAGCGGAGAATGTCTCTCTCCCACACAAGAATGCTAGGATCCAACCAAGTTTATTACAACAAAGAAAATAAAACAAAAGCAAATAGACTCTCCAAGTAAAGTGCAAATGATGTGACCGAATAAAAATATAGTTTCACTAGAAGTGACTTGACAGGTTGCTAATGAAGAAGGGGATGCCTTGGGCATCCCCAAGCTTAAACGCTTGAGTCTTCTTATAATTTAATGGGATGAACCACGGGGGCATCCTCAAGCTTAGGCTTTTCGCCCTTCTTGATCACATTATATCATCCTCTTCTCTTGACCCTTGAAAACTTCCTTCACACCAAACTCGAAGTAATTCTTATTAGAGGATTAGTGCACAGTCAAACACTCACATGTTCTGGATGGACACAAGCATTACTAATACTTTTTAAACATTACTACAATCACTCATGTTTTGTGGAGAAAATAAATCCACTTGACATAGTAAAAGAGAGAATGCAAAGTAAAAAAGGTAGAATCTGTCAAAACCAGAACAATCTGTAAAGACAATTTTTTTGAGGCACGTACGTGGCTCAAATCATAAAACTCGGAACTAGAAAAAGTTTTGTAAATAGTTGAGGATCATGCGCAAAAAAATTCAGGTATTTCGATTTTTCTCGAAATTTATACGAATTAAAAAGTGGACCGCAAAAATCTTTTTCTGCTCAGAAATCCAAATCTAGTATCAACTTTTCATTAGATACTTTACTTGGCACAACAATACAAAAACGTAATGATACAAAGGAGTTTCCATAGAAGTAAACAACACCTTGACTCAAAGAAAAGAAATTGCAGCTAGGCATAGAAAGCAAGAATCAAGTATTTTCAAGTGAAGAAGCATCCAAATTAAGACCAGAAACCTTCTCAACAATGCATTGTATTTTATCTATATAAGTTTCATATGTCCCTCTTTTAACACTCTTAGGTTTACTACTTTCATCAAATGGGTTTTTAGGAACAATCCAATCGAAATTCTTTTCCAAAGCTTCACTCATTCCTATGAGTTTAAAAGGTATTGGTATTTTGATCTCTTCCTCATTTTTAGGTTTGGTTTTGTCCAATTTTTCAAGAGCACCAATAACATCTACACATGAACCTAGCATCTTAAAACGATCAAATACTTTCCTAGCTTCTACGACAACGTCACCAAATTCTTTAAGTAAAGTTTCCAGAATAAAATCTCTCTTTTCAATATCCTCAACATCATTTAGGTTAATAAACATTTATTGAATTATGGGGTTAAGGTTAACAAACCTATACTCTAACATGTGAACCAAGGAAGCTGCAGCAGTTTCATATTTTGGAGCAAGTTTTACTATGGATCTATCCTCAAAATCTTCATGCTTACTAACATGATGAAAGAATTCTTCAATGTATCCCTTCCAGTTATAGAACCACTACCTATTGATAAATCTTTCAGAGTGAACTTAGGGAATAACATGATGAACTAAAACTAGGGTAGCAAAAGTAACAACTATAATAGGAACTAATTTTTTTGTGTTTTTTATATAAAAAAGCACATAATACAAAATAAAATTAACTAAGCAAAACAAAACAAAACAAAAGTAAAGAGATTGGAGGTGAGAGACTCCCCTTTCAGAAATCCTCTTCCTCCCCGGCAACGGCGCCAGAAAAAGTGCTTGATGACGTGAGAACACACGTTCGTTGGGAGACCCCAAGAGGAAGGTATGAAGAGTGCGGCAACAATTTTTTCCTCAGTAAAAAACCAAGGTTTAATCCACAAGTAGGAGAAAGAAATGACTTCTGAAGGTTGTTGATAGATGATGTTGGCAGGGCACACTACCAGGCTCAACAGCAACGTGGAATCTGCACACAACACAACCAAGATACTTTGCCCCAACGAAACAGTGAGGTTGTCAATCTCATAGGTTTTGTTGAAAACAAAGGATTAGACGTATAGTGTGGAAAATGGTGTTTGTTTGCAGTGAAATAAATGAACAGTGATTGCAGTAAAAGAATAGTGCTTGCAGTAGGTTGTATTATCAGTGTAAAAGAATGGACCGGGGTCCACAATTCACTAATGGTGTCCCTCCATAAAAGATAGGTAACATGTTGGGTAAACAAATTACAACTGGGCAATTGACTGAAATAAAGGCCGCACCGTAGTGCATATGCAAGACATGATGATTACTATGATATTTATGTGAGAATTACAACATGATACGTAGACCGTAATCCAACTGCATCTATGACTAATAATCCACCCTCAGAACGTAATCCAATAAGACTTTGGGTATTAAGTTGCAATAAACAGATTATTGCATTAACTAAAGTGCGTAATGTAAACAATAGAATTTATCCTTAGACAAAGCATTGTTGTCTTCTCCCTAATGGCAACAACACAACCCCCATACGTCACGTTTCTGTCACTCGAGCACGAATGTAAGGGAGGCATGAACCCACTATCGAGCATAAATACTCCCTCTTGGAGTTACAAGCATCAGCTTGGCCAGATCATGTACTAGTAACGGAGAGCATGCAATATCACAAATCTTTACCTAATAATAAAAGCAGTAAGACTTCTTGCGAGATTTTCGTCCGTCCTAAAAAGACAAATCTACCCTCCCACAAAACCACGTACAACAAACCTTTTCGCCTTTTTTTTACACATCACCGATGACTCAAAGAAATCAGTTTCCGAATTCAATTCAGGAACGGCTCAACACCCAGCCCGGTCGGCCCATCCAATCCATCGCCTAACCGCCTACATATCAGGTTCGGCTTCACGTTAATCGTAAAGATTAATAAATTTTGTCCCTTCGATCAAATTATGACCTATCCGCAGCCATCAAATGATTACTTCCACGTTTCCTACATACTCCCTCCATTCCTTTTTACTCTACATTCTAGGTCCATATTAAGTTCCAAAATAGTCTACATTTTGGCTGGGACCCACCTAACTAATTAAAGAGAGAGAAAGTATAGCACTCATCCCATGTAGTGAATTAATACAAGAGAGAGAAAAGTTACTCATGTTGGTTCCTTATTGGATGCAAATTGCATGCCTAGCATTAATTAAACATAGGTAATCGAGATAATGCTTTGTATCCTGTGTACAATTACTACAATGCATGTATATGTGTGTCAAACTAGCACTAATAAATGTTTGGTAAAATGGAATGGAGGGAGTACGTAAGGCTCTTGCCGCTCTTCTCTTCCTCATCTCCTAGAACGCTTACAAAACGAGGTCGTCCTCTCCTGCCTCGCGACAACCTCCATAGAATATTTTGGATCCATATTCTCAAAAAAAAAGAGAATATTTTGGATCCCTTCTGCTCACACAATTGGGCTCAATTTCTCGACCATCATGCGCGTGGGCATTGGGCACAGGTCGACCATCAGCTTCAACTACATATTCAGTCATCCCCTCATGTCTTACGACAACCTCCACAGGAGATTTCGGATCCCATCAGCGCCACACGATTGGGATCAATTTCGTGAGCATCATGTGCATGGGGGCAATTAGGAGAGGTCGATCTGCAGCTTCATGTGCATATTTCTAATCATATGTGGCTTTGTGGGGTTGCCGGGCAGCAACAAGCGTCGGCCGGCCGACCGGCCGTTGGCACGCATCGACGCGCTACAGCCTATAGGATCTACAGTTGGGGCAGGCCAAACGATCTATCAAATTCTATGGTTACGTTCCCATGATCATTGTAGTCGCATCTGGCCCATATACAGCTTACAAATTCGTAATGATCACGGCTTAGAAAATACGAAATTACTTCACGTACGATAAAAATCGTCCGACTGCTGTACGATGGGGGAGTGCGCCGCCCGGATTCTTCCTAGATGTGCAACCAACGGCCTCTATTCTGCATCGTACAAAGATCGTACGTTTTTTATCGTACCTATAGCAGCTCTCTAGAAAATAATACGTACAGATCGTTTCCAATCATCTATCTCGACCATGCAGACAACCATTCAATTTGGTAACACGGAAGCACCGTAAGAAGTGGAAAACCTGGATGTCTCCTAGGACACAAACATGACCGCAACACAAAAATGCCAGCCAAGGAGAAGGTAATTTCTTGATTTGTCTTTTTTTTTTCTACTGCGTGGATACGCTCGTATATACACTTGCGAATCGAGAAACGATAGATTTCTGTGAGGGTTTGTTCGTCAAGGATATGATCGGGATGAATTTCGGGAGGCATACCTCCTAGCCTTGCCGGCAGGGAGCCTGAGGGCGAACAAGGAGCACGCGTCTCCAAAACCCTCGAGTCGTGGGCGTCGCGGCGCCGCTACCACGCGCTCGCCTTCCCGGCAGCCGCCGGCGGAACGCGCCCGTCTTCCCCGCAGCAACCGCCTAATGAAGAGCGTGATGGGGAAGCCCAGGAGCTGGCAGATTGTTCCCACATCTCTTATTATGTCCAAGATGATTCCTCCTCCGACGAGACTGATGCCGGCTCCATCCTTGGCGAGCCGTATGGTGGTGGGCTCGAATACACTGACTGCAGCGTCACGCACGGTGATGCAAGCCTACCAGAGGCGATCCTCGACTAAGGGGAGGCCCCATGTACTGATGTACCTACACAGTATGCAAAGGACCTCAACTCTTCGCGTCGTGGCAGCACCTGGGTGACTGCCTCCATCCGTGGCTCTCCATAAGAGTGCATGCCGATATCAACTACCCACTTATGACATTGATTATTTGTAGAAGTTGATATCAAATTGTTAGGTATTTTAAATTTGTGTACACATCTCATCTGAATTTTTACAGGGATATGCACCATCCATTATATTTATGGATGAAATAGACTCCATTGGATGTGCTACAATGGAGTCAGGAACAGGCAACAGTAATAATAGTAAGGATCAGCGCACTATGCTTGAGCTTCTAAACCAACTTGATGAGTTTGAAGCATTGAACAAAATTAAGGTTCCTATGGCAACAAATAGAAAATATTCGATCAAGTACTCCTGAGCACTGGTCGTATGAACACAACGATCGAATTTCCAGACACTAAGGCAGACGTAAGTCATAATCAAGTTCATACTGCTCGCTGCGTGACATTTGGTCTAAAAAAAAGATCGCCGAGAAGATGAACGGAGCATCAAGAGCAGAGCTAAAGGTGTGATGAATTGGTGCATTGCTGGCCAGCACTTCAATTTCTAATATATTCAGAATAATAAAGGGAACAAATATTCTTATTAGAAAATTGATAATAAGGATGCAACAACACCTGTAATCTGCAATAACACCGTAACCATCTAGGACAGGTTTGAAAAGTTGTATTTTTAATGTTTTTCGTCTCTGGACACGAATTGGACTAGAACCATTGAAAACTTACTGTGTGCATCTGTCACAGATTTTTTTTATGTTCCGTTGCAACGCACGGGCATGTTTGCTAGTAACATATAAAAGATAGATATATAATCAACTTGACATAACATTCAATATTCATCGGATTCCAGCAAACAAAACATGTAGCATTACAATAGATGATCTTGATCATGTTAGACAGCTCACAAGATCTAAACATGGTGGCATAAAGTTGAGAAGACAACCATCTAGCTATTGTTATCGACCAATAGTCCAAGGATGAACTACTCACTCATCACTCCGGAGTTAGGCATGGTGATATAGAGCCCTTCGGTGATGATTTCCCCTCCCGGCAGGGTGCCGAGGAGAACTTCACAACCCTACTGAACTAGGGTTGACGATGACGGTGGCTACAAATTTTTTTGTTGATGGAGGCTCGGGTGTTTATGGTTTTCCCATGGAAGAGTATATATAGGCGAAAGGGAGATGTCGGTGGGCGCCTGAGGGGCCCACGCCACCTGGTGGCGCGACCAATGGGGTGGGGCGCCGCCCTATGGTGTGGCCACTTGGGCCCCCCTCCGGGTCTCCTCCGGACTTCGTGTACGTGACAGAAAAATAGGACCCTGGGATTTTGTTTCGCCGAATTCTGAGAATCTTTCCAGGACAACTTTTCTAAAACCAAAAATAGCAGAAAACTGGAACTTGATTGTGGCATCTTGTTAATAGGTTAGTCCTAGGAAATCCATAAAATGCTATAAAGTGTATAGAAAACATGTAACAATTGGCATCAAAATAACATGGAACATCGGAAACTATGGAATGTTTGAGACGTATCAATCGACAATGTCAACTATGGTAACGTCTGATGTCTACGCACTCTTCTATTCTTGTAGACAATGTTGGGCCTCCAAGTGCAGAGGTTTGTAGAACAGCAACAAGTTTTCGTTAGGTGCATCACCCAAGGTTTATCGAACTCATGGAGGAGGAGGAGGTCAAAGATATCCCTCTCAAGCAACCCTGCAATTATGGTACAAGAAGTCTCTGGTGTCCCCAACACACCTAATGCAATTGTCAGTTGTATAGGTGCACTAGTTCATCGAAGAGAGAGTTAAATACAAGTAATACATATGACTATTAGTGATAATAGCAATCTGAACTAAAAATGGAAGCAAGAAAACATGTAGCAGAACTGGATGTAAATAGTGTTTCAATGATTAGAAACAAGGCCTAGGGATAATACCTTCACTAGTGAACACTCTCAACAATAAAAAACATAATTGAATGCATAAATATAACCTCTTCACTATGCTACTCCGAACCACTCTCCGGTCGAATAACAAACACCAATCATTGCGTAGGGCTATGAAAGCACTCCTTAGAGTTCACATTTCCCCATCTAGGTAACCCCACGCTATCACCATGAGACCTAGATGGTTCCAAACAAACACCACAATTTCATAGGGTCATCCAACACAAAATATAAATATCATGCTAAAGCACACGGTGCACACACTGTCACATTTACACCGTGTTCAAAGTATATACGGAGATCTCATAACAAAACCACTTGAGTAGCATAATAGATGAAGAGTAACATATACTTATTCAACTAGATTACAAAGCTCATGATCACATAAAGATCAGACCATGGGAGAGAGAGATGAAACACATAGCTACCGGTAGAGCCCTCAGCCCCGGGGGAGAATGTCAGACCCCGGACCCAGAGATATACATACTGTTATGTTCTCCTAGCCATGGACTCACAAGGGCTTCAGGGTTACCAGCCCTGGCCGCAACAAACAACGGCAGGCAGACCGGATTCATCGGCACGTAGTCCGGATCCCCGGTCTACTACTCCTTGTATCCATGCTAGTCATAACCAATTATCCATACCCAAGCGTCCACGAGTCGGATGAAACTGAAGGAACGGGACCAAAGTTATACAGAGTTGCTATGTGTCCAGAAAGTGCAACAACAATCAAGGGTTACTGGGGTTACCTCGCCCCAGGCCGAATCACATCGGCAGGCGGGCTCGGACATGGATCATCGGCTCCACAACCCCTCGACTGCGACAACTATGCAGGCATAGCCAAAAATGTATAACGATGAGCTCGAAACCAACAACCGATCAAAGCGGTACTCTAGACATGGAAGCTGTATTGAACAGGTGTTACTAGAGTATAGCTTACAAGCAGAGGTCACACGACCCAACATTACATCAGACAACAGAAGGCAAATTATGTTGCTAATCAACAAGAACCAAAAAGGCCTAAGAGGCCACAACATAAGGCGACGTCCCAGCCCATAGATTCCAGGCTGCTACCTGGGAACCCCAAACTACTCGTCGATGTCCATGTCGAAACACCACCGAACTGAGGAACTCCACCTGAACCAAGTTGAAGCAAACATGAGTACGGGAGGTACTCAACAAGACTTAGTTAACCTATTATATATCTGCTTCTTTTAGAAAGAGTTATAAAGGTTATTTTGCGTAAAGCCATCTTTGTTTTCCAAGTTGAGGAAGGAATAGCACGTATCATAGAGTATTTTGAAAACAGGTGAGAAAGCTATTCAACTACTGAAATCATCATCTTTTTAAACCACCAAATCATATCAACACCTCTTGCTTCAAAGATCACCACCTCCAGTTGTTCCGGTAACTCATGATACAAGGTAACCCCTCTCGGCATCTCCGAGGAGGCATCCTTCATTCGTTATCAACAAGTTTTAATCATTCCGTTTAAGTTGTCTATGATCATAGAATCCGTCACCAAGTCGTCCTTAACCGCGGACACGACTTTTCGAAAAGATTAAACCATGCAGGGGTGTACAACTTTAACCACACGTACCAACCAACTATTAATGCCAGAACGTTGGCACTATTCCGGGAAGTGCCGGCATATGGAGGTTGACCACGACCTTTCCCTTGCTTCGCCTATTCCATGAGTCGCTCCGAGTAGAGATGGACCGCCAATAGGGAGTGGCCATCTCCTGCCGGGTCTCTATCGTTGTGCGCGATGCTCGACGGTTACCTACCCGTAGAGTGTCGATACATCCCCACATCCTAGTTTTGAAAGTGTTTTAATATCCCCGCAAATCCAAATGGAAAGCCCGAACTAGGCAACTCATGGAACAAACTAGGCAAGTTGAGACCGAGGGGAATCCAATCCCCGTGTGGATGCACGCTCAGTCTTGGCTCGAAGACGAGAACTCGCTTCTAGGGGCATGAACGAGACAACCACCACAGACCCTCTGTGGTCTCGTCATCTACACCTTTAAATCATGTTAAACAAGATCTTTTAACTTTCCACAACATCCTATCATACTAGATTCTTTCGTATGACTAAGCACAGCATATTTAAGGCTTTGGCGATGAACACAATCAAACCTATGGTTGCTAGGAGTAGTGGATCAGGATAACTAGGCTACACATAGTATAGGACAACTCTAACTACTGACACAAGATATATTGGAATCGAATGCATTGTACGAGAGTCAAAAAGTCTTTCGAAACCATATATGGGTAGATAAGAGGTTATGCTTGCCTTGCTTCAAGAAAACCAGAGAAAGTCTTCAGGAATAAGTGCTTGACTTGTCGGTTAGGATCAAGTATTCGTCATGGAGTTGCTGGCCTTCTCTTCGGGGTCACGTTCTACCGAGGGGGAACAAACACCGAAACAAGAAGAACAACAATCAACACATGGCATCAATGCAATGCGCAACATGTATGCATGAGCAAGTTAATGCACTTAAAGAAGCCCTAAACATGTTTGATGGGTTGCTAGGGTTTGTATGGCAGGTATGCAGTTTTATTGAAATTAGCCCCGAAATGGACCTCGGAGGGTGTTTCGGGCAATTCTCAAAGTGAGTACAATTTTAATTGCTCAAATAGGTTTGAAAACACCATAGATAGATTGCATATGTCATTTTGAGCATTTTGGTATATAACTTTTAATTTTCTATTTTTCTTGAATAAAAACTTAATTTTTTTTAAATGGATTAACAACATTAAAATAATACTCATTTTTCAACTTGGTCAAACATATATGAAAATGACATAATTGGATAGAGTACATTTTTCTGAACAATTCCATATCTTTATTTTATTTTCCTGAGTTAAAAAACAGAAGTTATTGAAACGACAAAATTAATCATTTTTCTGTAATTAATAAACATTTTCTGAAAATTGGGAAAAATTGGATTTGTGACGTCACAGTGACATCACCCTGACGTCACACGGAGGGAATCTTCACTGTGATCATCAAATTGATCGATCCGTTGCGAAATCGTTGAATCAAAAGGGCTCACGAGATGGAGGAGACCGAGGGGAGTCTAACGAGCAGCGGGGGTGACCAAATGGTTGCCGGAAACCTTGCAGGCGGCGAGGTGGCGCGGCGGCCGACGGTGACATTCGGCGCCACGGCGAACCAGAGGGGGAGGGAGTAAACGGAGGGGTGCACAAGCACCAGGAGCTCATCGGGAAGCTTTTGGAGGCGCCGGGGAGACGAGGCGCGGCCGTAATCGACGCCGGCGAGCGACGGAGGCCGGCGGCCGGTGTTGGGGAAGAAGGCCCGATTGCAGAGGTTCCGGCCTCCTCGGCTCGCAGGAGTTGTGGAGTAGGGAGAGGAGACCAAGGCGGAGCTTCCTGCGTGGTAAAATCGTCCGGGGGCAGCCGGAGATGGCGGCAATCGGCGGCAGCCGGCGGGACAGTAGGGTTAGGGTTTCGGTAGGGCTCGGTTTCTTCCGGGCGCGATACAGAGAGAGAGAGGGAGTGAGGTAACCGAGTGAGGGAGGGAGGAGGAGGCACGACATCGTCCTGGCATCCTCATCCGCGGAGCAACACACAAGCAGGAGGTGGCATCGCGGGGTGGACAAGCAGCTGCGTGCTGCCTTCTGTCCAGAGGTAGAAGAAAGACAAAAAGAAAAGGGAAATTACAATAACCCCCTAGAAAACAATGAAATTTCTTTGAGGTCCTTTTCTATTTCAAAACAGGACAGAAAGCATTGTTTTGGGGCCCTTTTTGTAAACAGAAAATTTGGCAAAAATAGTTTTTGGAATCCTCACAAAATTTCCAACCAAACCACATCTTGGTTTTCAAATTTTGAAACTGTTTTAAATTCAAATTTGAAGTGCTCACTTTAAGTGATTTTTATGCATGTTTCATTTAAATTCAAATTAAAACTTGGTTCAAAATTTTCGTGCATGCTATGCCATGAACACGACACCACAACCCTTTGTTAGCAAAATAGGGATGTTACAAAGAACTACTCCATCCTCATCATGGGAGTCAGCAACGGCAATGGAGATTGCGGTGGAGTCGATGGTGAAAGTTCATGGTTCCCCCATGTATGGTTTTGGTAATTAATGACAATCCTTATGGACTAATGTTTGCATTGAGACATTCTTGTAGGTTTGTCCGTTGGCACCACTTTAACTCCATGTGTTGGATTCAAGGTTGGATGCTATCAAGATCGTCACTTATAATGAATATATCTATATGACCAAGAAGAATATTTTTCATGTTATTGTTGACCATATTACAAGCATGTCTTGAAGAACAAGATTATGTGAACATTCATGTTTACCTTCAAGACATCATCATCATGAATAAAGAGAAGATACTTGGTTGATCAATTAGGTGTGCAAATCTTTCCACCCATATGGATATTATGGTCAAGTTAAGATGGTCATGTGAGAAGCTCTCTCATATTAGCTTATGGGGGAGCAATTTACAAGTGTTCACGAAGCGAAGCGCAATCAAGAAAGGTGGTCCAACTTGAGGTGATTAAGATCGTGATCATCTAGATCAATTGGATTGCGCAAGGCAAAGGTATGAATTAGATAGAGTTTCTATTTTACCGTTCTAATTATTCTAGTTGGGAGACCAGATTATAGGAGATAATTGTACTATCAAGAGGGGCTCTTGAATGCGTATCTTGATCATATCTACCATAGAGAGCTCAAACCTTTGCATACTTGGCATCATCCTTCTTGGTTCTTATTTGGTCTTTCTCCATGTGAGGTTTTAGATCTTTTCATTTTATTTTTGTCAAGCTCAAGTTCATCAAAAATGGATTTCGTATGAAAAACTTATCGCTTTTTTTTATGTTGAAGGTTTCTATCGGTTGTCCTTTATAGATAGGTCAAACCTTTCATCATTGGGTTTTATCTTTCCATTTTTTACTATGAATTTTTCTCTGAATATTATTGTAGTGGTCTTTGTTGCAATTTCAACAAGCCCAAGAACATCGAAAACAGAGTCCGGATGCAAAAGTTACAACCGTTTTCGTACCCGGTGTTTTGCAGTTTTTTCCAGCACTGGTAGTACCGGTGCCGGTACCGCCGGAAACCCCTTCGGGTGCCTGTGATGGTACCACCGATGGTTTCACCGGTAGTACTGCTGCCTGGGGCAGTTTTTCAGCCTGTTGGTGCTCCTAACTCACCCAGTACCGCCCCTGCGCGTTTTGCCCCTAACAGATGGATATTTGGGAGACCTATTAAGGGGCCTTCTTCTCCAATGGTTCCCCAACTCTTTGGGAAAGTTTGACCTCCATTGTTGACCTCCAAAATCTTGCTATCTCTCAATCCCTCCAATGATTCTTTGTTCCACTTGAGTGAAAAGATAGAGGATATCTAGATCTACAACTCCACCAATCAATTCCTCCTCTTTTTGAGGGGAACCTATTGGATCTAGATCTACGGATTTATTTGTTGTTTTCCTTGTTCTTCCTCCTTCCTCCCTCCATAGCACTAGTTGATTTTGTGGGATTTGGGAGAGAAGTTTTTTTTACCACTTTGTGTGTTCTTACCATTGTATTAGGTGCATCGGTTTGAGTTCCCCACGGGATTCGTGAAAGAGAAATTCGTGAGCTAGTTACTCTTGGGTGATTGGTCACGAGAGAGATTGTTCCTCTTGGGTGTATTGAGCATCCTATACGGTTAGTGCTTGGGGCTCCCACCTTGTTGCAAGAAGCTTCGTTGAGAGCCTCCAATTGAGTTGTGGAGATAGCCTCAACCCCGTGTAAGGTTTGGCCAATGCCTTCAAGTCGACCTCATAGTGGAAAAGAGCATCTCCCTCACTGGAGAAGCTCAAGGAGAATAAGGTGTGCACATACGTGCTATTGAGAAGCTCCTAGGTGGCTCCCCACCTCTCCAACAAAGACGTACTTCCGTTGGGACGGAAATTCAGTAATCACATCGATGTCTCCTTGTGCTTCGGTTATTTGTATACTCTAGCTCGTTTCTTATGCATTTACCTTTGTGATAGCCATTGTGCTTGAAGTCATCTATCTTGCTATCACATAGTTGAATATCTTGCTTAGAATAAGTTGTTGGTGCACATAGGTAAACTTAGCGTGTATAGGTTTTGTACTTGATAAATTAAACGCTAGCTTTATTCCGCATAATTATTTTAAAGAGCCTATTCACCCCCTCTAGGAGACATCCTTGTACTTTCAATTGGTATCAGAGCCAGGGCTCTCATTGTTAGGCTTCACCGCCTTAAGAGTAATGATGTCGCTTAGTGAATTAGTGCACAATCCCACATTTCATTTTGATGGCACAAACTATGATATTTGGAAATTCTGCATGCTCATTTATTTCCAGGTCATGCACCCACATATGGAGCAAATTGTAGATATGGGTTTTTCTCCTCCAAAGGATCCTCAAAATCCAACTTTAGAGGAAGAGAAAAACTTATCTCTTGATGCTCTTTCTATTAATGTGTTTTTCCTTCTTGTGAGCCTTGTAGTTATTAAGCCACTCTTACCTCTCCGAAATGCTCGTGAGGTATGGACAAAGCTTCAAGACTAAATATGGGAGTGTCCAATATTGTTGAGGATGATTGCTCCCCCTCCATCTCCGGTTGTGATGAGTTCTTAACCTCCTCTACTTCACCAACATGTGGTAATCCACAAACTAATGAGATGGTGAGTAGTGATATGCTTTGCAATAATGATAGTGAGCTTATTATTGATGATCATTCATCTCTATATTATTGCAATGCTTCATCTATGGACTTAAACCCAACTAGCACAAAAATTATTTTACATGCTTGTGTTGAAAGTCTTTGCATATCATGTCGACATTGCTTGACTAAATCTCATGATGATATGCTTGCTTTATCTTGTTCCCATGATAAAAATGATTGTGTTTCCTCTAGTATTTGTATGGATAACAATGTAAAGGAAACCCAACTCTCTATGGAACAAGATGTCGACTTGAGTGGTGCCTCAAGTAATGATCTATCATCATCTACCACCTTTTGCCACATGACCAAGGATTCAAAGGTATCTTCTACTTTGAACCCCAATATATCTCATGATGATACAGATGAGTGGATAACTTTGTGGTTAGCTAGCCTTGATGGTGAGACCAAGAAAAATGTGAATGCTCTCCTAGAACAACTTGATGAGGCTAACTCTCTTATAGATGAAAAGGAGTATATCATCGTGACTTTGGAAAATCATAATGGTGGTCATTCTATCAAGGATAAAGAGCTTGAAAAGTCTTTTGAGAAAGATTGTTCCCTTAGATCTTCTCTTGAAGAGAAACTATATAGTCAAGAAGAAACCTATGCTATTAGTGTTTCTAAGCTTAGAAGGGACAATGGATTATCTCTTTCTCTTCCTAATGACCTCAAAGCTAAAAGTGATGATGCTTGTGCTACTAACTCTATTTCTTGCGAAGCATCCATATTAAAGGAGAATGCTGAGCTACTAGTAATTGTGAGAAATTGGAAGAAACTCATGAAAAGTTCTCAAACTCTCACGAGGATCTTCTAGTCTCCCATGAGAGGCTAAAATTAGCTCATGAGGCTATTTTAACTAAGGTAACATCGTGTGAGCCTCACATGGACAAAGGCACAATCTCTACTCTAAATGTTATATTGCCTCGTGCTAGTCCGAGTAATTCATCCTATCATAATGTTTCCACATATTGTGATGAATTGATTTTATTTCCTTTTTGCTCTAATAATGATGCACCTACTTGCTCTAGCTCTTGTGTTGATACTAACCATGTCGAGGGAATTAAAGAGCTCAAGGCCCAAGTCACTTCATTGAAGAAAGACTTGGAGAAGTGTCATAAAGCGAAGTCCACACTCGACAATATGTTGAGTGTACAAAAATCCCCCAATGACAAGAGAGGACTTGGATTCCTTTCCAATAACAAGAACAAGTCCAAGGCCTACAAGAAGAAGGGCCATGAACAAGGCAAGAATTTTACCAAAATTGTTTGCTTCAAGTGCAAGGTTGAAGGGCATCATGTTAGATCATGCCCTTTTAAGAAGAAGCATCTTAGTGAGAAGCAACAAGGGAAGCGGTCACAAGTCCATCCTCAATCTCAACCTCAAGTTGAAGAAAGGCCTCTTCCCAAGAAGACTCAAGCTAATTCTCCTCAAGTTGATAAATCAACCAAGAAGAGTGGAAGGAGTCGTTGTTGCTTTTTATGCCGTGAAAAGGGACATCTTTCTTATTCATGAACTAATGGTACATTATCCAAACCTATCATAATTGATGATGTGTATTCCATTCGGAAGGATAATTTGGGCAATGTGTTTGCCAAATATGTTGGTACTCAAAGTGGTGTCAAGAAAAGAACCATTTGTGTTGCCAAGCCTATTGTGACTAACCTCTTAGGACCCAGCTTGCTTGGGTACCAACAAGCTCAAACTTGATCAATAGGTGTTATTGGAGGGCATTGGATACTTGGCGATATCATGAAGAATTAAGGGATCTTCATCACGTATATTTTCCTTAAGCCAAGTGATTTGTATTATCATGTCTCTATCTCATATTCCATGCTCCTTCTTGCAGCAACTTGTATTTACATTATATATATATACATTGAAAGTTGCTTGCCCCTTTTCATGTATTAGTCATATACCTTGCTTGCATTTTGTATATGATGTGTTTAGTACTTACTTATCCTTGAGTAATCTAGTCTGTGTTCGTCGGTTCGCACAACATGTATGTGTGAGCTTGCTTTTATCCTTATTGCATCTTGTTTTATCTTATTTGGCTCTTTTGAGTGATTAATGGACTATCCCTGTTTGGGAGAGTAATATGCCTTTGTCACTTCACAATCCTAAAATGTGTGTAGATGAGGAATAACACTTAGTGTTGATATTTCAATACTATCTAGTCTCTATGTGGTATGTCATACTCATGAGAAATTTAAATTCTAATGTCTATTAATTATATCTAATTTGTCTTTGTTTGCCACTTGCTAAGAAGATATAGATTATCACATTATGGGGGAGTAATATGCTTTGTGCATATTACAAGCCTATAGAATATGAACATTTGAGGTTTTGCCACCTAGAATTGACATTGTTAATTATCTTGTTCCTATGTGGAATGTGTTCTCAAACAAGTTTCAATTTGCTTTAATGATTTTATTTGCTCATCTTTTGGTATCTTGTGTGTGAGAGAGTTTCTTGATCCGGTTTTCCTCAAATATGCACTAGTATTTACCTTCTCAGAAACCGGTTGCTTCATGATAATATTAATCATTGTTTTTCATGATCATTCTACTATTGAAGCCACCAAGAATCTCTATTTAAGCATGGTGTGTTCATTCCTATCATTTTCGTAAGCTTTTGTTTTGTAAATATAATCATGAATATGTATCCAACATACCATCAAGTAATAACTCCTCTCCTTGTCCTTGACAAGTGACAATCTTATTCGTGGTATAATGTATCGATCATATTTACTTGGGATATTTCTTCTTTTTCCCATATTTATTGCCAAGTAATTTCTTTGTGCTCGCTCCCTTTGTCTTCCTTGACTTTTGAGAGTCCCTTTGGTTTACTCATATTTGGTTGGTGTTCTAATTGGTAAAGCTAAAGCAAGGATCCCAGTTTTGTGCATATTGTATTCAAATACAAAATTAAAAGTAATGCACAAATCATGGGGGAGCTTTCCTATATTACTTAGAACACTATTTTTCTTCATTTTTCTTTAGATCTTTCTCAATTGATATTTAATCTCGATGACGTGTCTATTTGGAAGACAAACCTTTTTCTTCTTGGTACTTTGTGCCATCATGAAAAGTGTTGAGGTTTGGTTTAGTTGTTGGAACCTTGCTCTTTGTGGGAGTTGGTTATCTTCTCATTGTTTTATAGAAAATTGATATATTTTGGATATTGGACTTCTTTTCATTAATGAATCTTTCTTTTGGTATCTCTTTTCGGAGTTCAATATCTCATTTCTTGATTTAAATATTATTTGATTTTTTCGAGTGTTAAATGGTTCTTTGTGTATCTTATTTTCATTTGATTTCTTTTCAAATTGGTTTGTTATAAACCATGTGTTGATTTTGATCTTTTGTATGATTTGGACAACCTTTTGTCGTGTCACAATCTTGTGCACCCTGTTTGGTTTTCTTGGTGTTTTTGTCCACATCATATCCCTTTTGGTTCTTGAAAGTAATTGCATGCATATTTACTAATGCATTCGCTAGGACATACTTTACTTTCTTTGATCTGATATGTAGGGTAAACTCCACCAAAACCAAAATCAGCGGAAATCTCAAAAGCAGGAAGCTGGCCAGTCTTTTTCGAGGTGGCGGTTTCACCGGTGAAACCACCGGTAGTACCGGCCCATGGTATTCTCCAGCACATCTTAAGGGAGGCAACCTCCGGTGGCGGTGCCGGTGGTACTACCGCCAATTCGATGTTGTGTAGGTACACAAAGGAGGCCACAATGGAGGCCACCGGTAGTACCGGTGGGCGGTAGTACCGTTGGTTCCACCAGTACCTCTAGCGTTTCTTCAGGACTCCAGGGACTGTCCACCAACGGTGCTAGTACCAGTGGTCGTACCGCCAAACCAACGCTCTGTTGGTACATCGCAGAGGCAACGACGGAGGCCACCGGTAGTACCGGTGGGCGGTAGTACCGCTTATTCCACTGGTACCTCCGGTGTTGCGGATTCTGGTGAGCATGGAGATATCCCTTTGGGCTCTAGGACACTGACCGTACCGGTAGTACTGGTGGTAACACCGGTACTACCGCTGGTGTGGGAAAGTGGGCAACGGCTGGTCTGGGGGAGGAGTATCTATTGCACATATTTATGTGGATCTTATCCTATGTATTGTAGATTGTCTAACTACTTTGGACCCAATAAGTTTGGGGACCATTTTGTACTTAAATGTGTTTTAGGTACATTTGAGATGCATTGGATGCTTGTCTCATTCTCAAGGAAGGTGTCGTCACCATGTGCTTATGAGAGTCAAGCTAGGATGATGAATTAAATATTATGTACTACAACATCACCATTGCCATCTCAGTAACAAGTATCTACCTCATGCATACCTTATATTGTTTTCAACCTTATGTAGGTTGCATCTTGGCATGAAAATATTTTATTTGCACATTTTCTTTACTTTGTTGAGACACTTGTTGCTTCTATCAAAACATTGCAACTATCTCTTTTCCCTTATTGATACTTGTGACGTTTTTTATTTGTTTGTGTTTGATTTTCATTTATATCCCCCTAAGGATAAAATTGAGCTATGTGCTATGCTTTCTTCAAAAAAAATCTTATTGGCGTATTTATGACTTTCTCTTTGATATGATGTTCTCTTCTTTAGTAACTATTTTATGTGTACATGTTTCTTTGTGGATGTATATCATCATGATTGTTGTCTACTTAGAAATTATACACATAAGAGGAGTTAAATTTTAATTTGTTATCCTCTCTTGGTGCTCAACCAATTTTTTAAGTGCCTTGGTTTTCTTCTTATCTATGATCTCTTGCACTTGTTTTGTGTTTCAAAGGATATTTTGGGAGTGATGATTCCGTATTTGCGCACTTAGTATTTAAACACAAGAATTGTAAATAGTGCATGAATATTGGGGAGCTTATCCATTTTCATTAACACACTCTTTTGCTAAAATAATAAAATCTTGTGTTCGGTCAGTTTTTTGGATCGTTTTGATTGCTTGCCTTTCTTTGGAAGAAGTTTAGAGAAATATAATCTTACTTGAGATCTTTTTGGTCCTCAATATAGATTGATATCCCCCATCTATTCTTCATTGAATATGCATTCCATTTCTCTCATCTTATGAGAAATGACTAAATTAGGGGGCGGGGGTCTTCCTATATTGGCCATCTAAAATTTTCCGCCCATTTCGGCAATGGATGCCAATGGGGGAGAGATTTAGAGGGTTCAAGGGAATTTGGTTTTATGCTTTGGTTTCGTTCTTAAGAATTTACCTTTCATGCTCTTTCATCCATGCTTGTTTTCTTTGCATGTTTTCTTAAGTCATTATATAAACCCTCGTAAAAGGGATTGTCGTCAATTACCAAAATGGGGGAGATTGAAAGTGCATGATTCCCCCATGTATGTTTTTGGTAATCAATGAAATCCTTATGGACTAATGTTTGCATTGAGACATTCTTGTAGGTCTGTCCATTGGCACCACTTGAACTCCATGTGTTGGATTCAAGATTGGATGCTATCAAAATCACTTATAATGAATATATCTATATGATTAAGAAGAAGAATTTTCATGCTATTATTGACCAGATTACAAGCATGTCTTGAAGAAGGAGATTGTGTGAACATTCATGTTTACCTTTAATACATCATCATCATGAATAAAGAGAAGATACTTGGTTGATCAAGTAGGTGTGAAAATCTTGCCACCCATATGGTGATTATGGTCAAGTGAAGATGGTCGTGTGAGAATCTCTCTCATATTAGCTTATGGGGGAGCAATTTACAAGTCTTCACGAAGCGAAGCGCAATCAAGAAAGGTTGTCCAACTTGAGGTGATTAAGATCGTCATCATCTAGATCAATTGGATTACGGCAGGCAAAGGTAATACTTAGATAGGGTTTCTATTTTGCCGGTCTCATTATGCTATTTTGGATACCGGATTATAGGATAGATAACCGTACTATCAAGAGGGGCTCTTGAATGCGTATCTTGATCTTATCTATTGTAGAGAGATCAAACCTTTGCATACTTGGAATCATACTTCTTGGTTCTTATTTGGGTTTTCTCCATGTGATATTTTAGATCTTGTCATGTTCTTCCTGTCAAGCTCAAGTTCATCAAAAATGGATTTTGTATGAAAAACTTATCGCATATTTTATGTTGGAGGTTTCTACCGCTTGCCCTTTATAGATAGGTCAAACCTTTCATCATTTGGTTTTAGCTTCCCATTTTTTACTATTATTTTTCTCTGCATATTCTTGTAGTGCTCATCCTTTTGATGTCAACGAGCCCAAGAACATCAAAAACGGAATCCGGATGCAAAAGTTATGACCGTTTTCGTACCGGGTGTTCTACAGTTTTCCCAGCACCAGTAGTACCGGTGCGGTACCACCGGAAACCCCTTCGGGGTATGCTGCCTGGTGCAGTTTTTCAGCCCGTTGGTGCTCCTAAATCACCCAGGGGGCGGTAGTACCGCCTGAAATATCATCTTCCGTTTTGATAATTGGTGACAACATAACTAACAGACTAATCTCTATTTATTTGATACCTATGAAAATGCCAAAGTACTCCAAATAAACATTCTCAAAGGCCTACAATGTTTATCCTAAAGGAAAGGGCTAAAAAAGATTGTCGTGGTGTGGAGAAGACAGATGCCATAGGATGGCTAAAGTTGGGGCCAATGGACGCTGTAGGTATTCGGGGAGGGATCGCACGCCAAGTAGCCGCGCTCAGTAACACTTCAAACAACACAATCTACCCAGGTTCAGGGCCCTCGTGTGGAGGTAACACCCCTACTCATGCCTATCTCTCTGTATATAGTTCAACCGAGTAGCCACAGTACAATTCCTGCTCTCTGCCGAGTAGCCAACCTCTAGTTCTCTCTCTGTGTAGTGCTAAGTCTCACAATAAATGCTCCCCGGGCCAACGTCCCTCGCGCAGGAGGGGGCTGGCCACCTTATATACTGGTGGCTAGCGAGTAAACAAAGCTTAAAGTACATGACGGGGACAACTCCACTGTGACAACGGCGCACGCCTCCGTGTTCCTGCTGACGCCGTTGGCGAAAGTCGCCGCGCCGTCCGGCTGACAGGTCTTGTCCACCCTGTCAGCCTCTCAGAGTAGGTCACTGACACGTCCTGTCCCCCCTGCTAGTGACATTACATGATAGGAGCCTACCCACACTGTACCCACGCCTCAGCACATATAATCATGTTCCTAGTAAGTTGAACCACACGCCTGTACGGCTGCGGGATATGCGGGATCTCCCACAACGGCTCCATTGACTTTGTGCCCGAGTAGGATAGCTTCCCATCTACTCGGACCACCCGAGCTCTACCCAGTTGATCCAGATCATCCTTGTTATCTTCTCTTGGCCTTCAGTACTTATCACCGAGTAGCGTCTACCAGATACCGGATACCCTGGTAGCCGCCTACCCGGCAAACTGTAAGGACCCCAGACCGGCAGTCTGAAACCCTACGTATGCATACATTCACGATCCCAGAAAGATCAGTCGTGAACAACATACACAGTTGGCACACAGAAATACATCATCCATTACACGAATACATAAAGGTATTACATAAAAGATCACATGATCAAGTTTAACGCAACTGCCCATGGGGCAGGCAACTTATCAAACACAGCGGAAGACAAATAAAACACAACGTAGTTGAGCCCAAGTCACGCCTTAACCTACAGGCTGCTGACCCGGAGACGATCCTAGTTCGCAAAGCCGTCAACTCCGTACTTCTCTTCATAGATATCCTTTGGAGGCTCCTTCTCCAAATCTGATAAGTAGATACCAGGGGCGAAACCATAATGAGTACATTTGAATGTACTCAGCAAGACATCCATCATATCACTTACCAACATGCAAGTATGCTTATATGGTGGAATAGGTAAGCTATAAATATGGTTCACTATCAATGGTGTTCATATATGATGACACCACAGTTGCAGTCAGGTTTATCTGTATCTTCGTTGAAGAAGATACTTCAGAAGAAAAATAATATATAGTTTTATTTCTCTTGTAGATCTCACATGTACAAGAGGTTTTGTTAAAGAATATTTTCTCTTTGCAAAACTTCTTGGAATCAGTTTCCAGAATTCTTGCTTAGAGTAGAAAAGGTTTTCTTTGCAAAACATTTTGTTTTGTATAGCCTCATCTGGCTTTTCATCATTGACGATACCTCCACGGTATAAGTTTCCATTCCTTTCCGAACTTCACAAGTTCAACACTTCCTTTCCAAAATTTCCCTTTCAAAACTCTTTTTGAAAACATTGACACAATGCTAGCTACATGGCCATTCAACTGTCCATATCCGAGGACGCGGCTTCTTCGAAAAAGTTATACTCTGCAGAGGTGTACACATCCACCAGATCCAGTACACCTCCCGTGAACAATCACGGACTGTAACAACAGTATGTAAACATCAGGTATCTGATCATAACCATCCACTATGTTCAAGCTAGAATATGCCTATCTCTCAGTTTTAATCTCCTCGGCACCATGTCGCACATCGCCATGACAGGAGACTCAACCGATGCAACCGGAGGGAAAATTAATCCCACACTTTATATGCCTCAACATTGGGAGTTTTGACGACATTCGGTTCGAGGGTACGACGCCCCTTATAGCAAGTGAGATAGCACACACTAATAGGAACAAACTTCAAGTTAAGCCCCGTGCCCATGTTAGGGTAGGGTGGCAGTACGGTAAAGGTTGTCCGGCGAAGACTAGGTTATGTGTCATTTTTGAAAACACCACTTTCTCAAAAATGACCACTTCCACATTCCTCCGGAGAACAAGGATCCGCCTTTTCTCCGGGTTTTTCCGTAAAGCCTTTGTTTTGTAGAATCACAATTTTAGAGTGTCCACTTAGGGACTAGTATATTTGATGGTAATAAATACCATATGGTGGCTTATGGGCTTGGTATTACCAAGGTTAACTACTGGCATGATAGTCACCTATAATATAGTATAGTAGTAATTCCACATCAAAAATAGTTTTGATAATCAAGTTTTTTGTAAAACTTCAGAGGTAAAACATGCATGATAGATAATGATAAGTATTGTATCAGCAAGCATCAGGATGGCTTGCCTGGTATCTCTTTGTGTCCCTGGTTGTTGGAGTGACTGGAACTTGAAACAGAGCTTCACGACACTTCCTTCCTCTTCGTTTTCTAACGCCGTAAAAAGAGAATAAAGGACACACATTCAGAACCAAACAAGACAAACAAGGCTACAAGTAATACATACAGCAAGCAATCAAGAAGTACCACCCAAGTTCTCAATTTTTCCCTTAAGAAAAATTGGCATAAAAAACTATAGTTGAAAAGTCTGCTTTTTTCCTAGTGTTTATGTGTGGCCAATTCAATGATTTTTAGTTAAGAACACCATGGACCAGTGGGGTAGAGCACATGTTACTAGACAGTAGGGTGTCACATAAAACACATTTTTATGTCTAAAAACTTCCCCAACAATCTCTATGGCTAGCACACATAATTTGCTAAATTACTCAAGTGGTGAAATAAGCTCATGACAACAAGTCAAACCTATTTTTCCACCATGAGGCAAACATACCAGTGGGTGTTCCACTAGCAAATATGCTCACCAAGAGGTTAATAAGCCTCTGGTCACTTTTATAAAAGTGCTCAAAACAAACAAACAAGCATCCAAAAACTCCTACTCATTACTAGTAGAAAATTTAGGAAAAATACTAGACTAGTTTAGGCTACACTAGTTAATTTTATGCACAAGTGTGCAAGCTAGCAGAGGAAAAATACTCCTCTAACCAGTACCATAAATGCTACTGGATCTCACAAAAATCTCATAAAAACATAGCTAGGAAACAAGGAAAAATATGCTTAAAATGCTTCACATGTGAGGAGATTTATTCCTAGTCACCCAAGTGCTACTCATGCTTTTGTGCTACTTAAGAGGAAATCTATAAGAGGTGAAAACCCTAAGGTAATAATGCCACAAGGACATTCCATCCTCTGGTTTCAACACCAAAGATTCATATTTTTCCCTAAGGGAAAACAAGACAAAAAGCATACATGAATATCCTAGTATGAAATTTAGACTTTAAGCATTTCTATTTAAATCTATTTCAAACACAAGCACCAAGTATCTAGAGGTGCTATAACCAAAATAACAGTACCTAAATGGTACTAGTTTCATGAGAATTAATCTAGCAATAAGCCTAAAAAGCATTTAAAGATCTACTCAAAACATATACAAAAGAAACACATCTAGTGTGGGGGAAATAATGTTTCCACCAAAAATGCAATGAAACCAGTGGGTGTTCCACTAGCATATCAAAGCATTAAGAGGTCACAATGCCTCTGGTCCACTTGCTAAAAATTTAACAAAAGACTAAACAAGTTTCTAGTGCAATAACAATACTAGCAGAAAATAACAGGGTGCTAAAATAAGCAAGGTAATGATACTCATGCTATTGTTTTCACACATGTGAAAACTTTAGGTGTCAAGTACTCATAACAACCTTAGAAAAATGCTACTGGACCTATGGATACAACACAAAAATATGTGGTTTTACAACCACAAATTCTTATGTCAAAAATTCCACACATGAGGGAATTTATCCACAACAATCTCATAGCAATGACTAAATTACTCATGCTTCTCTACCAACTCAAATGCAAGCTAGCAGAGGTGATAACAACAAAATATAAGTACCAACATGGTACTGGATACAATCAACAATCCAAGCATTTGCACACAATTTCATCACTCAAAAATCCTATGCAAATATTTACTAGAGAATAAACATATGCTACTAGCAAAAATCATATTTCTTTTCCACTCAAGTCCACACAATCTAACATGCTAAAATAGCTAAGTAACACTTAGAAAACAAGTTCACACAACTTATACATGCTAGAAAACAATATTGCATCACAAAAATAACTCACACAAATTAATTTACTAAAATGCCAAAATGGCAGAAACATGCATTTTAAAGATCTGTCCACCAAATTTTGTAGGATGCTCTTAAAATTAAACCCTTCTAGGTTTGGATAGTCCTAAACATATACAAGACCATCCAAGTGAGTTTGCATCAAAATTCATCTTTAATTAATTTGTAAAAATCACCAAAGTGCTCTCTGGTGTTTTACCAAATTTCATGCCATTTCAAAAATACAATGAATTTGGAAACGAGGTTAAATGCTCCTGTTAGGAAATTCCAAGGGCTTTCCAATGCAATTGGCCTCACTCCATTCTGAGTTGTGAAATTAAAATGGTGCTCATTTTGGTGTTTCTGGTAGCTGTTACCAAAACATTTTTCATTTCAAATATATCCATCCAAATGTAGATCTACAACTTGGAGATGGTTTAGAATTAGTTGAGGTACCACTGTAAATTTTAGTTTGGTCAAATTCATATTTTAAGTTGCCTTTTTGAGCCAAAAGCAAACAGGTAACATTCTGTGAAATTAAAATGGAAAACAAACACTTGTTGGGCCAGATCCAGTAAACGGGCCGGCCAGGATCTAACTCACCGCGGCAGATCTACCCACTGACGCTGACGAGCGGGCCAGCAAGCCACGCGGGCGGCCACGCGGGCAGATGGCGGACCCACTGGCAGGTTTGACCTCTCCGCGCGGGGTCAGGGGAGGGTGATGTGAGCATGACGTCGAGACGACGTCACCCGCCGGCGGACTAACTCCGGCGAGCTCCAATCGATGCGAAAACGTTTACCATTTTTTTGAATCAAATACATACACGGGTTCCACTCGACGTGGGCTACCAAGTAGGGCCAACGTCGCTTCCAGGGAAGCGACCGGAGCGCGGCGGCGACGGCAACGCGGCGGCGGCCGGACACACGCACGGGACGGCGGCGATTTAGGGGGTTAGGGAAGGGGGAAAAGCGACGGGGAGCTTCCCTTGCTCACCACGAATGTCGTGGAGGACACGGAGAAGGCGGAGGAGGCTTGAGGGCGCGGCGATCCCTCGCCGGAGTTCGGCGAGCTTCGGAGAGGAACGAGGATGGCGCGGCCACCCTGCCGCGCCTCGGCTCGATTACCTTCGCACCAAGCACCACAACGACGAGGCGGAGGCGATGGTGCGAACGGCGACCGGCGGCGTGGTCTGCATAGGCCGGAACGACGGCGACCTCACACGGGCTAGGGTTTGGTTTGGAGTTTTTTTCTTTTTTTCAGAGAGAGAGAGGGTAGCTCGAGGGAGAGAGAGGTAGAGGGGCAGGTAGCACACATGGGAGGGGTTTTTAAGCAACTAGGAGCCTTCTACTCGAAGCTAAGGAAGCATGGGCAGCCATGGCGTCATCTACAGGAAGAAGAAGGACACCATGTGACTAGGATTACATTTTAGTCCCTGGAAAATTACAAGTAGGTCCTTGTACTCTCTGAAAAAGGTTGTTTTCCCTAGTCAAACAAGGTTATAAATTTAAATCCTTTTGCCCAAAATTCTAATTAGTTAATGTGCACAACATATATGAAAATTGGATCAATTAGATAAACTTGATAATTCAAAGTTGTTCAAAATTTGAATTCTTACATAAATGGACATTGAATTTATTAACCTACTTAGGAGCTTCCAAAAATGATAATTTTTGGCACACATTCCTTATTTGATGTGTTCCTTATGTGGTAGAAAATTCAAGTCATTTTGAGTTACTTCATAGAACAAACTTGTTCAAATTTTAAAAAGGTGCTGTGAAGAAAACAGGGGTTTTTGGAAACTTAAACAATTCAAAAACTTGTTTCCTTTTGGTTTTCATCCTTATTTATGATATAGAGCATGTGGTATTTATTTCATGGCATTTGGAAAAAGTTTGTAGAACAAACTTGTTCAAAATCCCAAATGTTGCTGTGGAGAAAATTCATGTTTTCAGGGCTTTAATGGATTCAATTCTTGGTCTCCTCTTGTGTGTGTTCCTTATTTGATATAAGGAAGCAATGGTATGAATTTAAAATTATTTGAGGAAAGTTTCCAATAGTAACTTGTTTTAGTTTTCTGTTTCTGGAAATATTGGAATTTCTATTTAATAAAGCACTAGGCTTTTCTTTATCAATGCTTTGCCAAAATATTTATATGACTAGAGATAGCAATTCAATGCTCTCTAATACTATTGTTTTTAATCTTGCAAGGTTGTAAAAACATTTGATAATATTTTGGTGAAGCATTTAAGAATGCCTCTTTTTCTGATAATCATCTATGGAAATTTATTAAGTGTTTCATCTTTCTTAATTTGGGCCTTGTAATAATATTCAACAAGTATTGGATTCATAAGATAGTTTTGTAAAACTCTTTGATCAATATTTACTGGAGAAAATATTGCCAAAGTCATTGGAACAATATGTTGAATATTTTTATCATTGGAACAATATGTTGAATATTTTTAGTTTACTGCTTTGCTATCCTTTTTAAGTTTGTTTAGTTGCACTTAAACAAACACAAACAAACACCATCAAGGTTTATTAGCCAAGCAATTAGCAAAACAACTGTGTTAACAGGTATTCCAAAATTGGGATGTGACAGGTCTTCCCCCCTTAAAAAGAATCTCGTCCCCGAGATTCACAAGCGAGGACTAAGGGAGGGCCAACAAACACAATGTTAGTGTTGGAGTGCCGGTGCTTCCCCCCTTTGACTTTTCTTGGGAGGAGGGGTACTTCCCTAAATTATCAAATTCACTTTAAAAAGTACACCAGTACTGTTTTAGGTCCAAAACTTTTGTTTCCTGGTTTGAACAAAAATTAAGGTTAGTGCAGAACTACCTGGAAATGTACCGTCAATTATTACATGTGTTCCTAGCTATATCCCACATCTTACATAACACATATGGAGTGGTGTACCACTCACCTAACATGGTACATAATAAGCTAAAAATTATAGCTTGTGGGTGCAAAGGTTAGGTTGCTAAGGTAAAATAAACAGACAGAATAATACCCATGGCAGTGGGTATTACTCACCACAAGCAACTATCACTTAATGTGTTCATGATTTTAGTTGAATGTTTTACTTTCATAAGATACTCTTAAGCACAATCATAACACCAGTATAAACTCATGCTAAGGTAAAACATTTAAACAACATCCAATAAACAAGCAAACAACACCACAGAGGAATAGATTATTTATTCACTAGGTTATTGTTTATTAGAGGTTTTGGAATCCATCAATCATGAAAAATTAGCAAACAACCAGTAGCTAAAAACCAAAGAATACATTCATAAAGGTACTCAAAAATACCATCTTTACACAAGATAAAACTGCTATTACACAGGCATAAAAAGGTCTGCACAAATAACACACTAGTATGAAAAATCTACACCAGCATGCTATAAGAGATAATCATATCCTATAACCATAGAACATGTAACTAAATAATTCATGGCATTATAACAGAAGTAATAACTTCCTAAACATGCTATATCAACACATATACTCATAAAATAAAAAGAGGGTAATACTAGAGCAAAAATCACCATTTTCTAGTGGTGAACTAGTTTCACTCTAGAGAAGCAAACAATGCTATCATGATGTTTAAACTTAAACAAGCAAGTCATGAACATAAATGTACCTAATAGCAGTACACAAAACTTACTCATGTTAGTAAGCACAAACATCAAAACAATTCCATGATACAACCATTAAACAAGCATAAATTAATTCTAGCAATTTATGCTTTTCTTAAACAATTACTAGCAAACAAGAAAGGTATAAATCACACAACCAGTAGCTATGTAATTAATGAAAAGTTATTTAAACCTTTTCAAAAATCCATATACTCAATTTAAAATTATTCTCAAACAATCTACCAATCAAGAGGAATTTATTTTATTTGCGAACAATTTTAATTTTAGCACAAGATAGTGAAACATTTCTGAACATGATACCCCTAAGGAATATTATGCTAACAAAAGGATCACACCTAAACATATTAGTATTTACTAATAAGAAATAAACTTCTCACTTTCATAGGTGAAAAGAAACAATTATATTTTCCATGGTGGAAAATAGAAATCAATCACATAGTGAAACATGCTATTTTTACACATGTGTATGGTTGGGGATTTTCATCCTCAAGCCAAAATACAATGGGACCAGTGGGCTATGGCCTACTAATACCAAGTAAAAATAGGTACTAAACCTCTGGTTACTCATGAAAAACTTTGTATACAAGATAAAAATATAAGGCTATTTAATCTAGTGAAACAATACTAGTGCATATTGATAGCAATGCTTACATATGCTTTACTTTTAAGAGACATGCAAGCTAACAGAGGTACAAGCATCAAAATATCAGTACCTAAATGGTACTGGACTCAAAGAAAACATAGCACAAAATTTATCAAAGCATTCACACAAAGATCTAGCTTTCACAATAATTCCAAATAATAAAAACTGGAAAAATAGCAAATGTTACTCATGCTTTGCTATAAGATCACATGCAAGTTAATGAAGATAACAGCATATAAATAACAGTACCAAAATGGTACTGGATCTATCATAACCATAACAAAAATCTAGGTACAACAAATCTATAAGGATTTGCCCACTCAACAATCCAAATAATAAAACTGGAAGGTAACAAATGCTATTTCATTTTTATTTGAGTTTCCAAACATGCACACACTTTCTAAGGTAGATTTATTGTAATAAAACAACATAATCACAAGTCCTAACAACTCCATATAAGTTAGGAAGCAGGATTGAATAAAACACAAATTTATTTCAATCAAGAGCACACAAAGAAATAACAACAGGAAAACTGCTGTTTTCCAGATCTATTATAAACATTCCATCGTTCACTTTATTTCTAAACCTCGAATTTCATAGTACTTACCATGTCTACTAAGATTTGGTTTCCAAAGTAGATACACATGATATCCTATTTACTAGTAAACGAATAGGTCATCATCTTATTTTCTCATGACTTCTCCTTTTTACCAACTATATTGAAAAGTGCCATAAGTCACTTAATTTCTTGGTTTAGAAAGAGTTATAAGTAGTTCACATGCTTTGGTTAGGTGTCAACCTAAGATTAGGAAAAACATGTTAGTCTTGTTAGCTTTCCATTAAATAATGTTTGTCCGACAAGATACGACTAGCGTCATCGTATGTCGAATATTGAATTGTGCTCTTTTGATTGGCTTTTGAGGGGGTTGCGCATCATGGCATGTGAAGACTTCTTTTGCACTTTTCTCCAGAGGAGGGAGGTATATAACTTTTAAAAGGGATTTCTCTTGTTTGGTCTTTTAAAAGGGAACATAAAAAAAAAAAGTGCAACGTTTAGCTAACAGGGTAAATAGAGTCTTTTGCAAACAGACAAAACATATAGGTTTTGGTCAGTATTGGTTGGTTTTCTTCACGCCTTTTCTTCTTTGAAGGTTTTCATTGTTGGAGCTTTATCTGTTGGAGTGCATCACTGGTAGCAATGCTATCAGCTCGTGTGGCTTGATGGTCCTCTATATAGGCCCAACGGTGCTTTCATTGATGGTGGGGAAATGGTGGTGGTTCACGACGGGTCGCATTATGAAGCGAAAACAAGTATAAGTCTAAGCAACAAATTCTTGTTTTTGAATGCTATACTAACATTTTTGCTTGCAAAAATTTAACACGAGGCGATTCAAAAACAAGAGCGGGGCAATCACAAATTTGCAAAACTTGAGTACCCCACAAACATATAGAAGCCTAGATGAACCAAATTCTACCCACACAATAGCACAAAGTCCTACGGACACACATAAGCAAGCCAAAACACACAAGCAAGGCTCCATTGGAGCTACGTCGGGGGAGGCGACTCATGGGGTAATCGCTAAATTACTCCAAGCTAGACTGATCCAAAATTCCTAGAAGTGGCTGAAGAACTATATCTACTTCTGACCATCATTACTGTAGAGCTAGGCAATTATTTTGGTCTTCTCGGGACATCGGCAAGTATAAAAGTTTTTGTATGAAAACAAGATAAATAGAAGTAAAGTTTTGATAAAACTTTATGCAACAATCTGTTTTTGAAACTCCAACTATTTTCTGGACAGAAAACTTCCAAGACGAGAGATGTTTCAAAAACAGAGCGGAGCAGTTGCAAACAAGTAAGAAGTAAACTCTTAACCGAGAGAGATACTAACTCTGTAAGGCCCGCCCTTCGAACCACTGTTCAAGGACGCCCTTGATATGCATTTATAATCTTTTGAAAAGATAATAAGGAGGGGAAAATATACTAAAATTCCCTTAGATAAAAATAATGTAGATAGTAAATAGGTTTTTACTCAAAAATACTTTTCTTTCCTATCTGACGTCCATGCTAACTAAGGTCTCCTAAGGTCAGGATGGCTCTGATACCAACTCTGTAAGGACCCCAGACCGGCAGTCTGAAACCCTACGTATGCATACATTCACGATCCCAGAAAGATCAGTCGTGAACAACATACACAGTTGGCACACAGAAATACATCATCCATTACACGAATACATAAAGGTATTACATAAAAGATCACATGATCAAGTTTAACGCAACTGCCCATGGGGCAGGCAACTTATCAAACACAGCGGAAGACAAATAAAACACAACGTAGTTGAGCCCAAGTCACGCCTTAACCTACAGGCTGCTGACCCGGAGACGATCCTAGTTCGCAAAGCCGTCAACTCCGTACTTCTCTTCATAGATATCCTTTGGAGGCTCCTTCTCCAAATCTGATAAGTAGATACCAGGGGCGAAACCATAATGAGTACATTTGAATGTACTCAGCAAGACATCCATCATATCACTTACCAACATGCAAGTATGCTTATATGGTGGAATAGGTAAGCTATAAATATGGTTCACTATCAATGGTGTTCATATATGATGACACCACAGTTGCAGTCAGGTTTATCTGTATCTTCGTTGAAGAAGATACTTCAGAAGAAAAATAATATATAGTTTTATTTCTCTTGTAGATCTCACATGTACAAGAGGTTTTGTTAAAGAATATTTTCTCTTTGCAAAACTTCTTGGAATCAGTTTCCAGAATTCTTGCTTAGAGTAGAAAAGGTTTTCTTTGCAAAACATTTTGTTTTGTATAGCCTCATCTGGCTTTTCATCATTGACGATACCTCCACGGTATAAGTTTCCATTCCTTTCCGAACTTCACAAGTTCAACACTTCCTTTCCAAAATTTCCCTTTCAAAACTCTTTTTGAAAACATTGACACAATGCTAGCTACATGGCCATTCAACTGTCCATATCCGAGGACGCGGCTTCTTCGAAAAAGTTATACTCTGCAGAGGTGTACACATCCACCAGATCCAGTACACCTCCCGTGAACAATCACGGACTGTAACAACAGTATGTAAACATCAGGTATCTGATCATAACCATCCACTATGTTCAAGCTAGAATATGCCTATCTCTCAGTTTTAATCTCCTCGGCACCATGTCGCACATCGCCATGACAGGAGACTCAACCGATGCAACCGGAGGGAAAATTAATCCCACACTTTATATGCCTCAACATTGGGAGTTTTGACGACATTCGGTTCGAGGGTACGACGCCCCTTATAGCAAGTGAGATAGCACACACTAATAGGAACAAACTTCAAGTTAAGCCCCGTGCCCATGTTAGGGTAGGGTGGCAGTACGGTAAAGGTTGTCCGGCGAAGACTAGGTTATGTGTCATTTTTGAAAACACCACTTTCTCAAAAATGACCACTTCCACATTCCTCCGGAGAACAAGGATCCGCCTTTTCTCCGGGTTTTTCCGTAAAGCCTTTGTTTTGTAGAATCACAATTTTAGAGTGTCCACTTAGGGACTAGTATATTTGATGGTAATAAATACCATATGGTGGCTTATGGGCTTGGTATTACCAAGGTTAACTACTGGCATGATAGTCACCTATAATATAGTATAGTAGTAATTCCACATCAAAAATAGTTTTGATAATCAAGTTTTTTGTAAAACTTCAGAGGTAAAACATGCATGATAGATAATGATAAGTATTGTATCAGCAAGCATCAGGATGGCTTGCCTGGTATCTCTTTGTGTCCCTGGTTGTTGGAGTGACTGGAACTTGAAACAGAGCTTCACGACACTTCCTTCCTCTTCGTTTTCTAACGCCGTAAAAAGAGAATAAAGGACACACATTCAGAACCAAACAAGACAAACAAGGCTACAAGTAATACATACAGCAAGCAATCAAGAAGTACCACCCAAGTTCTCAATTTTTCCCTTAAGAAAAATTGGCATAAAAAACTATAGTTGAAAAGTCTGCTTTTTTCCTAGTGTTTATGTGTGGCCAATTCAATGATTTTTAGTTAAGAACACCATGGACCAGTGGGGTAGAGCACATGTTACTAGACAGTAGGGTGTCACATAAAACACATTTTTATGTCTAAAAACTTCCCCAACAATCTCTATGGCTAGCACACATAATTTGCTAAATTACTCAAGTGGTGAAATAAGCTCATGACAACAAGTCAAACCTATTTTTCCACCATGAGGCAAACATACCAGTGGGTGTTCCACTAGCAAATATGCTCACCAAGAGGTTAATAAGCCTCTGGTCACTTTTATAAAAGTGCTCAAAACAAACAAACAAGCATCCAAAAACTCCTACTCATTACTAGTAGAAAATTTAGGAAAAATACTAGACTAGTTTAGGCTACACTAGTTAATTTTATGCACAAGTGTGCAAGCTAGCAGAGGAAAAATACTCCTCTAACCAGTACCATAAATGCTACTGGATCTCACAAAAATCTCATAAAAACATAGCTAGGAAACAAGGAAAAATATGCTTAAAATGCTTCACATGTGAGGAGATTTATTCCTAGTCACCCAAGTGCTACTCATGCTTTTGTGCTACTTAAGAGGAAATCTATAAGAGGTGAAAACCCTAAGGTAATAATGCCACAAGGACATTCCATCCTCTGGTTTCAACACCAAAGATTCATATTTTTCCCTAGGGAAAACAAGACAAAAAGCATACATGAATATCCTAGTATGAAATTTAGACTTTAAGCATTTCTATTTAAATCTATTTCAAACACAAGCACCAAGTATCTAGAGGTGCTATAACCAAAATAACAGTACCTAAATGGTACTAGTTTCATGAGAATTAATCTAGCAATAAGCCTAAAAAGCATTTAAAGATCTACTCAAAACATATACAAAAGAAACACATCTAGTGTGGGGGAAATAATGTTTCCACCAAAAATGCAATGAAACCAGTGGGTGTTCCACTAGCATATCAAAGCATTAAGAGGTCACAATGCCCTCTGGTCCACTTGCTAAAAATTTAACAAAAGACTAAACAAGTTTCTAGTGCAATAACAATACTAGCAGAAAATAACAGGGTGCTAAAATAAGCAAGGTAATGATACTCATGCTATTGTTTTCACACATGTGAAAACTTTAGGTGTCAAGTACTCATAACAACCTTAGAAAAATGCTACTGGACCTATGGATACAACACAAAAAATATGTGGTTTTACAACCACAAATTCTTATGTCAAAAATTCCACACATGAGGGAATTTATCCACAACAATCTCATAGCAATGACTAAATTACTCATGCTTCTCTACCAACTCAAATGCAAGCTAGCAGAGGTGATAACAACAAAATATAAGTACCAACATGGTACTGGATACAATCAACAATCCAAGCATTTGCACACAATTTCATCACTCAAAAATCCTATGCAAATATTTACTAGAGAATAAACATATGCTACTAGCAAAAATCATATTTCTTTTCCACTCAAGTCCACACAATCTAACATGCTAAAATAGCTAAGTAACACTTAGAAAACAAGTTCACACAACTTATACATGCTAGAAAACAATATTGCATCACAAAAATAACTCACACAAATTAATTTACTAAAATGCCAAAATGGCAGAAACATGCATTTTAAAGATCTGTCCACCAAATTTTGTAGGATGCTCTTAAAATTAAACCCTTCTAGGTTTGGATAGTCCTAAACATATACAAGACCATCCAAGTGAGTTTGCATCAAAATTCATCTTTAATTAATTTGTAAAAATCACCAAAGTGCTCTCTGGTGTTTTACCAAATTTCATGCCATTTCAAAAATACAATGAATTTGGAAACGAGGTTAAATGCTCCTGTTAGGAAATTCCAAGGGCTTTCCAATGCAATTGGCCTCACTCCATTCTGAGTTGTGAAATTAAAATGGTGCTCATTTTGGTGTTTCTGGTAGCTGTTACCAAAACATTTTTCATTTCAAATATATCCATCCAAATGTAGATCTACAACTTGGAGATGGTTTAGAATTAGTTGAGGTACCACTGTAAATTTTAGTTTGGTCAAATTCATATTTTAAGTTGCCTTTTTGAGCCAAAAGCAAACAGGTAACATTCTGTGAAATTAAAATGGAAAACAAACACTTGTTGGGCCAGATCCAGTAAACGGGCCGGCCAGGATCTAACTCACCGCGGCAGATCTACCCACTGACGCTGACGAGCGGGCCAGCAAGCCACGCGGGCGGCCACGCGGGCAGATGGCGGACCCACTGGCAGGTTTGACCTCTCCGCGCGGGGTCAGGGGAGGGTGATGTGAGCATGACGTCGAGACGACGTCACCCGCCGGCGGACTAACTCCGGCGAGCTCCAATCGATGCGAAAACGTTTACCATTTTTTTGAATCAAATACATACACGGGTTCCACTCGACGTGGGCTACCAAGTAGGGCCAACGTCGCTTCCAGGGAAGCGACCGGAGCGCGGCGGCGACGGCAACGCGGCGGCGGCCGGACACACGCACGGGACGGCGGCGATTTAGGGGGTTAGGGAAGGGGGAAAAGCGACGGGGAGCTTCCCTTGCTCACCACGAATGTCGTGGAGGACACGGAGAAGGCGGAGGAGGCTTGAGGGCGCGGCGATCCCTCGCCGGAGTTCGGCGAGCTTCGGAGAGGAACGAGGATGGCGCGGCCACCCTGCCGCGCCTCGGCTCGATTACCTTCGCACCAAGCACCACAACGACGAGGCGGAGGCGATGGTGCGAACGGCGACCGGCGGCGTGGTCTGCATAGGCCGGAACGACGGCGACCTCACACGGGCTAGGGTTTGGTTTGGAGTTTTTTTCTTTTTTTCAGAGAGAGAGAGGGTAGCTCGAGGGAGAGAGAGGTAGAGGGGCAGGTAGCACACATGGGAGGGGTTTTTAAGCAACTAGGAGCCTTCTACTCGAAGCTAAGGAAGCATGGGCAGCCATGGCGTCATCTACAGGAAGAAGAAGGACACCATGTGACTAGGATTACATTTTAGTCCCTGGAAAATTACAAGTAGGTCCTTGTACTCTCTGAAAAAGGTTGTTTTCCCTAGTCAAACAAGGTTATAAATTTAAATCCTTTTGCCCAAAATTCTAATTAGTTAATGTGCACAACATATATGAAAATTGGATCAATTAGATAAACTTGATAATTCAAAGTTGTTCAAAATTTGAATTCTTACATAAATGGACATTGAATTTATTAACCTACTTAGGAGCTTCCAAAAATGATAATTTTTGGCACACATTCCTTATTTGATGTGTTCCTTATGTGGTAGAAAATTCAAGTCATTTTGAGTTACTTCATAGAACAAACTTGTTCAAATTTTAAAAAGGTGCTGTGAAGAAAACAGGGGTTTTTGGAAACTTAAACAATTCAAAAACTTGTTTCCTTTTGGTTTTCATCCTTATTTATGATATAGAGCATGTGGTATTTATTTCATGGCATTTGGAAAAAGTTTGTAGAACAAACTTGTTCAAAATCCCAAATGTTGCTGTGGAGAAAATTCATGTTTTCAGGGCTTTAATGGATTCAATTCTTGGTCTCCTCTTGTGTGTGTTCCTTATTTGATATAAGGAAGCAATGGTATGAATTTCAAATTATTTGAGGAAAGTTTCCAATAGTAACTTGTTTTAGTTTTCTGTTTCTGGAAATATTGGAATTTCTATTTAATAAAGCACTAGGCTTTTCTTTATCAATGCTTTGCCAAAATATTTATATGACTAGAGATAGCAATTCAATGCTCTCTAATACTATTGTTTTTAATCTTGCAAGGTTGTAAAAACATTTGATAATATTTTGGTGAAGCATTTAAGAATGCCTCTTTTTCTGATAATCATCTATGGAAATTTATTAAGTGTTTCATCTTTCTTAATTTGGGCCTTGTAATAATATTCAACAAGTATTGGATTCATAAGATAGTTTTGTAAAACTCTTTGATCAATATTTACTGGAGAAAATATTGCCAAAGTCATTGGAACAATATGTTGAATATTTTTATCATTGGAACAATATGTTGAATATTTTTAGTTTACTGCTTTGCTATCCTTTTTAAGTTTGTTTAGTTGCACTTAAACAAACACAAACAAACACCATCAAGGTTTATTAGCCAAGCAATTAGCAAAACAACTGTGTTAACAGGTATTCCAAAATTGGGATGTGACACAAACCGTACCTTGATCTCTGTTTTACCACCAGTCTTACCCCTACTCGGGGAAAGCCCCCCGACATTAGTCCCCGAAGCTGGTAGAGTCCGGCGAACTTGTTCATTGGGCCCTGCCAGCTTTAATCAAAGTTCCTCCATCATGAAATGTGGCCGAGTTGCACCCAACTCGGACGCTCATCATCTTTATCCGGATATTTCTCATTATGGCCTTCAGAGAATTCTTCTCGGCACCGAGTAGATCACGCGATGCTGAGTTCCGCCGAGAATCCATACTTGCGAAATTTTTAACACCTTCCCGCTCGATCCAGAGCGTATATATCTTCTCGTGTCCAGGGTGGGCACGTGTCACGCATCCGCACCCCCGACGCCTCGGTTCTGGCGTTACTGCACGGCACGCGCGCATCACTGCGCCTTGGGCCCACGGCCCATTGTGTCACCTCGCGCGTGTACTCGAGAGCACACGATGCACGTCATGGGATTAATTGCGCCCGTTACGCGCGCATTGCGCGCTGTGTGCGTTTCTAACGGGCCAGTTAACTCCCACTCCACACGATTGTGCCCACGATCAATCCCAATTAGCAACCGCAATCACGATGAGATAAATACCCATGCGCTGCCCTTCGTACCTCTTTCCTCACACTTTCCCCCCATAGCGCTCCCTCTTCGCCTTCGCCTCCATCGTAGAAACCAGCACCGCTGCGAGCTTGCAGCCCGCCGCCGTTCTAAGAGCAGAGGGAAAGAGAGAGAACATCTTTGCGCGCTTCCGCCTCCGGCCTTTGTTCTCGTCCTCTACGCGCCCGCTTCTCCACCAACAGAACAGCCATGGAGCTCGATAATGTCGTCGGAGATCTGCACGAGGAAGAGGTGGCGCCGCCGCGCGCCGGCTGGGAGGGCTCCGACGTGAAAGCGTCGGACTGCCAATGGCTCGTCAACACGCGGCGAGTCCCTCCTGGCGTCATCTGCCGCCCTCCCGGAAGAGAGCTCCTCCCTGCTCCCGAACCCGGTGAGTACGTGGTCTTCTTGAGCCACTTCAAGCGTGGGTTTGGACTCCCCACTTGCAAATTCCTCCAGGACTTCCTGCGCCATTTTGGCCTCCAGCCTCACCACCTACCCGCCAATGCGGTTGCCATGCTTTCCACCCACGCCGCGGTCTGCGAGGCCTTCTTGGGTGTCTATCCCACTATTCATACCTGGGCCAAATTATTCTTCCTTCGCCAACAGAGCGTCCCCCATCCTTCCAATCCTCTTGCCCCGAAGGTGATGACCCAGACGGGTAGCGCCATGATTCTACAACGCTCCACCGGGTACCATCCGTGGGTACTCGGACTGGAGACTTGCCGCAAGTGGCAAATGGGTTTTCTTTATGTGAAGAACGCCCCTCCCGCAGAAGGAGAGGAAGCCATGGACAGGATCAAGCTCCCCGAGTTCCAGAATGTCGCCCCCACAGGGCAGAATTGGGGTTACAACCCCAAGAAGACGGTGAGGGATGCCGTCCAGGTTGATGAATGCCTGCAGCAGCTGGTGGAGGAAGGACTCCTTTAAGATGACCCGGTGGCCTGCTGGGTGGAGCGCCGAGTACTCCCGCTCCAGCACCGGGTACACAAGATGTGTTACATGGGCGTCCCCCGTGACTGCACCCGGACGACTACTTTCGAGCTCTCCAAACCGGAGGTGGCGATCTGGGCCAAGTCCATTTTGCGGACCACTCTTACCGACAACTGGTTCTACGGCTTCGTGTTGTGTAGCCGCACCAAGCGCATTCCTCATGTAAGTTTCCCTCTTTGCACACTTAATTCCTCTCTTATTCGAGTAGAAAACTCCTTAGCCATCTTTCCTTGGGCTTATCCCAACATGCTTAATGTTTGCACTTGATACCGGATAGACCTCCTCTGTTAGAACTTAGCTTGTTATGCTTTATGGGTGCATGCTGTTCAGAGTAGAGACTACCTTAGACTCTTATGTCAATCATGCCCTATTCTTGTATTTCATACCGGGTAGGGCTCCTCTGTTAGAACTTAGCTTTATATGTTTTATGTTTGCATGCTGTTCAGAGTAGAGCTTTCACTCGTTTATCTCTTCTAGGACTTAGCATTTTGCACTTTGTGTTTGCACGCTAGACCGGGTATCCCTCCTCTGCTGGGACTCTACTGGGTGTGCTTTATGTTTGCACTTTCAGCACATTAATCGCCAGAAACTGTAGGATGATGCCATGTTCAAGAGGAACTAGAAGCCTGATCGAACTGAGGATGACGCGACTGCGTACGACATCCAGGATACACTTTGTATCCCCCGTGCCGGCCATGACGGTAAGTCCCGAGACTATGCCTCTATTCGGGACTGGTCAGATGATGAAGAAGGTGACCGAGTTCACCTGTTTGCTTGCTTGCAGCACACTTGGATCCTTCTCTTTTTCTTATTCTGACCTTTTGCTTCTTTCAATTATAGACGAACCGAAACTGGAAGATGGGGAGGAACCACTGGGCGTGGTTCCCGTTTCCATGGCCGCCCCATCGAAACTAGGAAAGGAACGGGTAGCGGGGCACTGGAGCCCCCTGCCAAGAGTAAAAGGAAGAAGGCAGGTATCAAGAAGACCAACTTGCGCAAGAAGTGCCCCACTGCTGACGGGTAAGTGCTTCCGAGCTGACCCAAGCCCTTCACTATTTTCTTCCTGGCTTCCTTCTCTGCATACCTTTTGACTTTCTTCCTTCTCTGCTTATCTTACTTCAGTGAGGCCCTCGATGCTGAGGACACCAACGAACTAGCCCCTAAGAGAAGCGCACCACAAGATGAAGTGGAGCTCTCTGATGACGAAGGGGACAGACAACCAGAGGGCAGGACGCAGGCGTCCTGCCCTCCCTGAGAAGAACATGATCTTGGCGCCGAGAACATAGGCGCCGATATGGAGACCGTGCACACTCTCGAGCAGCCGCAGCCCAACACCCAGCACGCTGCCCAGGAGCCCACTGCCGATAGGCCACCAACGCCGCCAGCTGCCTCTGCCGAGGAGACCATGGACAACACCGCCGAGGAGCGGCAAGACGACACCGCCATGGAGCGGCCTGATCCTGCTGCCGAGCAGCGGGTAGAAAACACTGCCGAGGAGCGGCCAAGGACTCCGCCCGCGGATGACCGGGTTGTGGAGCAGCCACCACCCAAAGATCAAGTGGAGCCGGATGCTACACCGGCTAGCCAGCCTCAGACGCCGCCAACCAGGAAAGTGCCTCCGCCACCGCAGCAGGCCCCCGAGCCCATCTCTAAGAAACCACCAGCACCCTCAAAAGCGAAGACGACTCCGCATGCAACTAGGATTCATCCCAAACGGGGCGCAGGGCACACTGGTCCGCAACCAGTCGAGAAGCGGCAGGCCGGGCAACAGCAGCTGATCCCTCAGCCTTCAGAGCCCCAGCAGCCGGGCGCTCAGCAAGGTGGGCAGGCCGCGCAGCCTCTACCGCCACCCAAGAAGACCAACTGGCCACTCAACCAGACCAAAAGGGCCCCTAACCGGAATACCAAAATGGTACATGCCAATATTAAGTTTGCCCCTGTTGAAAAACAAGCTCCCGGCACGGGCGCCAGTGTCACCAATTGCCTTCCACCTTCCCGGAATATTGGGTCGAGCTGCAGGAGCGACACAAGATCAAGATGTCGCAAGAGGCCAAGCGGTTGGCTGCTCTGAAGGAGCGAAGGGCCATGGCCCGCTCCGGATCCAAGGGGAAGAGCACTTCCGTGACCATCAGAGATGACGCTCCCCTCGTAGAGGACGAGGAAGATATACCATAAGACCTGGAAGCTATCCTTGACCGGGTAGGATTCATTGAGAAGGTCTGGGACATCAAGGTACTCGACAATGCTGCATGGGACGGTGTTGAGCTGAAGAACCTTGATAATTACCGGCAAGCATGGAACAAGGCCGATATTGGCCCTATTACCATGGCAGTGGCCTCCTCCAGCAGCACCCTGGCGCACAAGCTGCTATGCCTGCGGAAAAACGCTGAAGACATTGAGGCGGCCTACATGGTAAGTGACTTTCCCTTTTTGACTTTTCCCGAGTTGCTTTCCGAGTTGCCAGCTTTCTTCTTTCTAGACCTTGCCCTATCCACCATCCAGTCCCCGAGATTTGGACCGAGTAGATAAGGCTCAACCGAGTTGCAATTTATTCGGTCCGAATCTTCCCACTAACAATACTTTTTTCTTCTCTGCAGGATAGCATCAAGGCTCGGACCAAGGTTTTCCGCCAGCTCTTGTGGTCGCACCGGTCCATCAGAGATAGGAACCGGGTGCTGGAATTCGAGAAGAGCGAGAGGGATGCTCTGGAGAAGAATTCCACGGACACTACCATCAAGCTGTCCGCTATCGAAAGTAAGTATCTAGCATTTCGGTTTGTGCGTTTTTTGTTTACGCTCGTTTCTTGCTTTTATTCAATCGTTGCCTTCTCTGCATGTGAACTCAAAGCTCTCGTCGAGAAGCACCAGGACTGTGAAGTCATGGCTGTCTCTGCGCAGACTAAGATCTCCTCCCTGGAAGGTGAGCTAACTCTTTTCTCCTCTTCACTTACTTTCTTTAGCTTGCTTACTTTACTAATTGAGTTGTTCTATCCGCAGAAGAATACAAGACCTTCCGAGAGAAGCACCTGGAGTGCCTCACCCCGGCGGAAGCGCATCAGCAAGTGCAGGTCTGCGAGGCTCAGCTACAGCAAGCGCTGGATGCCGAGAAGGCTGAGGTTGAGAAGCTCAAGCTTGAGCTTACTGAGGTATACAAGACTGCAATTACCGGCGGGAAAGAGAGGCCGCAACACAGAAACAGGCTGCCGCGGACAAGCAAGAGCTTGAGAGGGAGATCCGATCTCTCCGAGAAAGAAACCAAACTCTCGAAGGCATTGTCAATGACTCACGTCGCCTCCAGGACAAGCATATCCGCCTTGCAGAAGACTGGAGGACCCGACTAGGCGCCCTAGTGCTAGAACTGGCCTGTGAGTTCTCGCTACCCTTCGCTCTACTTGATCTTTATCCTTTTGTCCTTTTCTACTCGGTTTCCCTTCTCTGACTCACACTAGCATGTCCCGATCCAGACACCTTCCCGGACCTCAACAACGTCGCTGAGACCGCTGTGGAAAAGGCGAGAAGAGCCAGGGCCGCTTCCGGCCTGAACACTGATGAATCCGCCAGCATCGAAGATCATCTTGTAAACATCAAGACCCGGGTGCAGTCCCTCAAAGGCCTGGGCACCTCCATGGCGTCCACTGCTATGAACTTGCACAAGTTATTTTGACCAGAGCGACAGGTCCCGGATACCATCAATGAGATGGCGGCCAACATTAACCACGTCAAGGAAGAGCTAAAGAAATGGCGCGCCTCCGCAGCCTAGGCTGGTGCGGACGAGGCCCTCCACTTCATCCTGTCTTGGTATGAAAACCTCGACCTTGAAAGGATCAGCACCCTCCGGAATGGCTCGAAGTGGACCAACCGCGACTCCTGCATCCTACGCCGGAAGGAGGTGGCCTATGAACTCGCATCTTATGCTGAAACCAACCAGTACATCGACGGCCCCACGGAGCCGGACACCGATGTTGAAGGAGATGACGACGAGGAGGAGGAGGAAACAGAAAGCAACAATGATGCTGGGGAAGATCGCAGCATGGGCGATGAAGAGGAAGAGCACGAGGAAGCTGAAGACGAGGGGACCGAGCAGCGCAACGCTGATGAGGAATCCGGGATGGAGGCGAACTCGGAGATCATCAAGCCAGCGGCTGGTTCTGATGAGGCCCGAGTTGAGTCGCAGCCCGCCGCACAGGAGGGAGTTGTCACCACCGAGATGGTGATTGACGACCCCGCTCCTGAGTTGGGCGTAACCGGAGCTGCCACCGAGAACGTCGCCTCTGAGGTCTACCCGTTTCCCAGTGCTTCCGCTGCTCAATCCACTAACAATGCATCCGAGCCAGCCTCCGCTACTCCGACTTCATCTACACCAGAGCCTGCCTCTACAACTCCTGCAACCGAGCCCGTGGCGCCTACTAGCACCGAGACGGACAATACCTCATCTGTTGTTGCTTAAACCCCTGCACTTTTATCCTTAAACATTTATCAGATCCCCGGTATGCCGGGTGCAAATGTATCAAATACTCTTATTGTTCTTTGTGCTACTCATTTTTATCCAGTTCACTTTTTTAGCAAGACTGGCTCAATGACGGATTGCGTTAAGATGCAAGTCCCCGAGTTTCTTTTCCCATCCACTCAGTCCTTTTGTCTTTGCTCTTACCTGCCACTTGTGGCTTTTTGGTAGTCGAGTCACAAGATTTCAAAAACCAAGTTTCAGATACTCAACCACTTTGAGATTTTCATGTTAACGCTGCCCATCACTTAGCCGAAAAGAAAACAGATAAGTAAAAAACACCCTACTCGGTTGCTACACTTCTCTTTTTCTTAGCAATTTTTCGTGTGTTCATTGACCTTTGGCTTGTTCTCTTGCTTGCCATGAAGTCGGGTTGCGGACAACAGCAGAGTCTAAGAGTTGGCCCTTGGGTTTAAACACACTACTAGATATGCACGTGAAATTCTAGTAAATCAACCAAGTAGACAAAGTAAACAGAGTAAATGACACATAGCAAGTTTGGTAAGGGCAGTCCCCGAGTTCGAATTCGGAGTGCCGACTTGAATTTAACTCGGTTCAGGAGATACATACAATGTTTGCTCATGAATGAAAACTACGGAGTAGAGCTACATTCCAGGGACGCTTGGATTCCTCTCCGGCTCTATCCGGCCAGTTCTTCTGCGGTGCATGTATGTGACGCCCCGAGATCGGGCACTATGCAGATTTCAGCATTCCCGCCAAATCCGCATAATAACCGATTCCAGGTTTCCATTTATGATAACATTACAATAGTTCACGAATATTCCACAATTACAACAGAAACAGATAGGTACAAGATGACTCAAACGAGCCGGGGTTACAACTGATACATTACAAAGATCCAAATAACAGCGGAAGAAACAAACGTCCGGCTACGGACAAGATCCAAATTGGACTAAGAGTCCTGAAGATAACCGAGAGCGTCCAATCCCTGCCCAGGCCAAGCCGGAGGGATTCCCAAGCTAACGTCGTCAGACTTCAAACCTGTTGACTGCAATTTGGAATTTGCAGCCACGAAAGAGATTCGTGGGTCAGTACGGTTAGGTACTGGCAAGGGGGATAAAACCCATACTCACAAGTTACCGGCGTAGCCAGTCATCACAAGATACAAATACTTTAGGATCAACGGAGAGGAAGGGGTTATTGCAAATAAGCGACAACAGGCTGCACTAACCAACTACAGAGATTCTATTACTTCTGACTAACAGAAAAGGAGATAAGATCGAGTGATAGTAACCAACTGAAAGATAACTTCAAACAAACCCATCCTGGATCTCGCCCCTTATCCAAAGAAGCAATCCGAGGATAACTCACACCGTGGTATTAAAGATGAGTCAAGTTATTGTGTGAATAACCTATTACTAGTCAAGTTATTAATCATTGGGTGAAACATGATTGATCATTATGTTGAAGTTGTCCTGAGTACTTGTTAGCCAGTACTTTCACCAAGTAATCCATAATCGCGGAAAACACGGCTTCTCGAGAAGATTTACCCTGCAGGGGTGCACCATAGTAACCGTACACGCAAGAATAACCCGCCAGATGGAAATGCACTTCCACCAAGCGGGGTACTCTACACAACCAACCCTTCTTCGCATCAAGCCCAAAGCACCGCGTGCTGTGCGTGCGCGGCTAATCGAGCCCCACGAAGAAAAGGGGACCCTCATAGCACTCTAAGACCACGCCGCCCTAAATGCCGACTACAAAAGTTCCACCCTGGCCTCGGGTTCGTACCTGCATATGATGCAGCAAATGGAAAGCCCGAACTAGTACGGCGATTTGGACGAGATGCGAATCGAGTCAGTTGAGGGGGGCGCCCATACTCGCTTCCCACATGCGGGTAGTGCGCTCATCATGGATCAGTAGACAAGACCCTTTTCCTATTAGGGTCGACACTAGCAGGCCTCAAAACCACAAAGGGCCTCCTGCCGGTGCCTTATCATCAAATTATTATTAGCAGTAGCATTAACAGGATTGATTGATTAATATTTCGAGCCCCCGGAACGGTAACAACACTAATAGTACGATAGTAAAAGAAGTAACCGACAACAGGCTCGAGCAAAAGCAACCTTAAGCATGCTAGATAAGAACAGGCACAAACAAAGGCTGTAGGTAAGGAGGTGAGGCAATATCAAGGTTAAGGGATTCATGTGATGGGTTCGTAACAGAAACAACTACCACTAAGGCTAGCAGAAAGAATCAACGGAAAGAATCGGTAACAAGTGATGAGAGGCAGCCATATGGCATGCAAGTGAGTATACTTGCCTGAGATCCCGCAAGGTAGCAGAACTTGTCGTTGCTCACATCATCTCAACGTCCTATCCGGGAAGAAGCAACGAACTAAAAGAAACACCGGATGCAACAATTACTACTACGGCAAAAGATCCAGCATGATCAAGATATGGATGCATGACAGGTTTAAAGATGCATTAAGGTAAACTAGTTGACAAGATGAACAGCTTTAAATGGACCCATATCCAATTTGAGTTGCATATGAATAGCCCATGAATTATGGTTGAAACAATTGTTTTCCAACTTACCAATAGGTGAAAGTGGATTAGCATGATGCATTGATGAGGGAAACAACAAAATAACAACAATAGAATCAATTGGAAATAAGGTTTAACAAGTTTGGAAATTATTGTTACTTAATGGTGTTGAACAAGTAGTGGTTGTTATCAACAAGTTAAGGTGCTCAAACCAAACAACAAAGTTGATATTTGAAAAGGTTATCAAATTTTAGTTGGATTACATGTTTCACATTTTGAAATTGGACTTTGGATTATTTAGTTATGAATTAAACAATATTAAACAATTTTTAATTGAATTAAACAAGATTCAATTTGTTTAAGCAATTTTAATTATTCAAAACAGAAAACAAAATTTATATTTGATTAGCTTATTTAAAATGGTATTGAAAACATATTTTATATGCATGATTTGGACTTATGAGTAAATAGTTATTGAATTTAGCAAATACAATTGAAATGATTTAAATTTGAATTTGAATTGTAATTTGAAAGTTCAAAACAGAACACAAGTTGGATATTTGGATAGATTAGGAAATTTGGATCAGAATAGATATAAAACTTGCATTTGTTGGAAATATAGTTTGGAAGTTATTAAAGTTTAAAGTTTTGTTTCAAATCTGTTAATTAAAATGAATTTTGGAATCTAGAAATTCGCACAGAAACATTTGTTACCGAGCGAGTAGCTAGCCACGGCCACTGCCCGGTGGACCTAAGGCCAGCGTGGCGCGGGTTAGAGGGTGATGTGGCCTCCAGGGAAGCTGACAGGTGGGGCCGGAGTGGTGCTGGAAAAGAAGAAGAAAAAGGTGGCTTAATCGCGGCCGAGGGGAGTCGAACCCGCGATCGACTGCTCGCGCGCGGGCTCTCACTGCCGCTGCGCTGAGCTGTCGTTTCTGAAGTTTACCGTGTCTGACAGAAGGTAAGTTTGACAACGGAGGTTAACTGAATTTTTCGACAGTTCATACTGAACCTGACGAAGCGGAGCAGTGGAACGGCGATCGCCGGCCGGCGCTGCGGTCGCGGTGCAGTGGAGTGGTGCGTGCGGACCTAGGGGGTGTGGCTGCACGCGGGGACGGACAAGGAGGGAGGGGAAGGGAGGAGCGGCGAGTACCTGCGCTGCAGGTCGTCGGCGACTGCCGACGGGCAGTGGCAGAGCTGCGCCTCTCCGGCGACGGCGCGGACTCCACCGTGGGGCCCTGCAAGCGGCGAGGGCACGAGGAGGCGCACCGCACCGCCGCGGTTCCGTTTTCCTCCTCGGAGGCGCCTCGAGGTGACCGGAGATGGAAGGTGGCGGTGGTGATCTACGGTGGTTTTCTGACGGAGATGCAGAGGTTCAGAGACTGAAGGCGTTCGGGTGGGGGAAGGAGAAGAACAAGTGGCGGCGCTAGGGTTCTAGGTTAGCAGCAGAGGGATCGGTGGTGAGTGCTGGTTTTATGGTGGCAGGTGATCGTGTACGGCAACACATCGAGCGAGGAAGGGAATCGATCGGATGGCTCTGCCCTGTTCGTACAGAAGGTGACAGCGACAGGAGGAAGAAGGTACAGCGCCAGGGCTTGGTGGGCTGGAAGGAAAAGAAAAGGCTTGAGGGAAAAGGGCTTTGAGAAAAAGAGGAAAGGAATGGGCTGGGTGGAGAAGAGAAAGGGAAAAGGGTGGGCTTGCCTCTCTCCTAGGCTGTATTTTTTCTATTAGTTGATTTTTTTTTTGTAAAGAAGAAAAGAGAGAGAGAGAGAATTAGGGTTTTATTTTTAGGACTTATTGGGGATAGTTCTCCAAAACAAATAATTAAAGCAAAAGTTAATCATTGTTTCACAATTTTGAAATATTTAATTTGGTTTAATGATTTTAGGTGAAATTCAAACAAAGTTTGATTTGGGAAAATTTTGGGAAATAAAAAATTTTATTTAATAAGCAACAAGCAAAGTTACCAACATTATTGAAATTAGTTTGTTTGCCAAATTTTAATTTTTGAGCCCATATTGAGATATGGTAAATAAGTTTGATTTGATTTGAATGTTTGGAATTTGCCATTAGGGTTTTGAACAAGGGGGTAAAAAAAATTATTAACAAGCAATTGGATTAAACAATTTCAAATTATTGAAAAACAATTGAGTGATTTAGTTTGCAAGTTTGAAATTGGGAATTTTGAGCAAGGGTGAAAGTTTAAATTGTTTTGAAATTTTCAGTGGTGATGCAAACATGGTGCAATGCAATGTGATGCATATGATGCAACCAAATCAAACAGGTAACACCCCAGGTGTTACAGACGACACCACTAACAAGGGATTGCGCCCTCGCAATCCACCTGCTAACCCGGGAGGGGAAAGAAGTTCGACTATCGATTCTTCGTGCTTCCAGTTGATCTCCTCGACACCACTAACAAGAGATTCTTGCTCGGAGTGACGACGATGTTCTTCCACCAGGAATCTGCCGATGATCGAACCTATTAGGTTAAGGGCTCAGAAAACGTCCACCCACATAGGATCCTAACACTTTGAAAGATTGAGTACGAGAGCAGACTCCAAAACAAATAAGATGGGAGGGGAAATAGAATAGGGATAAGGAGAAAAACAAGAATCCTATTGAGAGCTGTTCAAAATAGTTTAGCAGCAAATAGTTTTTGACACTCTAGAAACAACGACCGTTAGCGAGGTTATCCTACAGGCTTTACGGACCCGTTGCTTCGATCACCATTCGTATCGAAACAATCTCGGGAATCGGAACCAAGGCTCTGATACCATTTGTGACGCCCCGAGATCGGGCACTATGCAGATTTCAGCATTCCCGCCAAATCCGCATAATAACCGATTCCAGGTTGCCATTTATGATAACATTACAATAGTTCACGAATATTCCACAATTACAACAGAAACAGATAGGTACAAGATGACTCAAACGAGCCGGGGTTACAACTGATACATTACAAAGATCCAAATAACAGCGGAAAGAAACAAACGTCCGGCTACGGACAAGATCCAAATTGGACTAAGAGTCCTGAAGATAACCGAGAGCGTCCAATCCCTGCCCAGGCCAAGCCGGAGGGATTCCCAAGCTAACGTCGTCAGACTTCAAACCTGTTGACTGCAATTTGGAATTTGCAGCCACGAAAGAGATTCGTGGGCCAGTACGGTTAGGTACTGGCAAGGGGGATAAAACCCATACTCACAAGTTACCGGCGTAGCCAGTCATCACAAGATACAAATACTTTAGGATCAACGGAGAGGAAGGGGTTATTGCAAATAAGCGACAACAGGCTGCACTAACCAACTACAGAGATTCTATTACTTCTGACTAACAGAAAAGGAGATAAGATCGAGTGATAGTAACCAACTGAAAGATAACTTCAAACAAACCCATCCTGGATCTCGCCCCTTATCCAAAGAAGCAATCCGAGGATAACTCACACCGTGGTATTAAAGATGAGTCAAGTTATTGTGTGAATAACCTATTACTAGTCAAGTTATTAATCATTGGGTGAAACATGATTGATCATTATGTTGAAGTTGTCCTGAGTACTTGTTAGCCAGTACTTTCACCAAGTAATCCATAACCGCGGAAAACACGGCTTCTCGAGAAGATTTACCCTGCAGGGGTGCACCATAGTAACCGTACACGCAAGAATAACCCGCCAGATGGAAATGCACTTCCACCAAGCGGGGTACTCTACACAACCAACCCTTCTTCGCATCAAGCCCAAAGCACCGCGTGCTGTGCGTGCGCGGCTAATCGAGCCCCACGAAGAAAAGGGGACCCTCATAGCACTCTAAGACCACGCCGCCCTAAATGCCGACTACAAAAGTTCCACCCTGGCCTCGGGTTCGTACCTGCATATGATGCAGCAAATGGAAAGCCCGAACTAGTACGGCGATTTGGACGAGATGCGAATCGAGTCAGTTGAGGGGGGCGCCCATACTCCGCTTCCCACATGCGGGTAGTGCGCTCATCATGGATCAGTAGACAAGACCCTTTTCCTATTAGGGTCGACACTAGCAGGCCTCAAAACCACAAAGGGCCTCCTGCCGGTGCCTTATCATCAATTATTATTAGCAGTAGCATTAACAGGATTGATTGATTAATATTTCGAGCCCCCGGAACGGTAACAACACTAATAGTACGATAGTAAAAGAAGTAACCGACAACAGGCTCGAGCAAAAGCAACCTTAAGCATGCTAGATAAGAACAGGCACAAACAAAGGCTGTAGGTAAGGAGGTGAGGCAATATCAAGGTTAAGGGATTCATGTGATGGGTTCGTAACAGAAACAACTACCACTAAGGCTAGCAGAAAGAATCAACGGAAAGAATCGGTAACAAGTGATGAGAGGCAGCCATATGGCATGCAAGTGAGTATACTTGCCTGAGATCCCGCAAGGTAGCAGAACTTGTCGTTGCTCACATCATCTCAACGTCCTATCCGGGAAGAAGCAACGAACTAAAAGAAACACCGGATGCAACAATTACTACTACGGCAAAAGATCCAGCATGATCAAGATATGGATGCATGACAGGTTTAAAGATGCATTAAGGTAAACTAGTTGACAAGATGAACAGCTTTAAATGGACCCATATCCAATTTGAGTTGCATATGAATAGCCCATGAATTATGGTTGAAACAATTGTTTTCCAACTTACCAATAGGTGAAAGTGGATTAGCATGATGCATTGATGAGGGAAACAACAAAATAACAACAATAGAATCAATTGGAAATAAGGTTTAACAAGTTTGGAAATTATTGTTACTTAATGGTGTTGAACAAGTAGTGGTTGTTATCAACAAGTTAAGGTGCTCAAACCAAACAACAAAGTTGATATTTGAAAAGGTTATCAAATTTTAGTTGGATTACATGTTTCACATTTTGAAATTGGACTTTGGATTATTTAGTTATGAATTAAACAATATTAAACAATTTTTAATTGAATTAAACAAGATTCAATTTGTTTAAGCAATTTTAATTATTCAAAACAGAAAACAAAATTTATATTTGATTAGCTTATTTAAAATGGTATTGAAAACATATTTTATATGCATGATTTGGACTTATGAGTAAATAGTTATTGAATTTAGCAAATACAATTGAAATGATTTAAATTTGAATTTGAATTGTAATTTGAAAGTTCAAAACAGAACACAAGTTGGATATTTGGATAGATTAGGAAATTTGGATCAGAATAGATATAAAACTTGCATTTGTTGGAAATATAGTTTGGAAGTTATTAAAGTTTAAAGTTTTGTTTCAAATCTGTTAATTAAAATGAATTTTGGAATCTAGAAATTCGCACAGAAACATTTGTTACCGAGCGAGTAGCTAGCCACGGCCACTGCCCGGTGGACCTAAGGCCAGCGTGGCGCGGGTTAGAGGGTGATGTGGCCTCCAGGGAAGCTGACAGGTGGGGCCGGAGTGGTGCTGGAAAAGAAGAAGAAAAAGGTGGCTTAATCGCGGCCGAGGGGAGTCGAACCCGCGATCGACTGCTCGCGCGCGGGCTCTCACTGCCGCTGCGCTGAGCTGCCGTTTCTGAAGTTTACCGTGTCTGACAGAAGGTAAGTTTGACAACGGAGGTTAACTGAATTTTTCGACAGTTCATACTGAACCTGACGAAGCGGAGCAGTGGAACGGCGATCGCCGGCCGGCGCTGCGGTCGCGGTGCAGTGGAGTGGTGCGTGCGGACCTAGGGGGTGTGGCTGCACGCGGGGACGGACAAGGAGGGAGGGGAAGGGAGGAGCGGCGAGTACCTGCGCTGCAGGTCGTCGGCGACTGCCGACGGGCAGTGGCAGAGCTGCGCCTCTCCGGTGACGGCGCGGACTCCACCGTGGGGCCCTGCAAGCGGCGAGGGCACGAGGAGGTGCACCGCACCGCCGCGGTTCCGTTTTCCTCCTCGGAGGCGCCTCGAGGTGACCGGAGATGGAAGGTGGCGGTGGTGATCTACGGTGGTTTTCTGACGGAGATGCAGAGGTTCAGAGACTGAAGGCGTTCGGGTGGGGGAAGGAGAAGAACAAGTGGCGGCGCTAGGGTTCTAGGTTAGCAGCAGAGGGATCGGTGGTGAGTGCTGGTTTTATGGTGGCAGGTGATCGTGTACGGCAACACATCGAGCGAGGAAGGGAATCGATCGGATGGCTCTGCCCTGTTCGTACAGAAGGTGACAGCGACAGGAGGAAGAAGGTACAGCGCCAGGGCTTGGTGGGCTGGAAGGAAAAGAAAAGGCTTGAGGGAAAAGGGCTTTGAGAAAAAGAGGAAAGGAATGGGCTGGGTGGAGAAGAGAAAGGGAAAAGGGTGGGCTTGCCTCTCTCCTAGGCTGTATTTTTTCTATTAGTTGATTTTTTTTTTGTAAAGAAGAAAAGAGAGAGAGAGAGAATTAGGGTTTTATTTTTAGGACTTATTGGGGATAGTTCTCCAAAACAAATAATTAAAGCAAAAGTTAATCATTGTTTCACAATTTTGAAATATTTAATTTGGTTTAATGGTTTTAGGTGAAATTCAAACAATGTTTGATTTGGGAAAATTTTGGGAAATAACAAATTTTATTTAATAAGCAACAAGCAAAGTTACCAACATTATTGAAATTAGTTTGTTTGCCAAATTTTAATTTTTGAGCCCATATTGAGATATGGTAAATAAGTTTGATTTGATTTGAATGTTTGGAATTTGCCATTAGGGTTTTGAACAAGGGGGTAAAAAAAATTATTAATAAGCAATTGGATTAAACAATTTCAAATTATTGAAAAACAATTGAGTGATTTAGTTTGCAAGTTTGAAATTGGGAATTTTGAGCAAGGGTGAAAGTTTAAATTGTTTTGAAATTTTCAGTGGTGATGCAAACATGGTGCAATGCAATGTGATGCATATGATGCAACCAAATCAAACAGGTAACACCCCAGGTGTTACAGACGACACCACTAACAAGGGATTGCGCCCTCGCAATCCACCTGCTAACCCGGGAGGGGAAAGAAGTTCGACTATCGATTCTTCGTGCTTCCAGTTGATCTCCTCGACACCACTAACAAGAGATTCTTGCTCGGAGTGACGACGATGTTCTTCCACCAGGAATCTGCCGATGATCGAACCTATTAGGTTAAGGGCTCAGAAAACGTCCACCCACGTAGGATCCTAACACTTTGAAAGATTGAGTACGAGAGCAGACTCCAAAACAAATAAGATGGGAGGGGAAATAGAATAGGGATAAGGAGAAAAACAAGAATCCTATTGAGAGCTGTTCAAAATAGTTTAGCAGCAAATAGTTTTTGACACTCTAGAAACAACGACCGTTAGCGAGGTTATCCTACAGGCTTTACGGACCCGTTGCTTCGATCACCATTCGTATCGAAACAATCTCGGGAATCGGAACCAAGGCTCTGATACCATTTGTGACGCCCCGAGATCGGGCACTATGCAGATTTCAGCATTCCCGCCAAATCCGCATAATAACCGATTCCAGGTTGCCATTTATGATAACATTACAATAGTTCACGAATATTCCACAATTACAACAGAAACAGATAGGTACAAGATGACTCAAACGAGCCGGGGTTACAACTGATACATTACAAAGATCCAAATAACAGCGGAAGAAACAAACGTCCGGCTACGGACAAGATCCAAATTGGACTAAGAGTCCTGAAGATAACCGAGAGCGTCCAATCCCTGCCCAGGCCAAGCCGGAGGGATTCCCAAGCTAACGTCGTCAGACTTCAAACCTGTTGACTGCAATTTGGAATTTGCAGCCACGAAAGAGATTCGTGGGTCAGTACGGTTAGGTACTGGCAAGGGGGATAAAACCCATACTCACAAGTTACCGGCGTAGCCAGTCATCACAAGATACAAATACTTTAGGATCAACGGAGAGGAAGGGGTTATTGCAAATAAGCGACAACAGGCTGCACTAACCAACTACAGAGATTCTATTACTTCTGACTAACAGAAAAGGAGATAAGATCGAGTGATAGTAACCAACTGAAAGATAACTTCAAACAAACCCATCCTGGATCTCGCCCCTTATCCAAAGAAGCAATCCGAGGATAACTCACACCGTGGTATTAAAGATGAGTCAAGTTATTGTGTGAATAACCTATTACTAGTCAAGTTATTAATCATTGGGTGAAACATGATTGATCATTATGTTGAAGTTGTCCTGAGTACTTGTTAGCCAGTACTTTCACCAAGTAATCCATAACCGCGGAAAACACGGCTTCTCGAGAAGATTTACCCTGCAGGGGTGCACCATAGTAACCGTACACGCAAGAATAACCCGCCAGATGGAAATGCACTTCCACCAAGCGGGGTACTCTACACAACCAACCCTTCTTCGCATCAAGCCCAAAGCACCGCGTGCTGTGCGTGCGCGGCTAATCGAGCCCCACGAAGAAAAGGGGACCCTCATAGCACTCTAAGACCACGCCGCCCTAAATGCCGACTACAAAAGTTCCACCCTGGCCTCGGGTTCGTACCTGCATATGATGCAGCAAATGGAAAGCCCGAACTAGTACGGCGATTTGGACGAGATGCGAATCGAGTCAGTTGAGGGGGGCGCCCATACTCGCTTCCCACATGCGGGTAGTGCGCTCATCATGGATCAGTAGACAAGACCCTTTTCCTATTAGGGTCGACACTAGCAGGCCTCAAAACCACAAAGGGCCTCCTGCCGGTGCCTTATCATCAAATTATTATTAGCAGTAGCATTAACAGGATTGATTGATTAATATTTCGAGCCCCCGGAACGGTAACAACACTAATAGTACGATAGTAAAAGAAGTAACCGACAACAGGCTCGAGCAAAAGCAACCTTAAGCATGCTAGATAAGAACAGGCACAAACAAAGGCTGTAGGTAAGGAGGTGAGGCAATATCAAGGTTAAGGGATTCATGTGATGGGTTCGTAACAGAAACAACTACCACTAAGGCTAGCAGAAAGAATCAACGGAAAGAATCGGTAACAAGTGATGAGAGGCAGCCATATGGCATGCAAGTGAGTATACTTGCCTGAGATCCCGCAAGGTAGCAGAACTTGTCGTTGCTCACATCATCTCAACGTCCTATCCGGGAAGAAGCAACGAACTAAAAGAAACACCGGATGCAACAATTACTACTACGGCAAAAGATCCAGCATGATCAAGATATGGATGCATGACAGGTTTAAAGATGCATTAAGGTAAACTAGTTGACAAGATGAACAGCTTTAAATGGACCCATATCCAATTTGAGTTGCATATGAATAGCCCATGAATTATGGTTGAAACAATTGTTTTCCAACTAACCAATAGGTGAAAGTGGATTAGCATGATGCATTGATGAGGGAAACAACAAAATAACAACAATAGAATCAATTGGAAATAAGGTTTAACAAGTTTGGAAATTATTGTTACTTAATGGTGTTGAACAAGTAGTGGTTGTTATCAACAAGTTAAGGTGCTCAAACCAAACAACAAAGTTGATATTTGAAAAGGTTATCAAATTTTAGTTGGATTACATGTTTCACATTTTGAAATTGGACTTTGGATTATTTAGTTATGAATTAAACAATATTAAACAATTTTTAATTGAATTAAACAAGATTCAATTTGTTTAAGCAATTTTAATTATTCAAAACAGAAAACAAAATTTATATTTGATTAGCTTATTTAAAATGGTATTGAAAACATATTTTATATGCATGATTTGGACTTATGAGTAAATAGTTATTGAATTTAGCAAATACAATTGAAATGATTTAAATTTGAATTTGAATTGTAATTTGAAAGTTCAAAACAGAACACAAGTTGGATATTTGGATAGATTAGGAAATTTGGATCAGAATAGATATAAAACTTGCATTTGTTGGAAATATAGTTTGGAAGTTATTAAAGTTTAAAGTTTTGTTTCAAATCTGTTAATTAAAATGAATTTTGGAATCTAGAAATTCGCACAGAAACATTTGTTACCGAGCGAGTAGCTAGCCACGGCCACTGCCCGGTGGACCTAAGGCCAGCGTGGCGCGGGTTAGAGGGTGATGTGGCCTCCAGGGAAGCTGACAGGTGGGGCCGGAGTGGTGCTGGAAAAGAAGAAGAAAAAGGTGGCTTAATCGCGGCCGAGGGGAGTCGAACCCGCGATCGACTGCTCGCGCGCGGGCTCTCACTGCCGCTGCGCTGAGCTGCCGTTTCTGAAGTTTACCGTGTCTGACAGAAGGTAAGTTTGACAACGGAGGTTAACTGAATTTTTCGACAGTTCATACTGAACCTGACGAAGCGGAGCAGTGGAACGGCGATCGCCGGCCGGCGCTGCGGTCGCGGTGCAGTGGAGTGGTGCGTGCGGACCTAGGGGGTGTGGCTGCACGCGGGGACGGACAAGGAGGGAGGGGAAGGGAGGAGCGGCGAGTACCTGCGCTGCAGGTCGTCGGCGACTGCCGACGGGCAGTGGCAGAGCTGCGCCTCTCCGGCGACGGCGCGGACTCCACCGTGGGGCCCTGCAAGCGGCGAGGGCACGAGGAGGCGCACCGCACCGCCGCGGTTCCGTTTTCCTCCTCGGAGGCGCCTCGAGGTGACCGGAGATGGAAGGTGGCGGTGGTGATCTACGGTGGTTTTCTGACGGAGATGCAGAGGTTCAGAGACTGAAGGCGTTCGGGTGGGGGAAGGAGAAGAACAAGTGGCGGCGCTAGGGTTCTAGGTTAGCAGCAGAGGGATCGGTGGTGAGTGCTGGTTTTATGGTGGCAGGTGATCGTGTACGGCAACACATCGAGCGAGGAAGGGAATCGATCGGATGGCTCTGCCCTGTTCGTACAGAAGGTGACAGCGACAGGAGGAAGAAGGTACAGCGCCAGGGCTTGGTGGGCTGGAAGGAAAAGAAAAGGCTTGAGGGAAAAGGGCTTTGAGAAAAAGAGGAAAGGAATGGGCTGGGTGGAGAAGAGAAAGGGAAAAGGGTGGGCTTGCCTCTCTCCTAGGCTGTATTTTTTCTATTAGTTGATTTTTTTTTGTAAAGAAGAAAAGAGAGAGAGAGAGAATTAGGGTTTTATTTTTAGGACTTATTGGGGATAGTTCTCCAAAACAAATAATTAAAGCAAAAGTTAATCATTGTTTCACAATTTTGAAATATTTAATTTGGTTTAATGGTTTTAGGTGAAATTCAAACAATGTTTGATTTGGGAAAATTTTGGGAAATAACAAATTTTATTTAATAAGCAACAAGCAAAGTTACCAACATTATTGAAATTAGTTTGTTTGCCAAATTTTAATTTTTGAGCCCATATTGAGATATGGTAAATAAGTTTGATTTGATTTGAATGTTTGGAATTTGCCATTAGGGTTTTGAACAAGAGGGTAAAAAAAATTATTAACAAGCAATTGGATTAAACAATTTCAAATTATTGAAAAACAATTGAGTGATTTAGTTTGCAAGTTTGAAATTGGGAATTTTGAGCAAGGGTGAAAGTTTAAATTGTTTTGAAATTTTCAGTGGTGATGCAAACATGGTGCAATGCAATGTGATGCATATGATGCAACCAAATCAAACAGGTAACACCCCAGGTGTTACAATGTACGTTGACGAGATAATATGCATCATTGTGCAGAGCCTTGCTCATGATGAAAGGCCCTTCCCACGGGGGTGGGGGGGTGGGAATAGCTTATGCATCCCGGCTGTGCACTGCACGAGCCTAAGGACCATGTCTCCTTCTCAGAAAACCCTTGGGTTTACTTTCTGGCTATGATAGCGCCTCAGGCTTTGCTGATATATGGCCGAACGTGACATAGTTAACTCTCTTGCTTCTTCTAGCAGGTCAACGTAATTTTCTCGGGCTTCTCTTGCCTCTGCCTCAGTATAGAGGGTTACTCTGGGTGAGTCATGTTGAAGGTCAGTGGGCAACACAGCCTCAGCTCCACATACCAGGAAGAATGGTGTGTATCCGGTTGATCGGTTAGGGGTAGTCCTTATACTCCACAACACCGCCGGCAACTCATCCAGCCAACAACCAGGGGTTCGCTGTAATGGATCAATTAGCCTTGGCTTTATTCCGGATAGGACCATGCTATTTGCTCTTTCAACTTGCCCATTTGAGGCCGGATGCACGACTGACGCAACATCTAGCCGGATCCGCTTCTCCTTGCAGAATCTTGCAAATGCACCCTAAGCAAAGTTTGTTCCATTATCTGTGATGATGCTGTGCGGGTACCCGTATGTCAGAATGATGTCCTTCAGAAAGCTCACAGCTGTGACTCCATCACACTTCCGGATAGGCTTGACCTCGATCCACTTTGTGAACTTATCAACCATGACCAAGATGTGAGTCATGTTGCCTCTAGCTGGCTTAAAAGGGCCTATCATATCGAAACACCAGACAACAAATGGCCAAGTAATGGGGATGGTTTTTAACTCGGACGCTGGTCTATGTATCTTGCTTGCAAATCTATGGTATCCATTGCATTTCCTCACTAGATCTTCAGCTTATCGTAAGGCAGTGAGCCAAAAGAAACTATGCCGAAAAGCCTTGTTGACTAGAGCCCGAGAAGAGGCATGGTGCCCGCATTCTCCTTGGTGTATTTCTCTGAGGATCTCTTCTCCTTCTTCTGGCTCAACGCAGCGTTGCAGCACGCCAGTAGGACTTCTCCTGTGCAACTCCTTGTTGATGATAGTGTATCCCTTGGATCTTCTCTGTATTTGCCGGGCTGTGACCTCGTCACTTGGCAGGGTGCCATCCATTAGGAAGGACAAGATAGGCAGAGCCCAGCTCGGCGTGGGCCGGACACGGAACACAGGTTCATCTATCTCCACTGGATTAGCCATCATTGCTTGCTCCGAGTTGGGGACGTGTCCCCGAGTACTGAGAAATGATCCCCTCGATGAATGCGACAGTCCTCGAGTTAGGAGGGACAGTCCCCGGGCTGCAGACGGCAGTCCCTGGGTTCTCCTTTGCACTCTCCCAATCAATTTCCATGGGGACGACCTCTGATCCTCACAGAGATGGAATGAAGATGGATTCCGAGTTGGGCGATGGTTTGATCGATGGCTTTCTCAAATGCTCCAAGGCAATCCTAGGAGGAATAAACTGCCGAGAAGATCCCAACTTGGACAGGGTGTCAGCTGCATCCTTCTCAGCTCGGTGTATGTGGTGAAACTCACACCCATCAAAGAATCCGGTCATGTTTTGCACCAGAAACCGGTAGGACGCCATGTTGGCATCCAAGGCATCCCAATTGCCGGAAACTTGCTGAACCACCAAGTCCGAGTCGCCATAGCACACAATGCGCCGGACTCCAATCTCCTTGGACACCCTCAGGCCATGTACCAGTGATTCATACTCGGCCACATTATTGGATGCCGAGAAGTGGATCTGCAACACATACTTGAGTTGATCTCGCATGGGTGACGTGAGCACCACGCCAACACCAAGCCCTTCTTTTACTTTGGAGTCATCAAAATGCATCTTCCAGAAATTGGTTTCCGGCAAGGGAGGCTCGTACTGCATCTCGGCCCAATCCACCAAGAAATATGCCAGGGTCTGAGACTTGATTGCTTCTCTTCTCGCGTACAGAGGAGTGTACGCAGCTAGCTCAATTGCCCACTTGGCTACCCGGCCGCTTGCATCCTTGTTGCCCATGATCTTCGAGATGGGAGCAGTGCTCACCACTGTGATGGGATGCTCTTGGAAATAGTGCTTGAGCTTCTTGGCACCCAGGTACACGCCATATGTCATCTTTTGATAGTGCGGGTAGTTTTGCTTGGAGCTGGATAGCACCTCACTGAGATAATATTCTGGCCGCTGCATAGTTTTGCCTTCCTCTTCTATTTCTACTACCACCACCACACTCACTACCCGGTTGGTAGCTGCAATGTAAAGCAGCATTGGCTCCTTGGGCAAAGGGCTCGCCAAGATGGGAGCGCTACCCAACATGGTCTTGAGTTCCTTGAAGGCCACATCAGCTTGTGATGTCCAGACAAACATGTCAGTTTTCTTCATGAGCTGATAAAGAGGCAAAGCCTTCTCACCCATTCTTCCCAGGAAGCGGCTAAGGGAAGCCAAGCACCCAGTGAATTTCTGCACATCCTTCTGTGATCTCGTCAAAGACATGCTCTCTATAGCTTTTATCTTTAAAGGATTTGCCTCAATGCCCCGACTGGATACCAAGAAACCGAGTAACTTGCCAGTCGGGACGCCAAATGTGCACTTAGTCGGGTTCAATTTCATCCTGTATTTGCGCAAGTTGGCAAATGTTTCCTCAATATCACTCAGTAGAGTATGTGTTTCTTTCGTTTTGATGACAATGTCATCTACGTACACCTGCACATTCTTGCCTATCTGGTCATGCAAGCATTTTTGCATGCACCTCTGATAAGTAGCCCCAGCATTTCTCAACCCAAAGCACATAACACGATAGCAATAAGCCCCGTACGGGGTAATAAAAGCAATCTTTATTTGATCAGCCAGGTTAAGAGGTATCTGATGAAAACCAGAGTAGGCATCAGTGGAAGACAAAAGTTCGCACCCGGCAGTGGAATCGATCACCTGATCTATGCGGGGAAGCGGGAACGGGTCCTTGGGGCAGGCCATGTTCAAATCGGTGTAGTCCACGCACATGCGCCATGCCACCGCGGCCTTGGGGTCCTCCTTCTTCTTATCCACCATGACCGGATTGGACAGCCAATCCGGATGCAGCACCTCCATGATAAATCCACTTATCAGCAGCTTCGTGATCTCGTCACTGATAGCTTTTCTTCTCTCTACCGCAAAGCGGCGCATAGCCTGCTTAATCGGCTTGGCGTCAGGGCGCACATGTAGCGAGTGCTCAACCAACTCCCTCGGGACACCCGGAAAGTCCTCATTGGACCATGCAAAGACATCCCGATTCTCACGGAGGAAGTGGATGAGCTCGCTTTCCTATTTATCGCCCAACCCGGCGCCAATGATGGCAACACGCTCCGGGAACTCTGGGTCAACCTGCACCTTCTTGGTTTCTTGGGAGGCCTGGAAGGTGGCTCCATACTGAGAACTTGGCATGCCGGGCATACCGACTTGAGCTGCCTGGGCCATGGCCACCACCTCATACATCTTCTTCTTCTCGGCAGCAACAACCAAGGACTCTGCCAGCAGAGATCCAGCAGATGCATAATCCAGGGAGCACTTGTAATCACCCGAGATGGTGATGACACCATTGGGACCGGGAAGCTTCATCTTCAGGTAGGCCGCATGGGTCGAGGCCATGAACTTGGTGAGTGCAGGCCTTCCGAGTAGAGCATGGTAGGGGCTCTGAAGATCAACTACTTCGAACTGCAGGCACTCGATGCAGCAGTTCTCCCTGGTACCGAATAACACATCAATCCAGATACGGCCGATTGGAGCGCAAGACACTCCCAGCACAATGCCATGAAAAGTGGTCCTACGGGGTAGCAGCATGTTCTCGGCAAGGCTGAGCTTCTCCAAGGTATCTCGGTACATGATGTTGATGCTGCTCCCGTTGTGGATTAGCACCTTGCTGAACTTCACGTTCTTCTTGGTCCCAGGAAGGTGGGATCCACCACTAGTGCATACGTACCCGGATTGGGCATCACCCTGGGATGATCATCTTTAGACCAAGTGATCTCTTGGTCTCACCAGTGCAGGTAATGCGGCACAGCCGGTATCACTGCATTCGCCTCCATCGCGCGCCTGCGCTGAGACTGCTTGTCATACGGCTCAGTGGTGAACACCATGTAGCTCTCATGATGCTCCTGGTACTGGTTCCGGTCTCCACCACCATCGTTGCCGTTGTTGTTGTTGCCATTGTTGTTGTTGTTCCGGTTGTTGTTGCGGGTATAGAAGTTGCGGTTGTTGTTGCGGTTGTTGTAGTTGCGGTTGGCTCCCTGAGCCACTTGATTCACATTCTCCCTTCTCTGGTTCTCTGCCGGCCTGGGAGGAGCTGCCCAAATAGGCTGAACATTGGATCCCGAGAGCAGAAGAGGAGGAGGAGGGGGCAGTTGACCAAAGCCTTCACTCTTGATGCGGTCCCACCAGCTGCATTGCCGGGTAGTGTGGTTGGCTGGCCTACTCGGATGCCGAGTATGGAAGCTGCAAGGACCATCCTTCATGTTCTCAAAGATAAATCTCTGAGCAGCATCTCCGGATTCTTGGGTGGCATTGCCCTGCTGGGGAGCATTGTATTGCTTCTTGAAGCCCTGGCCCTGATTCTAGTTCTGCCCGTATTGGGCTCCAGCAGTTTTTTTGCCTTTGGCTGCTCCCGGCAGCCGCAGTATCTTGGTTCACAACGTTCACCTACTCCGAGCCATACCGAGTATCAGGGCGATCATCTCAGTGTTTGTTGCGGAAGTCTTGGCGGTCATTGCGCCTGTTGGCATACTGGTTTCTTCTTCTCGGCTCGAAGGCATTGAGCAGAGGCTAAGTAGGGTCACCGAGTGCATACATGTCAGCTATCTTGATCGTCTCGGCGAGGGTAATCGGCATCTCTCTCTGCAGCTTCTGCCATAGCATGTTGCCATGCCTGCAGCCTTGAGCAAACCAGGCAATTGCCTGTGACTCATTCACACCCTCACAGGTGGTCCTCAGGGTGCTCCACCGAGTAAGGTACTCTTGGTCAGTTTCCTCTTCTCGTTGCTTGCATGCTGAGAGCTGCTGCGGCCTATTCGTCCTCTTGTAGGTGCTGGTGAAGTTGCTGATGAAGGCTTCCGAGAAGTCAAGCCAGCAGTTGATACTGTCTCGTGGCAAGTTGTTGAGCCAGATCCGAGCAGGGCCCTCCAGCATCTATGGGACGTATCTCACAGCCCATCTCCGGTTACCGCCAGCAATGTGCACAACGGTGACGTAGTCGTTCAGCCAATCATCCGGCTTGGTGCTCCCATCATAAGACTTGGTCCCTCTGGCTAGCTGGAACTTGGGCACAACAGGCTCTCCCATGATCCTATGACCAAAACAGCTTGGGCCGGGTGGCCCCTTCGCCTCTATCTGCTCAGGCCGATGAATCCGGTCCAGCTTGTATCTTGCATCACTGGGCTCCACCATCCTACCACCCAGGCGATCAGTAACATCTCTCGGATCGGCGTATCCGGCTTGCTCCATCGCCAAGTACCCGTCATCATAGCGGTCCTGCTGCACTGGACCGGGTAGAGCAACCGGGTTGGCCACCAACTGCTTGCGGCTGCGCCGCCTGCTGAACCGGGTTGGAAACCTGGTGCCGAGATGTGCCATCTCGGTTCTCTCCTTGTCCCTCGCGGCGAGCTTTGGTGGCTTGATAGCCTGTTCTTGCAGCGTTGTGTTTTTGGCTAGGCTACCGCTCTACAGCGGGCTGTTTTCCGGCGACAACCAGGTCGTACACCTGCATCTGCTTATTTCTCCCAGAGTGCACACTCTGGGCCCTCTCACGGCCGGGAAGTGGCGATGAGGCCTGGTCTACGGATCTTGCCCCATGCGAGTGAACAACATGGGACGCACCGGCTCCCGGGTGGGCCTGTCGGAAAGCCTCATTCTGCCAGCCAGCCTCTAGAACTAGCTCATTAAGCCACTCCTGCTGCCTAGCGCGAGCATCGCCAGTGAGATGCGGCAACTCGGTCGCGACTGCCTCTGCGTCCCTAAGTGTTTTGGCGGGGGAGCTATATTTTGGCCTACTAGCAGTGTTCAAACTAGCTGACAGACTAGCAGCCCTACCATCTCTAGCTAGCTCAGCGCCCAGGTTGCGGCATTATAGTGCCTAGCTTGCTAGGAAGCCTAGAAACAGGAGTAAAGCCATGCGCTCTATTGTACTCGTTTTGATCCAGGTTAAGCTCAAGCCTAACCTTATCCAGTTCCCAGGCCTCCTGGAGTAGAGCCTAGCGCTGCTGCTCGAGCTGCGCCCTCACCACAACGGGATCCGCGTCCGTGGTGAGTGGCATGCCCAGCTGCTCGGTGGCGCCAACGCGAGCAGCCGGTACCACTGTTGACGTGGAAGGATCCACGTAGCCCGGTATGTTCCGGGGCATGTTGTAGGGCTTGTGGACCTTGCGAGCAGCTGGCTCGTCGACGACCTCAGGCGCAGTGGGCGCGCTTTTCCCGGCATCGATAGCCGGGCCCGTCATCATCACCTCCACGCTGCCCACAGAGCAGCCAGCCAGCTTCCCGCGGACAGCGAGTACAAGAGGAGGATCATCAGCGACGAGCACCTCCTCCGGGAACTCGCGGATGATGGTGGTGGCGACGTACACCAGATGCGTGCCGAAGGAGAGAACGGAGCCGCCTGCAGGCAAGGGCCTGCCGCCGAAATCGCCGACGTTGTCAGTGACGAAGTCGAAGGAGCTGAATCTGTGGACAAGGCCACAGACCACACGCTCCCCCGATGAAGAAATCATTCCCGTACGAATATGAACCCCAGCCAGTGCCGCTGCTGGCCCCATGGTGGGCGCCAACTGTCGTGGTGTGGAGAAGACAGATGCCATAGGATGGCTAAAGTTGGGGCCGATGGACGCTGTAGGTATTAGGGGAGGGATCGCACGCCAAGTAGGCGCGCTCAGGAACACTGCAAACAACACAATCTACCCAGATTCAGGGCCCTCGTGTGGAGGTAACACCCCTACTCCTGCCTATCCCTCTGTATATAGTTCAACCGAGTAGCCACAGTACAATTCTGGCTCTCTGCCGAGTAGATAACCTCTAGTTCTCTCTCTATGTAGTGCTAAGTCTCGCAATAAATACTCCCCGGACCAACGTCCCTCGCGCAGGAGGGGACTGGCCACCTTATATACTGGTGGCCAGCGAGTAAACAACACTTAAAGTACATGACGGGACAACTCCACTATGACAACAGCGCACGCCTTCGTGTTCCCGCTGACGCCGTTGCCGAACGTCGCCGCGCCGTCCGGCTGACAGGTCTTGTCCACCCTGTCAGCCTCTCAGAGTAGGTCACTGACACGTCCTGTCCCCCTGTTAGTGACAGGACATGACATGCGCCTACCCACACCGTACCCACGCCTCAGCACAGATAATCAAGTTCCTAGTAAGTTGAACCGCACGCCTGTACGGCTGCGGGATACGAGGGATCTCCCACAACGGCTCCATTGACTTTGTGCCCGAGTAGGATAGCTTCCCATCTACTCGGACCACCCGAGCTCTACCCGGTTGATCCAGATCATCCTTGTTATATTCTCTTGGCCTTCAGTACTTATCACCTGTAGCGTCTACCGGATACCGGATACCCGGGTAGCCGCCTACCCGACAAACAATACCTTGATCTCTCTTTTACCACCAGTCTTACCCCTACTCGGGTCTAGCCCCCCGACAAAGACAAAGTTGGGGAGCAATTTTTACAGGCGGCGGAGGCTCCAATGAAACCACTGGAACCTCCTCCCCCTTGCGGTTTCTCAGCATATCCCAGGCGCGGGGCTCCGATGGAGGCTCCGGTGTTACCTCCGCTAAAAACAGCTTCGGGTGCATACGAGCGGAGGCTAGGGCGGAACCCACCGGAACCTCCGGTGGGTGGAACCTCCGCCCAGACCACCGGTACCTCCGCCAGTTCCATTGGGCTATAGGGGGCCTAGGTACCGGTGGAACCTCCGGCGCAGGCTCCGCTAAATATACCTCCGGGTGCATACGAGCGGAGGCTAGGGCGGAACCCACCGGAACCTCTGGTGGGCGGAACCTCCGCCCAATCCACCGGAGTACCCACATAGAGGAAAAGGATTCGCGCGAGCCAGTGCGTATGAAGACCACCGGAGCTTCTAGTGGAAACACCGGAACCTCCGGTGCTGCGTGGGAGAGGGCAACAGTTCGATTGGGGAAGGGGTATTTACAGCCCTTCCCCTACCTCTTAAATGCCAAGCTTTTGCCCTCTCTCTCTCCTAGCCATTAATGAAAGCTTCAACCTCCTAGATCTCCCTCTCCAACCACCTAATCACTCCATAACTTTGTGGAGAGCTAGATGAAACCTAGACCCGTGATTCCACCAAAGGAATTGCAACTCCATCCACCACATCCTAGTAGATCTAGAATTCTACTTGAGGCCAAGAAACCTTAGTAGATCTTGTGCTTGTAGCTTCCACCTTGTTGCAAAGAAGCTTCGGATTGTTTGAGAGCCTCCATCCAACTTGTTGAGTGTCCTCAACCTTGTGTAAGGGTTTGGTCAACACCTTCAAGTCGACCTCATAGTGGAAACGAGAATCTCCCTCACCGGAGAAGCTCAAGGAGAATAAGGTGTGCACAACCGTGCTATTGAGGAGCGCCTAGGTGGCTTCCCACCTCTCCAACGTAGACGTACTTATCTTGAGAAGGAACTACGGGAAACATATCCTTGTCTCCTTGTTTACACTTGTGGTTTATCTTATTACCTTTCGTTTTACTTCTGTTGCGTATCCTATCTTGTATCACATAGGTTTCTCACCTAGTTGCACATCTAGAGAACCTTGTTTTATCTTCTTTATCCATAACTAAAAGGAAAATAATAAAACTTGGTATTCAACCTATTCACCCCCCTCTAGTTGACCATAGTGAACTTTCAATTGGTATCAGTGCCTCGGCTCTTGCTAAGGGATTAACCGCCTAAGAGTATAATGGTCAATGAAAATGAGCCCAACGGTTCTAATGCGGAAATTGCCAGAATAGCCGACACTATAACTAACCTACAAGAAACGGTTGGAACTCTCCAAACTGAATCGTCCAAGGTTAGTCCTAGCGTTGGCTCGAAGGTTTCTAGCATAAAGAAAATGTTGGAGGCCATGATGGAGAAAACCAAGGAGCTTGAGGAACCACTCCCCACCACCGAAGATGTTAGCTCGGATGATGAGTCCATTCCGTACATCGCCGAAATGGAAACTAACATTGTTTTCGCCAAGGCGAAATCCGATAAAAAGGTTAAGGGCGGTGGGAGTTCCGAAGGCTCCAAGTCTCAAACGGATAATGGTTCGAGGTCTAACTCAAGAATTCCACCACCTTCCAATTATGACTCTATTCATCCCAATGCCACACATTCTAAATGTTGGACTTCCTCCCATGCTTAACACTAATGAATTTTCTTCTTGGAAGTTCGATATGGAGTCTCATATTTCAGGGTCTTGCACCGACTTGTGGAGGAGTGTTCTCTATGGATTCCATCCTCATGATGCAAGAAACTTGACTCCAAGGTAGGACATTGAATTTCAACTCAACAAGACCGCTCTTGTCACTATTCAAAAGGCTCTCCCAAGAGAACATCTTGAACACATCCGCGGTATGAAGACCGCCAAGGAGGCTTGGGATAAATTTGAATCCTTGTTCCAAGGAAATTCTAGCATACAATCCTCCAAGTATGATGTGTCACTTGGAAAATCCGAGAAATTCGTCATGCTTGAGGATGAGAGTCCCGAGGAACTATATAGAAGAGTTGTCACCCTTGGCAATCAATTGAGGGATTTTGGAAAAGAGGAAATCTCCAATGAGTGGATCAAGAGAAATTTTGTCAAGGCCATAACACCTTTTGAGAAGAAACTATCCACTAGTATACGAACAAGATCGGATTAAAACTCTCTCAACTCCATTGGTGTTCTTAGTGATTTCATAGCCATATCCCTATCTCACAAGAGCGCGGATGATGCTCTCACTTGCTCAAGAGGAATTGGGAAGTCTCCCAACCTCGCCTTGAAGTCTAAGGCGATTGCTCGGATAGAAGAAGTGGATGAGGATGATGAGGATTATGAAGACACATACAAGGGTGCTCACAAGTGCATAGATCTTGCCATGCATGGCTATCGGAAGAGATGGGAGGCTCACAAGGTCCGTGCTCCTAGACCCTCGAGAAACAAGATCTACAAGAAGAAGGGGGAGCAGCCAAGGACGTGCTTCAATTGTGGAAGTGCAAATCACTTCGTCAAGGAGTGTCCTTTTGAGCCAAGAGAGGAGAATGAAGGGAAGCTTGGCCGCAAGGACAAGAACAAAGCACCACAAAACAAGAACCTTGCTAGAAGAGTCCCAAGGGCTCTATATGTTCAAGAAGGTACCACACTGGAAACATACTACTCCATAGATGAAGGAGAAGATGAAGTCGTAGGTGTGGCCCATGTCGCCATAGCTACGTCTTCCTCTTCATCGGTCTCTCTATTCTAATCCCCCAATGAGAAGGCATTGATCCGACCTACATGTCTCATGGCAAAAGCCACCATGGTAATATCTTACACCTCTAAGACTATTACTACTAGTTATCCCTCATTGTTGGATTGTGTTGAAAACATTGTCGATGAGGATGAGGAGGCCAAGAATCTAGGCTCTTGGTTATCTAGTCTTGAGGGTGAAACCAAAGAAAAGGTAAAGGCCCTTTTGAGGCAACTTGATGATGCTAACTCTCTCATTGATGAGAAGTAATAGATCATCGTGACCTTGGAAAGTTATGGTGGTGGCCATGAGAACAATGACAAGGAGCTTGTAGAAGCTCTTGAGAAAGAGAGATCCATGAGAGCCTCTCTTGAAAAGATACTATCTAGTCTAGAGGAGACATACACCATTAGTGCTTCCAAACTTAGGAAGGATAATGAAAAATCTCTTGCTCTACTTAAAATATTTGAAGAATAAGAGTTGAAGCTAGGAATGGCTCATGATAGACTTGTTGAGCGTCATGAAAAACTAGAAAAGGAGTTCACGTCTCTTAAAGAAATTCATGACAAACTCACCACGTCTCAGAATAAGCTTCTAGCTCAACAATCTAATAAGCAAGTGACACCTTCCTCTAATAGCATTGTTATCATGCCTACATCTTGTACTACTACTAACATTGTAGGAAGAGACAAATTCTCAATGATGCCATAAGCTCTCAAGGAGCTAAGAAAGGGAAGGAAGGTCTTGGCTTTGTTGCGAAGTCAAAGAAGAAAGCCAAGAATGTCACCTCTTCCTCTCGTAATGTTGTCTTTGTGAAAGAGGGAGAGTTGGCAAAGGATAAGGAGACCAACACCATGGTGGGTGGTGATACCTCTAGGGGGGCATCACTCATAATGAATTTTCTGGAAAATATAACCCCTCTTATGTTCTCATGAAGTCTAGAGATGGTCATGTTTTTACTAAATACGTTGGTACTTCTTATGGTGATGATTATCATTTGACTATTTGGGTTCCTAAGACCCTTGTTACTAACAAAAGAGGAACCATTGAAGGATGGGTACCTAAATAAAGAATTTGATCTCTTGCGGGGAAGTGCTTCGGGTCGGGTAGATGGACAGTGGATAGTGGTGCATCCCAACATATGACCAAAAGCAATAACGCAATGAGTAATCTTGAACCTCCATTACCTGATCTCAATTGTGTCACTATTGGTGACAATTCCAAACTTAAGGTATTGGGGCCAGGCAAGGTGGCTATCTAAAATTATTTATAAATTGAAAATGTTCTCCTTGTTGAGTCCCTTGGTTATAACTTGATGTCCGTTCTCCAACTTGCAAATTGTGGCTTTACCTCTTTCTTTAATAAAGAGAATGTGATTTCCACTTGGGAAACAACTCTTAAAGTATCCTTTGTTGGGTTTGTCGAGAATGGCATGTATGTAGTGTACTTCTCTAAAGGATACATGTCTAATGGCAAAAGTTGATGTGGGTTGGCTTTGGCATCGCCGGTTAGCCCACACCAATATGAGAATGTTGCATGACCTTCAAAGTGGCAATCATGTTCTAGGACTAACCAAGGCTAAGTTTGCTAAAGATCGTGTGTGTAGCTCATGCGCCTTTGGGAAGCAACATGGGGAACTTCACCCAACCAAGACCAATATCTCCACCACAAGAATTCTCGAGCTCATTCACTTAGATCTCTTTGGTCTACTATCTTATGATAGTCTCGGAGGAAAGAAGTATTGCTTGGTGATAGTGGATGATTATTAAAGATATTGTTGGGTGTATTTCTCCAAGAGGAAGAGTGAGACTCAAAAGAGAGTCGTCGAGTTCATCACTCTAGTGGAGTGCCAACACAATGCTTCCATATTGGCCATCCGGAGTGATAATGGCTCGAAGTTGAAGAACTATACCGATGAGGGTTTTCTTAGTGAAGAGGGCATTGCTCATCAATATTCCACTCCCTATACCCCTCAACAAAATGGTGTTGCGGAAAGAAAGAACCGTACTTTGATGGATGCGGCTAGTACAATGATTGTGGAGTTCTCTTCTCCTTATAAATTTTGGGCCGAAGCCGTCTCCACCGCATGTCATGCTACCAACCGATTATATCTATGCAAGATCTTGAACAAGACTCCTTATGAGATTCTCACGGGCAAGAAACCGGACGTATCTTACTTGAAGGTTTTCAGTTGCAAGTGCTTCATTCGCAAGAAAGGTAAACTCATGTCAAAGTTTGAGACCAAATCTTATTAGGGTATCTTTGTTGGCTATGCCACAAATGCTCGCGCCTATATAGTCTTCAAAAAGTCCACCGGACAAGTTGAAGAAGCTATAAACGTGGTGTTTGATGAGAATACGGCTCCCAAGGGGGGACTATAGATCATGATGTTGTAGGAGATGCATTTCCTCCCATCGTCATAAGAATAATGGGGATTAGTGAAATAATTACCATTGAGGGTTACCGGATGACGGAGGGAGAAGGACTATGCCCCACTCAAGTGGAACCATTGACTACACCCATTGATACACAAGATACTCAACAAAATGCACCAAGCCCTCAAGCTAATGATCAAGGTCAAACAAGTGATCAAGGCCTAGCTACTCATCAAAGTCATGATCAAAGTCCCATCATTGTTGAGAGAGCTCAAACTAGTGGTGATCCTTCACCCATTAATGATCAAGGCCAAGATGAAGATGGATATGTCTCCGATGAAGAAGGTGATTCTCAAGGAATATCCAAGGAATCTTTGGAGGAGATGCTAGCTCCTAGAGCAAAGATAAGGCTAGAGAATCTTGAACGAGCGGGTCACACGGAGGACAAGATACTTGGGCAAGTTCGTGGAAGGGTTGTCACTAGGAAGAAATTGGCGGATTTTAGCAAGGCTAATGCTTTTGTCTATTTCATTGAGCCCAAGAAGGTCTATGAAGCTCTCGAAGATCAAGATTGGCTTGAAGCCATGGATGATGGAATCAACAACTTCGAGCGCAACAAAGTTTGGAAGTTTTTGCCAAGACCCAAGGATTGCAAGAATGTTATTGGCACAAAATGAGTGTTCAAGAACAAGCAAGACAAAGATGGTATCGTCATCCGCAACAAGGCAAGATTGGTGGCCCAAGGGTTTTCTTAAGTCGAAGGTGTTTATTTCGGTGAAACCTTTGCCCCCGTAGCTCGTCTTGAATCCATTCGCATCTTAATTGCTTATGCATCTCATCATAATTTCAAGATACAACAAATGGATGTTAAGAGCGCTTTCCCAAATGGTACCATTAATGAGTTAGTATATGTCAAGCAACCTCCGGGTTTCGAGGATGCGAATCACCCCGATTATGTCTACAAACTCGATAAGACACTATATGGACTTAAACAAGATCCACGTGCGTGGTACGAGCACCTTAAAGAGTTTATGGTGGATCGTGGGTTTAATGTTGGTTTAATAGATCCCACCCGCTTTACCAATACGGTTGGAGGTGACTTGTTCATATGCCGACTCTATGTGGATGACATCATTTTTGGGTCTACTAACACTTTGTTGAATGAAGAGTTTTGCAAGATTATGACCGATAGGTTTGATATGTCTATGATGAGAGAATTGGAGTATTTCCTTGGATTTGAAGTGAATCAATATCATGAAGGAACTTCCATAAAACAAGCCAAATACACTCAATACATGCTCAAGAGATTCAATATGCATGATGCCAAGCCTATGAAGACTCCCATGTCCACAACCCTTGATTTCAAACCAGGCCCTAATGGTAAAGAGGTAGATCAGAAGGTATACCGCACCATGATTGGCTCTTTGATTTACCTTTGTGCATCTAGACCGAATATCATGTATAGTGTAGGTAAATGTGCATGGTTTCAAGCCTCTCCGAGGCAAAGTCATTTGGAAGCGGTCAAACGAATCTTTAGATATTTAGTTCATACCCCAAATTTTGGTCTTTGGTATCCCAAGGGTTCAAGTTTTCGGTTCATTGGGTATTCGGATGCGGATTATGCTGGAGAGAATACGGATATGAAGTCTACATCCGGGGGTTGCCAATTCCTTGGTCGCTCCTTGGTGTGTTGGTCTTCAAAGAAGCAAAACTGCATTGCTCTCTCGAGCAGCGAGGCCGAGTACATTTCTGCAACAAGTTGTTGTGCCCAAATGCTTTGGATGAGGCAAACCTTGAAGGATTATGGTATTTATTTTGACAAGGTGCCTCTTCTTTGTGATAACGAGAGTGCTATCAAGATCTCCTACAACCCCGTTCTCCACTCCAAGACGAAGCACATTGAGATCTGTCATCATTTTATTCGGGATCATGTTGCGGAAGGTGATATTGATCTCTCATATGTATCAACCAAGGATCAACTCGCGGATATCTTCACGAAGTCCCTTGATGAACAAATATTTCGAGCTTTGAGGAATGAACTAAATGTCACAGATTCATCCAAATTCACTTGAAACCTTGCATAAGTACCTTCACTATATGTGTTATTAAGTTTGGAAGCATACATGGACATAGGGGGAGGGTCACTCAACTCATGAGTGTACCCTCCTCTTATTATGAGGAATTCAATTCTTCATTGCATATATAGTCATTTTGTGACTTACTGTGCTCAATTATATACATCTTCACGGTGCCAAAGTACACACTCAAACATGGTGGCCACGGCCAGCAACCTCCTACTCAAGGAGTTGATTTTATTTTGGCTCTTTCATGCACATACTATCCCCCCTTGGCAACTAGTGCGAGTTCGGCCTTTTCTCCTTTGCATCTTGCGAACTCACATCAAGTAATGTCTATCTTACGGCAGTTACAACTATCCAACCCAAGCTTACTTTTCCCAAAATCCCACTTACATCATGATGCTCTCGTTTTTCTGTTCTTGGCGCACTGAGACTGGGTCTGGCGGAACCTCCGGCGAAACCACCGGAGCCCACTGGTACCTCCGCTGGTGCGAAAATCTCACCCAGCGGGTCTGTACCGCACCGAACCACGTGGGCAGGGAGCGGAACCTCAGGTGAAAGCACCGGAGCCACCGCCCGCTGCGGTTCTGCGAGGATAAGGCTAGGGCGAGCAGGGGAAGAGATCTTTAGATCTCACTTTCCCCCACTCGCCCCCACTCCTGCTTCCCCAAACCGCCGCCGCTCCCTTCCTCTCCACCGTCGGGACGAGCCCTCCACCGCCGGGAGGCCTTCTCCTTGCCTTGCACCGCTTCGGGATCTTCCTCCTCCTTCACCCTTCACCATGGATGCGGGTATGTGGCTCCCTCTCTCTCCCATCTCGTTGACGGATGGAGAAGCACTAGGAGCAACTTTTTTCTTCGCATTTAGATGTATGGAGTTGGTTTTTGGAGTAGGGAATCACGAGTACAAACCCTAGAAACCTAGATTGTGAGTATTGGGCATGAATTACCTCGATTAGGGTGGATTGTGTTCATATTGTTCATATGCCCTATCTCGTTGTTATTCCTTTCTATTATTCCCCAAATCTTGATTTCTTTTATATGTGCATTGTTTAAACTTGAGGTTCATCTCTTCATCGCGCTTTCTCTCTATATATCTTTAATAGATGCATCCGGTTCAAAAGGAGTTTGCCTCAAGAAAAAGGGCGGTCGCAAGGCACCACGAGTGGATGAGATTGAAGAAACGTTGGATCCTTCTCAACCCAAGCGCAATCCAAGGTTCCCGGCCCCGGAGAAGACATTGCCCCGGAAGGAGAAATCCGCCTCTCAAGTGTCCGAGAGTGTGTTCTTGGAAACTCGCCATGAGAACCCGTACATCATTGAACGAGACCGCTTGATGCCATAGTTTCGGGGACGGGACACAAGATTCCATACCGTGTTCCAAGCTCAGATCTACAATGAGATTCTTATGCGTAAGACCAAGGAAAATGTTGCTCCTCAACATGCTATCAATCTTGGTCATATGGAGAGGAATCCCAACTACTTTGGAGAAGCCCTAGAAATTGTTGATGCCTTCGGTCTTCGTCCCATTATGCAAGTGCAACAATACTATGAAGAGGGGCTTATGTGTGAGTTCTTGGCCACCGTGCATCTTTCAAATGAAACTGAGCGTCACCTCATCTAGATGACAAAGGGTAAGAAGTTCACCATCAAGTGGTCCGAGGTTGGTGTTCTTCTTGGTGGCTATCCGGATCATGGCCCTTTTGGTGGTGGTCCCGAGTATGATAGTGAGTGGTTTCGTGTTCACGAGACAAATGCCTCCTCCATCAACAAGGATCAATTTACCCCTCTCTATCACTGGAAGAAGTTTATAGTTGGTTTTTTCAGGGGCCTCTACCCCACCTATGACATTATGCTTCGAATCTATCGAGAGACTATAAACCCCAAGGCGAGAAACATTGATGAGATCCAAGGTTTCCTCAAGAACCTCATGCTCCTTACTCATGAGAAGCGGCTCTCCGGTATGAATCAAAAACTTGATGTGCTTGACTATCTCTGGAATGAACTGTGGCATGTCATAGTGCAAAGGAAGAATGCTTGCTTTGGGCCATTCATCATGAAGATCATTTTGCATGTGTGGGAGGACAAGTTCCCGGAGGATCCCCTTGATGGCACCCATTGGATACCGCGCACAGAGAAAAGGCTTCTTATCAAGGACCATACTGAGCCGGTTGTGCATCCCACTCCCGCTCCTCGCAAGGGAAAGGCCAAGCCACGAGTCATTATTGATGAATAAGATGAGGAAGAAGTCGGGCCCTCTCGCCCTCCTCCTTCCGACAATGCCTTCAAATGGAAGGCTCGGGCTCTCAAGAAGGTGTTCCGTGTGAACAAGAAGATCAAGCAGCATCAATGGGAACTTCACTCTGACAAGGAACTCAAGCACCGCAAGGAAGCACATGAAGCTAGGAAGCTTCATCGTGATGCTGGGGAGACCGTGGAGTCCCCGGTTCAAGAAAGCATCACAAATTGGGACAAATGGCAGGCCAAGGACTCCAAGGGAAAAATCATTGAGTGGTCTGATGAGAAACCTGGAGAAGAATTTACTATCTCTCGCCGTCGTGCCTGTCCTCCTAGCATGGACAGCTCCTTCGAGTGAACCTTGGGGTGTTAGCATCGGTCTTTTCCCTCTTTTGGTATCTTGATGCCAAAGGGGGAGAGATATCTATTTACGAGCGTTGTCCATTTGCATGGGTTCTCTCTCAAGCCATGTTTTTGCTTTGCTTATTTCATCTTGCTTGAGATAGTTGGGTATTTAAAGACTTCGTATGTTTATTATTTGTTCTATGTGAACCTCGTTATGCATGGTGTGAGACATGTGAACCTAGTGCTTTAATTCTATCTTTTTTATGGGTTCCTTAATATGTTTGTTTAGCTAGTTTGCTAGTTATTATCATATATCTCTTGTTTAATTCTCTCAACATGAAGGGAGCATATATTTAGGGGGAGCTCCGACCATGTTTTTTGTGATCTAGCTATACAAATGGTTGTGTTGTCATCAATTACCAAAAAGGGGGAGAATGAAAGATCATCTTCCGTTTTGATAATTGATGACAACATAAGTAACAGACTAATCTCTATTTCGAGCATTTGTAGGATTTTTTTGATACCTATGAAAATGACAAAGTACTCCAAATAAACATTCTCAAAGGTCTAGAATGTTTATCCTAAAGGAAAGGGCTAAAAAATACAAAGTTGGGGAGCAGTTTTTACAGGCAGCGGAGGCTCCAGTGAAACCACCGAAACCTCCGCCCCTTGCTGTTTCTGAGCATATCCCAGGCGCGGGGCTCCGATGGAGGCTATGGTGTTACCTCCGCTAAAAATAGCTTCGGGTGCATACAAGCGGAGGCTAGGGCGGAACCCACCGGAACCTCCGGTGGGTGGAACCTCCGCCAGTTTTATTGGGCTACAGGGGGCCTGGGTACCGGTGGAAACTCCGGTGCAGGCTCCGCTAAAAACACCTTCGGGGTGCATACGAGCGGAGGCTAGGGCGGAACCCACCGGAACGTCCGCCCAATCCATCGGAGCCTCCGCCACTGAAGTACCCACAGAGAGGAAAAGGAGTCGCGCGAGCCAGTGCGTATGAAGACCACCGGAGCTTCCAGTGAAAACACCGGAACCTTCGGTGCTGCGTGGGAGGGGGCAACACTTCGATTGGGGAAGGGGTATTTAAAGCCCTTCCCCTACCTCTTAAATGCCAAGCTTTTTCCCACTCTCTCTCCTAGCCATTAATGAAAGCTTCAACCTCGTAGATCTCCCTCTCCAACCACCCAATCACTCCATAACTTTGTGGAGAGCTAGAGGATACCTAGATCCGTTATTCCACCAAAGGAATTGAAAATCCATCCACCACATCCTAGTAGATCTAGAATCCTACTTGGGGCCTAGAAACCTTAGTAGATCTTGTGCTTGTAGCTTCCACCTTGTTGCAAAGAAGCTTCGGATTGTTTGAGAGCCTCCATCCATCTTGCGGAGTGTCCTCAACCTTGTGTAAGGGTTTGGTCAACGCCTTTAGGTTGACCTCATAGTGGAAACGAGAATCTCCCTCACCGGAGAAGCTCAAGGAGAATAAGGTGTGCACAATCGTGCTATTGAGGAGCGCCTAGCTGCCTCCCCACCTCTCCAACATAGACGTAGTTCTCTTGAGAAGGAACTACAGGAAACATATCCTTCTCTCCTTGTTTACACTTGTGGTTTATCTTGTTACCTTTCGTTTTACTTCCGTTGCATATCTTATCTTGTATCACATAGGTTGCTCACCTAGTTGCACATCTAGAGAACCTTGTTTTATCTTGTTTATCCATAACTAAAAGGAAAAGAATAAAAATTGGTCGTCAATCTATTCACCCCCTCTAGTTGACCATAGTGCACTTTCACCGCCCCTGCGCGTTTTTGCCCCCAACGGTTGGATATTTGGGTGACATTTAAGGGTCCTTCTTCCCCAATGGTTCCCCAACTCTTTGGGAAAGTTTGACCTCCATTGTTGACCTCCAAAAGCTTGCCATATCTCAATACCTCCAATGATTCTTGCTTCCACTTGAGGGAGAAGAGAGAGGAGATCTAGATCTTCAACTCTACCAATCAATCCCTCCTCTTTGTGAGTGGAACCTATTGGATCTATATCTAGGGATTCATTTTTTGTTCTCCTTGTTCTTCCTCCTTCCTCCCTCCTTACCATTAGTTGCTTTGGTGGTATTTGGGAGAGAAGTTTTTACCAATTTGTGTGTTCTTGCCATTGCATTAGGTGCATTGGTTTGAGTTCCCCATGGGATTCGTGAAAGAGAAGTTCGTGAGATTGTTACTCTTGGGTGCTTGGTCACCGGAGAGATTGTTCCTCTTGGGTGTATTGAGAACCCTAGACGGTTAGTGCTTGGGGCTTCCATCTTGTTGCAAGAAGCTTCGTTGAGAGCCTCCAATTGAGTCGTGTAGATAGCCTCATCTCCGTGTAAGGTTTGGTCAACGCCTTCAAGTTGACCTCATTGTGGAAACGAGCATCTCCCTCACCGGAGAAGCTCAAGGAGAATAAGGTGTGCACCTCTATGCTATTGAGGAGTGCCTATGTGGCTCCCCACCTCTCCAACAAAGAAGTAATTCACTTGGGAAGGAACTTCGATAATCACATCGGTGTCTCCTTGTGCTTCAGTTATTTCTATACTCTAGCTCGTTACTTATGCATTTACCTTTGTGATAGCCATCGTGCTTTAAGTCATCTATCTTGCTATCACATAGTTGTATATCTTGCTTAGCATAATTTGTTGGTGCACATAGGTAAACCTAGCTTGTATAGGTTTTGTACTTGATAAATTAAACGCTAGTTTTATTTCGCATTTACTCAAGCCTAAACCGTAATTTTTTTAAAGCGCCTATTCACCCCCCCCTCTAGGCGACATCCTTGTACTTTCAGATGGAGATGGCTCTTGGGGCAATTCCCCGTCCCGGCAGGGTGCCGGAACAGAGATTTTTGTCCCCCAAAACTTGTCGGCGGTGGTGGCGGAGCTACGGAACTTTTCGTGGAAGGGGGCGATTATTTTAGGGTTTATGCATCGGGGGGATTTTATAGGCAAAAGGGAGATGGCGGTGGATGGATAGGGGGCCCACACCACCAAATGGCGCGGCCAGGGGGAGCCCGCGCGAGCCTATGGTGTGGTGGCTCTAGGCCCTCCTCCGGACTCCGTGTACATGGAAGATTTCTAAGACTCTTGGTTTTTGTTTTGTCCGATTCGGAGAACATTTCAAGATCAAATTTTCTGAAACAAAAAACAACAGAAAACGGGAACTGGCTCTGTGGCATTTTGTCAATAGTTTAGTCCCAGAAAATCCATAAAAATGACAGAAAGTGTATAAGAAACATGTAGCATATGACATGAAAACAACATGGAACATCAAAATCTATGGATACGTTTGAGGCGTATCAAGCATCCCCAAGCTTAGTTCCTACTCGTCCTCAAGTAGGTAAAATGATAAAAACAAATAATTTCTGAGGTGACATGCTACAAACATAAACTTGATCATCGTAATGTAAAGTATGTAAACTAAGATCAAATGAATAAAGGTTGTCGTTTATAATTGGTATAGAGTAATATATAAACCATTAGGAAAAACAAAGTAAAAATTTTCAACGTATCAATTGAAAGGACATGTTTCCTAATCCTAGTTTTTGATGTTTGATTACAACACTTTGAAGTATTTGACCATTGTGCTTAAGTGTTCTAGGGAACAAATGACAAATATTCAAAGCTGTGAGAGCACAAAAATGGAGAAAGAAAAACAAGTCAAAACACTTGTTTGTTGAATAAAATGGTCAAAGAAATAAGAAGGAGGAAGAAGAAATCAAAGAGAAGAAAAAAGTTAGAAAAACTGCCTGGCCGGGCTTCAGGCCCGGGGGCTCGGTTAGGTGGCTGGCCTGGCGGCCAGCCAAGGCCAGGCTCTCCCCTGCGCAGGCCGGACACTGCCTAGCCGGCCCAGGCCGGGCTCCAGGCCGGGTTGTTCGGTGTGCTGGCTGGCCTAGAAGCCGGCCAGGCCGGGCTCTCTGTGCGCCTGCCGGGCTCCCTGCACGCAGGCTGGCCTCCCTGCACGCAGGCTGGCCTCCCTGCCGGCCAGGCTGGGGTCCAGGCCGGCCACTCTGCACAACACCAAGATACCCCCAACGGCCACTTCCTTCCTCCCACTATAAATAGGACTTGTATCCTACCTTTTGGAGGTTTCAAACAAGCATTCTGTCTCCACCATTGTTGACCACCTCCAAGCTCAAGGTTCTCCCCAAATACCCAACCAAAGCCATTGATCTGTTGGGATTTGGAGGAGAAGATCTAGATCTACAACTTCACCAAGCCGATTCGTCATCAACCCACTCATCCCCTAGGGATCTTGTTGTTCTTGGTTCATTGGAGCCCAGAACCTTGTTGCTTCTATCTCATTGGAGTTTGGATCCTTGTTGTTGTCCCCGAGGCTCTTGTGCTCGTGGATCTTGCTTCCCGGTGTCTTGATGGCTCCGGGGATTTGGTGAGGACCCTCCAAAGTTGTGGAGTGTGCCTCATCCTTGTAAAGGTTCTAGTTGTCAACCTCAACGGCAACATAGTGATTCGAGCCTCTCCACATCGGTGGAAGGACTCGAAGAAGATACGGTGTGCCATTTGAGGGCTACTCGGTGTTCCACTTTGGTGGCACCGCACCGCTCCAACAGAGATTAGCTTCCAGTGGGAAGTGAACTTCGGGATAAATCTCCACGTCATTGTGTTCGGTTATTCCTCAGCTTACCTTTACTTGTTGCTACTAGCTTAGTCATATATTCACCTTGTTCTAGTTGTACTTGCTCCACATATAGGATTGTTCATCTAATTGCATAATCTAGACAATCTATATTTGAGCACTATCTTATTAACTCGAAAAAGAAGCTAAAATTTGTAGTTAACCTATTCACCCCCCTATAGTTAACCTCTCGATCTTTCATCAATACTAAAAGACAATCCACTGTGCAGAGTTTATTAAAGACGATTTAAGATGCAAGAATAACAATATAATCATCCTAAGCATCAAACTCTAACAACAACTCTTGTTAGGATCAAGTCAAGTGACAAAAATATGCACGTGGAAAAATCATCAAGCTATTTGTGCACTCAAAAACAAGCCAATGTTCTGTATTGTCTCCTAGCACCTGGATGTTATGGCTAAAAGAACATTATGGGGGGTTGAAAGCTCATGATCCCTCTAATGATTTTGGTTATGATAACAACGCGGGTACCATCTCACTAACAATGTTGTTTAAGTGTATGTAGCTGGCCTCTCAGATGATTATTTATAATGCACTCAAAAAGTTCAAAGAGGAGTTCTGAAAATTATCTCTACTGATACCGGATTATTCAGCTGCTATCCCCGGAATTTCCGGTGTATAAGGGGCGGAATATCCGGCCCTTGTACCGGAATATTTCGGCCTCTCTGGCCACATCAAAACGACTAAGTATTTCTCCTACTGCCCGCGCACAGAAGGTGGGGCGGATATTTTCCTGGAATATTCCGAGGCAAATTTCCGTCCCTCTGGTCCTTAGCAATTTTTGGAGATTTCTCAGGTGCCCGCGCGCAGAGATGGGGGCGGATTATTGGCCGGAAATTTTCGGCCCCGGATTATTCAAAAATCCGCCCCCCGGATTATTCAAATGTCCGGCCTGGTCCTTAGCAGTTTTTCGGCGATATGCTACTGCCCACGCACAGAGATGGGGACGGAATATTGGGCGGAAATTTCCGGCCCAGGAATATTCAAATTTCCGCCCCCGTACATTTCAAATATCCGGCCTACAACACCGGAAATTTCCGATGCTAACCCCGGAATATTCCAGCCCTGGCGCACTGCAATGGTCAGAAATTGGAGGAGCCTATAAATAGCTGTCTTCTTCCTCTAGATAGCTAGCTCGTCCATTCATCTCTCTCCTCCATTGTTGAAGAGCTCAAAACGCCCCGATCTCCCTCCTCCTCCAACCAAACTCGATGCCCTTCAAGGATCTCATGGAGGAGTACTAGATCTACCTTTCTACCAAGCCAAAAATTGTTTTCCCACACCATACCTCTTGGGATCTTGTAATTCTTGGTTGCCTTGTCATCCAAGGGAAACCCTAGTGCTTGTAGCTTCCACCTTGTAGCAAGAAGCTTCAGATTGTTGAGAGCCTCCATCTCACTTGTGGAGTAGCCTCAACCACTTGTAAAGGTTTGGTCAACGCCTTCAAGTCGACCTCATAGTGGAAACGATAATCTCCCTCACTAGAGAAGCTCAAGGAGAACAAGGTGTGCACATCCGTGCTATTGAGGAGCGCCGAGGTGGCTCCCCACCTCTCCAACGTAGACATACTTCTTTTAAGAAGGAACTACGGGAAACATATCCTTGTCCCCGTGTTTTCACTTGTGGTTATCTTGTGCCTTGCATTTACTTCTGTTGCTACTCGTTATTTTTCACATAGGGTGTCAACTTAGTTGCACACCTAGATAACCAAGTTATTATCTTCCCAAAGCCCCCACTAAAATGGAAAAAGGCTTAAAATTTGTAGGTCACCTATTCACCCCGCTTTAGTTGACCTTTGTGTACTTTCAATTGGTATCAGAGCCTCGGCTCTTTTATCAGGCTTAACCGCCTAAGAGTATCATGGTCAACGGAGATGATCCCGAATCTTCTAAGGAGGAGCTATCCAAAATGGCCGACACTATAGCTAACCTAGAGACAACGTTTTGTACTATTCAAACCCAATTGTCCAAGGTTAGCTCTAGTGTAGGCTCGGAGGTTTCCTCCATCAAGAAGATGTTGGAGAACATGATGGGTAAACCTCAGGGGCCGTCGAACTCTCCCCATGTCTCCGAGGAGGATATTTCGGAAGAGGAAACGATTCCGGACAATTCCCAAATTGAAGAGAACATTGCCAAAGCTATGGATAAAGCCGCACAAAAGGCTAAAGCCAAGGCAAAGGAGAGTTCTGGTGGCTCCAAGTCTCAAACGGCTAATGGTTCTGGGGTCCACGCACAAGTTCCACCTCCTCAAAATTATGACTCCATTCACCCAGTTGTTACCATGCCACACGTTCTTAATGTTGGAATTCCTCCCATGCTTAAGACTAATGAATTCTCTTCTTGGAAGTTTGAAATGGAGTCCCACATTTCCGGATCATGCACCGCATTATGGAGGAGCGTGACTCATGGATTTCATCCTCATGACCCAAGCAACTTGACTCCGAGGGAGGATGTGGAATCTCAAATCAACAAGTCTGCACTTGTCATCATCCAAAAGGCTCTTCCAAGGGAGTAATTCACTCACATTCATAGTTGCAAGACCGCCAAGGAAGCTTGGGACAAACTTGACACCTTGTTTCAAGGAAATGCTAGAATCCAATCTTCCAAGTACGACGTGGCCATTGACAACTCCGAGAACTTCGTTATGCATGAGGATGAGACTCCCGAAGAGCTATATAGAAGAGTTGTCACACTCGCCAATAAATTGAGAGACTTTGGAAAGGAAGAGATCTCCGATGAGTGGATTAAGAGGAAGTTTGTCAAAGCTATTACACCATTTGAGAAGAATCTCTCCACTAGCATCCGGACGAGAGCGGACTACAATACTCTCAATTCTATTGGTGTTCTTAGTGAGTTCATCGCCATCTCTCTATCACACAAGAGTGCAGATGATGCTCTAGATCGCTCTAGAGGAATGGGAAGGTCACCCAACCTCGCTTTGAAGTGAAAGGCAATGGCTCGAGTCGATGAAAGTGAAGAAGATGATGCTGATGAGGAAGACTATGAGGACACCTACACTGGAGCTCACAAATGCATTGCTCTTGCTATGCATGGATATTGGAAGAGATGGGAAGCTCACAAGGCCGGCTCTCCAAGACCTCCACGAAACAAGAAATACAAGAAGAAGGGGGAGCAGCCAAGGACATGCTACAACTGTGGTAGCGCAAACCATTTGGTGAAGGAATGCCCTTTTGAGCCAAGAGAAGAAAATGAAGGCAAGCTTGTTCGCAAAAACAAGGCCAAGGCTCCACAAAACAAGAACTTCGCTAGACGAGTGCCAAGGGCCCTTTATGTTCAAGAAGGGGCGGTTCTAGAGACCTATATCTCCGGAGATGAAGGATAAGATGAAGTGGTAGGAGTTTCTCACGTCACCATAGCTACCGCGTCATCTCCATCGATCTCTCTATTTGAATCCCCCAATGAGATTGTGGCTACCTGACCTACATGTCTTATGGCAAAATCCACTTCGGTATGCTCTCCTAACTCCAAGACCATTATCACTAACCCTCCTTCATTATTGGATTGTGTTGAGAATGTTTGTGAGGAGGATGGTGAGGCTAATGAGTTAGGCATTTGGCTAGCTAGACTTAAAGGTGAGACTAAGGAAAAAGTGAATGCCCTCTTGAGGCAACTTGATGAGGCTAACTCTCTTGTAGATGAAAAGGAGGAGATTATCATGACTTTGGAAATCCATGGAGGTCACACTTGCAATGAACAAGAGCTTGAAAAAGCTCTTGAGAATGAGCGTTCCATTTGTGCCTCTCTTGAGGAGAAATTATCTAGTCTTGAAGAAAACTTTGCCATGAGTGTCTCTAAGCTTAGGAAGGATAATGCACAATCTCTTGATACCATTAAAACACTTGAACATGAAGATTTGAAGCTAGGAATTGCACACGAGGAACTTGGTACTCGTCATGAGAAACTAGAAAAAGAGTTCATGTCTCTTAAAGAAATTCATGACAAGTTAACCAAATCTCGTGATAATCTTCTAGCTCAACAATCAAACAAGCAAGTTATGTCATCCTCATCTACTAGATTGAATGTCTTGTCTAGCAATTCTTGTAGTGCGACTAATCTTGTAGGAAGTGAGAAGAATCTACATGAGGTTGATCCTCAACGAGCCAACAATGGAAAGGAGGGACTTGGCTATGTAGCCAAGTCAAAGAAGAAGTACAAGAAGAAGAACAATAAGAAAGTCACCTCTCCCTCACAAGAAGTAAGATTTGTGAAAGAGGGAGAGGTGGCCAAAGAAAAGGAGAACAACACCATTGTGGGTGGTGAGACCTCTAGGGGGAGCACCACTCATAATGACTTTGCCGGGAAATACAACTCATCTTATGTTCTTATGAAATCTAGAGATGGTCATGTATATGCTAAATATGTCGGTACTTCTTATGGTGATGATTATAATTGGAGTATTTGGGTTCCAAATACCCTTGTCGCTAACAAAAGAGGACCCATTCAACGATGGGTACCAAAATCAAGACACTAATCTATTGTAGGGGAGTGCTTCCGGTTCGAGCAAATGGACGGTGGATAGTGGTGCATCCCAACATATGACCGGAAGCAATGACGCAATGAGTGATCTTCATCCTCCATTACCTCATCTCAATTGAGTTACTATAAGTGATAACTCCGAACTGAAGGTATTGGGACGAGGCAAGGTGGCAATCTCAAATGACTTGTCAATTGAGAATGTTCTTCTTGTTGAGTCCCTTGGCTATAATCTCATATCGGTTCTTCAACTTGCTAAAAGCGGTTTTACCTCGTTCTTTAATAAGGAGAATGTGATTGTCACTTGGGAGAAGACTCTTAACGGCATGTATGTAGTGGACTTCTCTAAAGGAGACACGTGTGCCGCGACATGCCTAATGGCTAAAGTTGATGTGGGATAGCAATGGCATCGCCGGTTAGCCCACACCAATACGAGGACGTTGCATGACCTACAAAGTGGCAATCATGTTCTACGACTAACGTATGTTAAGTTTGCCAAAGATTGTGTGTGTAGCTCTTGCATTCTTGGAAAGCAACATGGAGAAGCTCACACCACCAAGACAAACATCACCACCTCAAGAATCCTCGAGCTCATTCACTTGGACCTATTTGGTCCCCTATCATATGATAGTCTTGGAGGCAAGAAGTATTGCTTGGTGATTGTGGATGACTACTCACGATATTGTTGGGTGTACTTCTTCAAGAGGAAGAGTGAGACTCAAAAGCGGGTCATCGAGTTCATCACTTTGGTGGAGCGCCAACATAATGCAAGCATCATGGCTATCCGAAGTGACAATGGCTCCAAGTTCAAGAACTACACCGTGGAGGGATTTCTTAGCGAGGAAGGAATTGCTCATAAATATTCCACTCCCTACACGCCTCAACAAAATGGTGTGGCGGAGAGAAAGAATCGGACACTAATGTATGCGGCTCGAACCATGATTGCGGAGTTCTCTTCTCCTTATACCTTTTGGGCCGAGGCCGTCTCCACCGCTTGTCACGCTAGCAACCGATTGTATCTCCGCAAGATCTTGAACAAGACCCCTTATGAGATTCTCACGGGCAAGAAGCCGGATGTTTCATACTTCAAGGTCTTTGGTTTTAAGTGCTTCATTCGTAAGAGAGGTAAACGATTGTTGAAATTTGAGACTAAATCCTATGAGGGTATCTTTGTTGGTTATGCCACAAACGCTCACGCCTATAGAGTCTACGACAAGTCCACCGAACAAGTTGAAGAAGCTATAGACATGGTGTTTGATGAGGATAATGGGTCCCAAGGGGTCCGTATAGATCATGGTGTTGTAGGAGATGCAATTCCTCCCATCGTCATAAGAAGAATGGGGATTGGTGAAATAATCCCCATTGAGGGTTACCAGATGACAGAGGGAGAAGGACTATGCTCCACTCAAGTGGAGCTACACCCATTGATACTCAAGCTACCCAACAAGATGCACCAAACCCTCATGCTTCAAATCAAGGCCAAGCTAACGATCAAGATCATCCGATCAATCAAGGCCAAGCTAACAATCAAGGCCAAGCTCATGATGAAGGCCAAGCTCACAATGAAGAACAAGAACAAGATACTCATGTTGATTATACAACTCTACACATAAGGGATCCACCTCCCGTTGATGAACAAAATCAAGGTGGACAAGCCTCCGATGATGAAGGTGATGATCAAGTGCTATCCAAGGAAACTTTGGAGGAGATGCTAGCTTGTAGGGCAAAGAGAAGGCTAGATAATCTTGCTCGTGCCGGTCACACGGAGGATATGATTCTTGGACAAGTTCGTGGAAGGGTCGTCACAAGGAGGCAATTGGCGGATTTTATCAAGGCTCATGCTTTCGTATCTCATATTGAGCCCAAGAAGGTCTATGAAGCTCTTGAAGATCAAGATTGTCTTGAAGCTATGCACGATGAACTCAACAACTTCGAGTGCAACAAGCTGTGGCAGTTGGTGCCAAGACCCAAAGATTGCAAGAACGTCATCGGCACCAAGTGGATCTTCAAGAACAAGCAATACAAGGACGGTATCGTCATTCGCAACAAGGCTAGATTGGTAGCTCAAGGTTTCTCTCAAGTCGAAGGCGTCAATTTCGGTGAAACATTCGCTCCCGTAGCTCGTCTTGAATCTATTCGTATCTTGCTTTCATATTCTTCTCATCACAACTTTAAACTACAACACATGGATGTTAAAAGTGCATTCTTGAATGGTCCCATCCACGAGTTGGTCTATGTCAAGCAACCTCCGGGTTTCGAGGATCCCAACCACCCCGATTATGTCTACAAACTCGATAATGCACTCTATGGACTTAAACAAGCTCCACGTGCGTGGTACGAGCACCTTAAAGAGTTTTTAGTGGATCGTGGGTTCAATGTTGGTTTAATCGATCCCACCCTTTTCACCAAAAAGGTTGGAGGTGACTTGTTCATATGTCAACTCTATGTGGATGATATCATCTTTGGTTCTACTAACATCGCATTCAATGATGAGTTTTGCAAGCTTATGACGGATAAATTCGAGATGTCTATGATGGTAGAGTTAGAGTATTTCCTTGGCTTTGAGATCACGCAACATCCCGAAGGCACATTCATCAAGCAAGCCAAGTATACTCAAGACATTCTCAAGCGGTTCAACATGCATGAGGCCAAACCTATGAAGACTCCTATGTCCACGACTATTGACTTGAAACCCCACCCGAATGGTAAAGAGGTAGATCAAAAGGTATACCGCTCCATGATTGGCTCTTTGCTCTACCTTTGTGCATCTAGACCCGATATCATGTATAGCGTAGGTAAATGTGAAAGGTTTCAAGCCTCTCCGAGACAAAGTCATTTTGAAGCGGTTAAGCGCATCTTTCGATATTTAGTTCATACCCCAAACTTCGGTCTTTGGTATCCCAAGGGTTCAAGCTTTCAACTCATTGGGTATTCGGATGTGGACTACGCAGGTGAGAAGACGGATAGGAAATCTACATCCGGAGTTTGTCAATTTCTAGGTCGCTCATTGGTATGTTGGTCTTCCAAGAAGCAAAATTGCATTGCCCTCTCTACCACCGAGGCCGAATACATCTCCGCGGCGAGTTGTTGTGCTCAATTACTATGGATGCAGCAAACATTGAGACATTATTGCATCGACTTCGACAAAGTTCCCCTCTTGTGCGACAATGAAAGTGCCATCACGATCGCCTACAATCCCGTTCTTCACTCCAAGACGAAGCACATTGAGATACGACATCATTTCATTCGGGATCATGTTGAGAAGAATGATATTGATCTTTCCTATGTGCCGACCAAGGATCAACTCGCGGACATCTTCACGAAGGCCCTTGATGAATCAAGATTTCGGGGTTTGAGGAATGAACTAAATGTCATCGATGCGTCTAACTTCTCTTGAACCCTTGCATAATTACCTTCACTATTTGTGCTATCTAGTATAGATGTAGGCATGTACATAGGGGGAGCGTATTTCAATTCATGAACCAACACTCCACCTATCATGCGCAAAACAATCAAACTTCACGCATATCGAGTAATTTTGTGACTTATTGTTCTTAACCGCGAGTCATACTTTTGGGCCCAAGATACATGTTCGCGGCTCCTTGGTATACACTCAAACACGGTGGCTTCGGCCACCAACATTTCTCCTTATATTGAGTTTTGCTTTTCGTTCGTGTTTTGTGTGTTCATTGTCTTTGATTCATGTTTTGTTTTGGAGGCTCACTTCTTGTATCCTTTTTCCACAAAAACCTCAGAAGGCAGGGGAACCCCGGAAATTCCGGCCTAGGGCCCGGAAATTTCCGGCCTCCAGACATTTGCCTCAGAAATTTTCACCCATTTCCAAGGTGCCCGCTCACAGAAGGCACCCCGGAAATTTGGGAGGAAATTTCCGGTGCAAATATCCGGGGGGCCCGGAATATTCCGTGTCTTAAGCCCCGGAAATTTCCGGGGCTCGAGATTGACCAGAAAATTCCCCCAAACATCCAGCGTGCCCGCTCGCAGAAGGCACACCGGATATTTGGGGCGGATAATCCGGCCTAAATCTCCGGCCCCCGGAATATTCTGGTCCTAATGCCGGAATAATCCAGCCTGCGCGGCTGGGGGCTATATATAGGCGACGGGAGGGGCAGTCCCTGACTATTTCCCCTCCCCTCGCCTCCACTCCTCCCCCAACCGCCGCCTCCGAAACGTTCGGGAGGCCCTCTCGCCCCCTCCTCATCCTCTGGTTTCCTTTTGCGGATCAAGAGACCGCACATCGCTTCCTCCACCATGGATCATGGTATGTGCTTCGTTTTCTCCGCAATCTAGGGTTACCGGATGATTTGATCTCATGTTCTTTCATATTCCTTGTGTTTTTGGGAGGAACGTCCAAATACTAGTATCACACATCCCCTAGTGTTCCCCTTATTGCACTTCCTCGTTGTTCTAGATTCGTGGCAGGCCCTAGATTTAGATCTGGTGCGAAATCTCGAGGGCCGGAAATTTCCGCCCCCGGAAATTTCACCTGAGGCCGGAATTTCCGCCCCGGACCAGAATATCCGGCCTGCCCTGAATCTCTAGCTGAGATCTGTTCTCCCACTTCCACAAGTTGTGAGCCACCGTTCTGATCTTTTTCTGTTTGTTTTCTTTGCATTTTGTCTTGCTTTTCTCGCAGATAGTTCAAGCTCTAGGCCTCCCAAGGTGACTAGTTCGCGCAAGAGGTACCGACACTTGAGGGAAGATGATGAGGGCACTTTAGTGGACGAGGCGGAGAGTGGTTGTCGTGAGAGGGACGCTAAGAAGGAATATGAGCGTGAACATGATGCATTCCGGGCAGCTCGCAAGGAGAATAAGCAGCAGGGAAAGACGACTCTCAATTTGGCCACCATGTCTATCTCTGAGTTCAAGGCATGGCGGGCCAAGGCCTGGTACACTGAGGGTCCTTAAGACCCATCCATTGACTCCTGCTTCTGGGCACGTTGAGCAGGAGACTCTCTTCAAGAAAGTGTACACTGTGATGAGCAAGCCAGTTTGCCCCATGAAGTTCATCAATTTTGCACACATGGCTGCCAATCCCGCATACTTCAACAACTCTGTCCAGCTGGCTGAACTTCTGGGTCTGCGTGACCTCATGGAGACCCAATGCTCCTACAACATCACTTTCATCTAGCAGTTCTTCTCCACTCTGGTCTTCGATGAGTCTGAGGATATTGTGATGTCCTGGATGTTTGGCCCGTACCTGCTCACCGCCATCTTCCATGATTTTGCTGCCGAGCTTGGATATCCCTTTGCTGGTCTCAACTCTCCTCAGGGTACTCGCATGCACATTCACGGGATGGAGTATGAGAAGAACATGCTTGCTGAGTTGTATGGTTCTACGGGTGTTGTGGGCTCTGCGAAGGGTCTCTACCCCATTTATGACATCCTGCTGCGTATGTTCAGAGAGACTATTGCCCCGAGCGCGGGCAATAATGATGAGATTCCTGTTGTCTTGGTTAACCTCATGTACCATTCCTACCTGACCTTCACCGAGGGAGACATGACAGATACTGAGCGTCACAAGATTGATGTGATGGACTTCATCTTTAACGAGATCCACTTTGCTCTCTTCAACCGCAAAGTGCCCCATATGCTCCTTACATCATGAAGCTCATCAAGTCTCGCTATCCTGCTGAACTCCGTGATGATCTGGAGTTAGACTGTGATGACCACAAGGATGTCAGGCTGTACAAGAAGGCCGCCCACACTCAGCAGGCTGCTCATGATGTTGGTGCCACGGGTCAGGGTCACCGTGATCCTCGCATGCGTCCACCTCCTCCAGGCGCCAAGAAGCTCTCATGGCTCGCTCGTGCCATTGAGAAGGTGATGTGCATGAATGTGTGCATCCACAAGGAGAACTACAATGCCTATGTTGAGCGCCGCAACATCCAGGAGAATCAGCGCACCATCATGAGTGCCCCCAACATTCCCAATGTGCCAGCTCCTCTTCCTGACAGGATTCCATACAAGAACTGGAACAACCGCGACGTCGACTGGGATCTGGGAGTGGATGATGATGAGGACATTGCGTCTTCTAGCGAGGAGAAAGAAGAAGATACCCAAGCCTAGAGTTTTCTCTATGGGACGTAGTTCTCTCTTTTCTCTTTTTGGTATCCTGATGCAAAAGGGGGAGAAGATCTAGTGATCGCGGGGATTTGCTAGGGTGGGTTTCGTTCTTTATCTTTTTTATCGTTTCGTGCATCTTTTCGAACTTCGTCTCATCGTGCTCGTTATTCGTGGATTTGTTCCTGGATTTGTGTAACATCCCAAGTATGAAAAATAAGCCTTTAGAATGTTTGCTCTCTGTTATTTTATGTTTTGCATCATGGCATCATGTTGATTGCATTTGTTTTGCTTGTTTTCCTTTTGTTTTCCTCTGTTTTCATTTGTTTTCCAACTGTTTTCACTTGTTTTCCTTTGTTTTCTATTTGAATTTCAAACCAAAATTCAAACCTTTTGTTTCATCCTTGTGATGTTACAATTTCTAAAAGGACATTTCAAAATAAAACAATTGTTTGTTTCCATTAAAGTGTGATTTCAAAACTGTTGTTTTGTTTCTATAAAAAATGCATCCAATAATCTGAACCATCATTATTTTCAACTGTGTGAGTTATCCTCGGATTGCTTCTTTGGATAAGGGGCGAGATCCAGGATGGGTTTGTTTGGAGTTAGTTATAGTTGGTTCCGATACGCGATCTTATCTCATTTCTGTTAGCCGGAAGTTGTAGTATGTTCTGTAGTTGGTTAGAGCAGCCAGTTGCAGCATCTTTCATATCCCCTTTCTTCCGTTGAACCCAAAGCATCTGTGCTTGGTGTTGACGGGTTACACTTTGGTGAACTGTGAGTCTTGCTTGCCAGTACGTTTATGTACTGACCCCTTTGGGGCTGTGGTTTCCGCAGACCTACGATTCCGAGGATCTCCATGGTGGCTACTACGTGGAGTATGACGAGGCTGCTGACGAGTAGATAGCGGACCCGGGCAGGATCCGAGACTTCGTGGATGGGCTCCGTCTTTTCGTTTCCGGCCTCTTAGGCCTATTTGTATCTTGTCTGTACTCAGACACTTTGGATGTTTCCGCTGTGATGTAATGATGAATTGTTGGGACATGTGTCCTCTGGATGATTGTATTTGCTATCTCTGCTCTAATGAGAGCTATTTGCACCTTATTTCAATCTTTTGTGTCGTAGAGATCTGTTGTGATATCACTTGTTCCAATGCCGTTGACGTACCATGTGTGTATGTTTTGAAGTACGTCAATGGAAGTATCTGGATTTCTATGGGATGGTTTGCGAAGACGATGAATAGTAAGATAATGGTTGTCACACGTTTACGTGTTGGCCTGCTCATATTGAGATGCGGGTGCCGGTATGCCCCGTAAGCCATTTATCTACTGTTTAACGGACTGTGAGTATCCCCTAGAAGTCCGGGTGCGACAAATGGTATCAGAGCCTGTCTGCCTGTAGGATCCCTTTTTACTGGTCGCAGTTGAGTCTAGAAACTATTTTGTAGCTATATAGGAAAAATGAAACGTGAGAGTAGGAATTCTGTTCTTTTTCTTCTTTCCCCACCCTCCCTCCCTTTTTCTGGTAAGGAAGTGCAACGTTGTTTTTCCCTTCTCACCTAAACTTTCAAGTTAGGTTTTCACGAATTCTGGTTTCTCTAGGATAGTTATATCTACTAGACCATAGGAATGGAGGTGGTTGTGACATGATTTATCATGTTGCCTACTCACGATTGAGAACGGAGGCGTGTAAGCCCCGGAAGGAAATCCTCTATTCCTTAAGCAGTAGATATTGATCCTTTAGAAGCCCGGATGGGTTTTCCATAGTACCTCAGGAGTGTTTTGATCTCGTTTTCCCGGTGTTGCTTCGTTATCCTGTTCTTCTCAACATCCTTTTCGTCCGTTGAAATCTTGTTGTTGTTTTCCACTTCAATTCTTCTACCGGCGTCTAATCAAAACTTCCCAAATATCAAGTCTATCTGGCCAGAAAGGTTGTTGTTGTTGTTGTTGTTGTTGAGTCCAGGCTATGAGAGCTGGCATTCCTAGCACCTGGGGTTGTTTCGAGGAAGCATTCCTGAATCACCACATTCCAGATAGTCTATTCTCCAAATGAATCAAAGTCTATCCAGCTATACACCCTCAATACAAAACCTCTCCCTTTACTTGAAATGTTCCGGTGGTTTCCAAATTCCCTGACATCTTTCCAAAAGAGTTGCCAGGAATGCCTATCGTCTTAAACTTCCAGAAAAACATATCCAAGGTGCACGATGTGTTTCACGTGTCACAGCTCAAGAGGATCTTCCCAAGAAGTTTCCGGACCTTTTCTTTTCTCAGTAGGAATCTCGGGGCGCGATTCCTTCAAGGGGGGGCGTTTTGTAACATCCCAAGTATGAAAAATAAGCCTTTAGAATGTTTGCTCTCTGTTATTTTATGTTTTACATCATGGCATCATGTTGATTGCATTTGTTTTGCTTGTTTTCCTTTTGTTTTCCTCTGTTTTCATTTGTTTTCCAACTGTTTTCACTTGTTTTCCTTTGTTTTCTATTTGAATTTCAAACCAAAATTCAAACCTTTTGTTTCATCCTTGTGATGTTACAATTTCTAAAAAGATATTTCAAAATAAAACAATTGTTTGTTTCCATTAAAGTGTGATTTCAAAACTGTTGTTTTGTTTCTATAAAAAATGCATCCAATAACAAAACATTTTCAGATTCAAATAATTCTCCAAACAATGCTCAACCTTGTTTTCATACTTGTCATGTTACACTCTTTTCAAATAAAAGTTCAAATACAAACAACCCTTTGTTTCCAATCATTTCATAAATGTTCAGCATTTAAATGGGGGCTTTTAAATCAATCAATTAATTACAACTTGTATCCAAAAACCCAAATCAAATCACCACACAGCACCCAATTTGAATTTATGAATATTTTCAAAACAAATCAACTCAATTGTTCTATTTTAATTAATAGGGTTCACCCTATAAAAAGGTTGTTTTCAATAATATTCATTTAGTAAATAAAATCCATCCACTTTGAATTAAATCACAAACAGTATTTAAAATTTGAACTTTTGAAAAACCAACTTGGCAAGTGATTGTTTTTGACTTAATAAACTCACCCAAAAATTTCTCCAATTTTCCTAACTCCCAAAACCCCTCTTTTCTTCTCTAAGTCAATTCAGCAAAAAAAAAACCCAAAGCAATTAATAAAAAGAAACCAGAGAGAGGAGAGAGGCCCAACTTAACCCCCAGCCCACCTTTCCTCTATGGCCCATACCTTTCTTCCTCCTCGCTGTCGTCATCCCTGTACGACAGCAGCTCCTCCACACGATCATCTCCTCCTCCGCTCGATTCTCTGCCGTACCCAGCTCTCCCCCATAAGACTACCTCCTCCCTCTCTGCCTAACCTAAACCCTAGCCCTACTCATCCTCCACCCCGCCACCTTCTTCCTTCCTCTCCTCTGCTCTGTAATCTCTGAAACTCCCTGCACCATCACCTCACCCGAAGCCCCACCTTGCTCCGGTGATCGACGGCGAGGGAGCCCCCCTCCGGCCGCGGTGAGCATGGGAATGGAACCCCCAGGGTTCCATCTCCCTCTCCACCCCCTCGGCGCTGGCCGGGAGGCCTCCCACCGCCGGCGCCGTCCACTCTCGCCGCCGGCCTCCCTGCTGTCCGCCCCGAGTCTGTCGCCTCCGCCTGTACTGCATCGAGGTGAGATCCTCCCCTTCTCCCCTTCCTCCTCCTCTCCCTTCCCTCCTTCTGCCCCGCACCACCCCACACCCGCGAGCCCACACGCCCCAGCGCCTCCGGCGAGCAGCGACCGCTGCCATCTCCGTTGAGTTACAGAACCAGCGATCTGAACTTTTAGTTCAGTTAACCGCGATGCAACAGCATATCCACCCCCCCACCACCTATCTGTCACCAAGCAATTCGCAGACCAACTGGTTCCTGTCCCTTGAGCGCATCAGG